>CANSNZ010000139.1:0-1200000 GCA_947646795.1 Beta lomatogona | reverse complement strand
TCATATAGTCTGAAGCCCCTGAGTCTACTATCCATTCCTCCCCAGTTGTGTTAGCAAAATTACAACTTACCATCCCAGCATATGAGTAGTCCAGCTCCTCCTCTGTGTCTGACCCTCCACCTTTTGAAGGTGTTGGCAGTAGCTTCATCAGTTATTCTAACTGTTGAGGGGTGATGGTTGGAGCACTTGACCCACTTTCACTATGTGTTTGTGCATTTGTAGCACTTCTTCCACCTCTGTTGTGCTTACCACCTCTATTCCATCTGTTGCTCTTGGAAAAACTACCTTGTTCCTTCATTTTTCCTTTGTACTCTTTTCCACCTTTGCCATGCTTGCTTGGAAATCCCATAACAAACCAACATTTTTCTTTTGTGTGTCCTGTTTTACCACACACAGTACACATAGCAGCTCCCTCATTCTCTTCCTTTACTGACTTCAGCACTTCTTTTTGATTTTCTTCCTGCTGCAATTAACTGCAGGCTAGGTCTACACTTGGTAGAGGGTTCATCATTAACAACTGACTTCTATGGACACCATACTCTTCATCCAGTCCATTTAGGAACAGGAACAACCTTTGTTCCTCTTGTTGCTTATCCAGAGCTGCAATGAAATCATTTATCTCAGTTGTCATGTTAGTGATGTGTGGAAGACAATCAAGGCTTTCAAGTTCTCCCCACATTGCTTTCATGTCTGTGTAGTATTCATTTATGGCCCTTCCTTGCTGCTTCAATTCATAAATCTCCTTGTTTAGCCTATACTTCCTTGATCCATTAGAAATTGTGTACCTAGTTTCCAATTGCTTCCATATCACCTCACAGTTGTTCACAAACATTACAGACCTTTTTATAGGTTCAAACACATTTCCAATGATCCAGGATATCACCATATTGTTGCGTGCAGTGTGTCCCAAACTTCTTGTTTCACCTTGTCTGTGTTGTGTCTTTTCACAGTTCCAGTCACAAATCCAAGCTTTCTCTTGGATGCAAGGCTTATTTCCAAGGATCTCTTCCATGATCTATAGTTTTCTGAGCCTTGTAGTTTCTCAACACAGATCGAGTTACTTCCATCTGAAGGATGTAAGTAAAGTGGGCTATTGGCTTCTATAATAGTAGCAGTTGTCATCACAACAACTTATATTCAACCTTCTATACTAGTATATTACTTTCTATACTAGACAAGGTGAAATATATGATAAAGACTCAAACTTTAAGGAAATAAACTGACGAGCAAACAGTCAGCAGAAATCAAAGACATAGACTTTTACCAAGAATTTGTTTCTTCAACATTCAGTCTACAGCAAACCTTGCTCTAATACCATGATGACATTTATAGTCATTGTGTTTGAAGAAACATTTAACAGCTATTTTAAGGTGAGCTCTCAGTGTAGCTCTCTTTCATTGATTGATTATTTCTTTCTTGAATACCTTGGGAAGGCTGCGCATTACAATATATAAGGCATCAGTAAGTTGGTAATCCCTAGGTCACTCTAGTACACCATTCACAAGATGACACCTAGTACTAACTAAAGGACAAAGCATAAGCTAAATGACAAACTAGAAGATTTCTCTAATTACATGGACTGGACCACAACAGCAAATTAAAACATATTATTTAGATAGAGAATGGACCAGGTAATGGGCCTCATTCTCAACACAAATAAACAAGTTATTATTTATCATTAGTTAATCTTCTTTTCAGGAATATCATTAATCAGTATTTATGATTAAGGGATTTGAGATATCTTCCTTGAAACATTGTACTTGGGGAGTTTAAACTTTTGTTTATTTCTTTTTACTTTGTAGTTGAACATTACCACCAATGACCAAACTTAGCACGAGTAATGTTCCAATTTATAATATAATGTTAACAAAAAGTATTGTTAAAATTCTCTTTTCTCTTCCTGATGTCAAAAAAAAAAAATTATCTTTTCTCTAGGTGGTGCAGGTGCTCATAGAAGACTTGGATGCAAAAGGTGATCATTGAATTAAATCATCTCCACTGTGGTGCAACTTTTTATATAAAATTGCTACTAGTCATGCAAAGTAGACTTGTATATACTCATCGTGGTTTAACTTTTGGTTGCAAATATGTAATGGAGAAAAATTAAGCCACTAATGAAATTGCTCGCACTTCCTACGTACTATAAATAGCAAATAAATGTCCGATTTCAAATTACAAGTCAATATGTAGCAAACTCTATGACCATATGAAGTTTTGATCTTGTTAAGAATTATAAAGTTTGCTCTCAAATTCGTGATATAGATTATCACCACTAAGTAATGCTATTGTGGCATGAAATGCATTTCATATATATTATTTTCTTCATAAGAAGCAACAAAGATTAGTAGTCTATAATGACGCGATGTAGCCCTAGTGGTGTGCACCACTAGAGCTACATCGCGCCCTTGACTAAGACAAAAAAATATTTGTACAAAGTGTTGGTTCCAGTATGCGCAACACATCGTAGACACTCAGAAAATGGAACAAAATGACATTATGACACTAGCATCTGGAGGCAAACACACACTCCCATTCCAGTAAAAAAAAACACACACACACACTCCCATTTACGAGAGTCTATATACAATATTTTCTTACAACACTACATACAGCTGAAAGAAGTGGTTCAAAAAAGACAAAGATACAAGGAGAAAGCAAGAGGAAACAAAACAAACGGGCTCGCTTTGAGCAATGCAATCAGATTGGTCTACATGTAATTCATACAATGCTCCAGACTTGGTTTTACCAGCAGGAGCAAAACTGTCTAAAATCCGAAAAACAAAGGGGAAATGCAGGTATGACACACGTTATACCTCTAAATACAGTGACTCGCTTGAGCAGGCTCTCTCTTGCACTTCAGCTTTAAAAAAAAAAAGACCAGAGTCTGCAGCAGCGTATGATGGCTGCTGATGGTTGAAATCGAATAAGATGATCACTTTTCTTTCTTGATGACAATTGCACCATTCAAATTAACGGGAAACTGATATAATCATCTTAATCTATAATCTTCAACCATGGTTGTTGATTCATGCTTAGCACCTGTAGCAAGTGAAATGACCAGATAAATCAAAGGAAGATAAAACAAGAGAACAGCAATTAATCACTCACGAGTCATATATATTGCACGTCCAACTCCAAAAAAAAAAAAATCATGAATGTAATATGATTGATAACATGGGAAGGTCACTATTATTCAGGAAAAAAAAAAAGGTAAGGCCACAACTGCACAAGTAATGATAATACTTAAAAGACACTATACTGGCAACTACTAACAGCAAAAGATACTCGTTCGAATGTATAATGCCTAAGATCAACTAGCTCCTACCTGAGTCTCGAGCACAAAGAAACTGGAGAGTGCGTCTTACATTGCAGTGCTTGCACTATTCATCAGCTCACCTCTGCACAAGCACTATCTTCTCTAAAGTTTTCCAATAGATGCACATAATACTAAGTTTTGAGCTACAGAGAATTAAACATATATATTACCTTTTTTCGAAGATTTACTATATTTGCTTTTCCGCTGTTCATCGTTCTTCCAGTCACCATCTTCTCTTCCTATTGCATGCTTGTCATCATCTCCTATATCACTTTCACTAGCTGTTTCCCATTCAGAATCATCAGTCTCCTGACCAGAAATGTCACCAGCACCAGCCTCCCCGTGAACACCTCCATGCTTTACAGCTGCTTCCCGAAACAGCCAAGCTACACGCATCTGTTTTTTAACTAAGCGCTCAGCATAGTCAGGAACTTTATTTTGCCTCAATGAGAGGTCAGGATCATTTGATTGACAGCATTCATTGATAAATAAAATGGCATCTAACAAACTCTCTTTAGCGAAGCCTAACATGTCATAAGCCTGAGCTCTTCTCCACAGGCTTTTAGCATGACGATTGACAGGATTGTGTAGACAAAGAGCACGTGTAGCATCGCTTATAGCAGCCAAGGGTTGCTGCAAAAGCAGGTGGCATTGAGCTCGATTACTATATAAGACAACTCTTTCCTTCTTCGATCTCATTGGACATAATGACAAAGCTTCTGAATATTTAGCTGCAGCCCCAGCTATGTTACCAGCAGAGAATAGCGAATTCCCCTCAAGCTTGACCACCAATGCAGCAGCCTGTTTAATATGTAAGTCCTCTTTGGGCATGTTCTTCTCCACTTTCAATCTCTGCCGGGCATTCAAAACCTCCTCAATTTGTTCCTTCATGTGGTCACTTAGAGAACTGCGACCAGCTGCTGATGTGAATTGAACAACACATTCAGGAAGAACATTAACAATGGAATCTCCCAATTTTTTGTGATCCCCAAGAGTTGAGATTTCTGACAGATCCAGCAAAGCGGGCACTGCCTTCTCAAAAACCTGCAGGTAGGAATGCAAAGTATTTATGCACATAAACATATGATTATTAGCAATCCTTGAGGATCAATCTTGGCAAAAGTTTTAGAAAAGGCATCATATACGTAAAATATTGTGCTGTCTTTATCAACCTATCATAGAAGATATATGGATGGAGCCGATACCAGAAAAGCTGAACCCCGGGAACTGATAGCGACCTCGATGTTCCCAAATGAGATTAAATCTAATTTACATCTAATTTCATAGGGTTGTATGAGTACATTGACTTCTATTGCAGTTATAATGGAAGATCAGAATCCTACTTTTGTTCAGGTCACAACACCAATTTCAGTCATGGTGCAGAACATTTAAGGTGTGGGAAGTCGTGCTCTCCCTGCAACCCTCTGAGAAGTTGTCCATATTGATCAATATAATGTTAATACGTTGGTTGAGACACATATGGGCGGTGATCAAGATCCTGATTCCTGAGATACAATACGCATCTCAAGTTGATCCTCAAAATTTTGGTGGCGGTGTCTAGATTTACTGCAGATATGAGATGGTTTCGGTGGAACCAATTATAAACACAATTAATTAACAACAATGGATATTACTAGAGTTATTTATGCAAGCCCAGAATAAAACAAAGCGACATGAACTATGCAGTGAATTGAGAGACTTTGCGTCCTGATAAATGATGGCTCTTAGTGGGCGATTACAGTGGTACTTGATTTAGCTGAAAGCGTAATTGTAGTTGCGTAGGACTTCCAGCAGAAGTGCGAGATTCAAAGAATACGCCTGCTCTAAGCTGAACTTTCAGAAGCCTCTCAGGAGTCAGGACTCACCTGCTATGTGGAGATGTACGGGATTAGATAGGGCCTTATGTAACGGGGAATTGAGCCTTTGTTTTGATGCTAAAGTCAAACAGCCTCAACTTTCCAATCAGATCATTGTCTGCAATTGACCTCAACTAACGGGCTTGTCTCGCTAAGGGTTATCAATAAACCTTTCAGATTCCAGTCTGCCTAGATGACCTCACCTAACTGGTTTGTCTAGCAAGGAAATATCAATAAACCTTTCAGATTTCAAGCTGCCAAGATGACCCACAGACATTTCGCAGTTTTGCTTAGAAAAGATGGAATGATGAGACTCCATAGTGCCAATGTTAATGTTGTAATTGCTTTGTGAAGATCTTCAATACCGGAACAAGGACAGTTTTCATAATATCTTCAGAGAACAACAAACACTAATTGCTCGAGTCACTGGAATTAAATAAGCATCTGGGGAACATATCAAACTAGAAGCAAGATTACGCAAATAGCTTGATGTGGTCTTTGAGTAAGAGGAACTACCATAAGTCTAAGGTGAAATGGCTCAAAGATGGTGACTGAAATACAACATTCTTCTATCTTAGCACAATTGCTAAACAGTGGAGGCATAGAATTTCAGCCATTAAAGGAGACGATGGATAATGGATATAACAAAGCATCGTCAGACAGAAAATGGTGGACTATGTCGTGGAGGAACTGAGGATATGGAACTAACTATGGACATCTTCCCGAAATAGCCACTTAAGCTATAAAGAAGCTCGCTACACAAGAAGAGGCATCAATGAGGTTGTCAAAGATATGGGGCCCTGAAGCCCTGCGTCCCTACAGTTTCCAACTTCCAAGCCCTAATTTTCCTAGATAGATTAAGGCATGATGGCATAAATTTTTTAAAAGATGGTGTTTGATGCACTTCGAGGCAAAGGGCAGTCAAAGTACCTCAACAATACTTTCTTAGTCTCGATCCCCTAAATTGAGAACCCTAAACTAGCCTTAGGATAGGCCCATAAGCCAATGTAATGTAGCCTAAAGAAGTCATCACCAAGGCCATAACAAGCAGAATAAAACAATTGCCACCACATCTCATATCATGTACTCCAAAGAGTCTGTCATTGTCCAAGAGGGGTTATTTCCACTATGAGGACATAAGGAATAATAAAAAGAAAAGAATCTGAGTAGGTGTATGATAGAATAAGTTTGGGGTCTATTCATCATACTCTCTTCGAAAGTCATTTATCTCAATTCTCAACTAATGACCGAGGTGGCGAGGTCATAATGCGATGCGTATCTTCACCAATAATGCAGATGCTTTAGAATGGTGAGCCAAGACCTTCAATCCAAGTTAAGGAACACGACAAGGGGATCCCTTATACCATACCTTTTTGTTCTATCTGTGTCATGTGGCCGAGAAAGCTATTATTGGAGGAAAATGGAAACCAATTCAGGTGAGTCGTAATGGATCATTACTCTTATAGTTTTATTTTTCTTGCAAATGATATCATTTTATTTGCGGAAACTAGCATTGAGCAGAATATGGTAAATTGGCTTCATAAATTTTGTGTTGGGCCAAAAAGTAGTTTCCGAAGGTAAAGTTTATCTTCCCCAACATTTATCACTAGACAAACATGTTCATATAAATGGAGCATTGGAGATTGAAGCTACAGATGATCTTGGTACGTATCTTGGAATGCCGAAGATGACAAGCCCAATAACTGGAGAAACTTTCAGTTACCTTGGTGAAAATATCGATCACAGACTGGCAGAATGGAAAATCAAAATACCTATCACTCGCTGGAGATCCCTTTAACTAAGCTTATTGTTTCCACAATGGCCTTAGATGCCAATGAATACAGCTCTGGAAATATCGCTTCACAAAGTTTAGGGTAGGAGAATAGGTACATAGCACAACATGGACCAGCCAAGTGGCCAACACAAGGTGCAATGTTACCTAATCTATGATAGGAGAATAGGTACCTAAAGCAATTCGCTATCTAGTTTTCTTAGAGCCCAAAGTATATCACTTGCACATACCAATTTGCCTTCTTCAATCATCAAATATCATTCATCAAGGTAATGGATGTTGATTGTTGAGACTCCAACACTAGGCAATTAAAAACTCACTTAATGATCATGAAATAACGCCTTTCATGTGTATTGTTAGCTTTTGAAGTTCTAAGCTTTCAGGTTTTCTCTCTCCCTCTCCACCCCCCCCCTCTCTCTATTTCCTTCCAAGAATTGATAGTCTTTCTTACTCAAGTATACTCCATGATGATCTCCTGTACAGTCCTCTACTCCTCTACATGTGAGGTTTTCAAAATGCAAAAGAATTATTCATGATAAAAAAACCATCTCCAAGAGGCATGGTTTAATTAACATTAGCAAGTTCTCACACAAATAGATGTATACTTCCAAAATCTAATTAACATGCCTTAACACAAATTGTAGATCATCATCAAGATTGTATAAAGTACAGGGAGAGTATTACCTTATGACAAGTGCTTGGATCCTGGAGCAACCAAAGAAGACAGTCAACGGCCATATACTGCCAATCATCTGAGGAACGAGCAATATTGCACAGTGCTTCAATAACTTCAGGACAGTTAGCAACAGGTCCCCGGCCAAGTTTATGGTGACAGATGGTTCGCAGTAAACCAATGCCAGCTGGCGAGTTTTCATTGACAAGTCCACCCCACATGCCTGGCAGTTTTGAGAGGAACTCAGACTTGCAAATTGTAGGAAGGAACTCGGGTTTAAATGCAAAGCAATTTATCAGTTGAAGGGACCAGCATTGTAACTGACTTGCCCATTCCTCTGCCTTCCTGGACTCCATCTCAACACCTCCCATGCCACGTGTGAGCAGATCACAATGATAGCTAAGTCTTCTGTCAACATACTGATAAAAATGTGTGTAAACAATCTCTAAGCAGCTCATTGCCAATTGGATGGATAGCTCAAGAATTTCACCATGACTTGCTATGGCAGAAAAAGTACTAGCATAAGTAGCCAAGTGTCCAAGAGCCCGAACTGCCACCCTTTGTTCAACCCAAGTCAACCTCCCTCTTAAAAGTTCAACTAAAGGAGGGATTACTACAGCATGAACAGCAGTTTCAGCAAATTCCTCCATGTTCATAGTGTACGAACCAATTATATGGGCAGCATAGTAAGGAACGTATATATTTTGATCATGAGAAAGCCACCGACGATTCTTTAGGCCTTTCCATATAAGAGCAGCCATGCATTCAAATATTCCCAATTCAATGAACTCCGGGTCATTGGGATGTGCCATGGCAGTGTTCCATAGACCACTAATAGGAAGAACCTGACCATCATCATCCTGTGAAGGCAGTTCCCTGAAAAATTTGTGGATGCTCCCTCTACGCTTGCTTGGATTTCCCTCCTTCATTACACAGAAGAAACATCCAGGGTAAGGGCAATCCTGAGGCACTTTATCCATGTCCACTGTTCACGACTCGTCAATAAGTATCTACCTAACTCATGAAATTACAAACCTAGAACCTTTGACTGAAAGATCATAACTACTGACTCAGCATCCAGCAGAAATCTGCAAACAGCCCTCTCCTACGCATGAATAAAAAAACAAACTTTAGTTTTGCCACACTGTTGCTTATAAATCAGAATATACACTAGCTTTATTTGTCGAACCTACCTTATTACACTTATATTCAGATTAGTGAATACTGACTACAAAACACGATATCACTTGCTAATATCGAATATCGACGCACTCACACTTCTACTAGAACCAAAGAAACGGCAAAAAATTACTATTAGAAGCAAAGGGTGTAGAATTGTGACACAAAATACAATTTTCCTTGAGTAGACTGTGGCCAACATTAATTTTGCTAAAAGTAACATATAGTGATATAGACAGATAAATCACTTTGCATAAATTAATCCAGCAGAGGTTAACACATATGTGCTAGGATAATGTTGTAAGCTAACACTACACAACATAATGGATTCCAAACTACTACCAATTTAAACCAAGACAGAAAAATGCTGAAATCATTTAAACCCTTGTAAACTAATCACTTATATACCTTTCAACTAAAACCCCAAAATCTGAAAATATTTTAAAGCTTACTATTTTGTAAATTAAGAACAAAAGAAAAATAAGAAGTTGAACCCCGTTCAAAGTTGGGTAAAACAATGAAACAAGAGCAATAACACATCAACATACCCAAAACACTTTCTGGGTTACTCCAATTCTGAATTCTCCGTCAAATTTGTGGAAGTGACAAATTTAAAGCTTAAAAGTTAAACCTTTGAATTTCAGAAAGATCCGATTTTTGAATCTTGTTCAACAGTTAAATTTGCCTGAAAATCCCAACTTGTAAGTGATAATTAAAGTTTTAAAATGGGAAATTGGAAAGGATGAATCTAGAGAGAAAGTTTTGTAATTTGTAATTAAGGGTTAGACAAACAAGCATAATAAAAATGCAGCTGAGTTAAAAAACAACACATAAAAGAAGGAAAAATGTACCTGGGGTTGGAGAAAGGGATGTCAATAATGCTTCGATTTTTCACCAATCTAACGGTCAAAAATCAAAATTGATAATTTGATAGTGGGGGAGAGAGAAGAGAAGGAGCTAATGAATGAGTGAAGTCACTGATTAAATATTTTTGTCTTTGTTTGCCCATAAGAATCAATTGGAAATGATGAACGGTAAAGTATAAATTATTCATGGTGCAATGTATATTACTTGAATAGGGCATAATCAACTATCAAATGGGGGTACAACCGTACAAGGTTCTTTGAATGGGGTGTGGACATAGGGGGCCATAGTAGTTTTGAGGCCGTCCGATCCTTCCACTTCTAAGATAGGGGTTCGATTCACATTTTAATTTTTTAAAATTTTACTATACATTTAATGACTATTGCCCGTTAACTTATTTAGAGAAAATTAGTCATAATATGAATTTTTAAAATTGAATGGTATATGATGAATTTTAAAAGTTTGAAGGGTAATTGGTGGGGAAAAAATCAGGATTATTTGGTGAATAATCCCTTTATAGATTATCTTCGTAATGTTTGAACAATTTCTCAATCTCACTTTGGTGTATTGCAATTAAAACAATAAAATGATACTTATCTGTTGAAGCGTGAACGAAAAGCAATTTACGGTGACGTGGATGACCATTGGCCTACAAGACGATTTCGCGCTACCCCGGTGCAGTAGAAATCAAGCGATCGTCCTCCAGGATTAGCACGATTCCAAGATATGTGCGCACTCACACACCTCGGATGGAGACCAGAATATTGCCCAAAACCATAGAGTATTTTTGTGGAGATGAGAAGAGGAGAGTAATCTGTGTGTATTTTTGACTGAAGAAAGCCACCCTTAGGCTTCAAAGAGAAAAACGGAAGGTTGGATATAAGGAATGAAAAATCAATTAGGCTCCGGAAATCTTGCTAGCAACGGTTACAGAATACGCTAATAATGGCGATCCGAGATTTTTGCGATTTACGCCAAAAACTAAAGAAGGAGATCTAAAACGGACCGCAGGCCCACGCCACGAGCCCGAGCCCGACCCGGCCGGCGCGCGTGTGTGGTGCATCCATTTATCTAGCACTCTATCAAACAAGAAGTGCTAAGGAACTCCTATTAATAAACAATGTGAAGTACAACTATTTTTCCAATGTGGGACAAGAGCCTTTTACTTGTTTTTCCACTCCTCTCTTTGAGGTTTTTCTTTTAGAGTAATTGTTGAACTTCCAACATGGTGTTCAAAAAAAAATGGTTCTTTACTATAGTGTCCATATAGGCTAGAATATTGCTTGCTTTGGATCTATTAAAATTTTCTCAAGTGTGTGTAACGTATTGTCCCACGTCGATAGAAATTGGGGGGAGGATACTAGTTTATAGGTCTAATAAGTTAATCCTCCTAATACTAAATGGTTTGGGATGAAACCTTTAATATATTATAGTCAATGGTTCGGCTTGAGCAGTTCTGATGGGGTAGCATACTAGTTGAGCTCAAAGAAGACCAAAGGTGGTACGAATACACGTGTGGGAAATGAGATATTGTTGAGACTTTCCCAAGTGTGTGGGAAGTATTGCCCCACATCGGTATATATAATACTAGTTTTTAAGTCAAGCTAATCCTCCTATTAGTTTTAAGATGAAATCTTATTGGACTTGTTTGGTCAGTTTGCCTCAATTGTGTTTGTGTGCCTACTGCATGTAGATCAACATCCATGAGTCGCTACATTTCTCTACGACTTTCTTCTACTCCTTGCCAAACTAATTTCCTGACCCAAAGCAATCCAAAAAACTACGCCAAACATAACTCAATTGGTTATCGGCATTATCGTGGAGATTGCTCCACATTGTTGCTCCAGTGTGCGAGAATCTAATTATTTTCTCTCCACCCTTCTTTTTGCCTTTTTTTTGTTCTAAATATGTTGGAGACAGGTTGTTCAATTTAAACTGCAAACAAGAACAAAACATATCGAGTATGGATTTGTGGAGTAAACATAGTAATCTAGTAATTTGTTAGGTATTGAGAATGAGTTGAATTAATGACATGAAGAAAACGTGAGGAAAGCTCCAAGAGCTATGGCCTAATGATTTTTGTCCTTGTTAAAGTTGCTAGTGCTTAAGGTCCCACAAACAAGAAGGCAACGAAACTATGCAATTATGCATTTTATTTTATCGCCAACCTCAATTATGTTTATCTCTTACTGGGGTATATTGGCTTTAATTACCTGTAAGGGTTTTTAAACCAATTAATAAATTTCTTCACAAATTAGAAACCATCTATTATGGAGAATCCTTGGAATTTTAGGCGGCTTTTTGTAAGTCATTGATCATTGCAGTGACTTACTTTGCTTCTACTTAACAAAATTGATTTGTCCTACGTAGACACTGATGGAAATACTTTTTAACCAATACCAAAGTGAGAAATTCTTTTCGTTCTAACACCATTTTCGGAAATCGTTTATCGTATTTATATAAATGCCTCACTCATTCTCTTTTAAATTCTCGTACCCATATTTTGTTGTATAACACTAATACAGTATTATCGTCATTCTCCTGCCTCTAAATCTGCACTCACAATGTACCCGAGCAAACCACCATGACAACTTCCCTTGTACCTTAATACTCCCATAATTGCTTTAAAGGGATTTGATGTATTACTCATACCAAAAAAGCACACCTTAAGGAGTTCATTTGATAAGATACTCCATGGTTGATACATTATCACCAAATTTATGTAGTAGAAATTCAATAATAAAGATTTATATTAGCGAATATTATGTTATATTTAAAATTCAATAATAGAAGAAATCACGATTGAATATTTGCCCATATGACTACATACAGTGGCATTTTATTCAAAGAATTGCCACTTATCGACAAATTATATACATCTCAATGATGTACCAGCAATTTCATGTTATTTATACTAAATATGGAACCTTACTAAAATACGTGGAGCGTGATTATTACTCAACAAGTGTAAATTGAGGGAAAAAAGTATAATATAGTAACGAACATTCTCTTAAGCCAAAAACAATGCTGAAAGAACTGCCTTTCTTTTTACAAGGAAAGAAAAACTAGGACATGGCCTAATCAGGAGCCCATTGTAAAACATCATTTTGGATGATGAGAGAAAAATCCACATAAATCAGGGGGAAATAATATAGCAAATTGGGGGAGTCGTGTCCTTTTTATGTGCCATAAAAAAACAACAAAGAATTATGCCATGGACGCCCCACCACCTGCATAAGCGTCCATGAAATATTGAAATACCCGTCTACCTGTGGTGGAGCGCTTGTCATGGAAACCTACGCAAGTGGTGAAGCGTCCATGCCAAACGTCTTTCATTTTCTTTATTTTTTTTTAAACATATTTCCTGGTGGATGTGAACTCCTTTAAAGCGGCTATGATGATAGTGGTGAATGTGATGGTGAACTTTCAACTGGAGTGGGTGCTTCGGGGTAAGGTGAGTTTTTTGGTGGTGGTGGTGGTATAATGAAAAGGGGAAGGGGAATTTGAAATGTGTTGTAAATGATGAAATGAAAGAGCAGATTAGAAACTGAATCCTTCAAAACAAAGCGATTATTAGATGACACTATGACAATATGCAGTTGAAAAGGAAGCAACATATGAAGGTGGACTAGATCTGTGTAATCACAAAGTGGTCGAAAGACTGCAGAGTTGCGAATTAAGCATTCTATACCCGGCTAATCTCCTCAATCCGATAAGCATGAATGCATATACTTTATATGAATTGTGTGGTGGTGGGGAGTGGAGGTGGCGGCGACAAGCCGACAACGACAACTCCAGTGGTGATGGTGGAAGAAGAAGGGGAAGATGAATTTTTTTTTGGGCCCACCGGGAATCCCTTGGTAAGAAGAAAGACCCTATTAGACCAGCACCTCGTGTAGGCCAGTCAGCCCAGCTACACAGGTTAACGTTTGAGAGTAGGGGGATATAAGGAAATCCCTACTCCCCAGTCCCCATGCACAAGTAGGTAGTGGGGTTCGAACTTGTAATGTTCCCCACCACCTCAACCAAGCAAGCTTAGTTAAGGGAAGAGGAAGTGATGACAGGGGAGAAGGAGGGAAAAAAGGTATATAAATACAGTACAAAAATACGATATAAGGTGTTAGTAAAATTTTCAAGGACAAAACCATAATTTTCTATTCTGAAATGGAACATAAGAAATAACTACCTCAGTTCCTTTGATCTACACACTTTCCTTTTTCGGGCCATTCATTTTTAATGGTTATATTATTACTTTATCTATATAGGTAAAATGCTCAATTATTATTTCCTACTTTTGTCCCCTATGTGGTTCATCACCAAAAAAATTAACCCACTTAAAACTCCTACCTACCCCATTTTTCTTTCTCCTCTATTTTTTTATTTACTTTTTGTATTTCTTACTTCTACTTTTCATAATTTCTCTCATCTATCTCCTACTTTTTCACTTTTTTCTTGATTCTAGTGAAAAATGAAAAGCAAACCGTGTAGATTAATTAGGAACGGAGGTAATAGTAAAAGAATACCCGTAAACCCCCGACCATTTTTTATTTACTTTTTGTACTTCTTACCTTCCACTTTTCATAATTTCTCTCCCCTCTTTTCTACTTTTTCACTCTTGATTATAGTGAAAAATGAAAAGCAAATCGTATAGATTAAATAGAAACGGATACGATGATTGTTAAACGTCGCCCCAAAATTAATTAAAATCGCCCCAAATTTATTTTTATAGACTATTTTACCCTTCCTCTTTTCCACACCACCCACCCCCTACAACCACCCGCCATCACCTACCTCCCCACTGCCACCCACCACCTCCTCCACCACCCACCTGGAAGCAGGCAAATTTTTTTACGACGATGGGCGAACGTCTGGCCTGGATGTTCGCTCCATGGTCCTAAAAAAGATTCGACTCCTTCCAGTGGCTGGTGGGTGGCTGTGGCGATGGGGTGATGGTGGCAGGAGGTGGATGGTGGTGGTGGTTTAGGGAAAAAAAGGAAAAAGTTAGAGATGTAATTTCAACTTTTTTTGGGGCGATTTTAAGTACTTTTAGGATGATGAATAGAAGTTCAGAAAAATACCCGTAAAAGAAAGGAAAACGGAGTCTCTAACCCTAACCCCTATATTACAATTTACAACTCTCCTTCTCTCCCTCCATAGCTTCATCCATTCCAGCTTCCCTCTAAAAAAATCGACCAATTATATCTCCCAGATTTTCGCCGTACCGATTCAAAGACTGACGGAAAAGTATCGGAAACTTTATTCATCCAAAATATTTGAAGGTTTGTTTACGAGTAATTTCAATTTAACTTCTTATAATCTAAATTTGTATCTTACACATATTCTAGTAAGCAATTTAAGTTATAAATCTGTTATTTACTTTTTTTAATTAGTAAGCTGGAGAAAAACAAAATTCAGTTTTTAGGGTTCAGTTAAACTCATTGAATTCTTCTTGTAAACGCCACTATTAGTTGAAATTTGATTCCTTTTTGTTATAATCTTTGTATTCATCGTGAATAAAATATACATGTTTGTAGTTGAGTTTGTTTATATGAGATGTAGATTGGCAGATTTGAGTTTCAATATGCGCTTTTACAATGGATTTTTGAGGTACTATTTGGAAAATCTTAGTATAATTATTCCATAATCTGTCAATTGTTATCTTTTTTCCGTTGATTATCAACTTATAGTTCACTTAGAATAATCCTAGTTTTTGGAGATCTTTTAAACATGGTCCACAACTCACAATTCACATTGTTCAGGTGTATTGTTTAATTATGTTAATTGTTATTATTATTTGAATTTTACAAGAAAAATAGAGATCTTTATCGTTTGTCTGTCTCCATCATCGTTGCCACTACCACGGGGTCGTTGGTGTCTGCCATCGCCATCTTCGCCTCCACATTACCTATCCTTTCTCTTCAAGTCACTCTCTCTTCTGATAAGTGCTCAGCTCAGTGCTATGTATCACATATCCCGTTGAAGTATATAGATCTTTAGATTTAGAAGATAACTAAAAGTTTTGCCAGTTATTGGGCTTACTCTTAGCAATTAAAATGCTGTCGACATTTTTTTCCTTTCCCTTCCCATTCCTGGGTTAATAGAAACTAACCAAATATTGGATTCCTTTCAAATCCTAATTGCTGGATTCAATTACTTCTTTTATACAGAATACCAAAACTGGTTGATTATTGGTCACTTAATGTAAAATGACCCAAGGCAAATAGTAGTAAAGAGCTAAGCTATGTATTGATGTGAAAGGTTTGGATCACAACTTTATGTCTCTCGTGTGATATTATCCTGGAAAACTCCATGCTCTTTTCAGTTGCTGTCCTGAAATATTTGTAGAATGACTAAGTCCCAGTCCCAACTTTATCATCAGTGCTATCATCATTATTTTTTGGATTTTTTGTCCATAACTACCTTACTTACGCTCTTTTTTTGCGAGAAACTACCTTATTTACAAAATTTTGTACAAAACTACCTTTGTTACGTTATTGTTTGTTGACTACTACCTAAAAACTTTTTCCGACGTTGACTGTAGTTTTCCGGTGAGTAAAATCCATGTGCATGTCACGTGACTTGTTATTTTCCTTATTTTATTCCCCCCTTCTATTTTTCCTCCCTTTTCTAAACTAACACACTCTCTCCACTCCTCATTTCAATTAAACATAATTCATTACTCCCTCACCCAACCATCATTTGCCTCATTAACTCTCCCCCTCTCATCTCTATTAATTTAGTCATTTGCCACAATTCTAACCCCCCAAAAGATTGACCTCATGGACTGATCGTCAGATGCAAGTGCAAGTTCATTTCTGGTAGTAGGGGATATGCATTGGGTTGTGGGTATTGGAGGTGGATTGACTAAGGTGTAGTTGCTTGGCAGAGGGATCTTACAAATCAACTTGTTGCTGAGAATAGGGCTCTGCATTCAGAGGTTAGTGACAACGAATATGATTTGAGAGAAAACCATAAGTTGTGAGAGAAGAAAACCCAAAAATTCTATTTTCCTGCAAATTTACCCCATGATGACGTTTCAGTGAGGCAAATTGAGTGACAACAAGTAATTGCTTCTATTGTTCAAGAAGTTAAGGCAAGTGATTTATTGTGTTTGCTTGCCTTTGTGCTCAGCAAATTGCTTACAAAATGGCAGAGGAAACAAGGATAAATTTAGGGTAAAGGAGGAGAGAGAAATAAGAGGGGTGATTAGTTTATAAAAGGGAGATAAAAATTATAGAAGGGGTGATTAGTTTATAAAAGGAAGGGAAAAATAGAAGGGGCGAATAAAATAAGGAAAATAACAAGTCACGTGACCTACATATGGGTTTTACTCACCGGAAAACTAAAGTCAACGTTGGAAAATTTTTTTAGGTAGTGGTCAACAAACAATAACTTAATAAAGGTAGTTCTGTACAAAATTTTGTAAATAAGGTAGTTTCTCGCAAAAAAGAGCGTAAATAAAGTAGTTATGGACAAGGAATCCTTATTGTTTATGGTGTACTTATTTCCAATTTTCCTCGGGATCTCTTTCTATCAAATCTTTTGCCAATTAAATCTACTAGATAATGTATTCTGCACCCGAGATTAGGGGAAATACACATAGAGTACCTGGTTTGGTTGCTCCAACTAAACCCTGTTCAACGAATAGGCTTTTTTTTTTTTGTATTGCGACTCATCTCCTATTAATGTTGATGTTGTGCTTTCTGAGTGGCTGACATAAAAGCACAAGCAACTCTTACCCTTTCTTTCTCTTGGAGCGTGAAGTTTTTAACTTTTTATTTGTCTTAGTAATTTTATGGCGTGCGATTTATTCATTGTGATTTACTTTTTTTGCACTCTCTTTCTCTTGGTGCTCCAGGTTCATTGGTGGGGACTGGGTTTCTCCTTCTAAATTACGACAAGCAGGATGTCAGACCGTTTGACACGTATTGCAATAGTGAGCTCAGATCGCTGCAAGCCAAAAAAATGCCGTCAGGAGTGCAAGAAGAGTTGTCCTGTGGTTAAGACAGGTCTGGGATTGTTTTTGTGTAAAAATAATTTCTTATTATGGCAAGATAGTGTTGCTTCAGCTTCTTGATTTTCTTAATCTTTTTTATGTTATTTATGTTATACTCTGTTATTTGCTTGAAGAATTTGGATCCCTTTTAAATTGTACTGATACATTCATTTATTTGATTGTGGGGAAATCCTTATCTATAATGTATAAGTTTTTGAAGAATAGTAAACTTCCTGAATGTGAGGGCTAGTATAATTTTGTCCATGTAGATTAACTTAAAAGGTGTTGATTGAGGATTTGAGGTCTGTGTACAATTTGACTCACCAATCACTATCTCATACTGCCTTTGTTTTTTTTAGATGCAACATTTGATTATTTTAATACACGCATCAAAAAGGCAACTGTTGCATCTAAAAAGAAAAAACAAAGGAAGTATATAATATGTATGCTGGCAAGGCAAGATAATGTCTCACTAACCAGTCAGTGACCCACTTATAAATGGGTAGCATTTTGCTTTTAAATCATCTTTGACGAACTGTTATGATTATTTCAGGGAAACTGTGTATTGAGGTTTCATCCGCAGCAAAACTTGCTTTCATCTCGGAGGAGCTGTGCATTGGATGTGGTATTTGTGTCAAGGTCAACACTATAAACCTTGCTCCTTCCCTTGTTCTCACTCACCTATACACATGCATACCCACATGTTCATACTCATAATATTATTGCATTATATGTTGCTCGTTGCACCTGATTATTAGTTGTGCTTTGATGTGGATACAGAAATGTCCTTTTGAAGCAATTCAAATTATTAATCTCCCAAAGGATCTGGATAAGGATACAACACACCGTTATGGCCCCAATACTTTCAAATTACATAGGTTAGTTAAGTTGTGGTATGTTGATGGCGAATAATTCAATTCTTTCTGTGTTTAATAGTGAAAATATTCAAATAAAGGTTACCAGTCCCAAGACCAGGACAAGTTCTTGGCTTAGTAGGAACAAATGGCATTGGGAAGTCAACTGCTCTAAAAGTTTTGGCAGGAAAATTGAAGCCCAATCTGGGAAGGTTCAATGTAATATGCTTAATTTTTTATGACTTTGGTGTTTGCATCTTGATGACTTTTTTCTATTCACTGGGTATATGTATTTTCTGCAGAATCCACCTGACTGGCAAGAAATCTTAACATATTTCCGTGGATCAGAACTGCAAAATTATTTTACGCGCATATTGGAAGATAATCTGAAGGTGGCTATATTCTCTTGATTGATTATTCTTTTTGGTGATTTTTATCCAGCTAAACTGGAAGTGATTATTACTGCATTCACTAATTACCTTCTATGCCTCTACTTGTGTTTGTCTCGAGTATGTTTATGTGTTCTTCAGTAGGGATGAACACTTGTTGTTTAAGGTTGCCCCTTTCGTTTCTTTGCTAATGCTTATCTACATATAGGCCAATATCAAACCCCAGTATGTGGACAATATTCCCAAGGCAGTCCAGGGAAATGTTGGAGAGGTGTTAGATAAAAAAGATGAGAGGGACATGAAGGCTTCACTCTGTGATGATTTAGAGCTGAATAAGGTTCAGGATCGTAATGTGGGAGATCTATCGGGTGGTGAATTGCAGAGGTTTGCAATTGCAGTGGTGGCAATGCAGAGTGGTGAGATATATATGTTTGATGAGCCTTCAAGTTATTTGGATGTGAAACAAAGGCTCAAAGCTGCAAAAGTTATCAGATCATTGTTGAGGCCTAATAGGTATCATCTTGTATTTGATGTTGCTACCTATTTATTTCTGGCTTTGTACTGGAAAATTACTAATTAAAAAGCTTATTTTTTGCCTTGCTCTCTTTTGTGTTTCAGCTATGTTATTGTTGTGGAGCATGATCTTAGTGTTTTAGACTATCTTTCAGACTTCATTTGCTGCTTATATGGTAAACCGGGTGCATATGGAGTTGTGACCCTGCCATTTTCTGTTAGAGAAGGAATCAATATATTCTTGGCAGGGTTTGTACCCACAGAAAATCTCCGTTTTCGAGATGAATCTCTTACATTCAAGGTAGACGTTCTTCTACATAACATATTTCCAGTTGCTCTTCTTGTCTTATAGTCATCTCACATGTGATTCTTCAGGTTGTTGAGACACCTCAGGATAATGCTGAGGAGATTGAGACATATGCTCGATACAAATACCCAACAATGACTAAAACTCTGGGTGGTTTTAAAATATGTGTTATGGAGGGTGAATTCACAGATTCACAAATTATTGTGATGTTGGGAGAAAATGGAACAGGGAAGACAACATTTATTCGTATGCTGGTATTATCTCTTTCTATGAATTGACATATGAACATATTTGAGAATTTTGTAGAAAGCATCTACTTGGTAAAATGTCAAACCTCAGAAATGGGGTCTTTGATGGTCTAGGATTCTTAAATCATTTCGATTATAAAACTTCAGGCAGGTCTACTGAAGCCTGATAATGCGGAAGCTTCTGATGTGGAAGTGCCTGAATTCAACGTTTCTTACAAGCCCCAAAAGATCAGTCCAAAATTCCAACATTCTGTGAGGCACCTCCTACATCAAAAGATAAGGGATTCATACACTCATCCTCAGTTTATCTCAGATGTCATGAAGCCCCTTCAGATTGAGCAGTTAATGGATCAAGAAGTTGTGAATCTATCTGGTGGAGAGCTGCAGAGAGTTGCATTAGCTTTGTGTCTGGGAAAGGTAGATTGCCTCATATGGTTTCCTGTCTCTCCTCATCTTCCTTTTGCTTCCTCTACTGTCCCAGTTATTGGTTACTGTTGCGTGATTTATATGTGGGACTACACTTCTGTAGTATGTGGAACTTTTAGTAGTATGCAAATTCGCAATGTTCTTCAGCATTATCGTTTATATTTTTATACAGCTTTATATGGATTCTTGTTTCTGCCTTTAGTGAATGCCTGAAATGTACGTTGCCTAAGAAGTGTGGTACGTATAACATCTAACATTTTTTATTTATGCAGCCTGCAGATATTTATTTGATTGATGAACCAAGTGCATATTTGGATTCTGAGCAGCGTATTGTGGCTTCAAAAGTGATAAAGAGATTTATTCTTCATGCCAAGAAGACTGCATTTGTTGTTGAACACGATTTTATAATGGCAACGTATCTAGCAGATAGAGTAGTTGTTTATGAGGGAACACCATCAGTGGATTGTACTGCGAACACTCCTCAATCATTGTTGAATGGAATGAATCTTTTCTTGTCGGTAAGTTTTGTTATACCTCTTGTTTGGAAGCATTTTAGATGATGTCATCATTGATTACTATCAAGTCAGGAAGCTATCTATTTCGATTGCATCATACTTGCAGTGCTTTTTGCATAATCTATATTTCTTTGTTTGTCTTGTTATGTTCATGCAAGTATGGACATGTGACTTATAACTAACATTTTTTTTTTCCTTGGTAAAATTGTAGCATCTGGATATTACATTTAGGAGGGATCCAACCAATTATCGCCCAAGGATTAACAAGGTGGACTCCACAAAAGACAGGGAGCAGAAATTTGCTGGGACTTATTATTACCTGGATGATTGATGTGATTTTCGCTTTTCACCCAGGTTTGTCATTTGCAACCTATCTATTCTTCTGTCTTCTTTTATTTGTCCCCCTCTGTTCCCTTTTTTTTATTTTGGTTAAGCCTAATATTGTTATTCAGGAAAATGCTTGCCCTTAGCCTATTTCTTAAAGGCTGATCTTAGTTTATTTTGCTCGTTTATAGTGGTTGTGCAGTTTTTGAGGGAGAGGTGCTCTAATGTTTTTTAATATATCTACAGCAGTTTTTGCCTTTTGGGGGTCTCTGAAGGAGGATTATTATAGTAAGCCTTGGAATAACAGAACTTTAATTTGCAATTCCAATATTCCATTAACAACATTGTGGAAGATGTGAATTCTGAAGTCGTTTTTTCTGCCATAGCTTTTGAAGATTCATTGTTGTCCAAAATTTTCCGTCATATGTTTTAATACTTCCTCCGTTCCAAATTAAATGCAACAATTTCCATAAACGGCAATTTCAAATTAAATGCAACATTTTACTTCTTTTTATTCTTGGTAAAGTTTTTGAGTGGGAAATTACGAATATACCCTTACTAAAACTAATTAAGCTTTATTTAACTATACTAATTGTTGTGGTCCCACTTTCTCTCTCCATATTAAGTTAGTCACATGCCCTTACTTTTTCTTAATCTCACCTTAAGAAATTTTGCCTAGGAGAATGTGCCATCCAAATTGTTGCATTTAATTTGGAACGGAGGAAGTATATTGAATAAAAAGCTTGATTTACAGCATGAAACAAGTATATTTATTTTTATGTGAAAAATAAACTTCCATACTATATATCAAATAATATTACCAATATTATATGGGGTAATATTTTAGGTGAAGGTCCAACCTTGATAAATATAGTGATGGGTAATTTCGGATAGAGAAATTATAACTTTGTTGAGGATGTTAGTGCTTGGTGTTAGAGATACCTTTGCTCTTACTAGAAAGGATCATATCGTCTTAGGAACAGTTTTTTTGCTTCCTTTCCATCAAATGGGTTGATTTTCTTATCTTGCCAGCCAAAGTCTGAATTTTCTTGTGTTTGAAAACCATTTACAGGAGGTTATGGTTGCAACCTCAAGTATATGTTGGCACCAGCATGCGAAGTATTGGGGTGTTGCAAGGTTTTTACTCAGTTTCAATTTCTTTTTCTCTCTCATTTATGTTCCTACAAGTGCGAATACGTGGTTATTACTTATCACCTTTTCCTCCAAAAAATTGCAGCATCTGGTTATATATGCAGAAGGGACCCAAGTAATTATTGCACAAGTATTGACAAACTAGATTCCATGAAAGATGGAGCAATTTGATAGAGCTTATTGTTTCCTGGATAAAATGATGTTTTTAAACATGTAGGTTCTTTTCTTTACAGCTGTTATTCTTCTTTCCTGTTCCACAATCAAACTCAGATTTCTTAGTCATCAATTGCCCATAGTTTGTTTTTGGTAGCTAATTTTAGGTTCATTTTGTTACTTTCTGAGGGATAGTTGCTCTAATGTTTCCTTGATTTTTCAGCAGACTTATGCCTTTCTGTGGTTCTTCATTGGAGGGTTATGGCATTTAAGATTAGGAATAGTAGAAATGGAGAACTTCAATTTACTATTTAATTAACAATTTTTGCAGAAGCTGTAAAGTTTTTCTGCTATCTTAGCCTTTTTGAGAATCTTATGGGTTTACTCTGTCCAAATCTCTGTTACTACCTAGTTTTCCTTGTCAAAACTTTGAGTACTGTTTTATCATAAAAAAAATGATTCTTCTGGCATGTAGTATTTTTTTTCCCCATACTAATAAATAAAATTAAATTACTTCCATTATTTCATTGATTATATTTTCCCCAGTTTTGTGGATAATATCAAATAGTCAAAGTGAAGAACAAAAGTGATTGGGTAAATTTGGGATAGATGGAGTTTTCTTTTGTTGAGGATTAGGATGGCCCTAGATGTTGTTGGTGATGAAGAACCATGAAAACTACCATTGCTTTTCACCAACAAACTACGTTGTTTTTTAGATATTTATCATGTCATTTGTTCTATGTTTAATGCTGAAGCTTGATATCCTAATGTTTGACACTTTGGCATCCATTTGTACAGGAGTTTACGGTGGTGACCTCAAGGATAAGTTTGCTACCAGCATTTGCATGTGTTTCTTGGAACCAAGGAGGTTGATCGATTGAAATTTGAAAGTGGTTGATTGTACTATTTATCTCTGCTATCTTGATGAATCTTTGACCAAAATACCCCAAGTTTTGGCAGGAGTTTTGCCACAGTTTTGGGTTTCTCACTAGTGAGTGAATTTTTCTTTGGTCAATTTTTACATTGATCAATGCGCTGCTATTAGGGTTCAATATTGTGTTTGAGATGTCTTGTGCAAACAAATAATTTGTTTAATAATTGTTTGAAACTTCTTGTATGCTATATAAATGGATTCTAGAAAGACTGCTGTGCAACCAATGTTGCTCAGAACTGGAAATTCATGTGATCATGTCAAACATGTGTATTTAGTGCCAAACTTGGCTATATTAATAAAAAATTTCATGTTCTTGTTCCAAAAGATATAGATGTCGTTACTGAGAGTCGTCAGAGGTAAATGAGGTGAAATGAATAGTTCGAGTAACATGGATTGTAATATCAGGTCACACGCTAACCAATTTTCTGATTCCAATGCTTCTCACTTTACATCTTAGAATTGCATTGTGTTCGTAGTTAACATCTGATTGAAGGGGCAACTCTTTTGAACTTTGGAGTTAAAATTGAGAATATTTTAAGGAGCTTCTCTCTCTCTAGGTCGTTAACTTTACCAAATCTTGCATTTAAGACAATCATTGTCTTTGCATGAAAGAAAAGTTTTCCAAATGAAAAGTTTAACTTTGCAGACTAAAAGATTAGGGGGGATGGTTTGTTTTGAGAGAAGTGTACGTATATTATTTCACACCACTTGCTGAAGAAAAAGGTGCTCAAGCAAAAAAAGGAAAAAAATATGGTGGAGAAAAAAAGTTGAGGTAGGTTTGCATAAAGTCGGGAAAAGTAACAGTGAGCAAAAGGAGCAATGTGATATGAGATAAATTATAAAAGGCAACATAAAGTTTCATTTAAAGTTGTGATGAATTTGCGGAAGCAGCAATTATTGAGCCCCTCACATCATTAGACTAGTCAAAGCTTGTGGGTTGGAATGGTAGATCTTGTTTCTCATGTGGTAGATCTTGTTTCCTATGATGTCAAAACAACAATGGTATCCTAGATATTTCTATTAAGAGTACAATAAAGAGGTTTTTGTAAAAATCAGGGTATCCTTTTTTGTTATCGAATCAGTTAAGGGGTTGTTCGTTATCGTTTTCTGTGTTCAGTTTTCGTTTTTTGAAAACCATAAATAAAAATATAGAAACCAGAAAAAGTAGTTTCTAGTTTTCTGTTGTTAGTTTTCAAAATTGACATTTTTGGTATAAGTATGACTAATTTTAAGTTTATTATACCCCTTGTATTATATGACTTTTATGTTCATAAAACTAAAAACTGAGAACTTACAGTGAAGGCGAACATGCCCTAAACTATTTAAAAAGGTTAAATTTATTTTTAACTTTAGCTATTAGGTTAGATATGTTGTCCAGCAACTTCCACTTCAAGTTTCATTAGCAAATCTTCTTATTGAAATTAATCAAGACAAACTTCAACTTAATTTTACTGATAATTATTATACTATTGCTCAAATGTTGCTTATTGAAAAACAAACTGAGTAGTGATCATCAAAATGGACTTCAAACTATATACTATGGATAGGTAATGAGTAGGATATTTACAATCACAATTAACTGAATAAATTGTTTGAGACTCATAATTAATACTATTATTGATGTAACTCATTCTATAATCTTTTGTTGAATAAGTTAATAAAACTATTATATCATCACTAATAAACCTCTTATGAACAATGATATTTGAAGATGGTTATGTAACAATGAACTTATTATAAATTAAAAGTATTAAAAAGAAAAATTGACTTCAATACGAATTATAGGTTCACCAATGTAATTTGTACTTTAAACAATTGTTTCTAATATTCTAAAACTTGCAGACAGTTTCGTTAGCTCCACTTTTGCCATGTTAATATCTCCTATAAAAATACTTCATCCGCTCCAAAATTAATGCAACACTTGTCTTTTTAAATAGGTCTTTAATTTTATATTTGATAAGGTAATTTGAAGTCCCTTGCAAGGGGGAATTGGGGATCCCTCTTGCAAGGGGTGAGACTCGATCCTAGGACTCGTGAGATGTGTTCATATCGTCGTATTGAATGATCCCAATCGCTTGATTTCTGTCCATATCATGCATACAACATTGGTTGCTGGTTGGGCTGGTTCGATGGTTTTGTATGAATTAGTAGTTTTTGATCCCTCTGACCTCGACGATGATGTCAACACCACTAAGCTATCACCTGAAATTTCTTAAGTAGCTCTTTAATTAATGCAACACTTCTATAAATGAAATAAGATATACCTACACATGGAACCACTTACATTAAACAACTCTTCTCTCTTTACTTTAGCATAAATATTTTTAATATAATACCCCACAACCAACTTCGTCTTAAATTTTTGTGCCATATGCAAATGTTGCATTCTTTATGGAGTGGAGGTAGTAATTACTTAAATTCAAAAATAATTTATTATCTACATATTTTAGGGACAAGAATTCATTATCTACATTAGTGCTTAAAATATATATTTAATTCAATCCATATCTGCTCATAAACCCTTCAAAATTGACCACAGGTAAGTAAAAGAAAAAAAGAACTTGGAAATTTTGATCAAAAAGTCAAAATAAATTGTAGATCTAAAAGGACAATGTAATTGCATATTCTAATTGGTCAATTTTATAAAACTAAAAGTCCACTCATGTGATTTTACACACTCCCCCACCTTCACTCCATATTCCTTCCTTCTACAACGGTAAATAATTCTTTCTTTTTTTCTCTCCCCTCTCTCTCTCTCTCTCTCTCTCTCTCTCACATTTCACAGTTATATCCTAAACCCTTCATCTCTGTTATACCCTTCTTCCAAATCAAACCAAAAACTACTCAATGTCGAACAATTTTCTGGAAATTCCTTAATTCATTTCGACGCTTTTAATATCCTTTTGTTTATCTTAATTATGCCGGAAATGGAGGCATCAATTAAAACCCCACAAATTTCCGAAATGTTCCAGAAATTTGCATTTTCTTTCAAATCTAAAGCTCTCGAATTTTTCGCCGATGAATCAGAAAAACTCACATTTATCGAGGATTCTTCCGAGAATTTCATCTCCGATCAGAAAGTCGTCGTAATTAAGCCGGACCCACCTCAAGAAACAGGAGCATTAACCCAAAAAGGTAAAGTTCCGTTAAATGCGCAATTTAATCAAACCCTAATTACTTCGTTATTTGCTTCGATTTCTTCGTTTGAAGCTTCTTATCTTCAATTGCAAACTGCCCATGTTCCTTCTTTTGATGAGGAAGTTTTGAAGAATGCTGATAAATCTTTAGTTTCTCAACTTCAGACCCTTTCTGAATTTAAGCAGTTGTATAAGAATTATTACCAGAACCCTAATTTTAGTATTGAATTCTCAACTGGGTCTTGTTTGGAATTCCAAGTTAATGAGAATCAGCATAAGCTTAGGGCGCTTAAATCTGTGTTTAATCGTTTGCAAGCTGAAATTGATGTGAAGGATGAGGAAGTTTCCGGTTTGAGGCGGAAGTGGGAGGAGTTACATCAGGGGAATTTGAGGTTGTCGAAGAAGTTGTCGTGTTGTTCTTCGAGGGAGGAGGGTGATGAGGTTTTGCTGACCATTAGAGTGTTTGATAAGATGTTGAGTGAGGCTTTTAGTTTTTCACATAAGTTTACTAAGGTGTTGATTGGTTTGATGAAAAGCGCGCATTGGGATTTGGATTTGGTAGCGAGTTCGGTGTATTCTAATGTTGATTATGTTAAGAAAGGGCACAATCGGTATGCTTTGTTGTCGTATGTTTGTTTGCGGATGTTCCAAGGGTTTGATTTAGAAGATTTCGGGTTAGGTGAGGATGGCGGTGTTTGCAATGGTCATATTTCATCTTGTAATGGTGAGGAGAAAGCTTCTTTACGGCAGTTGAAGGAGCATGTTTCGGGAAATCCAATGGAGATCTTGAGGAAGAATCCAAACTGTGAGTTTTCTAAGTTTTGTGAGAGGAAATACCAAGAACTCATCCACCCAACTATGGAATCTTCGATTTTCAACAACTTGGACCAGGATGAAGTTATAATAAATTCTTGGAAATCTTTGGGTGTCTTTTATGAGTTGTTTGTCAAGATGGCAAGCTCAGTTTGGGCACTACACAAGCTTTCCTATTCTTTTGATCCGCCAGTGGATATTTTTCAAGTTGAGAGGGATGTCGAGTTTTCAATGGTATACATGGAGGATGTCACTAAGAGATGTAAATATCCTTGCAAAGTAAGGCCAAAGGTTGGATTCACTGTGGTTCCAGGCTTTAAGATCGGGCAGACAATCATTCAGTCACAAGTTTATTTGACAGAAATGAAGCCGATGGAGTAAGTGCTGTGTGACTAATGGTTTGTGCTTTCATTGTGGAAGGGTGGCTAAAGATCAAGTTAAGCCCCGGCATTGGCTTCAAAGAGCATTTTGGTAATGCTGTTTATTGCAGGAAGTTATATGTGATCACATATCCTAAACGTGTTTAACTAGGGGAATTTGTACGAAAGCTGGTACATCTTCCTTTAGAAGCTGATGAATCAATTAATGAAGGTTATTGCTACTTGTCCCCTCTCCAAGTGCAATAAGGTACAGTGGTTATAGTGGATCCCAGTTTTTTTTACCTCATCTTTCATAAAATGTTTGTTTTCTTAGTTTTTTTTTTTATTTGTCGCAGTCTATAGGAATAAGTGTAAAGAATGCTTGTAAACTAGTCTTGTGAACAGGGTATGTACTATCTAGGAACGTTCCTCTTGAGAGTGAATACATAATGAAACTGTATCTAAATTATGAGTTGTGAAAGAAAAAACAGCGATAGGATTATATTTTTGTTAACTCTAATTGTATATTACCGATCTTTTATATTACTGCTTGTTACTGAACCTTCTATGTCATTTCCATCGTTAGCATGATAAACATTGTCAAAATGGCATCATTAGCTCATGCTCTGGTTCCCGTAATGGATGACGGGATGTGGTTACAGTTGCTCAAGGATCTCATTTTCTTTTTGATAAAGGTAATGCATACTTTTAACCATTGGCTTTGCAGGCAAAAATCCCCTTTGACACTTTGTTAGGATAGCAATGATGGAGGAAGAGGTAGGGAAGGGAAGGAGAGGGAAGGGGGAGGAAAGGAAGGGGAGGGAAGAGTGAAGTTTTATTTTCCAACATTGGAAGGATCAAAGGAGAAGGAAAATGAGCTTTTTCGATTCTATTCCCTTCCCATCCCCATGTTGTATCCAAACAAGAGAGAATGAATTTCTCTTTTTCACTATTAGTATACATTACACATCTGAATTGTTTGACGAGTTAACTCGGACAGTCCCTACGTCCTGATTTTTAAGAATTGCAGAACTGGACACTCAGATGTGCACCCGTATCCGGTACTCCTAGCTCAGTCCAGGTAACATAGAAATCATTGCTCAAATATTGCTATAAATGGTCCGTTTTGCACTGTTTAATTGTCCATTGTATTGTGACTGGGTGAACCCGGACCAGTTTTTGGTATTTTGAATTTTCAGATGGAGAATCTTACCCTAAAATGGAGTATCCATTTACTTGCTTACTGTTGGTATGTTAACTCGAGTTTGTCTCTGTCAGTTTAAATTATCATCTCTAGTTTTCACTTGTATTATTAACACTGTTGCCAGTGACTCTGAAGCACATTCTTCGCTCAGTTGCTCTGTTTATTCATTATGTTAGATGTGACATGTCTTGTTACCCCAGTGCTTATGAGTTATGACTGAGGGTCATCTGTGGCCTGTGGGTCAATGTTGGTTCCTTAAAAGATAAAAAATGGGGAAAACTCCTAATAATTTCATAAAATGCTGTCAGTTTGCTGAAGGGTCAGCTACTGCCAGCTCTCCTCAACTAATAGAATGAGCTTCTAGCACTTGTTATTGCTTTCTGTATATTACTCTTGACTTTTCATAAACTCCAAGTACCCAAGTCCGAGTAACATAGACTTCCTACCTTTCCCGGTTTGTGGTCCAGGACTTCAGCTTCCCATCTCAAAGTTACATCTCCGACATTCATGGAAACATTATATGAGGTAGCTGACAAGGGACGTAAAATTTCATCAGAGGTCATCTTTGCGCGATGTATGTTCACTGTTTTGATGGTGAACAGTGAGACAAAAATTATCTTCCTAATTCAATTCTTCGTACTTCTTTTGGTTCAAAAGCCCTTTAATGAGGTTTGATTCCATGACCTTTAAGATGAAGTTGCACTAGTAATCATATGTTTGTAAGCTCCAACTCGTATAAGATTTAGATTGGATTATTATGTTTTTGGAATTAGATGGTATATTTTCTATGCATCGACTTGGACTTGGATCGACTTCGTACTAAATTATCATTCCTACGGTAGCCAATAGGGAAAATATTATGTGGACAACAAAGCTTGTGTTGCGTAGAGCCGTATATGATGTTAAGCATTGAGTGGGAAAATTTTGTTGGTATACTTTCCCTTCTATAATTTTACCCTACTTAATAAGTAGATTTTATCTAAAAAAATTTATTTCCTTTCATTTCTTTAAGAGTTATGATCACTTTAAGTGGTTCTTTTTTCCACCCTCCCCTCTTTTTATGCGAGCTGCTTCACCTTATGACTTTATGAGACAGTTACCATTCTCCTGAGATTCGCCCAAATTGCTGTTATTATGATAACTGCACCTTGCCAGATAGATCCAACCTCGATTAACCTTTTATTGGAGTCTCAACATGTAAATTTATTTCTTAATTGTACTTAAAGCTAAAGAATAAGCATAATCACAACTACTTTTTCTGTCATAGTTTGAACTTCACATTTGGGATTGGCAAGGATATTAAGAATATAGATGTTAAATGTAGAACCAAACAATTAAAATTGGGTAGAGAAAATATTTACAGATCTTTAGAAAACATTGTGGAAGGAATTATTTGGTCTCCATGGTTGACGCAAAATGACATAGTAAGTCGTGTTTTGTGGGAATTAAATAAGTAGATTACTAGTAAGTTGCTTATTTAAGGGGCTGTTTGGTTTACACAAAATGATATATTAAGTTGTATTTTTGGTGAATTAAGTAACGTAGATTACTTACAAGTTGATTAGTTCACAAAATTGAGGAGTTGTTGTCTCTTCAAAAACCCCATTTTCCACTAAATTAGAAATTGTTACCAAATAGAACTTTTGTATTAAGCTCCTTGATAATTACCAATTTATGTTGTAGAGGATTAGTAGAATAATCATCATATTATAGAGGATATAGTCTCGTTCTATATTACGATATAAAATTCATACTCCGTACCTCATTTTACTCCTATTAAATGGTTTGATTGGACAGAATTGATATCACATTTGATGGGTTATTTCTATAAAAGCAGTTATGACAGATGTTGGGCAGAAAGAAACAAGTAGGAATCCTGGTTCTTCCAAAAGTAAAAGTCAAAACATAGAATCCTATAACAAAGAAAATCGAAGCTCTTATAAAAGCAATAGGGAGTATATTTATATATATAGTAGACCCTGTTAAAGCAAAAGATTCTATAATAACTAAACCTGACTTTATTTTAGTTAACAATGGCATTTTGCTAGATCGAGTATCTTGGTAGGCGTAGCCAACCTAGCTAACATTGTTGCTTTCCATAACATATGATTTTGGATATTTTGGCCCAACATATAGGCAGTGTAAAGGGAAAAATTGCCCATATGCTATGGTGCAACACAAAATCACAAATGCTATATGCCTATATTGTTACGAGTCAAAATATCCAATGCTCAATTGCTCATTATGGATTTATCGTTCCTCTTACAATAGACTACCTCTATCTTTTTAGCTTTAACATTTGACTTGTAAATTATTCAGAACTGATTATGATAAACAACATATAAAAATAAGAAGTTAGTAATGAAGATGTTCGGATTCATCTTAATGTGTTGATATTGATGGTAAACAAATCGTTGTGTGTTGATAAGCGTAAATGTCAGAATGTTACAATAATAAGAATAAAAAAACGCAGGAACAATAATTCTTATTGACTAAAATTGATGTATTATATTAAAACTATTTTTGGATTCTCTAGTGTTTTTCCCCTCACATGCACATATTGATAGGGGTAAAAGTTCGGTGTACGGTTTGGATTTAGGCCTAATCCAAGCCGATTAGAACAAAATTTGGATTTTAATTTTCCAATCCAAATCCAAACCAATTAGAGTTGGAGTCCAAATCAATCCAATCCGAATTTTCAGACACTATATTGGATCCGATCCGAATCATCCAATTTTTTAAAACTGTTTTTTCGTTGAGATAAATTTGGTGCGAGCATCAAAATAAAGTGTTAGATAATATAAGTAATTCATACAATCCCATAAAAATTCATTACAAACTCATTATTCATTACAACAGAAGGTTTAACAACATCTTCAACTACAAAGCAGGTTCAACTTTACAGCAACAAGTTAGGGTTTTCTCATTTATGGGAAGAGAAGGGCTGCCGAACTATTTGGGTTTTTTTTAAACAATAACCAGTTAAGCCCAATCATAAATGTAAAATATAGGGCATTGTTGTTAGAATCGCGATCTGGATCGTAGGATCGTACGATCCTACGATTCGGTTTTAGCATAAAGATCCAGATCGTAAGCAGAATCACAAGGCTGGTAGAACCGTAGCAGGATCAGTCATGATCGTAGCAAGATCTTATAGGATCGAAATATGATCTAACGATCCTATTTTCACTTAGATTGTTGCAGGATCAATCAGGATCGGTTAAGATGGCCAGGATCCTACTTCTTTACTTATTAAAATGATTCCTAAAGCAACTAAATTTTTCTTTAAGCCCAATGAATGATAACCCAACTTCATACATGCATATATTTCTCTTCTCTAATCTTTATGACTCTTGCGAAGCCATATTTACTTTGAAATATCAATATTATGTGAGCAAATTTAGGTATTTAACATCCATATATATTGTTTGAAAGATGCGCATTTATTCATTTAAAAGCATTTTTGTAATTTGGTAGGATCTTATGATCCTACAATCCGATTCTACTGTTTTGATCCTACCCCCCTTACCTTGATATAGGGCCAATTTACTATTAAGTTATTTTGGTTTTTTGGATCCAATCACTCAATCTAATCTAATCCAATCCAAAAATTCAATTTTTCCAAAAAAAAAAAAATTCAATCTGGATCCAACCCGAACATAGTTCCAGTCCAATCCGAATTACTAATTCGGTTCGGATTGGATTGGATTTCGGTTTTTATCCGAATAACTTTCACCCCTACATATTAATTTTTACTTATAATTGATACTGTTCATACTTACCAAAGCTAATTTTTACCACTAATTTGACAAATAAAACTGATTTAACTAATTTTATTTAACACCATCAAACATAGATTTTGTGTCATTATATTGTGGGGTTTGCTAGTCGTTAAGGTATCTATTTGAAGGGGCATAATTGGCCTTCAAATGAATTCGTCGAAGAATTATGAGTCAAAAATATAAATGGTTGTTGTGACGACTAATGTAAATTGTCAATGACTTTGGTCTTTGGAGAACCATTGAAAAGCTAATGGTTAATTTAGAAACCTTAGAACGGAGAATATATATCGAAGTGACTTTAGATAACCATCGTATGCTAATGATTACTATTTGGTAAACTATCTTAGTTAGTTTAAAGTCTTGGAAGGTGGCCGGTGCCCAAGAGTTAGGATCGAATTTCATCTACATCTTTCGTCCTTGTGGCTCTCTCTACACCAAAAAACAATTTGGTGATTTGCGTTATAAGTCATCTAATAATTTTTTTTGTAGTTGTTGATGTTTTCTTTTTAGGAGTTCCTTGAGGTCCTAGGAGCTTTACAAATTTTGTACTTCTCTAGCATCTTATGCGATATATACATCTTCAAATCTAATTCACCCCTTGTTCACGTACCCACATGTGTTTAATATCTACTAGGTACTCATCACCAAGATACAGTTGAATTGAATTTCTATTCGGTACTAATGAAGGGTCTTAAGGGCATAAGTTGGGCCTTCGAACCATAAACATCGACTTTGGGACTAGTCCTACATACTCTCTTTGCCCTACGTACCTACATATGTTTAATATCTACTAGGTAACAAGTTAATTGACTTTTATGATTTCTAATGTACTATTTGGAGTACTATTAACCTATTTGATTACATAAAAGTTATATCAAATAATCCTACACGAATATTCTATTACTTCTTATACCTTAGATAACATATGTGGTTAAAATTTTCTAACTTCGATTTTAGAAGGCAAATTATTGTAATTAATATGAGACAAAGGGGTATATTATCTTTAACTTACAATCACATTCTTATTCTTCCTACACGAAGTAAAAACACTTTTAAGAAATTGAAAAATGATTTAACAGCATCATACTTTAAACAAACTAAAGAGATTTAGTTGTTAAGAAGTTTGAGCAATAACATTAATATATATAACATGCTCACTTCAACTTCCTTGGTTCCCCTTCTCTAAGACAAATATTTCATCAAGGAGTAAAAAGTAAGAGTCCTAAAGAAGTTGAATTACTCCTAGTAGGTAATTAATGAAGTGCAAAGAGAGAAGCACCAGGTGAAAAGCTAGTGATTAAGAGAAACTAAAAGAGACAAAAAAAAAAAAACCCTACGGAAATTTAAACACAAAGTGGTAGTACTAGTACTAGAGTGAGTACTTGACTGGTTGATTGCTTTAAATTTTCTTATAACTACTTTGTTTTTTCATCCATCCATCTTAGTTCTTAGTAGGGACCTACACCCACATTCACATTGCAATTAGCTTGAGGAGCTAAGAACCCTTCTTTCATCAGAACATCATGCTCTCCTTCCTGCATTATTTCAATCGAAGTGTTGCATTAATTTCGAGACAAAGGAAGTAATTTGTGCATCTTTAAAGAAAACAAACTATATATTGGTAATAATTTCTAGGAATATTTTGATATGCTAGAATTGCTATTGTTTGAACTTCGAGGGATATTATACAAGTTCAAACTGAATTATTAACGTGCTTATTAGTTTCTAAAAGGAAATACATGCATGGTGCTATTATGAGTTTCACGAATATGTTTGACTTTTTTTTTTATGTTGAAGTTAGATAAAAGATTTAATTATGTTAATAATGTGAAGTATGCTATAAAAAGAATTATACTCTTATTAAAGGAATTAAGTACCTTTTAAAAAATAAAAAATATGAGTACTTGCTAAATGCTAGGGTTAGGGCTACACAGTGAGAGAAGTACCTGCTGCTGGCGCACATTAGCCTTCTTCACGGGTTGATGGTCAGGCATAAGGCCGAAATGAATGTGTGGGAAGTGGGCCCACTTTTTACATGCAAACAAATATAGAAGATTAATAATGTTTTAGCAATATTTAAAATACACCCACATTCTAAATTTGGTCATTTAAACCAGCAAAAATAGAAAGGAATAATAATAATAAAAAAAAAAATCAGAGTTTCTAAGATTTTTTACATTTTTGGCAGCAGCACTGAAGGCCTCTCTGTGGCTTATATCAGGATTTCCAGCTTTAATTCTTTGAATTTCATCCCTAAAATACAAGATTCAATTCATTTTCATTAACACTTCATAATTTAAACTATACTTTAAACAAAAAATATATGTATGTATATATATTATAAAGTACTAGCAATAAAATAATTGAAAGAAAAGTTAGAAAAAAGAATACTAACTTGATGAATCTGTTATAGGCAGATGGTACTCTCTGTCTCTTCTCTGGAGCTGTGATGACATTTATCAATTTTACATGCAAAACACACATATAAACAAACAAGACAAACAAAAACCACATTAATTAAACTCACTTTTTCTGACATTTATTTTTGGCTTTTTTTTTTTTATTTTCTTTTTTCAATTTGCATTTAATTCATTCATTCATTCCAATCTATTTCTCTTTCTATTCTCTATTTTCTCACTCTAAATCATAACCTCATCATATTCACATCATTCTCTTACCGTTTTCTATCTATCTATCCCATCAATTGTTTGTTCTTGGATTTTATATGTCCTGCTGAGAGAGTTGTGGGGGGTTATACACTTGGCCACCTAACTTTAGCTCATCAATGTGTTAGGTCGATTTTTGACTCATCCTACTCCTTAACTAATCATAATTAAGCGAAATATCATACTGGCTTAGTTTGAAATTTGAACATTGTTGATAAAAATTGCTACACGTTTTATAAATATAATAACGCTCTTAGTCTCTTAGGTGAATTAAATCAATTAATGATTCCGAATTGTCCGTTGTTAATTAATTAGTTAGGCCCTGTTCTTTTGGACTTATTTTCAGTTCAATTTCTCGTAGTTCAGTTCAGTTTAGACACTTTCTCATGTTCAACTTTCTCCTAGTTCAGTTCATTTTAGTTCAGTTCAGTTCAGTTTCTCCCATTTCAAAAGAACGGGGCCTTAGTGAGTTTGGATTAATTATGATCGACATTTTTTCCTTTTAGATGAAGGAAAATAACAAAGTTCCTTGATTTTATTTGAGGGAAATATGTTAAAACTTTGTATTGTAAGGAGAGGTTTGAGATTTTGATGTAGTCTTGCTATTGGTTCAATCCCAACTATAGTCACTTCTTATAGGGAATTATAAACTAATCATATAACAGTGGCTTGATATATGTACTTTTTAAGTATATTTTCATTGCCCTAAAAATATAGTGTAACTTTGGCTGAATGTACATGATTTGTTAATAACAAGCTATGAGGAAAATATTCAGTATGATATAAAGTCCAAAATGAATAGGAGTTCAAGTACAAATACATTGAAATAGGCCTTCTTCTTTTGTGTAGAAAACAAATTTTAGAGCAAGAAAGAGATGAAAAGAAACAGTGAAAGTCATATAATGAAAGTGAATAATGTAAGAAAGTTGTCTCTTTTATTTTTTGCCTTCTCTTTCTCTTTTTTCTTTTCCCATCATATGTTATTTTTTGCAATAAAGTAAAGCTAACCAAAAGGCCAGGCTCAAACTTTAGGGATGGCATGAATTTTAACACATCCAATCAATCAAATATGTTCTTGATTTATGAGCTTGACATGTCCTTTTAGGGCTAAGCACAACTGCAGATACTTTTTTTTCTTTTTTGTAAATAATTATATGTGGTCTTGAAATAGTTTGTTAATTAGGGTAGAATGGCTTTGATTGTTCTATTAGTTTTTGTGAATAATTATATACATTCTCTTCTATATTATTATGACATTAAACTTTAGTTTCAAATCCCTTACAAGTTACAACCCTACTCTCAAGCATGACTAAACGAGAGAATATAAGAAGAAGAATAAAGAGTTTAATTAATTGATTGAAATAAAGTAATGTTAGGGACTTACGCCGATTCACAGGTGGAGGCTTTGGCAACTCTTGATGATGATGAGTGTGAAGATGATCAACGCCTCGAACGGGCATCATGGGCTCATTGAACACAGATTGATGATGGTTGTTGATGAAATTTGGTGTTGAGCTTCGAATCTCCTCCTAGTATGTACAATGTATCAAGCAAACAATTAATTAAATCATTCTAATTGCTTCAAGTTTCAACCATTATCAACCCGCAAATTTATTGACTCTACTTCTAATCTCCCGCACCAACATTTGACCACTAATATCTTTAATTACACAGTATCAATAACTTTAGAATGTTGATATTATGAAAATACGCATTAAGATAAACATAACAACGTCTCATATCATAGTATTCTCTCTTATATTATAGTGAAAAAAAGGTCAAAATTGATAAACTTTTGACCTTCAAGAAAATGAACAATGTAGCAAGTTAAAACGACTTTAAGGAGTCTAACAAATCAAATGCAAAAGCAAATATGTTAACCATTTCATACATATATAGTATAATTCAAAACCTTCCACAGCAAAAGTTATTTGTTTTATACACACTCCGTCCTAATTTAATTGTCACATTAGTATTATAATGTGAACTTATATACTAATTCCATCAGAGGTAGTAATATTTTACATCTAGAACAAGAAGGAGTTGAAGGAGAACAAAATCACAATATTAACTACGACTCATTATTGTAGATGTCGTTTGACCTTTAATTAATGAAATTTCTCTTTAAAAAAAAAAACTAATTAGCTACAAAACCTCCCCTAAAAGATAAGACTAAAATCAACATTACAAAAATAAAGAACATACCAGAAGATTATGAGGGGAAGTAAAGAAAGAGGGAGGAGGAAGATGATGATGAAGTTGATTAGTCGGAAGCGGCGGCGGCGGAGTCGACGGTGTCCACATATTCACTGATAACAAATTAGTGCAGTGTCCACACCTCACTGTCACAGTCTTAAACAAGCTGCTACTTGGTACACTCACCTACAACATACCCAAAAAAAAAAAAAAATCATCCACATTTTCATGAATTCATTATTCACATAATCACATGTCATACTAATATAATGTTATTGCTAATAAAAGAAGAGTAAGTATAAGAAAATTACAGCAAGAACAGTATCACAGAAGGTGCAATGAACATAACAAAGTTGATCTGAAGGTGAAAGAAGATGATTTTCAACATTAGTATGAGAATGATTAGTAGTATCTAAACTTCCTCCACCACCTGCACTTCCTGTTGTTGTTGTTGATGATGATGAAGATGACATTTTTCTTTTTTTTTTCTTCCTCACTTTCTCTCTCTAAAAACACACAGAAATACAGAGTTAACACTACTTTCTCTCTCTTGGTTTGATGATATGATATGATATGATCTATTTGATGGGATGGGTGGATGGATAGATGGACTGATTGACTGAATGACTGATCGGTGATGTTTTATTTGTAGTGGAATATTTATTACTATATTATATAGTTTTTATACTATTATATAGTTTATTCAGTAGTGAGTGTAGGTTTACAGATTTAACCGCCTACCCTTTTGGGGATCTGATCTCTTTTCTCTCTCTCAACAAATGAGGGTTGAGAGAAAGACAGAGAATAGTATGTGTTTGTGTGAATGTTGTGGGTTTGTGTGTGTTATGATGATACAATTATATAGTTGTAGAACTTGAAAGCTCCATTTTCTTCCCTAGAGAAAACTGCTCTTTCTACACTTTTTTTTTTTCCTTTTATTTGATCCCACCCACCTATTTATTTATAGTGACTGTACATTTATCAGTTCTTTCCTTTTGTCACAATTTAAAAAGTCTGCATTTCTATAGTGGATTCTCATAATAGAACAAGTTTTTTGTAATTAGTAGGGGTTAAAACTGAGCAATATAAAATATGTTTTTAATTGTTTATTTTTAGTGGGTGGGGTACTGTGAATAAGGCCCTGTTCTTTTGGACTTATTTTCAGTTTAGTTCAGTTTCTCACAGTTCAGTTCAGTTTTTTGCACTTTAGTTCAGCCCAGTTCAGTCTAAAAGAACGGGGCCTAAATGTATTATATGCCGATTGATGAGATGACGATATGATATATACGAAGAAGGGTTATTAGTGACTCTAACATGGCGTTAATGAGCTAGAAATGTATACCTATATATTGTGTAGGTGTATTGACAAACTTGTTTATATGTATGTGATTGTCATAGAATTATGATCTTATCTACATAGTAAAAAGATAAGTGTGAACAGATAATGTGATGCCATGTTTGATGACATGTAGGGTATATATCAATTACTGTTAAGATTTCATAAAAATCTCATATGAATTGTCTCACATTGAAGACGTGGGAGAGAAAAAAACTATGTTATAAGTTTGAGAAACAATTCATTTAAAATTTTTTATTTGGTAAGTGAGTAAAATTGTATACCAGAAGAAAACTATACAACCTAAATCCTTTGCTTTGTAAGGACTGCAACAAACAAAACAGGTCACAGACGACCCAAATTACACCAGAGACACAATTCATTTAAATTGCCAATTGGTTTTAAGATAAAAACTTATTCTGAGTTGTAAGTCGTCCAAACTGATCTCTTTCATTGATGGATGCATTGCGTATCCCCACATCCATCTAACAATCAACAAATATGACATGTACAATAATATGGACTACATATTATTACATCTAATTAAATGAAGCTAGTAAATTAAGCTAAATGGGGTTTAGTTTTCTAGACCAAAGTTCGAAACCACAAAAGAATATGGCATCTTTAATTGGAGTGTTTAATTTAGTTCTCTATCTTATCAAGTGTTTAATTTAGTAATTTGTTACTAGACTAATATTATTTAGGCTTAATTCATTCTATTCAATTTAGGTAAATCTAATTTACATGACCCAAATAAGTTGGGACCAAATTTTCACCCCCACATATATACTTGTAGCTTTGCCACAACTCTTTTTGTCCCCTTATTCCATATCCAAGCTCTTCACAGTACGGCCATTTAATTCTTCTCCATCCCCAAATTATTCAAATCAACGTGTATCCAAAACTCATCCTATACCACAAACCTAGAATGTCTTTGCAAATGTGTGTCTGATATTTTCTCGAAGAAATACTTCATCTGTCCTTTAAGAAATACTCCAGCTAAGTCAAACTTTTTTCCAATATGAAAATTGAGAAATATATTTGTTAGATAATTAAGATAAATTGCCCCTCATTGAGGTATTATTTTCAAGTCTTTGATAATGTAGAAGTGCTTATACTAATGATCGACAAAAAAATAATAAAAGGATGATTTTGAAAAGGAATAATCAAATCTTTCCATCTATTCAAAAAGTTTACATCTTTTAATTTTCTACTATGGTTTGTGTGAAGAGTAGAGAATAAATCTGGAAATGTAGCTGTTTGGCAAAAAGGATATTATGGGCCTGTTCGGCAAAAATAGTTGTTGTGGTAGCTGTTAGCAGTAGGAGTAGCGGTCAGCTTTTATACTAGTTGTTAGATGTCAAATATTAGTGTTCGGTAAAACTAGCTATTAGTTTAAAAAAAATAACAAAAATAAATTATATTCAATCTTCAAAAGGTACTCCAAAAGCTACCCCTACTCGAAAAGCTAATATCTATAAATTTTTGCACTACTTCACCAAACACGCACTACTTCACCAAACACAACTTTCACCATTATTAGAGTTTTAACTTAGTCCAAATACTAAAAGCTAACTCAGAAGCTATTGCCGAACCGTCGAACACGCCCTATATGTAATTGGTGCAATATGAGCACTCACGATGTATTCTCTTCACTAGAGCTTATCTAAACTAAAAAAATACATATAACCTCATAAAACTTCATCAACCCTAGTTTAACCTTATTTATAACAGAAAATGAAATGATCTTAAAATTGCAGCAATAATAACCAAATTCAACGCATAGTATAAGTTTAAGTGAAGAAGTAGTGTGACAAGTGGATCTCTAAAAAGCTAGTATATAGACCTGTTGGATTAACTACTACAACGTAGCTTTAGCTGAAATAAAGCATATAACATCAGACATAGAAGTATATAGATTTACAGAGCTTAAAATTAAATAGCCAGGTCTTTCTTACACCCTCTACATATATTAGGGTTTTGTCTAGATAGAGAAAGAATAATTAAGTAGAGAGAGAAACAGCTAATAAGGTAAGAGAAGAGAGAAATTGAATGGTTGGCATTCCCGATGATGAGAGAGAAAGAAGGGCAGAGGCGGCAGAGGTGGGGGAGAGGGACGAGAAAGGGACGTGTGCATGTTGTGAATAACTTTGCCTCATTCATCTGTTGTTTTCAACCCCCTTTTATTTTATTTTAAGAGTTTTTCTTCTTCTGTAAATAACTTAATATTTCACACTAATACCCTATTCTTTTGGACTTATTTTCAGTTTAGTTCGGTTCGGTTCGGTTCGATCAGGGGCAGGAATTTAAACGAATATAGACTACAATTTTTTTTCAAAATAAAGCTTTGTTAACATTTTTACCTAAGTTTGATAAGAACTTAAATAAAATTGCTAACTATTTAATTGTTCAATGTTTCAATTTAAATAATCACAACTTTAAAAATAAGTTGTTCAATTTAAAAACAGTTGTTTAAGTATATAAATGAAAAAATTGAGGAAAAGAATTAGAGACAAAAATAGTTTGAGCTTTGATCTTTGGGCTTATGAATTGTAGTTGCAGAAGCCTACTTATAAATTTGTAGTTCGACTAATAGCCATAGGCCCATAGGAGTAGTATATAGTAAAGTGTAAGATAAATTAAACCGAGTTAAAGGGAGTAATTAAAAAAAAAAAGAACTTATGGGTTTCAACCAAGACCCCCCATCCATCCACTAATCTTCTTTTCCCCTCTCCTACCAAAGACAAGCCTCAACATATTGATTTGTTTTCATTATTTTTCAAAATTAATGGGGTACATGTACCCCTTGCACCCCTATGATCCGCCCATGGTTCGGTCCAACCCCAAAAAACGGAGCCTAATTAGCATAATCAACATATATATAATTCCCAACTTAAGAGCATCATTAGTGGTTTAATAATACTCCCTCCGTTTCATTTTAATTTACTCACTTCACTTTGGGGGAGAACTAAGGAGAAAGTGTAAAAGTATGAGAAAGAAATTGAAAAAGGTGGAGAGAGAAATTGAAAAGTGAGAGAAATAAATTAAAAAGTGGGTTAAAATATTAAAAAGTAGATGACATGGGTGGAAAAAGAGGAGAAAGTAGATGTGACATGTTACCAAAAATAGAAAAAACAACAGTGTGTAGATTAAAAAGAAACAGACCAAAAAGGAAAGTATGTAGATTAAAAAGAAACGGAGGGAGTAGCAATCATGCATATTGAGTAATGATTCAAAAGTACAATAAGGCCCTGTTCTTTTAATTTTGACTTATTTTCAGTTCAGTTTCTCGCAGTTTAGTTCAGTTCAGTTTAAACACTCTCTCATCTTCAGCATTTTCCCAGTTCAGTTCAATACTCATGGTTCATTTCAGTTCAGTTTCTCCCGGCCAAAAGAACGGGCCCTAAACCACACAAATTACAATAGCGTGTTGTACTTCTATGTTTTCCTTGATTTCTAGCTCTATGTAAAAAGAAGAAGATAACAATATAACAAAGAAAAGACATTTATTCATGTCAATTATTCCTATGATTTTTGATGTAATAGGGGATTTCATACTACTTATTTAGGTTGAGAAGTTTTCATATGCTAAACATGCCTATATGACTATAATCAATATGTTTAACAATATAAGAAATACTCCCTCTTGATCGGCCCCCTAACAAAAAAATTATTAAATTTTCATAGTCATCATGGAAATATAATTGATTATTGACTTTTTTTCCAATAGTAGTAATAAGAAGTCTTTATAAAACATAATATTTGAACGTATATAATAAGAAGAATCTAATAAGATATCATTAACCATATTACTTTAAATATATTGGTGATAATTTATGGTCAATATATATGTGAAAAATAAGCACCAAAAATGCTTGTTGTGAAGTACCTCTATGACTTTGAAAATGCAAATGGCATATATTTTGAGGGAAGGAGGAAGTATCCCGTTAAGTCTTTAATTACTTCATACTCCATCATATATCAAAATTATATTATGTCTAGATTGATCACATTGATCATATGCCCTTCATTCTTGCGATCTTGTTGTACCCTTTTGTAATTTGTACGTGAGTTGTCCTAGTTACATGGGAGAAGGGGGAGAAAATATTTAGTTTCAGAAGGTACTTCTCCTAATCTTAATCTGGTATCTTTTCAATTATCTCCAATTCGAAGGAGACTTGCACGTTAAAGGTGTTGGACTTGTTATGCACATGTGATTTATTCGGCTTTACAGAAAGAGAGAGAAAATGACCACTTTATAAGATTTAAGAGCTACTTATTCTTATGTTGCCTATTAATTTTGAGTTGGAGTCTCCTCAATTGTAAGTGGTTTAAAAGCTCCTCTATTTATATGTATCTTCCATATCTATTTTACGATTGACGAAGTTAGAATTGTTGGGTACTAAGTAAGAAATTTGTTACAATGTCAAACTTCATCAATTATGATTGCATAGTTTTACTTACTAATATATAAAGTATATCAATGTGTACTTTGTTATTTTTTTTTGGGATTTATCAATGTGTACTTATGAAAGTTTTTTTTTTATAATTGTCATTTTTTTCCGGCAACAAGTACACACAATAAACATCAAAAGAAAACACTACTGCAAATGACTCAATGATTGCTGAATTACTAGCAATCAAGGAAGCAATGAGTTGGGCCAAAAGGAGGAACTGGGTTGAGTGCATTATTCTATCAGACTCAATGATGGTTGTGGACAACATTTGTGGTAACACCAAAATTCGTGATAGATATGCTAACATCACATCCAAATGCAGGGAGTCATTAGCAGAGGGGTGGGTGAAGGCGGTCCAAAAAACTGAACGCGAACAAGTAAAGGAAGCAGATGCTTTAGCGAAGGTCATCAGGAAGGGCAGCATGGAGGTTAATGACTTCCGTTATTTTGTTAAACCCCCATGGGAGGAATGCAATGTAGCATTCTCAGACATTAATTTTGCACAACTCTGTGGGTGTTGTAATTTAGGTCCCTTGAGCCCAACTACTACTACTGCTTCTTGATGATCTCTGTTAAACGTTTTTAATTTCAATATATTGCTCCATTTACCCCAAAAAAAAAAAGAAAACACTACCCATTACTTAGGCCACACAAACCTTGAGACTACTAGGACTTACACAACGATTATTATTACAAGACCATGGACGAACTGGACATTTAATATTATACGAACTATAAACATGAGAAGCACACTTTTTTCTTGGGTGATAGTCTTCCAATGAAGGGGGATGAGTACACTTCCTTTTTGTTCTAACTTTACACCTGCAACCACAAAAAAGGTTAGTGAAAAGATACGGGACCTTCTTGTTGGCATGTATCTGATGAGTGATATTTATATCACTCTAAACCCCTTATTTATCCCTATATCTAACCTTTCTTTTCTATTTTACCCCTTTTATATGTTTGTTTTGCTTAAATTGCACCTTTTTTGTTTTACTAGTTCTTTTTAGATTTGTGTCTTTGTTTTTTACTTTTCGAGTTACTTTTTACATTTGTTTTCTTGGTTCTTTGTAGGTCCTATTAAAATATACTTTTGATTTCACCTATAAAAGCCAAAGGAATGCACAAATGAGGAGTAAAACATGAATAATGAACGGACGAAGGCAAATGGGAGTTGAAGAAGCAAAGTTCACAACATGGTCCACTTCGAACTACCATATCTTACGGACCACAAATCATCTTGCATTGATTCAAATTGGAGATTAAAATTTGGCTCGTTATCTTTCCAACGATAGGTCACATGCTTGATTTGGATGAAAAACAAGAAAGTTATGGCCATTTGAAGTTGAACTGTTTGCCCAGTTTTCTTAGGCGCGCCCGCTCCCTTTTTCAAAGGAGCGCCCGCTCCTTATTATTTGGAGCTCCCGCTCCCTGGTCGCTCCCGCTCCCTGGTCGCTCCCCTGGTCGCTCCAACTTTCTGCCAATACCCATTTCCTTAGGAGCGCCCGCTCCTATATATAAAGGAGCGCCCGCTCCTATATATAAATGAGCGCCCGCTCCTTTCAATATTTTCGGACAACTCTGTAATTTTCGCGACTCATTAATGATGTAAGAGTTGTGTATATAAATAGGACTCATCCCTAATTTATGAGGGCAGACCCTAGTTGAGGGAGGATTAGGCTCCATTAGTCTTAGATTAGGATTTTAAGTGAGAGAAAGTCTCAAAACCTAGAGAGAGAAAGTGAGAAAATCAATGAAAAATGGAAGATTTTGGATAATCATCTAGTGACAAGAAGATTTGAAGTTTTCTTTTCATCTATCAATGAGAATTTCTTACTCTCTTTCCTCTTTTGTTTCTTATTTTAATTGTTTCTATTAGATTTAATTGTTCATGCTTAGTTTAATTATATGTGGTTTATTTTGTTTAGTTTATTGTTAGATTAATGATTATTATCATGTTATTAGTGCTTAATTTCTCTAAAGTCCTCATTTTTGTATTTATGGAGTAGTTTGTTGGTTAGGGTTTGGGTGAAAACCCAACAATGATTGATTTGGGTGTTGGAATATGAAATTAAGGGGTTTGATTGAGCTTATTAATTGATTAATAGCATGATTACTATTTGCTTGCATTCTAGTTGGCCACTTGGATGTTTGTTTTATTGATACCTTAATCAAATTGAGAGAGGAGATTAAGGTTGACATTTATGCTATTTTCTTGCTTAATTACTCATGAGAGTGAGATTTGAGTGAGGGTTTTATGGATTGACATTGTGCTTATCCCTTATTTGCATGTTTGAGACCATGAGAGTGGCTTAGTTATGTCACTTAGGTAGTTTTATGCACCCTTGAGAGAGGGGTTAGAGCTAATTAAGAGTCAATAACCTCAATTATTTGCTTGGTTTTCTTTCCTCCATGTTTCACTCTTCTAATTGCCTAAATCATGATTGGTTGGTGTTGGATCCCTTTCCCTAATCCTATTTGAACTTTGGTACTTAGTTTAGTTTAATAGACTTTAGTTGGTAGTTGACACCTTCCGACTCTTTTTCGGCCTAGCTTATTATTTTATTAACACATTTCGGTGTTCCTTAGTCCTTGTGGAAGAATGACCCTTGCTTGCTACTTTACTTAGTTTAGTGGTCTAGTTAGGTAGTTTGACCTTAGGTGTTTTGTCCAACGACCAAAATATCCTTCGTTAGTATCTTCCTTGTATGAACTTCAAAAGATTTAGCTTTAAACAAAGTTGTTTCATACATTAAAGTGACAATTTTGGTATCTCTGTTATTCAATACATGCCTGTTTCATGTTCTGTGTTTCTGCTTTCCGTATTCAATATGTGCTTCTTGAGCTTCTCTTACTATTCTTCGACTAAATCTCGGATGATCCATGTGTCTTTACATCGAGCCTCCTCCTCCTTGTCTTGATCTCGGACTTGGCTGAAAAACAGAAGAGGGGATCCATTGTTGTGTGAGAGGGATGACCAAAATCCGTTCTCAAGGTAGTACTAGCCTCTTCATAAATTGGTTGATTCTCTTTGGTAGTCCAAGAATTGACTCCAGATAGCCTGTCCAATATATCTGCATTATCCTGAACCTCCTCTTCTAAGATTGAATGATCACTCGATTGAGTTGAGCAAACCCTTTCTTGAATGCGATTCCATCTCTTATTGTTTAATGACTCAAGGAAGGACTTTCAAATTGTACAATGCAAAATCGGGTTCCTTCATGGCATGGTTTTTCAAAGGAATAGCTAGTAAGTACAAAATGAAAGATCTCGACCGTCAAATTTCCGCTTTAAAAGTATAAAAAAGCATATATTGCACAAAGGATGTGTGTTTTTGTAAAGCATAGTAGCTCGCTTCTATGAAGTTATTTTCCTCAAAGAATTTCAATCCCTATGCTAACAGAAAATTCATGTTCCCTATGCATCAAAGTTAGCAAAGTAGCAAAACTATAACCACATTTATAATACTAGCATTAATATTATATTAACGCGACTTAAGAGTAATTAGTCAAAGGTAAAACCATACTTTTGAAAGACTTAGGTGTTTGTTTGGTTGATATAAAATAATACTCCCTCTATCCCAAAATATAGTTCCTATTTCTATTTTGGGTGTCCCAAAATATAGTTCTTGTTTCTATATTTAGTTCCACATTTTTCCGTAATTTGCCTAGAAAAACCGTGTCCACATCATTTATTTGCTTCTTGAAATTAGCTTTTTGCTTTATTTATTCAACCCAAGTGTTACAATTAATGCTCTTTCACCAATTATTCTGCACTATCTCTCCTAAAATCATCTTTTCCCATACAACATTTATTTAAATAAACAAAAAATCCTTACTATCCCTCTTAGATTCTACTTACCGTAATTCCCGTGAAAAAAATAGAATCAGGAACTATATTTAGGGACGGAGGGAGTATAAAAACTTGTAAAGTAGAAGTTCTTAGAAAGTAAAACTATGTGAAGTTGTTTAATAGGACAAAAAGGAATTTCTACTTTCCACAAAATGGAGGAAGTTTCTACACAGGCTTCCAAGTTCCAATAGGAAAGTAGACTTTTCCATAATCATCCAAACATCTATTATACTTTGTAGGAGATGAGAATATATGTATAAAAAGTTTTATATAAAATACTACCTCCGTTCCTAGTTAAGTGTTAAATTTACTTTTTCACGCAACCTAATGCGGCTTTTTTTATAATTAATATTTTTAATTGCGCACAAGTAAAAATTATAAAAAGTTGGTATTTTGAAACTATACATTGAGGCAAATCTAAAGTCAAAGTTAGTTGATGAATAGTGTCAATTTACTCAACGTGATTCTTATTTAGGAATGGAGGTAATATTACTTTAGATTTTCTACCAGACGACTACTTTTTTTTTGAAGTGAAAATTATTCATTAATATGAAGTCATACAACATCTACAGTAGAAGTCAGAAACTAAAAAATACAGATCAAATTGAATGAAACTTAATTCTAATATGGCAAAACTACGATCGTTGAGCATAAATAACCCTTCTAAATACCCTCTTTCACATTGCTGTCTGATGCAACCTTCTACGAGGGGATCTTACAATCTGATGTTGTTTTGATGTAGAAGTAGAGTTAGTTCAACCGATTGTAAACAAAGTACTGACCGTCGTTGTAATCCCGCACAAAGTCGTATACTCATATCAACAAATCAACCTTCAACTGGAGCCAGGGTCCAAACTCCACCAACACACAAAGAAACCAAACTAATACACCCACCGTGAAGGGGATAACTACAAACAAATAGACCAGGGCCGAGGCTACCATATTGGAGACCCTGTGCGAATTCTTGAAAAGGGCCCTTAAGTCCTCTTTTTTTTTGACAAAAAGATGATTTTATTAACTCAAAATAATTCACTCATGGTGGAGAGTATCAAATTACAAAGAATTTGGTTTTTGCAAAAAAAACGTTGTAGTTGTTCTGTTGTTCGAAAACTGAAAACAAACTAATTAATGAAGATATGGAAATTGGAGAAGTTTGTATGGAAATTTGAAGGTTTGAAGTATTAATGGTTATTTAGAAGTTGTTGAGTGAAGATGAAAGGATGAAGGTGAGAGACACGTGAGATAGATGTTGTGATTTATAACCCTTCAAAAAAAATCAAAACACACCTTATTGTTTACTAAAATCTTCGACCCTTGACTTCAGTGACCTTGGGCCATTTCATTAACTAATTACTCACCACTGATCAAACACACTTCTTTTGTTTCCATCGTAACAAGTACATAATTGATAATTCTGGGGCCCTTATTTTTGCGGGTCCCTGCGCGGTCGCGCGCGCAGCACATGTTGAGCCCCGCCCCTGTCATAAACAAGACTAAAGCTATCACACAGATGAGACTCATTAAAACCTGCGAAAAACGAAGAAAGGAAGAAAATAAATTAGAAACTGTAAAAAGGAGAGAAAAATGAACTACCAAATGACTACTTAATATCAACGTGACTTAATTAGTCAAAGGTGTACCTTTACTTTATGGCGCATAAAAAAAGAAGTAAAGGTGTACCTGGCTCTTTCCATAATCAATAATGTGGCTTAATATCAACTGAACTTCCATGTTTTATCAAAATAATACTCCATCCGTCCTATAATATAATGCTTACTTCTTTTTTTGCATGGGAATTAAGAAGAGTGGAGGGAGTAGTATGATCTCAAAAAAAAAATATTAATAAAGTACTTTTGTCTTGGAACTACTCCCTTAGTTTTGTTTTCCTTTAAAAAAAATCAAAAAACAATAAATGTTCCTTGGAATGGTGTAAACTGTAAAGTAATAAATAGAGGCACACATTTTAAAGGAAAAAGTAAGGTATTTTGGAAAATTTGTGTAAAGATTGAGGATAATTTAGTCCAAATAAATTGATAAAAATAAAATGAGCACAACAAATTGGGACACCCAAAAAGGAACGTAAGCACTATATTATGGGACGGAGGCAGTAGGTGGAATTAAATTTTTATAGCCAAACTCTATTAATTTTTAGTAGTACTACTTAACTCATTAATTCAACTAAATGTTAATAATTTGTTTACAGAGAGTTACCAAAGATTTGTTCCGTAGGCCGCTTGCTTGTTGCAACAATTTGCTTACAGAGAGTTACCAAAGATTTTATACCTCCTAATTTTTGTTAGTTCTACCATTTGTACTTTACACGTTTGCCAAAGCAAGCTTTAAGCATTAATATATTAAATTATACATAAGTAAAAATGATAAAGTACCCCCTCCATTTACAAGTAATTGTTACACTTTTCACGCGCATGCCAATGCAAAATTTTGAGGACTAATATCTCTATTTTTGTATTTATAAAAAATTATAAAAATATGTATTAATAAAATACATATGAAGAAGAATCTAACAAGATCCCGCATGACAATGTTTTTATTAACGTATAAATCACAAACAATGGTCAAAGTGAAATATACGAATAGTGTAAAATGTCCAAGTGTAACAATTAAAAATATGAAGTGTATATATATATAACGAGATGAATTTAATAAGATCTCACATGACTATGTTTTTCCTTCCGTATAGTCACAAACAATGGTCAAAGTGAAATATGAGAATAGAGTCAAAAGTCAAAATGGTAGAGCTAAATAAGATGGAGAAAGTATTGTACAATTACCAAAGAGCAATGATAAGATAATAATAGGTTCTTCCCTTGAAAAATGTTGTAATTATTGAAGAAGGATGGAAAGTATCATATATCTACAATTATCATTATGAAGAACTACAAATTGATAATCGAATATATGAAAGTATTTCTAACAATTAAATATGTTATATTTTTTATATCAAAATTAGTACTATTTGACATGCTTAAGGTCAAAGCTAGTGAATTTCAACCACCATGATTATATTCGACCTATTTAGAATATACAGTTTGACCGATTACTAATAGAAAATATACTTGTCTTTTTATGTTTTGTTCTTTGTCTGTTGTCTGAGATTTGTATTTTATTTTGTTGTAGGGTCTTGTTATGCATATGACTTATGATAAGTCACTATAGATTTTAATGATCCTTTGTCTTCCCACTATATATTACCCGTGCATTATCATCAGACAACTAGCATTGATCAATGGATCAGTACAAAGTCTTGTTCTAGAGAAATTTTATTGGTTTTCAAAAAGATTTGAAAAGACCCCTACATTTCCTAAATCTACCTGCAGATTTTGGACCTCACACACTAGAAATTGCAATAACTAGTTGGTGTTTGGACAAGATCATGTTTTGAATTACATGCTTGGAACTAATTTTTTGCCCATCTAATTATATACTCCCCTATTAGCACATTAAGATTACTAAACTTCAGCTTAGTTGAATTGGACTTATCCTAATTTTTGTCATTGCACTATCACGACCTACAATTTACTATGTCGATTAGGTAACCTATCCACTAGATGTAATAAATTGGGTATAAATATATAAAAAAAATATATATATTATACATCAATTAGCCTACCATTAAAGTAGCTAGTTAAAAGTGACGTGACACAATATTACCCCAAGTAGTCATAAGTCACAATATATTATACTCCTATATAATTATCTACCCATCTATAGCTAAAAAAATTGATACATCCTTTCAATTATATATGATAAAAAATTGAAAACGCTATTTGATGAAATATAATTAGTTAGGTAAATAAGAGATATAAAGATAGTATATTTCATATCTAGTGAAGTTACAAAAATGTTCCAAATAAATTTACTTATAAGGCAAAAATTTACTAAGAGTGTTACTTTAACAATTTATGCATGTTTAGGAATAATGGGAGTCATGTCAAGCAATGTGACCCAAAACATTCCATTTAGATACGCTCATATGCATACAACGATAGAGAGAGATTCTTGGGGGGAAATTTTATCCAGCAGATAATTATGGGGTAATAATTACACAATTTTGAAGTAGTGCAAAAAAGTCGTCCTACAAAAAATGCTTTTACATGTTGCCGATTTGACCTCTCATGTCTTCTTCCCCCTAACAGCGATCAGATACATAATAGTAATATGTCAGTTGGTGTGTCTCTCATACTCATACACGAGGTATATTGGCCTACTATAAGGATATTTTGGTCATTTGTTAAAAATCTATACTAATATTTTTTTTTTTGTTCTTAAACAATGAACGGTGACACGTTGCGCTCTCCCTTAAGGTATTACCTCTATGTAATCGGCATACAATAAATTTTTCCTTTTTTTTTTATTAATGTATTGTATAAGATTTGATACCGTGATCTCAAACTTATATATTAATGTCTTAACCACTTAACCAAGTCATATTTGATGTTAATATTTTGAAGTAAAACATTAAAAATTGAAAATTTAAATACTCAAGGCATAGCCCGAGCCTAAAAACTAGATAATACTAAAAGTTGTTGATTTTTTTTAGCAATTTAATTACTGTTACTATTAATTTAACCATTATTAATACTACTCCCACCGTCCCATAATATAGTACTTGTTTCCTTTTTGCGCGGTCTTTAAGACGTACCTTTAACATTTGATATCTTCCATTCCGTTTAAACAACCATATAAAATGTTAATATTATGAAAGTACATATTAAGGCGAATCTAACAAGATCTTACATGCATATATTTTTTTTTGTATTTATTAATGAGAAAATTTGGCCAAAAATAAAATTTGACCTAAAAAAAAGCACTATATTTTATAGAACAGATGGAGTACTTATTTTGTCGAAGTGGCCAAAAATTTATTGTGGTCCACAGTTAGATATTAAGACTTCCTCCCCATCCACCACAAGTCCACAACATATACTATATCTTCTTCATCTCAAATTAAAGTATTAGTATTGTATTATATTTTTCTTGTCGGTTTTCTTTGCATAATACTTGTTCCCTTCTATAAAAAAAAGTAACACGAAAATGGACGATTTTTAAGGAGCTCATATGATTAGAAGATGGATAAACATAGGACATATGTGATGAAGATAGATAGATAAAGAGATAACCCTTTAATAAAAAAGAAAAAGTGTTGTATTTATTGATAATTAGGTAGAATCTTATACTTCTTTCGTTTTTTAATACTTACAACCATTTAGCTTTTGCACTATTCATCTATTATGAGCTTTTAGTCAATCATTAATTAAAATGTTAAAATCAAATTAAATCCGACAACAATTTAATTAATATCACTTTGATTTTATGTATCATGATCATACTAACGCATTGTTAGTGAACCACGTTAAATGTTGTGTGGATTGTTCTTTAATTCTTCGTTGTCGTATTAAGTTCGTTATATATATATATATATATATATATATATATATATATATATATATATATATATAAATATTATATATATAAATATAAGAACCATATAAGTTCATATGGTGAGAACCGCTCATTTTTCCTTATTTTTGCTCATTTTACAACGTTTTTGGTCATTTTATATTTTGCTTATTTTATGTTTTTGCTCATTTAATATTTTATACTCATTTCGCAACGTTTTTGCTCATTTAAAGTTTTCTATTCATTTTATGTTTTTGCTCATATTTAATTTTTTTGCTCATTTTATGAAGCTTTTGCTCATTTTAAGTGGTTCTCATGGTTCTCACCATAAGAGGGTTCTCATTAGACTTTCACAAAGCGTATGATATAGTGTATCATGGCGCTTCCTTGAATGAGTAATCGATCAAATGAAATTTTCCACGTCATGGTGTCAATAATGGATCATGGCATGTGTAATCTCGGCTTCCGCTTCTATTCCTGTCAACGGCTCGCCTAGCATGCCTTTAGACTCCAACGAGGGTTGAGACAAGGTGATCCACTATCACCCTTCTTATTTGTTCTAGTAGCGGAGGCTCTAAATCAAATCATCAAGAAGGCAACATCTTTGAACATGTGGAAGGGATCGGAGTGGGCATTCCTCAAAGTGATATGAAAATCACTCACTTACAATATGCCGACGATACATTAATATTTTGTGAAGCAAATCTTGACTCACTCATAAACATAAAAAAATGCTCATCTTGTTCCATCTAGCCTCGGGGCTTCAAGTGAACTTTCATAAAAGTTCACTTATCGGAATCAACACATCAAATTCGTGGATCAAAATGGCGGCATCATCTCTCTATTGCAAAATTGGCAATATACCTTTCACCTATCTAGGCTTGCCTATAGGTGGAAATGCATCTAGAATTCAACTTTGGGATCCCATAATCTTGAAAATCTAAAAAAGACTTGCCTCATGGAAAGGTAGAATGCTCTCTATAGGTGGAAGAATCACTCTAATCAAGTCATCTCTCACGAGTCTCCCCCTATATTACATGTCTCTCTACCCCATCCCAAAAGGGGTCGCGCAACAAATCAACAAACTCTCGAGATCATTTCTTTGGGGAGGCAATTCGGAGAAAAAAGCACTCTCATTAGTTTCATGGCAGCTTGTGCAATTACCGAAAGCATTTGGTGGTCTTGGCATTGGAAATTTGTGTTTCACAAAAACTTAGCCCTTTTGTTCAAATGGATTTGGCGCTTTTTTAATGATTCGTCTCAACAATGGTGCCAAGTAATTCGGGCAAAGGACAAATATCCATCATCATTTTGCATCTCTGATATTGCAATCCCCTCAATAGGGGGTCCTTGGAAGCAAATATGCACTTCCATTCTTCAGCAAAATCTAGCCCTCAAAGGAGTAAGAAAAAATGTTAACAATGGCTTAAAGAGCCTATTTTGGCACGACTCGTGGCTGTTGTCATCAGCCTTAAATACCTCCTTTCCAAGACTGTTCAAAATCTTTGTCACGCCAGACAACCCAGTTGAATCCTTTGGATTTCAGGAAGGATATAATTGGGTGTGGACATTCTCATGGATCTAAGGCCTCAAGACCTTATTGAATAATCTCGCCTTGACTGCCTACTAGAAGAAGTGTGCCTTGCATGTGATGGTGAGGACAAGCTTGTGTGGTCCTTTCAAAGCTCCGGAGAATTCACCACAAAATCCTTTACGCTTGAGCTTGATAAATTAAGTCCCGTTCCCCATCATGATGCTGTGAAAGGAGTATGGCGTGGCTTAGTGCCACACAGGATTGAAGTGTTTGTATGGTTGGCGCTACTTGAAAGAATAAATTCGCGTCAAAAACTCGCGCATATCGGAATCATCCCAGCTGAAAATGATGTATGTGTTGTATGCTCTCACTCATCTGAATCATCTACCCACCTTCTTCTTCATTGTCAATTTGCACAACAACTATGGCATTGGTGGATTGGCTTGTGGGGTATTAAACGGGTCTTCCCCAACAAGTTGAGAAATGCATTCGAGCAATGGCACATACAAAGGAAAAACCCCTTCTTCAAAAAGGTTTGGCATGCTTGTTTCTTTATAAATGTGTGGACAATTTGGAAAGAGCGCAATTCGCGCATCTTTGAAAACACTTCTTGTTCAGTGAAATTCCTTCGAGACATGATTCTTTTGAGGCTTGGTTGGTGGATTAAAGGGTGGCGTGATGACTTTCCTTATTCCCCAAATGACATACACCGAAATCCAGATTGCTTATTATGGAATGGCAGGCCAGTCCTTCTCTCTCGAATGCTCTCCAATCCGCTCCAATTCCTTACAAATGGTGCCCCCCGGATTCAAATCAGATAAAGTGGAATGTAGATGCATCTGTGAATCCTCTCTCATCAAATTCAGCCATTGGTGGTGTCTTACGCAATGTCAATGGGATCTTCATGTGTTTATTCTCATCTTCGATTCCATTTATGAAAATCAATTGTGCAGAAATTTTGGCTATTCACCATGCAATCAAAATCTCACTTGCTTGTGACATCACCAAAAATCACATGATAATTCTCGAATCAGACTCGTCCAATGCAGTCTTATGGAGCAATAGTGATAATGGAGGACCATGGAACATGAAGAATCACTTAAACTTCATTCAAAATGCGCGCAAAAGGGACCTAAACATCAAAATTGTTCACAAAGGAAGAAGTGCCAACTTTGTCGCAGATACTCTTGCAAAGCAGGGCCTCCTAAGGAAGGAAGAATTCATTGCTTGGTTGTGATGCCAAATGTGCAGTTTCAAGCGCCTGCTATGCTGGATTAACGTAGCCAGTGGCCTAGAACAGTCAATCATATGGGTTGTTTATTTGCTCATTTGTCCCTAGCTATAGCAAGTCTTAGTTCAGATGATGGTTATGTTGAATCAGTTGATGTATATTCATGCCTTTATTATTTTTCTGTATGATGAACTATAGGTTGTAATGTTTTGAAGGTGAACAAGTACTTCCTCAATCCTGGGTGTGCCAAGCACTATGAAAGTTTCCTTCCAAGGAAGGAATACCCTGCTTGAGTTTAGAGGTGTTTGTTTTTCCTTTTTGTTTGATTAATGAAATGGCATGATTAACTATAAAAAAGAAAGAGGGTTCTCATTAGACCACAACCCAATAACTGTTAATTTTGGTGAAGAGGAGAAGGACACCAAAAAATCAACATCATCAGTTAATTTTTCGTTTTAAAAAAATATCGAATTCAATGGCACAAATCCCTCTCCGGGATTAACTGTTTTTATAATTTTTAATTTTGAAAAAAAAGTACAAAACACCATAAATAATATGTTCTTCATCTTCTCCCTTCCATGATTTTCTTCCTCTTCTCCATTCCAATAAATGATGTTATATCTTTGTGCAGAACATTATATGATTTGCACGCATCGCGTGCATATAAGACTAATAAACAATTTAGTTATTGTAATGGGATCTAGAAAAATGCTAGTATATATATATATAGGGAATTTTTTTTTTTAAAAAAAAACTACCTTTAAAACAAATTCCTTCAAAATGGTATACTACCTCTGATATTTTTATATAGATATATGCAACATTTGATTATTTTAATCCACACACCAAAAAGACAAATGTTGCATCTAAAATAAACAGAGGAAGTACTAGATAACAAATTCTGTTAAATTTGATTGTTTAATTCCACCATTGATTTACGTTTGGTAATCAGTGACCCTCCAGCACCATTTGAAGCTCGAATTCGAGGGATTTGTTCACACGAACCAACTGTACAAAAGTCTCGGTAGTGGCATCACAATGGTGAGGAGAATATTGAAGAAGGTTATGTGACTACCATGTGCAAGTCAATGGCGGCATAAATAGCCAAACTTAATGACGACTATCCTCTGACATTATTTTGAAAACAATTTGTTGTAATAGGTAATTTCTTACAAAGAAGAAGTTGGAAGATAGTTTTTTTTTTTTATTTTTTTATAAAAGATAATTTCTTAAAAAAATTTCCAAATAATTATTGGTTTCTATAAATTCACAAATATTGAACTCCATATAAAGTCCATGCTACACAAGCACCTCCCTGCGCCTTCTCTGAAAAGGATATTGGCTTTTTCAGGCATTTAGTAGACGTAAATTTACAACTATCACCATCCCTCTCATTTATTATTATGTATTTTTATAAATAGAAATGTGAACTGGCAAAAGCTGATATCCTTTGGTTTCAAAAATTACCATTAAAGGTAAATTGTTCCCATGCACAGTTGCTAATGTGAGTTTTAGCCTCTTATGTGGTCCTTGTACTTTGGGTATGGTTCGCATGACTGTCCTTAACCTTTTTTCCACTTTTACTACTGTACATTTTATAGTGTCAGATTTGGTGCTAGCTTCTTGTTTTGATTCATTTCATTTGCTCATCTTCCCACTACATTCATTAGTATAATTGTTTGGTACGTGCTTATTTCTCTATGATTACCATCATATTTGTCCGATTATTAATCTCTAAACTAAGTTAACGGCTCGGATTATGTACCGAGTTGCTGTGATTTGTCTTTCACGTGTGTTTTTGCATAATGTGATGATGATGTTGAGCTCCCTGTCAAAAATAATGTGAATTTGATGCATGCACTGAGCTGCATATTATGACTTTTGTATATTATATATTCTAAGAGAGCTTGTATGAACTCATTTGCTAAAGTTTTATCAAGAGTAAATAAACACAATTGTTTTATGTTGACTGATAAATGAGAACTCTATCTTTCCAAAACACTGGTTGTTACTTGTTAACATATAGGTATGAGGTAAATTTAGGGTCCTTGTAAAAAGAGAAAGATCATGTGATGAATATATTGTCGACCAAATTTTTAACATAATAAGTACGTACTACTATAATGTAGATTATTAATTAGGAGACTAACATGACTATATTAAAAAAAAATAACTATATCCCTTTATAAAAACATAACTATATCCCTTTATATGTACGTGTAACTAATATTTACGTCGTTTATGGCACATTGACACTATTAATAGGCATCATCGTTTTTCAAACGTAAGGTGTATAAGTTTTCATTTCTATTTACAAACTTAATTAATTCTTTTGACATCCTTTTTTTCCTCAAAAAAGAAAAAGTAACTCATAATTTAATATGACATATTGTTATCTTTCGTAGTCATCTTGATTTGATAATATTAGGAATACTTGTCCATTTTTTGAGGTACAACCGTACAAGGATCCTCCCGATCCTTTGGATTGTCCTTTCTCAGGGTCCAACCCAAAAGCCCAAACTTAATTACTACCCACCTCCTTTGCTTGATGAGCATTCTAACCCACTACTTGGGTTACGGGAGCGAGATGGCATGCCTTTACCACTACTCCACCAGGCTGCCACTACTCCAAGCTCTTAATGGTATATGTATGACGAGATTAGCTTTATTTTAACATGTACATATGTGTTTGGGTCGTCACCTATCTCATGTATAAGCCTATCCTAATTGGCTATCCCCCTCTCTTCCCATTCCCCTTTGGCCTTCACCAACTTGTTGCTCTCAACCTCTCTCTAGGTTTATACGAGGTCTCTCCCTAAGACAACGAACATAACTAGCAACAACTTTTGGGTTGCTTTAGTCAAATATATAAGCAAAATTGCTATGATTCTTATAGTATTGATTGTTTTCATCATAAATGTCATTGATTTTAGAATTAAAAGGAAAGTAAACATTGTATCAAACTAAAAAGAAAGGGATAGCCGATGATAATGGATATACAACATAGTCATAAGACATAGTTATTGATTCACTAATTTGAAGTCATAAATTAGATGTCTTTTTTTTACCAAGAAAATTAGATTTCATTTGGCTTCAAAATAAAAAAATAAAATTTAATTTAAAGAATAAAGTTGTGCATTTTAAAGTGAATGAAGCTTACTCTTTTAAAGTTATTTTTCTTATTTTCGGTTCAGTTCAGCAATTTCATTTCAAAAGAGTAGGTCTACCAGAATAGTTGTTGAGCATACATACATTATATATACATACATACATTGAGCAATTACAGAAATCTGGTTGTGTCATTTTCATTGTATATATATCGTATTATTGTTGCATTTTTATAATTTTTTGTATCATTTATAAGTATATCTTTGTAATATATTCTCTCATTTTTATAACATAACATACCTCTCTTTATGAGTCTCATTTTTATAACATTTTGATTTATTTTTATGGGTATCATTTATACGACATTCTCTTACATTTATGAGTTTCATTTTATAATATTTTGGCTTATTATTATAAGTCCGGATTATATAACATTTGGTATCATTTACATATCATCCTGTCTCATTTATATGACATTTTATTTCATATTTATGAGTATTATTTATAGGACCATATGTCTCATTTATATGATATTCTATTTCAAATCAATTCATTTTTAAGTGTATCGTTTATATAAGCTCCTGTCTTATTTCTATAACATGCACTCAAATCTACACTTGTACGAGTGACTAGTGAGATAGACAGCTATTAGCTATAGTAGCATAATAGCATTTTACTGTAAATTTACCATTCTACCCCTCCCTTTCTTCTATTTGTGTTCATCCCTATGCTCTTAAACGAACCATGTTCTCTGCAAGAATGCATGCTAAGATAAACAGGATTCATACATTTGTTTGTATATCTGCAACAGCTAGCAGTAACAGCAAAAAATAATAATTTCCAGTGCGTACATATTAAAACACAAATTACAAAAGCAAGATTAATATTGTGAGCAGCATTCATATTAAATATGTTTTGACTATATATGTCAACAGTCTCTCTCCTGCACCTTCATTAAATCCATGATTGGCTTATATGATGTAAGTTAGCCAAGATCGATTTGGTGATGAACCCTCTTGTGATTCAGAATTCTCTGTCTCCTGCTCTTCTATCAGTGAAATAGAAACATTTTCATTTTTATGGAATCATTCTACGTACCTTCAACATCTTACGCTTTTTTTTAAACAAAAAAAATGTAAATTTTTTGGTGTAACTGTTACACCATAATTTATAGTACAACAATCTGCAAAGCACAGCTTTTTTATATAAAAAAAAATTCATATGACAAATTGACATGAGATTTATGTCATGATTTTCCATAGTCCATGTTATCATGCATGTTACATAATAAGTTATGGTGTAATATGGTACACCCAATACGCAACAAAAAATTGGAGTAGCGGTGTTTTTTTTTTTGATGGGCAAGGAAAATTTTCATTCATGAAAAGTCATATGACATCCACAAAGTTAAAATCAACCCTATAACAATATAAATAAAAAAATCTACAAGTTTATAATCAAGAAAATTAAATTTATGCATACTCGAGTGCAGCTCCAAATGGGTGGTTTGAATTAATAAATTTCAATCACTGGGCATCTTTCATAAAGGCGGAGACCTTCACAATCCATGCTATAATTAATAATCATCTTGACACCAAAGTTTTTTTTTTATATCTAATATCATGTCGATTCCAATCTTATTACCCACAATCTTCAACCTAAAAACACAAAAACAAAGAAACAAAACTCATACTATAGACGAGAATAAATACTTCCAAATACACAAAAACAAACTCCCACAAGGGAAACTCATTATTAAAAAAAACTAAAAGCACTATGACTATGTAATAACTAAAAATAGAGAAAATCCATTAGAGAAGAGGCTTATCATCATCAACCATTAGTTTATGGCCTAACTTGATCATTGATGCTACATGAGATCCACCCGCGAGTTCTACATCCACAAGTACATACCGATATAGACTAAAGCCTAAAGGCAAAGCTCTAGTCGGTAAAAGAATCATTCAGGAGCTTGACAAGCTCACTAAATTGAAATTTCCAAATGTACGTGTGGTAGCTACTAGCCAATAGAGAACTACTCTACTAGTCTACTTCATCAACATATGATTGGTATTTTTTCAAATGGAAATATTGGCCACCTGATTTTTGTCCCTTTTGTCAAGTAATAAAGTAGTAAGAAAAAACTAATCATTAACTCTAGGCTTTATATTGATCATCTCAGATGTTACGTTCAATATCTCTCCATGACTCCATCACATTAGATCAGTCAAATCGAAAGAGATTGTTCCCAAGTTTGATCCACTTATTAATTACTCCTGATCAATATGGTCCATTTTTAAACTCATCAAAGTATAATTACTGTTATCTCTTGAGTCTTAACCAAACAAATCTTTACCACTTTACAATAAATATGTCTTTTTTGTCCTTAAAACTGTGTTACCGAGTTTTTAATTTTTATATTTCCTGATACGGTTCTTTTTTTTTTTTTTTTTTTTTTGTTTTGAAAGCCATCAAAGACCATTAGTATTAGCAATTAGCAATTAACAACCTAAGTGAAAGTATGTTTGACTAATATCTAAACTCCAACAATTACTAACCGATCCAAGTTTGATTTTTGGTTTTAAAGATATCATCCCCTAAAACTTAAACAATTGACACAATTCAGTTTGATTTTTGGTTTTAAAGATATCATCCCCTAAAACTCCAACGATTAGTTGATGAATTGTGTCAATTTACACCATGCGTAACACTTTGACCATGTTCACTAACATTCAATGTAACATATGAAGTATATTTTTTGTAGTGGTAAATAGTTGTTGGAAGCTAATAAGCCAGCATTGATCTTCTGATAGACATGTTTCCTAGTTCGAATTGCCCTTTCTATCACATGTACTTTTGACAAGCCTATACAGGCATTATGGCAATACAATCAATGATACATGAACACTTTGATTGACTCATTTAATTGATGAGAAATTTCAAAAACCAGCTAATAGGCCCTTTTCATTTTGATGCATGATTGATCTAGGAGTTAAGTCTTTGTTTATTTCCTTGTTGTGCCAGATTATTATTCGGTTTGCGTTCTTATATGATGTGCATTCATCATCACGTGTATCAAATGTGTTCAACTATTCTTTATTGTGGATGATTCCATTAGATTAGTTGCAAACTCCGAAGAGTAAATGTCTTGCGGTTTCTTTCTTACTCTCACTTCATACATCATCGCATAAACACTAATACTTCCACCATCTCTTTGTCTTTTTTTCATCATTAGAGTCTCATAAAGTCACATACCTTCCCTACATTACAACTGAAAAACATACTCCCTCCATGCCAGAATAATCCGAACATTTTCCTTTTATGTTTGTCCCAAGTTAGTTTAAACACTTCTTTTTTTGACATGGTCCCACCTAGGGCTGTTCACCGGTCCAAGACCGGACCGGACCTGCTTGGACCGGTGGACCTGATTTGTGGGATTTGGTGGACCGGGGACCGGACCTGATTTTTCGGTCCGGTCCAGGTCTGGACCGGAAAAATCAGGTCCGGTCCCGGTCCGGACTTGTTGGACCCGATTTTCGATTTTTTTTTTTTTTTTTTTGGATTTTAAATATTCTATTTGGACCTATTTTGCGAATTTTGGACCCGTTGGACCTGTTTGGACCTCGTTAGACCCGTTTGGACTCGTTGGACTGTTTGGACTCGTAAAAATGACTTGGGCTGGCAGTTTTAAAAAAAAAAAATACTAAAATTCCGGGTTTCCGGTCCGGACCTGATTTTTCCGGGTTTGGACCGGACAAGACCGGAAACCAGGAATCGTCACTTTCCACGGACCGGGGGACCGGACTCGGACCGGTCCGGTCCAAAATCCGGTCCGGTCCGGTCCAAATTCCGGTCCGACCCACCCATGTGAACAGCCCTAGTCCCACCATTAATATATTACTCCCTTCGTCCCATAATATAAGTCCTGATTCAGTTTTTATGCGGTTATTAAGATAAATAGAATCTTGTTAATTTTAGATAAGTAGATTCATTTGTATTGGGAACCATTACTTTAATTTTTTTTTTTTTAAAAAAAAACAGCTGTGCATTTAATGAATGTAGCATGGGTAGTGTAAGGAAGTTAAGCGGTTTTTTCATCACTAATGAAGCACGGTTTGTTAAGCAAACAGTAATCCAATGAAAAAAAGTTTTGCCCAATGACAGCTCTTTATTAAGGGGACTTCCACCAATCAAAATCCTTTATCCATGAGTACACGGATTAAGCCTACTTTGGCAAAACATCAAAAATTTGTTTTTCCCTCCAAACAATAGGGACTGTTAACCTTCATAGCACTATAAATACAGAGCATGGATGATTTTGTTCTTCATCTAGAAAAAAAAACAGAGCACATACGAGAAAAAAAATTGAACCCTAAATTGGGGAAAAAAATCGTGACTCATGGGAAGAACAACAAATGAAGATAAAAATTGAACCCTAAATTGGGGAAAAAAAGTGAGATCTAGGATTTTCAAAATGGATCTAACAAAAAAGAAGCACATTTGAGGCTTAAATACGAAATCAACAAACAATTTTCAAAATCGAAACAAGTCATGCGAATTGATAAAAGTTGTAGATTCAAAGAACAAGAACAAACAAAAATTCATTCAAGACACAGATTCATGCATAAAGACTTTGAAAATCAAAGAATAAGTCAAAAAATCAAACCGGATTTGAATAACTTAACGCATTTCATGAAAATCACGCATCCCAGATCTAGGGTTTCCATGTGAATAGTAGACTTTAGAGAGAAAATCAGAGGATTCAGTAGAGAAAAGGAAAGTGGATGAGAGAGAAAATGAAATAACCGTTGAAAATAAGTAAAGGAATGAGTAATTAAGAGAGAGAAAAGTGTTGAATAGGGTAAAAGATTCCAAAATCTCATTAATAGTGGGTGTATTGAAATCCAAAAATATGAGGGTATTTTGGACAGTTTATTTTACTCTTGAAGGTATTCTAGGAATATTTATTGAATTAAAATAGAAAGGGGACTTATATTTTGGGACACCATATTAAGAAAGGGGACTTATATTATGGGACGGAGGGAGTATTTCTTTTACACATCTTTGGCCCACACTCTACCTTTTATCAATAAAAAGTTACCCAACTTTCTCTCTCATCTAATAAAAAATACCCCGCCAACTCCTATCACATCTACTTTTAAAATAAAATAATATTTGATAACCACACTACAACTTATCAACTTAAACTACGTGTCCCAACAAGTGTTCAGATCTTTCTGGGACGGGGGGAGTAGTTTATTTGGTTGGACGGAATATATTTTATTGTGGAAAACCATTTTTCTTCTAAAAAAGTTTTTAAAAGACAAATTAAAACACAATTGCAGCTTAATTTTTTTCCTTTGTTTGGTTACTTGAATAAAAAGTTAGAGAGTTATGTCATAATGTAAATAAACAGAGGAGGATGGATGGGAGGAAGGTGAAGAATATGGAGTAAAATGTTGTTTCCCTTCCATTAAAAAAGAAGATGATATGTTTTCCATAATTGGGAAAAAAAATCACCATCTAAAAAGTTCCTTTTTACCATTGACAATCCACACAAAGAAAAATGGGAAAAACCACCTTTAATTCCCCGAAAAATAGTAGTATCTTCTACCAAAACAAACGCTCCCTTGATATAGAAGTCGTGCATGCATATGCACCTATCATTCATGCGCCATAAGTCATACGTGCACATGCATCACACCGCTCATATGCTTCATTATGAGCATACATAAATGTTGAAGCTATGATGTATAGCGCACAACACATGTGAGTAACCCACATTGATAAAAGAAGAGAGATGGGTTCACTTTATATTGCAAAGGGACGACTCCCCTTATTGCTATATGGTTTTAAGGTGGAACCTCCTTTGTCTTGTGAAGTGGACTCTCTCTTCACATGTCAGGAGGAGTGTTGAAGCTATAATGTATAACGCATACTACATGTGAGTGTCCCACATTGATTAAAGAAGAGAGATGGTTTCACTTTATATTTAAGGTGGAACCTCCTTTGTGTTGTGAAGTGGACTATCTCTCCTTGTAATGGGTGCGGCCCAGGCCCATATTTAACAATAAAACATAATGATGTTGATGCTAACTGATTGATAAAAATGTTTGGAGTTCTTGAGATATGAGATTGTTTTGGCCAATAAGTGGTGTAACAGCTGGTAAATTAGTAAAATTACGTTTAAATTACGTTTGGTTACGGAGTATTAACTGAATGAGAAATGCGAACTTTACTCTCACTTTATTTTAGCATAGTTGTTTTTCTTGTTTTTTTTACCATATACCCCTGACAATTTTTTTTTTGCACCATATACCCTTTCGACTTTTGAAATTCACCATATACCCCCAACTTTTGAAAAAATACATCGACTTACCCTTAATGACTAATAGCGTTAAACTCCGTTAGTCATTAACCCCTAAACCACCCTCTAACCCTAATTAACTAACCTAAATCTATCCCTAACCTAACTTTAACCCCTAATCTAATACCTAACCCTAACCACCCCTCCCCTACCCCTTACCCTTTCCCCACCTGCACCACCACCCCCAGCCCCCCTCCCCCACCCCCTTGCCCCACCCTCCCCCCCCCTTTCCCCTCAATCCATGAGCCTCTCCTCCCCCCGCAACCGCCGCGCACCGCGTCCCTCCGCCGCCTGCACCCAGACCGTCGCGCAACCTGTCGATTCGAATTGTTCTAAATTGTTCGAAATTGTTGTAGCGGAGTTTAAGGATTTCGATTCCAATGTGGAAGTTCTAAATTCGAATGTGGAAGTCGATTATGTTTCAAATTTCGAAAAATCCGGGGTGAAAAATGAGGTTGTGATATGAAAAGGATGAAAAGGGAAGATTCGAAGCGAGAGCAACTAAGCGGTGAAGATTCATCAATTGTAGCGATGGTTGAAGGTCAAGCAACTTCTTATGGCTTAACGATAGCAATTGCGGGGGAGTCGGTGTGGGTCCGGGCGGCGGAGGGACGCGCGACGGTTGCGGGGGAGGGAGAAGGGGAGGGGGCGTGGGGAGGGTGGCGGGGGGTCGGGGAAGGGGGGGGGGGAATGGGGGTGGTGGGGAAGGGGTTGTTGGGGTGGTGGTGCAGTTGGGGGAAAGGGTAAGGGTAAGGGGTGGTTAGGGTTAGAGTTAGGGTTAGGTATTAGATTAGGGGTTAGGGATAGATTTAGGTTAGTTAATTAGGGTTAGAGGGGGGTTTAGGGGTTAATGACTAACGGAGTTAACGCCGTTAGTCATTAAGGGTAAGTCGATGTATTTTTTTGGAAAGTGGGGGTTATATGGTGAATTCCAAAAGTTGAAAGGGTATATGGTGCAAAAAAAAATTGTCAGGGGTATATGATGAAAAAACCGTTGTTTTTCAATATGCCAACTAATTTTGTTTGTGAAACCTGTGTACCCAACTTTTTTTAATACGTGGAAACTAAACAATCAACTTTTCTTCCATAAGTCATCTCCTTCTGATATGTCAAAATACTCCGCCTCAGCATGATTTATATGTTTTTAATGTACAAATATCACCATTAATGTCTTTGGATATCTTATAAAAAAAAAAGTAAAAACTTACCTTTTTTTAGAAAACATACATCAACATTTGATCCCACCTGAATCTTGTAGGTCAATGGCTGAAATTAGGGTAAGGTTGTACCTCGTAAATTTTTTTTTAAGGTTTTAAATTGCCAAAAAATAATATAAGGTTGTTTCCCACTAAATTAGTAAATTGTGGGATAAAGAATGTTTGTTTTGACACATTATCCTAAAATTTATCAGTTTTTATAACCGATCAAGATCTAGACCTATTTGGGTTAAGACTTTGATGTTGTTGTTATTGTTGGCTTAACTTTGGTTAGAACACAATGTCGAAAAAAAACTTTGGTTAGAACAACTCTTGTAACTACTTAAAAAGTCTTTCCTAGCCTAATTCTTAAGCATAAATTAGCAGGGATCGTGATTGTGAAAAGATAAATTACTTTTTTTGTAACAGAAAGAATGCAACAATTGAATATTTTATACCTCATAAAAAACACCCAATTGTTGCATTCTTTCAGTTACAGAGGAAGTATAATAGTTAAAAGTATTCTTTTTTTCTTCGAAATTGGGCGGTCTTCCGAAACAAAATGCATTAGATGGATTCCCGGAAATTAGAAGGAAGAATGCTTTCAAAGGCGATAGACAAAGGGCAGATATCATATGTGATTCACGAATCCCTGATCAGGAAACTATCTCTAAGCTTCTTGCAATAAAGCATTCAGTTTTTTCTTTCTCAAGTTTGTTTGAAAGCATGAGATAAATGGCGTGTTCGGCGCAGCTTTTAGGTCGCTTTTAGCTTTTGAAAAATTATTTTAGCGTTCGGCGAAGTAGCTTTCAGCTTTTGAGTAGCTTTTGCCAAAAGCTAAGATTATTAGCTTTTGTCAAAAGCTGCCATTTTTGCATATTATTTACACATTAAAATTTGCCAACAACTATTTTTACCGAACACATCTACTTTAGACAGCTAAAAGCTAACAACTACCTCCACAAATAAAGCTCACAAACTGAAGTTGCAAAAGCTTACAGCTAACAACTATTTTTGCCGAACAGGCCCAAAGCCTAAGCCATTTTAAGCGTTTTCCTACCATCATGGGTCGGATTATAATTCATGAGACGTCTCTAGATTGTCGTGCTACACTTAGATCCTATCGTAGTATAATGCGCATCATATCCTGACCATGTATTCTTATCCCAGGAAATTTGTATGTTCTTGTTTTTTTCTTTAACTAGATTCAGATAATATTCATATTTCGAGTATTAGGTTCGGCCATTAACACAGATAAGCATGCAATGCTACCAACTTCCACATGAACAATGTCTCCAATTATTTAATCAAGTTCCTAATAATTGACCCAAGTGTATTCCAAATGTTACTGGCTGAATCGTCAAAGTCAAGTTTATAAAATCCCAACCAACATGAATCCAATCATCACACATCATTCCCCTTACAGTGATTATTGATATATTATTGGACTTGATGAGTTGATGATTGTCTAGCTCATCCAAGAAATCTCGCGATCTCGACTCATTGAAAGAAAAAGAGTACTGAAGATATCTCCTTATGGGAAATTCTCAATAGTATCCTTCTATAACAATTACCCTATGAAGACTCGCTTTCATTACGGCTCCGGTGGGTTCCCTTAACCAAGCCACTATTGATTTTTCTCAATGATAAGCAAAATATAATTAGCTTTTCTTTGGTACCCTTCTACTAATAACTTGTTAAATATAGTGCACCTAAAGCTAATTAAATGTTACGTTAGTTATACGTTACAAAAAAGTTGGATTACCAAGTGTTTAAGGTTAGTGTATATGTTAATATAAAGAATGGGCATTAAAACTAACACACAAACTAACCTTAAACAGTTAGTAATTCAACTTTTTTGTAACATTTAATTAGTGTTAGGTTCACTGTACTTAATAAGTCATTAGTAGAAGGGTACTAATGAGAAGCCAATTACATTTTGTATACAATTGAGAAAGGTCAATAATAGAAGGGTACATTGAGAATTTCCCTAGATAATACGTCTAAAATGTTGTCAAAATTTTACCCCCTCATTTTTTACACAAATTGTCGTATATTAAATTGCAAAAAAAAAAATCTTATTCAACGCTCAACTCTCGCAGTTTATTAGTCTGACACTTGTGAGCCAAGTGTTTGCGATTAGAGTTGGGAGAGAGGATAATGGGACTTGTACCCCCCCCCCCCCTTCCTCCCAACCCAAACACTACACTTGGCAAAACTTGAACCCAAAAGCTCTAAGATCCGATTTAAGAGTCTTGCCAAATAACCAAGTACTACTCAATAATTTTGTATTTATATTAGATCATATATAAAGTTGATGTAATTTGAACTTGACCCAAAAAAAAAAAAAAAACCCAGCCGACCCCAATTGTTCAAATAGCTAGCTCTACAAGTGATAATATGCTACAAGCCTACAACTAGGGGTGCTAATCGAGCGAGTCGATCACGAGCAAAGGGTTGCTCGACTCGTGCTCGCCAAGTTTCGAGTCAAGTCGAGTCGAGTTGCTCACGAGCAGCTCGTTTAAAGTTTCAGTTCACCTCAAATGCTAGGCATTTGATTATTTTATCTTATTTTCTTTACATTTTTTTTCCTTTTATACTAGATCAATATATTTTTAATGAGTGTTGATGTATTTCTTTATTTCAAAGAGAAATTAATTATAGTTCATGAAAAGAAAAGTTCTAGAGAGAAGGGCTCTCCCTTCTCTCTAGAACCCTAAGCCCCAATTTCAGAAACCCTAAGCCCCAAATTTCGAATTTCTCTCACCCGCTCTTTTTCTTCCTCTCTCCCCTCGGATCTAGCTTCTTCCATCCTCTTCCATGGCTATCTAGTCCCTTTTTGGCCATTTCTTCTTGTCCTCAGTCGGACACATTCTTCTAGTCTCTCCTTTTCTCCTTTCTCTTTTCGTCTTTGGCGGGCTTTCGATTTACCGGTGATTTCCTCACGATGGTCCGTTTTCCGTCGTTCGGTGGTTCATTTTGTTGTGGTCGGGGTTCGCGTTCGTCGGCATTTGGTGAGAGTCAGCTGTTGGGCTGCGGGCTTCGGGTTCGGGCTTCGGGTTTGGGCTTCGGGCTAATCTGATTTCCTTCCCTTAGACGGTTCATTGTCAGTAAGTTCGGTTTGTTTCGTGGGAAGCTGAGGGTGCCAGTTAAGTGGAGTTTGTTTTACCCCCCGTGTCGGGTTCAAGAAGGTGTCTTCGGTTGTGCCTAGGGAGAAGGCTCTTTTGCCGCGGCGGAGCTTCCACTTGTGTTATGTTGTGCCCCTTTCTCTTCTTTATGGTTACTTGTTATTTGTAACTTGTAACATCCTCCGGGATGTTTTAGGTGGTGTTTCATTGTAGAGACACCTCCTAGTTTTCTTTCCTGATCAAAAAAAAAAAAAAAAAAAAAGAGAAATTAATTGAAAACAATTGGGTTGTGTGCAAGGTTATCGAGTTTCGAGCTCAACCAAGCGAGCTCGAGCTAATTTGAATCAAGTTTTGACCGAGTCGAGCTCGAACTGCTCGCGAGGTGCTCAACTCGATTAGCACCCCTACCTACAACCTTGAAAAAAAGGGTAAATCAAAGCTTTTAAATTGCTAATATACCAGAGAGCCTCTTTACACAATAGCAAATAAGAGGTGATCATTTAAACCAAAATTATACTAGCGAGTTTCTCCTCTTTCTCCCAAATGCAAGACAACTAGGGCCAAAGATAAGAGCAAAAGCAGAAAGAACCTCTTCTGTTGGGCAATGCCCACTCATATATTGCAATTGTAAGGGTTCAGTATCCTATATATTACCAGCAAATTACAGAAACAAAAAAAAAAAACCTGCAGATGATTATAGTAAAAGTTTTTCCTTTTCCAGTACTCTCATTTTGAGAGCCAATAGATAATAAGGAACAAAGTACAAGCCGCGATGACAGCAGAGAGAATAAGCGTATCCCTGGAGCGCTTCCTTCTAATTGAACCTGCACAATTGTATCGAAAGTTAACCCCAACGAACTCAAAGTTTTTAATTGTTATAAACATTTAGGAGCATTTCTTCGAATAATAGACTTTTCCCCCAAAACCCCCCGTGTTATTTTCTCTCCCCCAAACCCAAAAAAATTGTTCACAACTGTAAGGAATCAGGAGCACCTCAGTTAACCCTTCTGTTCGTTCATTTCAATTTCTTTACTTCCATATGATGAATGTACTGAGATTTATACAGTAATGAAATATAATTTTAACTTCTAAGTAAGCAAAAGTATGTAAGGAAGAAATATATACCAAGTAGGCCACGAATGACAGGAAATTTCTCGCTTAAAACTTTAACTTTTCCTCCAACATCGCCAAACAATGCCCTCTGAGAACCCAATACTGATCTCGTTGCCTGAGCTTGACTTATTACCTCATCTATCTGCAGAACATGAAAGCAAAACACAGACAATAACATCAGAAGACGTGGAAAAGCCAGACTAAAAGAAAAAAGGACAAAACAAAATTTCATAAGCATTATTAAGCACAAGCACCCAAACTTATGGACACATTCCAAATTTCATTCAGAACCACTGATCACATTGTCTTCAATGTGTAAGTGAAGAGGAAAATGTTAAGCTGCCAGTAGGCCATTCACACTCTCATTCCAGGGAAACAATGTGGCTTATCTATAACAGATTACAGAGCAATCAGAATAACAAAAAATTGGTAGATTAACACTACTCCCTCTGTTTCACACTTACTAAAATTACCTTAATACTTGCATCTATACCATATTTGGGTCTATTTTCTCTCTTTCTCTCTCACACCTGGGTCCACTTCTGCTTGTTATCTATCTCTCTCCTCTTTCTTGTATTTTTTGCCATAAAAAATGTTCAGCTTATAGTGAAGCAAAGGTAGCATGAACTTTTCAAAGTACAACAATGAAGAATAAAGGATCAGATTACAAACTTGAAGCAGAGGCGCAGAGACATAAGAGAAAAGAGGACAGAACTGACAAGAATCTTCACAAAAATATAGTTACATTCTTACAGCATCCAACAATCTATCCTCAAGATATCTACAATTATGTGTGTTCCATAAAACAGAAATAGATTTAGTAATGACTTTTGCAGTAAATAGCCAACTGTTACTGTGCACACTGTTGTTCCCAGTGAATCTGGATCTCCGTCTCCAAGAAGGGTTAATTAGCTGGTAGTTCTAAGACGCTCTATGAAAAATAGATAAATTATTAGCTGCTCGTTCTAAGACACTCTATGAAAATAGATAAGTTATCGGTAAGCGGAAATAAAGTTTTTTATTAGGATTCTTATATATTCGACTTCGTAGTTGGTATTAACTTAAAATGACAAATCTTCATCCCCTTGAGACTGAGATGTATCCAACATCCTAAATATTCTTCCCCTTATTCATCCCCTTTATATCTTATTTCTAGAATTAAGAGATGAATAAGCATATCTTAGAACTAAAACAAACTGCAAAGAACATGCATTTTCTTAAGTATGCTCTCTATATCTATATCTTGGTGTAATATAATGTTGTGAACAACACATCCACTTGTCACTTAAATATAGAAGAAGATTTAGAAGTAATGGTATAATCCTAAACGTGAAGCAACCTAGTAATGTTGTTGAATTCAATAGAAAATTGTTATAATTGTTTCATTGTTTTTTATAACCTCTTACCATATATCACAAATATCTATATTTTTCAAAGATGGGAGAACAGATGTACAATATACTTCCTCTCGTGTTTTTTTAGTTGCAACATTTGCCTTTTCACATTTACCGAGACACTTATTTGAACGTTAATATCTCGTATTGGGTGTAAGTAAAAAAATTATAAAAATTTGATATTTGGAATCATCGCATTGAGACGAATCTAACAAAACCCCACTTGACTATGTTTTTTCTTATATAATGGTGCGAGATTACTTAACAAAGTTGGTTGATGAATAGTGCCAAAAAGCAAATGTTGCAACTAAAAAAAAACAAAACAGAGGTAGTATATACTTTATATAAGTATTTATATCATAAACAAGATTGTTGAGTATATGGTCTTTCGTACTAAAGATACAGAATAAAGAGTAGATGCATAGGATTATTCTGCTTTTGGAAAAAAAAGGTTCAGTTTGTATTGTCGCCATCTTAATGCAGCATTAACATACAGTAATTTTCAATTTAGTTGGTTTCCCAAATTAATGAGTCAGTGCATGTCCAATCCTGTAACCCAGCCATAATTTACTCCCCTGTATATGAATGTGAAAACATATGGGGCATGATGCAAGAATAGCTTCCACATGGCATTTCCTAATTCCTACTCTCTGCGTTAGCTGTATACGTATTAAGCAAATTGAATAATACATAGGAGGAAAAGAGAAAAAGAAACCTGCTGCTATCCTCAAAAGTTGAAAGGCTTACATGAGATATGCTTCCATGAATTGCACCTCTTTCTCGTAGCAGCTGCATCTTAGGAGACATAGTCCCTGATGCCTACATGAAGATGAACGTAAAAGTATAATCAATGAGTAAAGTTAAGCAATAAATTATGTAATGCTTAGATCACTCACCACCTTGTACTCGCTAATGTCATCTCTCACGGAACTAAGGAGCTCTGCGTGTTCCTTCATTGAACTTATATTTCCCTTAATACGCCTGAATTCCTGTAAAGGTGTGAAAATAATATGTGAATGAAGCCTACCACCACAAGTCATAAAAGCTGATGTAGTACAAACCTTACCACATAGAAACTGACACTGGCATTATGTTTAATTAACAAAAAGAACCACTATATGATGACATAAGTTATAGACAGCACAAAAAAAAAAAAAATCTCAGAATTGAAGCAAAATGTTCCTTAGTGTTCTATAGCTGACCAGTCAACACAATTCCAAAGACTAACACAAAACAAAACATGTAAACTGACCAACGGGGTTTTTGGGCATTCAAGACTACTAATGTACTCCTCCGTCAATAACCTATAGCCTTCAATCTTCACATTAGACAACCAGCAAAAGAAAACAGGGAAGTTATTTTAGGATTAGATACTTCACAAGCCAAGCCACACTTGGTTCCACATGAGACCAGGAAACTCTACTAGTTCAATTTCACAAAAGTAATCCACGTCAATAACCTATAGCCTTCAATCTTCACATTAGACAACCAGCAAAAGAAAAAGTTCACACATGTAACAGCAAATAAAGAATACCTGGGTAAACTCGTGAAGTATGTCTCTGTGTCTTGCCAGTTTTTGAGTAACTGATGTAGCGGGAGCAGCAGATGCAGCGCATCTGCTCATTGAATCATTTATGTCCACTAGCTTCTCAAGTAAAGACTGTATTTCCATTTCCATAGACTTCCATGACCTGCTCGAGCTCACTGTTGGGGATCCAGTATCCATGTAACCTAATTCCATGACACTATGCTCAGAAAACAGAGGAGCCCCCATGAATTCTACATTAGAGTTGATCTAAAAACACGAATAAACAGCATGCACATGTGTACCTCAATCCTAAGTCCTAATATAATAGCAGTAAAACCATAAGGAAGTCAAAATCAGAAAAGACTCTGATCCCAACCCCCCAACCCCCCCCAAAAAACAACACACACACACAGAAAAGAGAAAAGGAAAAACATCTTGTGGATCTTTCACAAACAGCCATTGTAATCGTCTTCGACTACTTAGGGGTAAAGTTGCATCCTTTGGGCCTCCCTAAACCCTGCCAACAAGGTTAATCAGAATATTTTCTTATGAAACCCTGGATCATCCCTGTATCCCCAAGCTCCAACAAGTTGTCCTTTCCACTATCTCGAGTAACCCCTCCATCAAGCATAACTATTTCATACTGATTCGGCAGATCGAAATATGTTAATGTTTCACCATATCCAACAAGCGCAGGTTACGCACAGACATATCGCACGCACACGCTAGAGAGAGAGAAAAGAAATGCACCAAATTTCCAATTTTGGCAAGTCCATTTATTTTCCTGATTCCAATCCCAACACATGGCAAATGAAATTACAGTACGTTGCCAGCAAAAAATTGCAAATTTTTTGGTAAAATGACAACCATATTATATGCAAGGTCTATGAAGGAGAATCTGATGCATTCCCCTCATGCAATCAGCCTATGATTTTTTGCTTTTGTCGATGATATTGCTTGCCACGGTCATTAAAATCGTATACTTTTGCAAGCTGTATGGTAATATTAAACCATTACAGCTCATGAGTCGATTCAGAGGTAAGTTAAGCTGGAATACTGGAAAGTTTATTTGGATAAAGAGGGACTTAGATTAAACAGCACAAAGGCCAATGAAAGATAAAACAAAGTCGAACAGCAGGAGAAGAAGAGAGATGCAAGCACAAGGATCCCGTGAATGCGTGGCTTGAAGAATGGTATGAACAGCTTGAAGAGAACAACCAAAGTAGGTGGGTTGAGGAATGGTATGACTAGCTTAAAGGAAGGTGGCTGTTTTGAACAAATGTATTAGCTACCCTTTAGAAAAACAAGTTTCCATCTGATCTCAAAGACCAACCTCTACTTGCCAAGAGCAAGCAACATTATATATCATGATCTCTCCATAATTCTTCGGCACATTTTGGAAGCGCTGTTGCAACTTGCAAGTGATGTTGCATGATATTACAACTCTATTGACTGTTATATAGCTTTGTACATCCATTGACGGAGGGACTCAAGGTCCTACTAGGGCACGTGACCCACCAATATTTGAAAAAAAAAGCTCTTTTGAAAATAAAAAAAGAAATTAATTTATATCCCGTGAATGCGTCTCTGTCTCATCTCTCTGCCACTCTCACTCTCTCTCATCTCTCATGCCCGCAAAACGGTCTCTCTCGCACCACGCCACGCCTGTCGCCATGTCACCACCATGCAGAGGCAGTGACGAGACGGTGCTGTTAAGGCCGCCGTAGCCCTGAGCAGTTGAGCCCGCCCCTCTAATTTGACCAAATTTCAAAATTGAATGTAAGGTAACCTAATTTAACTGGTTTGTTGTTGGGTTAAAAAAATTCATTTCCGGAATGACGCAAGTGAAAGATAAATTGCATAATAACATAGGAGATCAAATGTTGAATGATTGCTTGATTACTTATGTAGAGAGGGATATGTTTCTGAAAGTTAGCATGAATGATATTATAGATCGTATCATAACACGAAAAGTCTAGAGAACAATTGTAATAAGTTTTAAGTACTATTTGGTTGTAATATGAATTATTATTACTTTCTGAATGAATTTTTTTTTGAAGTACTTTTTTCTAAAATTCATGAATTGGTTATAAGTGGTTGGTAGTCACTAATCAATAGTGACCCACAACTTGTAAATTCCTAGATCCGCCACTCTATACATCCCTACTAATGGCAACTTATTAGAAGAACTCTGCATCAATAGAAGTAACACCAGCCTCTCCAACACAGTTTCAAATTTATTTTTACTGCATGGATTCAATCTGATTAATACAGCCATGGAAGCAGTCACAACCTAGCAGATGTCTAGATTGGAGATACACCTTAGAGAAGTTGACTGGCTGTTCAGTACTCATGTTGATACAAAGCTTCATTTGGTGCTTATTATATCCTAAGAGAATTCAAGAAACTTTCAACAGAGAGCAAGTCCAATGAGCTCAATGGACCATAGGGCCTAGAGGAATTGGACTAATTTTGCAACTATGACTGGGCACTTGAATGAGTGGACCTCATCAATCTGAGGCTATTCATCGGTATTTAGGTAGGATCCATGAAAAACGGGTGTAACCTGACTCTCTCCTTGCAAAGTAAACAGCCAGACTCGGTGACCCATAGATAAAATGTTTTAATAAAAGAAACACACACAGGAAAACAGGATGTGAGAAGTCCTAAGAAGCCAGCCTCTAGGCCAGTCGAACCCCTCATTCAGCACAACCTTGAGACCCAGCTCAGGCAAGCAAACTGCATGGCATCTGAGTAGTTTACTCTTTTGTTTCTTGGTTCAGGTTAATCTCTGTGACTCCATCCTCCTCGACCTGCATATTTGTTGTCTCCCTTGGCACCTTATAACTCCACTTCTCATGTTTAAGGGACATGCTCTTGCACCTCACACTAGTCATCTAGAACCCCACTAAATAATCTATCTCATGCTAGTCAAAATGAGGCTATTAGTCATTGAGATAGGGAGTTCCAAAAAGGATCATCTCGAGTATGAATATGTCTCTTGGAACATAACAAGACCCATACCTGCAGTTGCCATCAATGGCAAGGCTTCTTTTTTTCACCTCCATCATAAGTCTACGTGATTTGCAATCATGGACGCAAGCAGCACAAGATTACACATCAAAATTAAGTGAGGGAAAGGCTACACATATATGAGAGTGAAATTATTGTGTTTTATAATGAAAACTTGACAAGTTGACAACTATGACTTATAAGAGTGAATCATGTCCAGAATGCAGGATCTGGAGTCATTTGGATCATTCTTAGTTAGAAGTAATTCAACACTTTCTTTGCAGCTTGCACTTATTTATGCACTCAAACATGTTTCCAGCTGCCGTCTCCGTTCTGGCATACCAAATACTCCACAATTTACACTTGATTTGGCTTTACAAATATATCTTCTTCCCACCAAAATAAGCCACATCCAAGACTTTGGCACCTTCCAAACACTTCACCACTTCTAGTATAAGTTCTAATATGTAAAATGTACTCAAGAGTATCATATTCTGGTCCACAATCCAAGCAACATATATCTTTGGTAGTTACATATCAAATATCAATCAAACCAGTCATTCATCAACAAGAGCGCAAATTCACTTTAATTGCTCCTTATTCCCCAAAACCTCAACTGCCATTTGCAACTTCAACGACTTCTCAGGAAAAACATTATAACACAGACTACAGATTCCAAGAGCTCAAACAGTAGGGAAGCAAAATACATAATCATATCCTAATATAGAGTGATCCATACATTTAAAAACGATTATGTTACCCTAAAATCTCCATCATTTTAACAAAACTCACTGCTCAATGACCAAATTAAGCAAAAAGGTACTTCATCATCTTTACACATCCAATTACCCATATAACAAAATGCAAATCTATACATTTCATGTCAACTCTTCATGAACCAAAACATAATTTAATCAACACCCAAAATCAAATCTTTAAGATCCATAAATTCAACACAATGTAGACCCATTAACACCCACTTCATAGTAAATCGAATCAAGATATTAAAAGATAGCATAAAAAGCAAAAATTCAAAGTACCCAATAATTTCAGAAACTAAAAAATGAAGAAGAAAAAAATAGTACCTTGGCTAAAACGCGCACCAAGCTTAGCATAAGAAGAAAGCTTAACATCAAGATCACCTTCAATCTTTCGAGCTTCTTTTCGAAGCTCTTCCCACCCAGATTCCTGTAACTCCAAATTTAGATCCGACATCTTACCCACTTGACCCGAATAAAACCCAGAAAATTAAAGTTGGGAATTCTGCAAAATTTAACTAAGTTTGATAGAAGTGAGTGAGTTGATGTTGTTAGGTGTTTGTTAATTGATGTTAATGAGGGTTTTCCAGTGGAGTTTATTGGAGGGTTTTTTTTTCTTTGTTCTTTTTTTCCCGGTTTAAAGAGATCTAGCATCAAAGTTGAAAAAAATATGGAAGGGAGAAAAACAGGATCTAAATTTGCTGAACAGAGTTTACTTGGTTTGTTGTTAGTACAAATGGGCTCTTTGTTTAGTGGTTAAAGCCATCAATCAATTAGAGCATGGACGATCGGGATTTTCAAAGGAACTCTACAAAGGTGTTCAATCGATTTATATTTTAGGGAGTTTAATATGATTTACAATAACTAAATTATTCTTTTTTCTATATTGTGAATATAGGTAGATTAGTTGATTTAAGTATTAAGCAGTAGACTCCAAACCCTGACATAGCATAAGTTTACATTACTGTCGAATGTTGAATGTGGATTATATATATGGAACAATGATAACTGTGCCAAAAAATGAGCTTTTTCTTCTTCTTGTAGTTCATGTTAATTTAACAAATTAGAATTCTAATTTTCTCCGATTAGTTAAATTGGTTTCTTCCAAGAAATATAGAAGTGTATAGTTATGATTTGTTGCATTGGTACGATAAAGACGTAAAGAGTTATGAATGTAGGATAGTTTAGGTAATATAACTAGAGGGCTGAAAAAAAAGAATTCCCCATATCCCAACGTTTTCCCTAGTTATATAATGTTAAATTTATATAAAAAATCACTTTGCTTCACGTTATATTGTTTTTACCCAATTACCATTAAAGGTCTGTAAAAAAGACTGTTAAAGATGGCAATGAACCAAGTCGGTCGATTTTACCAAGCTTGCTTGGTGTAGTTGGTTGAGAATTCACCTTGTAACCTTAAGGTAACAAGGTCGAATCCTTCTAATTGCAGTAATTGGGGTAGGGATTCCCCTTACCTTTCTTTTTACTCTCAAGTGCCTAACGCACAAATGCGAGAAAATTTATGGTAAACTCGGGCAAGACTATTTTTGTTCATTGCTCATATGGAATTCTCTAAATGGGCAAAATTCTACTCATTTCTAATCATTTGTGCTCATTCGCCCAAATAAGCACACTTTTCAAATAAGCAAACACTTTTGCCCAAATGAGTAAACTTTTTTGCTCGTTTTCTCAAATGAGCATAAGTATTTGCTCATTTTGACACTGCAATATTGATTTCAAATGTGAAATCACTATTGATGAACATTACAACTTCAATATTTGGTTTTGCCATTGATGAAGCTCAACTTTCTCAAATCATATTTTACAGTTCATCAATTTGATTAGCCACAACGAGAGAGAAACCATGAAGGAGAGAGAAATTTGGAGGTTAGAAACAATGGAGGAAAGAGAAATTTTGAGGTGAAAGAAATAACGGATGTAAGAGAAATCCAAAACTAGTGTTGATTCTTAAATCATTATTTGTATTATTGGTCATTAATTACTCCCTTGAAGAATTTTCAAACTCTAATGTCGACTCTCAAATCTGAAAACAATTCCGCCATTGAGGAAATTTAGAACTCCAATGTTGATTTTGTCATAATTTCAACGAAGAGGGAACCAGTGTAGGAGAAAAATTTGGAGGTGAGAAACAATTAAGGAGTGAGAAACTTGAAGGTGAGAAACAATACTACAAAGAGAAATTTGGATGTAAGAGAAATAATGGAGGAGAGAGAAAATTGGAGCTAAAGAAATAATGAAGAAGAAAAGGAGGAAGAGAGAGATATGATTAGCAATGAGAATTTTTTTGTTCATTTAGAGAATGATTACAGAATTACCCTTAGGTATTCATGTACTCGGCAAATGACAGTACAATATCACAAGACGTCGAAGAAAGTAACCAAGATCAGCAAGAACTTGTCGTAGCCAAATAGTTTCAGCAGCAGTGTATGCAACTGCCTTATATTCAGCTTCAGTGGAGGATTTAGAAACAGTAGGTTGCTTTTTGGAGCGCCAGGAAATTAAGTTTTTCCATAGAAAAACAGCATAACCAGTAGTAGAACGACGAGTGTCAGGACAACCCGCCCAATCTGCATCAGAGTAGGCAATAATAACAGTGGGAGAACTGTTGCTATGTAATAAAAGACCAAACTCCAAAGTGTCCAGCAGATATCTAAAAATTCTTTTCACAGCATGAAGATGAGTAGAACGAGGAGCATGCATAAACTGAGACACCATATTAACAGCATAAGCAATATCTAGACGAGTCATAGTTAAGTATTGCAATGCACCAACCATACTACGATAATATGTGGGATCAACAAGAAGTTCTTCGTCAAGGAGAGACAATGTAACTCTAGGGACAACAGGCGTGCGAACTGGTTTAACAATATGTAGATGAAATTTACGAAGTAAATCAGAAACATACTTATTTTGAGACAAAAATAAACCAGATGGAGTATGCACAACTTGAACACCTAAGAAATAATGAAGATCCCCTAAATCCTTCATAGCAAATTGAGAAGAAAGAACAGAGATGAATTTTTGGACAAGAAGAGAACTACTACCAGTGAGGACAATGTCATCAACATATAAGAGAAGTATAATGAGATGACCACGGAATTTGAGAGTGAACATGGAAGTGTCACAACTGCTGCACTTGAAACCAATAGATAATAAGAAATTGCTGAAATGAGAGAACCAAGCGCGAGGGGCTTGTTTCAGACCATAAATGGACTTGCGAAGACGACAAATATGAGTAGGTTTAGATGGACAAAACCTGGAGTTTGACGCATGTAAACCTCTTCATGAAGAAAACCATGAAGAAAAGCATTTTTGACATCTAATTGACGAATAGTCCGGTTAAAAGAAACGGCAATAGGAAGAACCAAGCGAACAGTAGTAAGCTTAACAACAGGACTAAAAGTTTCAAAGTAATCAATACCTGCCTGCAGGTGATTTCCAAAAACAATAAGTCTGGCTTTGAACCGCTTCACAGAACCATCAAAATTATATTTAATCCGATAAACCCACTTACACTCGAGTAAATTCTTATCATAGTTGTGAGGTACCAACTCCCATGTATCATTTTTAATTAAAGCTTGGTATTCGTCAAGCATAGCTTGACACCAACGTGAGTCCTTAGACGCTTGTTTGAAATTAGTGGGTTCTGACTCAAGAACATCAGTTTTTAAGTTCATTAAGACGCGTGGTTTGGACACACCATCTTTTAACCGAGTGACCGTAGGGTGGTGATTTAAGACAACGGGAGAAGCACTAGGCACAGATGAAGTGGGAGACACAACTAGGGTAGTGGAGGGAGAAGAACTAGGAGACAAAGCCAAATTTGGCCCATCCGCATGAGAAGGGGAATGGGAAAGATGGGCAGCAGGCCCAAAAGAGGAAGAATCATGGGCCGAGCAACAGACACAAGAGGGGTGAGGGAGATCCAGCGCACACTGGATCGTTGTGGGGCCCAACATTTGACGCAGGGAGGATGGATTGGGAGCCAGCGCTCGCTGGTAGGCCATTGGGCCGAGCAGTGAACACGTAAGGGGGAGGCTGCAATCCAGGGGGCAATGAAATGCCAGCGGGATGGGCAGAACTCATAAGAGTGAGGGGAGTGGAGCCAGCGACAGATGGGGGGCTGGTCTTATCAAGCGTGGCTTGCACAACTGGGGAGTGGGTTTGGGGAAGGGAAGTTAGGGGAGGCACACAAGAGACAATAGTGGGACTTCAATCCGCATTCAAGACCGAAGGAGATGTATAAGACACTGAAGATGATGGACCAAGTTAAGTACGATAAGGAAATTTATGTTCATGAAACAGAACATGACGACTAATAATGACTTTGTTGGTAACAGGATCAAGACAACAATAACCCTTATAATCCATAGCATATCCGATAAAAACACAGGCCTTAGATTTAGGTTGAAGTTTGTTGATTTTACAAACCATGAGCAAAGGAAAACACTCACAACCAAACGTTTTCAAAAAATGATATGAAGGAGAACGATGAAATAATTTTTCAAAAGGAGAAACACCCCCTAGAACCGAGCTAGGCAACCTATTGATAGTGTAGGTGGCGGTGTATGAAGCATCAACCCAAAATTCAGCAGGAAAGTCAGAATGAATAATCATAGTGCGAGCCATTTCAATGATATGACGGTGTTTGCGTTCCGCAACACCATTTTGAGCTTGAGTATGGGGACAACACTTTTGAAAAATAATTCCATGTTCACGAAAATGATGAAGAAGAGGAGAATTATCAAATTCCCTACCACCATCACTTTGAAAAATTTAGAATTTTGCAATTAAAAAGATATTCCACCATCTTTTGAAACACAAGAAATTGAGAATAAGCATCCGATTTGCGACGCAAAGGATAAATCCATGAATATCGTGAATAATCATCAACAAAAACAACATAATAGCGATATAATTGATTGGACAATACAAGATATTGCCAAAGATCACTGTGAATTTTATATAAAGGATATGGAGAAACATGTTCAACTGGTTCAAAAGGTAATCGATGAATCTTTCCTAACTTACAACCAACGCAGTCATCATGAAACTTAGAATTACATGAGGTAAACTTATTTGAACATAAAGATCCTAAAACTCTAGATGAAATGTGACCAAGATGAGCATGCCAACATCTCCAGACTCCTTAGTGGCTAGCAAAGCGAGAAGAGTTGACTCAGTGGCGACAAGTGTGGGTTGAATTGGATAGACACCTTGCTTACTGGTTCCCCAAAGCATAACCTCCCCCGCTATCTGGTCCTTAACAGAAATAATTTTTTTATCAAAACTCACAACACAATCATTGTCTTGACACAACTTGTTCACTGATAATAAATTATGTTTCAATTTAGGTACATGACAAACAGAAGACAAAGTAAGAGAACGACTAGTAGTTTTTAAAGTCAAAGTGCCAACACTTTTAATTGGGAGAGATGTACCATTTCCAACTACAACAGAACTTGACCCAGTGTAAGGAAGGATATTAGAAAGCTTACCCTCCTCAGGAGTCATGTAGGATGCAGCTCCCGAATTCGGGTACCAAACTGAGTCATTTGTTTCACCACCAACAGACAGTTAGGGCTGATTAACATATCAGGTCGGATCGTGTTCGGGTTAATAATAAACTGGTTGAACATGTCCCAACCCAAACCTAGCCCGTTTATTAAACGGGTTGCAAATGTCAACCTTAACCCGACCTGTTTATTAAACGTGTTACCCATATAACCCATTTAACCCGTTTACATATTTATTACTATTAAATTTTTATTAAAATTTATTAGTTTTCAACAATAAATTCACATAAAAGTATGCATGATTAGATTTTCTTTTCAATTTTTGTGTTCTACAATTAGTATTTTTAAAATTTTCACCAACTTTTGACACAACTTTTTAGGAAATTTATATTTTAATGAGTTACACAGGTCAAAACTGGTTAATTTCGGGTTGAAAATGTCAACCTTAACCTAACCCATTTAATTATATGGATAAGTCTTGTCAACCCATTTACTTAAATGGGTCAAAAAGCTCAACCCAAACCCGCTTATTTCAGGTCGGGGTCGGTAAACGGGTTCGGTCAGTTTTTTACAGCCCTACAGACAATGCAGCTGAGGCTAGCGTGACACTATCCGGGGTAGAAGGAACAAAGCTAGAATTGAAACGTTGAGGACAATAGGTCGCTTGATGACCTGGAAACCAACAAAGACCACAAGTATCGGAAGTAGGGGTAGAGTTTAAATTGCTACTTGACGAATTATTCCCGGCTGATAACAGACCATTAGTAATAGAATCAATGCAAGGCATACGAGATAATGACAAGTCAGAATTGTTACTCATACCATTTTGGCGTCCCCGATTAGCAGTAATATTGTTGTTACCAGATCCACGAGCATTAGATTGTCCACCACTACCACGATTATTATTGTTGCGACCGCCATTGTTACCGCCTTTGTTTTTGTTGTTCTTGCCTTTATTACGACCACCAGAATTGTTCTTAGTAGAGGAAGTAGTAGAACCAGCTGATTGAACCGCAACCAAAGCTTGATGAGAGGAAGAATCCAATCCCTCCTTAGAACTCTTGATACGTTGCTCATGAAGCAAGAGCTTGGGACGTAAATCATCAAAACTCAAAGGAAATGGATAATGCAACAAAGTAGTGGCAAGATGAGCATAGTCCGTATCACGATCCAAACCAAATAAAGTGTATTGAACTAAATCTTGATTGGAAGGACACTGAATTGCAGCTAAAGAATCTGCTATAACTTCAATCTCACGCAAATAACCATCCATAGTCTGAGAATCACCCTTTTTAATATGAGAAAGACGACCTTTCAATTCCATAGATCGTCCCATACTAGCATGCATAAACCGAGTTTGCAAACGATTCCAAATTTTCACAGAAGTATATAAATCATGAACATCAACAAATATATCACGAGACAATGTGGCAAAAATGCAAGATTTAATTTGTTGATCAACATGTAAATATTCATAAAATTGAGCATTAGGAACCGAAACACCATTGGCGTAAAAAATACAAGCAGGTGGAATTGAAACAGTGCCTTCAACCAAACCAAGTAATTGGTGGGAAAGAAGCAAACAAGTAATCTGCGTTTTCCATAATAAATAGTCTTCAGGTGAGGAGAGAGTGATGGTTACCAAATTCGTAAGATTCGGGGCGGACAGTTGAGGAAGACTGAAAATCGCGGGCTGCACAACGGAGGAAACCGAGTGAGAAGCAGCCGAAGAGGAAGCTAAGCCAGTGGTGGATTGAAGAAATCCAGGTGGGATGCGAGCAGATGCGCGCAAGGCAGAGCCAATGGGCTAGTGTAGACACATAATCGTGTCTCCCCATTTAAGGATCCGATGATGAAACATACTGTGGTCTTAATTGGTACGATCCAAGGGTAGAGCAGTCTGAAAAGCCATTCAAAACCATTTCGAAAAGTGTTAAAGTCCTATTTTAAAGCCCAATAATTAATTATTCATGATAATTAATTGTATTTTGAGCCCAATTCTTTGAAAAAGCCCAATTAATTGATTTATTTTAATAAATAAATATTTTGAAAAGATATATTTTTTTATAGTTAAAATCAGATTTTATCCCGTAAAATAAGATTCCGGAATTAAAGGATAAAATAAAATCTTTTAATTAAAACGCGTTATCAAAAAGGCTGGCAAAGGCGTGTCAAAAGCCAGGCTGGTGCGCCTGGCGCACCACCGTGCGCTTGGCGCACAGCCTTGCGCCTGGCGCACTATGCTTCGTCTGACACGTGGCACTGTGCCGTGCGCCTGACGCACAGATCTGCGTGAAGCGCAGTTTTCTTTCTTATCTTTTTCAAAACGCGTACCACGTGTACGCTTTTTACTGGTCATGCCGCGTCATGCGCTTGCCACATCAGCTACGCCTGGCGCAGTGTCGTTTTCCCTATAAATAGGCCAGATTTCAGGAACGGAATTTTTATATAACACTCCACGAATATATTACGAACCTCCCTATGAATTATACAATCTCCCTACAAAAACTCATACCTTTCAAACACAAAACACATTCAGTCTACATACTTCAGACATTCAGATTTTCAGGCTTTACGATTGCTCGTCCCGAAGGTTGTCAATCTCGCGGACCCAAGCCACGGTATAATCCTGAGTGTCCTTAAATAAATTATTTTTATATTGAAGTTACTAACAGTTTTTCTTCCTGATGTAGATCTATAATGTAAAATCGCTCTACTGTATATTCTGACCTCTTTTCTATACTTTATTTTATATTCATATTATTATTAATCTTGCCTTTGTATATTGCATGCTTGCCTGATCATTATATGTATATTATATGATTGTCATGCTTAAAGCTTTTATCACCCCACATGTTATTTTTGCTAATAAAAAACCTAAAGAACTGTTCTAATATTAATCAGATTAATTTGGACAACCTGCTAGGAACCTTATAATTTGATTGCATAATAACTTGTCACTAAAAATTAGTCTTTTATGTGTTTCCTGAACCAATTTAGATTCATTATATTTAGGGTGCTTTAAAACATTACTTGATTATTCTTTGGCATAAAATCGGCAATGAATCGATATTTAGTAGAGGCCAACTTTGGGCGAATGTGGTTCATTATGACTATATTCGTACCCTCACCCCCGAACTCAATCTTTGGTTCATTTTGACCATCTATGGAGTCATGATGGGGAAATCTACATTGGATAATTTGTCCCTACGATTTTCCCATATCCAATTAGGTTTATGATTCTTCCTAAAAAGAATTGTTGGCGACTTCTTTCAATACAAACAATTTTCAATAAAACCTTAACAGTGGGGGAGTCAAATCTAATACGCGCTCACACCGCGTAGGCGAAATAAAAACACCCCTACAATTTGGCGACTTCACTGGGGACGATTTTAATAAAAATATTTTTTTTAATGAGTTGGTGAAACTTGAAAAATACGATTCATTCTTATTTTTATGCCTTTGAATAATATACAGTTTTGCATATGCATGGCTACTGTTCGGCCACCATAAGGACAATCTACCTTGCCTCATTAGCACATGTTCTATGTGTGAGGTCACCCCCCGGGGGTTTGCGCTTTGTCCTTCCAAAAAGTTTCCTGAGCGATAGTGTTGGATCTTAGTCATAAGCAAACCTACCCAACCATGGCATTGTTCTCTTGTTCCTGACTTGAGACTGGAGTGCGTCTTACATGTGGCTACCTCTTTAAGCAGGAGTACGAAGCTTGGGATCAATCTCTTAGTCATGGACCCCTCCCTTTCAGCCTTAACCTAAACTTGACCAATAGTTGAATGTAGAACTGGACTTTAGGTTGAGAACTTTTGCATCCATGTTACATGACACATTTTCCTGTGATTGCAATTTTTGCCTGCTAATATGCTTTACGCCCGAAATTATTGCAAATCGCGTCTAAAACAAATCGTCGTTTTCGCCCGGACCTTCGTCAATCTATCAATACGCGTGCCGCAGAGCATTGCGCCAAACGCATTAAGTTGCGCCTGGCACAATGCACCCGCGCCAGACGCATAGGATGTGCACCGCGCGCGCCAGTTGCGTGGCACGCAACCTATTCGTCCCATGCTTATTGATCTTTTGATCTTTGTTCTAGTCTAAGATAACAAGTTTGCATCAGTATAATATTAAAAAAAAGGGGTCAGTCTTTTCATGCAAGGTCAAGTCTGTCCTAAAAAAATGCATCTAAAGAGTCATTATAGAGTTAGAGTTGTCATGCATGTCTACCTCTTCCCATTTTCTCCCCGCTATTCAACTAATCTTCCCTATCAATTCTATCCCTACCATATTAAATCAATTTCAAAAATTACATTTTTCAAAATCAATCCTACACCATGTTCTATTCTACATTTTTCGAAAACATTTGCTAATCATCATAATACCACGACATTTCAAAAAAAAAAAAAATTCAAAATCAATCCATCATCTTTTCCTAACAAATGATAAAACAAGGGGTTCCCTTCAAAAATGAATTGCGAAAATTCTCAGCCCATTCCAAGCACCTTCAATCCAATTCAATCCAATCGACCCAATTCACTTGCATTCATTCTAGACCCATATGCATTAGAGTCGATTTTGCATTCATGTAGGGTCCATCTAATTCGAGTCCATGCATTCATATTAGGCCCGCTAGCATTAGAGTCCATCTTAGGCCCACATAAGTCTAGCCCCTGTCAAAATCTAGGCCCATTTGCATCTTTATGTGAACCCTAGTCTATGTCAAGCCCAGTCCAAGTCTAATCCAACTCTATTCACTAGTAGAATAATTGCTTATTGCTGCGGTGATATTGCTGCGGTTTTACCCATACGCAGCAATATATCACTTAAAAAGAAAAGGTAAAATATAAAATAAAGATATTGCTGCGGTTTCGGCCAAAAACCGCAGCAATATGGTTTCAACGGGAAATTTTTTGAAAAAAAGTTGACTTTTTGACCAGATATATTGCTGCAGTTTTTTGTAATAGGGTCATTAGGGTTTTTTTTTTTTTTAAATAGGGGAGCCTTATTGAGCGCCGTTTTCAGCCCTCATAAAGTCATAACCCACTGATTTTCTCTCTCTCTCACGCCTCCCTTTCACTCACGCATCTCTCTCACTCTTCGCCGGTCCTCACTCGTCGTCGGTCCTCAGTCGACGACTCAACCTCAGTCGTCGCTTCTTTCCCTTCTGTTTCGTTCGTCGCCAGTCCGGACTTCGTCAACCGCAAGTCGCCACTCTGCCGTTCGTCGACCGCAAGTCGCCAGTCCGGAGTTCGTCGACCGCTAGACTTCATTTTCACAGGTTTCTTCAACTCGCCACTTTTTTCGTCTTTTATTTCATTTTTTGTTACTTAGATCTGTTTAATTTTCACAAGTTTCATTTTTTTTTGGTTTATATTTCGATTTTCGATTATCAAAAATGATTATTGCCTACTTGCTTGAGTCTGGGCAGGATCAAATTCGAGTATGTTTATTGATTCGAGTATGTTTATTGATTATCTCATGTTTAGTTTAATCAATTTTTAAAAGTGATTATTTTTCGATTTTCAGCTAGAATTCGAGTATGTTTATCGATTCGAGACATTTTGAGGATAATTGATTTCTGTTTAAGAGTTTTAGTATGTTCATTTTGAGATAATTGATATAATTTGTAAATTGGATAGTTCATCATCTTTGTTAATATTGGGGTTTGATGAGATAATTGGATATTTATTGATTGATATTCATGGCTGTAAAGATTTATAGGTGTAAATTGATTGATATTCATGTATATTTATTGATTGATATTCTTGGTTATGCGTCTACCTTGTCGGAGCAGGAACAAGAACTCGCGCCAATCTCGGTCGCCAGATCTAGTCTTCGTTTTTTTTTTTTGTTTTTTTCTTCATTTTTTTGTAAAGATTCTAGGGATTCTGATTTTTAGATTTTTTTTTATATTTTTCTTTTTTTTCTTATATGTGTTGGATTTTTTATATCTTTTATGTTTTTGAATTTTGTATAAGCATTATTTGTCATTATTTTGAATCAGTAGTGTTTTATTTTGTTCCTACATTATTTTCTTTAAAATCTAATGAAAAAGTGAAAAAAAATTTTTTTTTTAACTGTACCTGTACCTATTGCTGCGGTTTTGGCTAGAAACCGCAGCAATAGGTGTAACATATTGCTGCGGTTTTAGCTAAGGACCGCAGCAATAGGTGTAACATATTGCTGCAGTTTGTCCCATAAACCGCAGCAATATGTTGTAATATTGTTGCGGATACAAACCGCAGCAATAGTTTAATTACCTATTGCTGCGCCCTTAATTGTTGCGCGGCCAAAACCGCCGCAATAGGCCACTTAATGACCGCAGCAATAAGCATTTATTCTACTAGTGATTCCAATCCAATGTCAAGCCCATGTGCATTTTCAAGTCTAACTTCAAGCCAATATAAGACTAAGTCCAGAATCAGATTCACATAAGGCCCAACTCATTTCCAAAGTCAATCCAGTCCAATTCCAAATCCATATAGAACTAAGTCCAAACCCCTTTGATGTAGCTACGCTAGTCATCCCTGTAAGACCATAACGACACCCCTTTGACCTAGCTAAGCTAGTCATCCCTATAAGACCATAACGACACCCCTTTGACCTAGTTAAGCTAGTCATCCCTGTGAGACCATAACGACACCCCTTTGACCTAGCTAAGCTAGTCATCCCTGTAAGAACATAACGGCACCCCTTTGACCTAGCTAAGCTAGTCATCCCTGTGAGACCATAACGGCACCCCTTTGACTTAACTAAGCTAGTCACACGTAAGACCATAACGGCACCCATTGATTTAGTAAAGCTAGTCACCCCTAAGACCTTAAAGGCACCCTTCGAGTTTAGCGAAGCTACACTTATCTTACATCTATAGCAATACCAAATCATCAAGTCTGGCAAAGCCAATTCCAACCTAATCCCAGCGAAGCTAGCATAAGTAATCCTTTTGAGCCTAGTCTATTTACCAAGTCTAGTCCAGTATGCTTGCATAGTCTAGTCCAGTCCAGTCATTTGCATCTACATTAGTTAGGCCCATGTCACCATCATGACCATAATCATACCCATCTCCAATCATTTCCCGTTTCCATTTCACCTTCCATTTTTAATCCCCATTTCCACTTTCATCTTCATTTTTCATCTCCATTTTCATTTCTCATCTCCATTTCTCATTTCAAAAACATTATTTCTTGAAATTTACGAGGTCCACTCTATTCTGTTCATGACCGATCGAGAGATTACAACTTAGTAATGCCTAAAGGAGGACAAAATGTGAGCCTACTCTAAAGCTCATCAATCGCAATATCACCACCCCGACTTCATATAGAGTCATGAAGATCACTTTTGACCGCCTTCACCATAGAGGCACATCACTTCCATATGATCTACCGCCTTCACATTAGAGGCGCGATCACTCCATAGGGTTTACTTCGAACCCTGCACCTAAAAGAAAATTCAAAAGGTGCGACCTACATTTCTATTGCAAATTCCAACATAAAAACGAACATCTTACGCCTAGTGTTGGATCCCTCAAATGCACTGCTAAACATGATCGATGACAATATACTTCTAATACTTGCTACAACGAGAATCAACATCACCAACAACCCCTGAGGCAGTGCATCAACAATTCAACAGGCTTAGTCTTTTGTTTCTGGTTTCCTAGGATGAGTCAGAGAGTCCTTACCCTGAGCCACTTTTGTCTTTTCCCATCGAGTCTATGTCACTATAGGACTTCATTTATTATAGCCTTTCCATTTTCATTTTCATTTTTTATTTTTCATTTTCATTGGCCTTCCATCATTTTATTTACGGTTTTTTCACCATATACCCCTGACTAATTTTTTTTTGCACCATATACCCTTTCAACTTTCCAAATTCACCATATACCCCTCACATTTGAAAAAATACATCCACTTACCCTTAATGACTAACGGCGTTAACGTCCGTTAGTCATTAACCCCCTAATTCCCCCTTAACTCTAATTAACTAACCTAAACCCTAACCCCCTAATTCCCCTTAACTCTAATTAACTAACCTAAACCCTAACCTCCTCTAACCTAATTAACCCTAAACCCTACCCTAATCCTCCTTTAACCCTAATCAACCATAAACCCAAACCACCCCCTCCCCCACCCCTACCCCATCCTCCTCCCCGGCAGCCCCACCCCCACAGCCCCTCCCCCGTATCCCACCCCCCGTAGCCCCCCCCCTCGGTCCCTGACCCCCATCCCCCTCCCCCTTCCCCGAACTTTTCATCGCTCCAAACCCCTCCCCCTCCCCTTCCCCCGCAACATCCGTCGCACCAAACCCCCTCCCCTGAATGAAAAAACACTCCCAACAAGCAAGGATTTCGACGCAACCCCCGAATTTTCTCTCGGATCCTAGTAGTTGACGACCGTAATGTCGGTGACCCGGATTTTTCGATTTTTTTGTTCGTTCGGGGGTCGATTCAACGGGGGAAGGGGTTGGTGCGATAGATATTGGGGGGGGAAGGGGTGCGTGGCCTCGGGGGTTGCGTGGGGAGTGGGGAGGGGGGCTTCGAGGGTGGTGGGGAGGAAGAGGGGCTGCGTTGGGAGGGGGGAGGGGGCTGCGTGGAGAGGGGGGAGGGGGTCGGCGGGGGGGGGTCAACGGGAGAAGGGAAGGGGGTTAGGTGAGGATCGGGGGCTGGGGTGGTGGGGCAAGTGGGGGCGGGGTTAGGGGGTGGGGGTTAGGGTTAGGGTTAGGGTATTAGGGTTAGGGTTAGGGTTTGATTTAGGTTAGTTAATTAGGGTTAGGGGAGGATTAGGGCCTAATGACTAACGAAGTCTAACACCGTTAGTCAAAAGGGTATGTGGATATATTTTTTCAAACGTGAGGGGTATATGGTGAATTTGGAAAGTTGAAAGGGTATATGGTGCAAAAAAAAAATTAGTCAAGGGTATATGGTGAAAAAACCGTTTTATTTATGCTTCTAAACTTAAATCACCTAATGAACTTGACTAATAATAATAAAAAAGATCTGAAATAAAATAAGAGAAAAATAAAAAAGAGGACATACTTTGGATCAAGAGTTATTCCCCTCTCCCTTCCTCATACAACTAAGGAAAAACAAAAATCCTTTAAACCATCATCTCCTTGATACTTAGCCAAATAATTAGGGATGGCAATTGGGCGGGGTGGGTGCGGAGGAGGGTACCTCCACACCCGCACCCGCATAAATTTCCCATCCCCATCCCCGCCCCCACCACCCATTGCGGGGGAAAATTCCGAGACCCATCCCCGCCCCCACCAAGTACGTATTTATACCCATCCCCGCCCCATCACCCGCATGGGCACCCGCACCCGCTTCGTACCCGCGTCGTACCCACTTCATCCCCACCTCACCACCCGCATGGGTATCCGCACCCGCGTCATACCCACATATTTATACTTTGCAAGATAAAATTATTAATAATATAAGTATATAAATAGAATTTTAATAATAAATATTCGGGGCGGGCGGGGGTGGGGCGGGGGTGGGGCGGGGCGGGCGGGGATGGGGCGGATATAGCATAAAATCCACACCCGCTCCACCACCCATTGCGGGTATGATTTTAATCCCCATCCCCGCCCCATCCCCGCCAAACCTAGACCCATCCCCGCCCCACTTTGGCGGGGATGGGGCGGGTCTCCTACTTAACCCGCTCCACTGCCATCCCTACAAATAATCCATCCATTAACCAAAGCTCCACAAATATCCTTCAAGCCTTCCAATACCCTAAACCAAACTTCTGTGCAAGCCTTACTACATTAAAAATATCAATGTCAGGCACAAATAAAAAAGTAAACGAAATTCAAAGTGCGAAAAAAAAGAGCAAAAGCAAAAGAAACGCACAAGACAAAAATGCAAAAGAAAAAAGCCAAAGGCAAAGAAATAAAAAGTCAAGCTAGGGGAATTGCACACAAGTTCTACCCCTCATTTGAATCCTTCAATCGATCAAAACCTTAAAACCTATATAATCCAAATCCATGATCCTTACCTTATTTCAACCAATTCAACCTTTATCAAGCCTAGAGCCTTTAACCTTTCAACCTTTCATCAATCATAACTCCTTTTTCAAGGTATGTCCAAGCCCGCTAGGTTGAAAACCCGAAAGGGCGGCCTAGGCAAAAGTTAGGGCACCAAAAATATAATAATAATAATAAAAAAATCAGATCCAGAACTACGAATGGTCTGATTCCGCAAGGATACGTAGGAATCCTTATCTCGAGGTCCGACCGCTTCAATAAAAATTTTTTAGTCATGGTCTAATGATTTGACTTTCTAGAATTTAGGAGCATAATCTCCTTTTCCCTGAAGGACTCTCCGACAATTCCATGGTTTCTGGCGATATTTGACTTTGCCTAATTATCTTCCTAAAGAAGAACCCCAGTACAAACCCCAGTGAAAACTTTCAATGTTCAAGACATAACAACTACGCTTCAGTATCAGATCAAGTACATTTCAATTAAGGCTCATGCCTAATTCAAGGCAGGCTCACCCAAAGTGGGGCTTTCCTACGAGTGGTGGTTCCTCCAATTCAAATCAAACTCCCGAAGAATTGTAATCCGCGGACCTCGTTTACGAACCCTGATTATTTACTAAAAACGATTTTCGAAAATCATTCAATCTATTTCTAATCATTCTGATCATTCTATCATTCTATACATCTTCTAGCATTGCAAAATCCTGACCTTGCATTGCAGCCTTGCAAAACCCTGACCTTGCATTGCATTTCATACATTTTAGTCTTGCATAACCCTACATTGCATGACGTGTCATCCCTTAGCTTTGCATAACCTAAATCCTTGCATTGCGTCTTGTGCATCCTTAGAAAGTCTAAGTTTGCATCATTTGCATCACTATGTGCTTTATGTGAGTTGTTTGCACCAATCTGCTAACATCTTCTTCTGCAGGTAATCAGATTGCTTGTAGTTATTGCCCTACATACTAACTTTGTTTTGTAGAGACCGACGTATATTGATCAGTTCTAAACTGCAGAGCGTTTAGAATCGTTCTCTGTCCCAACACCGTATACTTTGACTTTCGGTTTCCTGAACCTCAGTCAAAGTGGGGGCTTCTGTAGACAGATAATCGTGTCTCCCTATTTAAGGATCTGATGATGAAACATACCGTGGTCTTAATTGGTCCGATCTAAGGCCAGAACAGTCTGAAAAGCCATTCAAAACCAATTTGAAAAGTGTTAAAGTCCTATTTTAAAGCCCAATTAATTATTCATGATAATTAATTGTATTTTGAGCCCAATTCTTTGAGAAGCCCAATTAATTGATAATTAATTGATTTATTTTAATAAATAAATATTTTCAAAAGATATATTTTTAATAGTTAAAATCAGATTCTATCCCGTAAAATCTGATTCCGGAATTAAAGGATAAAATAAAATCTTTTAAAACGCGTTTTAAAAAGGCTAGCAAAGGCGCGCTTGGCGCACTATGCTTCGTCAGGCGCAGCTTTTCCTGACAAGTGGCACTGTGCCACACACTGTGTCATGCGCCTGGCGCAGAGATCTGCGTGAAGCGCAGTTTTCTTTCTTATCTTTTTCAAAACGTGTACCACGTGTAAGCTTTTTACTGGTCATGCCGCGTCATGCGGTTGCCACGTCAGCTGGGCCTGGCGCAGCCAGCGCGTGAGGCGCAATGCCGTTTTCCCTATAAATAGGCCAGATTTCAGGAACAAGATTTTCATATAACACTCCACGAATATATTACGAACCTCCCTACGAGTTATACAATCTCCCTACAAAAACTCATACCTTTCAAACACAAAACACATTCAATCTACATACTTTCAGACATTCATATTTTCAGGCTTTACGATTGCTCGTCCCGAAGGTTGTCAATCTCGCAGACCCAAGCCACGGTATAATCCCGAGGGTCCTTAAATAAATTATTTTTATATTGAAGTTACTAACAGTTTTCCTTCCTGATGTAGATCTTTAATGTAAAATAGCTCAACTGTATATTTTGATCTCTTTTCTATACTTTATTTATATTCATATTATTTTTATTCTTGCCTTTGTATATTGCATGCTTGCCTGATCATTATATGTATATTATATGATTGTCATGCTTAATGCTTTTATCACCCCACATGTTATTTTTGCTAATCAAAGACCTAAAGAACTGTTTGAATATTAATCAGATTAATTTGGACAACCTGCTAGGAACCTTGTAATTTGATTGCATAATAACTTGTCACTAAAAAATTAGTCTTTTATGTGTTTCCTGAACCAATTTAGACTAATTATTTTTAGGGTGCTTTAAAACATTACTTGATTATTCTTTGGCATAAAATCTGCAATGAATCGATATTTAGTAGAGGCCAACTTTGGGCGAATGTGGTTCATTATGACCATATTCGTACCCTCACCCCCGAACTCAATGTTTGGTTTATTTTGACCATCTATGGAGTCATGACGGGAAAATCTACATTGGATAATTTGTCCCTAAGATTTTCCCATATCCAATTAGGTTTATGATTCTTCCTAAAAAGAATTGTTGGCGACTTCTTTCAATACAAAACAATTTTCAATAAAACCTTAACAGTGGGGGAGTCAAATCTAATACGCGCTCACACCGCGTAAGCGAAATAAAAACACGCCTACAGCTGGGGACTTGGGCTTTGAGGCGCGCCGAAGAAGTTGGCGGGCAGCGAGGGCTGGGCCATCGAGTAGGCATCAACGAACTCATGAAGGGGCGCAGAGGCAGCCATAGACCGACGAGTGTGCTGTGACAAAGACGAGACAACGGCAACGGAAGGCGTGGGTGAGGGGCTGCTCACGAGCGACGAGGATTAAGGATCATCCATGGAGTACGATAGGCCGAAGGAAGTCGTAGAAGGAATCATGGACAGGAAAAAAAAAATTAACCTAGAGTTGTGATACGATGTACAAGTATGTGGAATGAACTGTGTTAACTTGATTAGGTTAACCCTAGCATTTAATAAATATAGTGTTTACAATATAGACCTAAGACTATGAAAAGTACATTCTATCCTTTTACATACTATATTACTCTAATAGCTATACCAAGACACTGTGCGGGTACAATAAGCTAGCTAGTTCATTTTAAAACCAGCAAATTGAAATTGATCTTTCTCATATTAACTTTGTTGATTTCCGGCTATGTATATCTACAATATATATCTTGTGCGGTACAACAAAGATGTAAAATATTATTCACGGAGGATATTTACGGCTATGTAACTAATTCCTTAAAACAAATTCCTCACATCAAATGTAAGTTATTATTAAGGACATGTTTGTTTTCTTTTTTGTTTCCAATTTGAAAACTAAAAATAAATAGCTAAAATTAGAAGAAGAAAAAATATAGTTACACGCTTTTTTGTTGTCAGTTTTAAATTAAAAAGATTAGAATAGGTTTGACTAGTTGAAATATCATTATACAGTACTCCCTCTCTTTTTTTATCATTCTCACTTTCATGTGCACGTCTCCCAATGCATTTTTTTGAGCTTAAATATCTTTCATTATATATTAGTAAAAATTATAATGATTGCATAATTGAGATGAATCAAACAAGACCCCACATGACTATATTTTTTCTTATAAATTGAAAAAAATTGAGAAGATTCAATCTAAGTATGAATAGTATCAAGAGTCTAAGTGAGAAAGATAAAAAAAAAACAGAGGGAGTATAAATTATTTGACTTTTAAAATCTTAAAACTTAAAACTATACACTAACAATAGTAGTAAAATGTTTTATATTATTCATGTTACCTCTATACAATCAAATTAGATAGTTTCTGCTTAGAGTTTATTACTCCCTCCTATTTTTATTAGTTTACCCACTTTTTTAGGCATATAAATTTAGGAGTCGTGGGTCATAGAAGGGAAGATAAGTATTAACTTATTGCGTATTGTATTGAACTTAATGTTGTGGGCCAAGAGAAGTGGAGTGAGAAAACTTTGTTGTAAAAATAACAATATAAAATTGGTAGGACCATTCCACAAAACAGAAGAAAAAAGTGGGTTAACTAATAAATAACAACTCAAAAAGGTAAATGGTTAAATTAATAAAGACTAGAGGGAGTATATAAGTTCCAAATAGGCTATGCAAATAATGCTAGGGTACGTTATGAAAAAAAAAAATACTCTAGGGTTTAATATATACTCCATCTGTTTCTTTTTGTTCTTCTTGTTTTCCTTTTAAGTCCGTTTTCCTAATCTGAATCTAAATATTTTAGGTGCATTCTTTTTTTTATAAGTAAGTTGAGTATATATGTAAATCTCAAACACCAAACCTAATTACAATTACCTACATTCCTATCTCAAGCAAACCATTTAAGATGGACCCCAAATGAAGGGAAAGGTTTATTCTTTTTCCTATAATATTGCGCTCACTGAAGTTACTATTTATGACATTGTTTTTACTTTTTGTTCTACAAGTAGGCTCATATGGAGTTTTTATTTTCTAAATTATCCAATTCACTACACTCTTCTCTCTAATCTCTATTACTTTATCAAAAACAAATTATACATAAACTATTGCATGTATACCAAGATTTGTTCCAACATGGATCGGAGTGCTCCTTTTCTCCGATTCCAAATAACAAGAATAAAAGAAATGAAAGGGGTGTTATTTTTAGAAAATTTTCATGTTCGAATACCTTCTATCTGTCATCAACTCTACTAGCTTTGTCATTTTGTGCTTCCGATCAACATCTATCCAAAATCTGCCAAAATGTACAGTTGGATTCATCAATCTATCAATATAACCCAAATAGTTAACTATCCAAGATAAAGACACCATTGAACCTAATAATATTTATTACAAGATTGAAAGGGAAAAGAAAAGGAAACAAATAATTATACTTTAATAAATTTTAGAGGTACAAATCGGGCAGGTACGGCACGTACTTGTATATGACAACATAGTCTGATCAACATCGCATGTTGAAAAAAGATACAAAGTCGATTATTCCATGCGCTTGCCAAACTAAATACAATTGATAATTGAATTTTTCTAACCTATGCTAGAAGGCTTAACAATACCAAGATTTTATTAAAAAAAAATTAATATAACAGAATTTTATTTGGGGATAACAAATTAGGATAAATACAACATAGAGAGAATCATGTAAGATTTTTTTAAATTTGATTGGATTTTGAAATTGAAACTTTTTATATAATGATATCTTATATAGCAATTTTGATGCTCTTAACTAGGTGACAACGGGTCGGACTTGGACCGGATTATGCATAATCCGACTCCGACCCTACAAGAAGTCGGATTTTAAATCTGACCCCGTCTCCGATAATTCGACTCTGATCCGACTTAAAATCCGAATATCCGACTCGACCCTACTCCGACATCTGACATCCGATTCCGATAATCCGATCCGACTTAAAATCCGAACATCCGACTCTGACTCCGACTTTTTTTTTGCAACGGTTTTATATTACAAAAAAAAATCTTGTATATATTTCAAATGATAGGTAAAAATCTTCCAAAGTATATAATTAACTAAAATTAATTATTATAAATGACATAAAATGTGTATTATGGCTATATATATCTTTTGCCACATACATTTTATATAGCATACATAAAATAATATTAATATAAAATAAGACCAATGTCTTGAAAGTTAAAATTAAAGTTAGAGTATACATATGTAATACATTAATATAAAAAAAAATAAGGCTAATTGCCTTAAAGTCGGAGTCGGGTCGGATTATGTTGGACATCTGTCGGAGTCGGATCGGATGAGTCGGATTTTTTATAAGATCCGACTCTGACCCTACCCCGACTCGGAGTCGGACATTTTAAACGGAGTCGGATGCGGATTTTAAACGGACATTTTATTTAGTCGGAGTCGGAACACTTCATATATGAGAATGTGATGACGCTTAGTAGTATTTTATTTAAGTCAACAAGTAATCCATCTTTGTCGTCTAAATGTAATTATATTTTGCTTACTGCGAATCTAATATTCCTAAAAAATAACATCTTAAAAACAAAAGATTAATATATACTCCCTTAATTCATTTCTTTTCAGTTTACTCACTTCATTTTCGGGAAGAATCAAGGAGGAAGTATACAAAAATATGAGAACAAAACTAGAAAGGTGGAGAAAGAAACTAAAGAGTGGGTTGGAATATTAAAATATGGATGACATGGTGATGGGTAGAATAAGAAGAGAAAGTAGATGAGACATGTTACGAAGAATTGAAAAAGCAACAATGTGTAGATTTAAAAGAAACAGACCAAAAAGGAAAATATGTATATTAAAAAGAAATAGATTACATTTGTATTGAAGTGACTTGATTCATTGTTTTCACGTTCACATATAAAAATTATTTTAACCTGAACTTTATTCTTTATAAATATAATACTACTATTTTCGAAACTTAGTGCAACTAAGAAGATTATCACTTACAATTTACAAAGGGTGTGCAGATGACTGATGACATCTTCCATTGGAATTAGATAAGAACATCAAATGGTAGGCGATAAAGTATGTGTTATGTTATGAACTTGATAAGCATTAAAGCTTATAAAACCCTTATTATCTAATGGCAATTGTTATCTAATAGCAACTCTCAAGATTTAAAAATTGATATGCCACTTCTATACAAATTTCCAATTGTAATATTTTTTGTCTTAAATGGAGCAGGTGAAATGTTAGCTAAATAGCACAACCGACTTTGGATTTACTGAGATTAGATAAAGGTTCAATATCATATCATAGGTTAAAATCTTTGAATCTTCAAATCAAAGCTCCTCCCGTACACGGAATTCTAGGAGTATGATTTGTTTAATTGTCTGATACTTTAACAAAAAGAATTGGAAATAGAGGGAGTAAAAAGAAAAACAATCCAAGAAGATTAGTTGATATAAATTTTCAAGTATCACCTTCATTATTTGAGACATTTAACATATATATTCATTTGGATTCTGAACACTTATATTCATTTGGAGTATATGTTAAGATAGTATTTTGTTTAGCTATTTTTTTAATTTATTGTAAATTATTTTAAATATATATAAATTTAGATAAGATCTAACAAGTTGTATATTTCATTGAAATCATAATTCTATAAGTCGAATTATCGTCTAGCAATTGGATATAACACACCCTTTAAATTTTGACATAAACGTGACCCCTACAATAAGAAAAGGGCATAACCATTAAATGAAAGAGTGTAGAGTGAAAATGAAATTTGATAATCATAGATTGCAAAAACCGCAAATTGCATTAATATATAGTATAATTAATCATTAAATAATTCCAAAACGCGCCAATTCAAAAACCAAAAGTCAAAGATTATGAAACTTTTCTTTTTAGTAGTAGATTTATTTAAAATGTTAAAATAATTTATTCCTTTAATGAAAAGTAAGTAGTAAATAATTGCATACCATGATACCACCATATAATTTTTCCTACGTACACGTTCCTACATAAACCCGCTACTTGTATTTCCTCCCTTTCATCCAAGTAGCTAGCTCCTTATTCTTCCTCCATCACCATGCTTATTACCATCCACCCTTGCATAAGCTCCCTCTAATAGTTTCTACCTAAGCTAATTAATCTTTTCTATAATTTGGTTAAACCATTGATCATATTATTATCATGGATGGTTCATATGCTCTCGTAAGACGCCGACCACCACCACCTCCACCACCTCAACCTCCATCGAGAGGCATCAGAATCCGGGTTAAAAAGCGGGTTGCTCGATATTTCTGCCGGGTCACGGGCCGTGTATCTCGGGCCTTCACCCGTTGGTTTGGTGGGCTAAGTAGGGGGTTATTTAGGATCGGGCCGGGTTCGGGGCCGGGTTATGTCCGGGTGGGGAAGGGGGAGGACTATGTTGCGAGGACGCCAAAGGGTCACTTGGTGGTGTACGTGAGGCCCACGGAGGAGGGAGCGGCAGCTGTGGCGAAGCGGGTGGTGGTGCCAGTGATTTATATCAACCACCCTTTATTCAAGAGGTTGTTGGAGGAGGCAGAGGAGAAGTATGGGTTTGATCACCCGGGTGGCATCACCATCCCATGCCCTGTTTCCGAGTTCGAGACTCTGAAGACCAAGATTGCAGCGGGTCGGGCTCGGAACGGGCCTGCCCTTCCTTTGCTTGGTTTTACCTAGAGCTTCTTCAAAGGATGGCCGGGCCGAGCCGGGTTTGTGATAAGTAAGGTTATTCAGTGAGAAGGTCAGGGTCGCGTCGGGCTAAATCGGGCTTTAGCCCACCAAAGGAAAAAGCCCAAAACTTCAGGCTTTTTGAATCGCATTGAATTTGAGGTAGATCATGTCAAATTTAAACTTCGCATGTGGCCTGAGCCAATCTTGATCAGCTCTAATATTACCTCGAGTTGAGGATTTGGTTTTGTATTCTTAGGGAATACCATGGAGAAACTATGAATATTTGACAGGATTATGTAACATAAGATAAAAGATATGGAGGTTAACTAACCTAATTAGTTGGTAAGATTTGTAGAGACTTGTTATTTGAGATATGGACTTACAAGCTATAACTAGTTAAATGGTAAGTATATGTTTGTATCATTCCTAAAATAAGCACAACATTGATTTTGAGGGGTTTATCTTACTCTTTGCATGCTAGTTCAACAATAAGTATATGTTTGTGATACTTAGCTCATGACCCTTTTTCTTATGAACGAGAAGGTCCAAATTATCAATTATGTACTCTATAATTCCAAGTATTTGTGTTGAAAACCAGTTTTAATGTCATCCCAATCATCTCTATATGTCAGCATGTACACAATGAATTTTGTACTTCAAAAACAAATGAAGTATGGTTAGCTTCAATAGAGTTTGCACTCTATGTTGAAGTGAACTTTCTTCGCTTGTGCTATAGAAATCTCATGTACATACATGATCAACTCTACGTCCAACAAGTAACCAAATACGTAATTTCCTATAATAACGAGAATACCCGCTCAATCATATTATAATTTCCGATGGAGGATTGAACTAGTAAATTTACCTGTAACAATATCGTCGAAAAGTAGATATCATATGTTACTCAATTTACAACTTTAATTATCTTCTCCGAAAAGATATCTAACAATCTTAATGTCTATTGCTTAATCTTAAAAGTCCATAATATTCGTAGTTTGTTAATTTAAATACTCCGTGTAGGTGAACATTAGAATTTAGAGATTGAAGTTTATAATAATAAACAATAAGTCTCTGAAAAGATACGTCTCACGTTAAGACTAACGTGAGACGTGATGATTTACATGCGTTTGATTATAGTAATGAAGAGAAAAAGAATGAATTTTGATTGATTTCATATTTACATGTCGTAGAGCTTTTGCCATATGACCAGAAAGACGGCCCACGAAGGATATGAGTCGGCATAATTTGAAGTACACACTTGCGGTGTGAATGGATATAGAAGTGGGCTCTTAGATGCGGGCTAGCTCTGTTGACGTTATTATTAACATGAGGAGTTAAGCCCAAATGTACAAGCAAAATTTTGGATATATGGACTCCACAGTCCACAATAGGTAAGCATATATGGATAATAGTCCACATGAAAGTATTTCATAGGGTAATTTGGTGTAACGTTTCAAGGAAAAAACTAGTTTTTAGACCTGGATAATGAAATTTTATTCAATACTTAATATTTTATTTTGAAATGAAAATATCAATGTAACTTGGTTTAGTGGTTAAAACTTTATTAAATAAACTTGAAGTTACGGTATCAAATCTTACATAATACAATTTCTTATTTTTTTTATTGTATGTGGATTTGTTAAGCAATAATTTCTGGGAAAATAATGATGATGATGTGTTATGATTTCATGCAACGTGATCAAAGATATACAACCTAGTTTGTGTCCTAAATTGATTAGGAAACTATCAACACAAATCAAACTATTTCCTAAAAATATTATTTACATAATAGAGAAGATATACATCTCAACACCCCCCTCAAGTTGGAGCATGGGGATAAAAAATGCCCAACTTGCGAATAAGTAAATCAAACTGAGTCTTCCCAAGTGCCTTAGTGAAAATATCAGCCAACTGCGCAGTAGTAGGAACATAGGAAGGAGCAATGAGACCATCAGTGATAGCATCACGCACAAAATGGTAATCAACCTCAATGTGTTTTGTGCGTTCATGAAAGACGGGATTGTTGGCAAGGCGTAAAGCTGACTGACTATCACAAAAAAGAGGAATAGATTTAGGATGATGAACACCCATGCTAAGAAGCACACCTTTGAGCCACTTAAGCTCACAAGTAATAGCTGCCATGGAACGGTACTCGGCCTCAACAGAGGAACAAGAGACGGTGGGTTGTTTGTTGGTCTTCCAAGAGATAGGGGTATGACCAAGAAAAACAAGCCAACCTGTGAGAGAGCGTCGAGTGACGGGGCAGGCAGCCCAATCAGCATCACACCATCCCTGTAATGACAGATCACTGTCAGCACGAAGAAGAATGCCCTGACCAGGATTGCCTTTAAGATAACGGACAACACGTAAGGCAGCCTCAAGATGCTCCTGACGGGAGGCCTGCATAAACTGAGACAGAATATGCACTGAATAAATAAGATCAGGGCGAGTGACAACAAGATAGATCAGACGACCAACAAGCTAAGGCGTCGATCGACCTCAGGATCACCAAGAAGGGCGCCAGTAGCAAGACCGAGCTTATGGTTCGGCTCAATAGGAGAATCAGAAGGCTTGGCACCCAACAGACCAGCTTCAGCAACAATATCCAAGATGTACTTACGCTGGCAAAAAAAGAGACCTGTGGAACTGCGAGCAACTTCAATGCCCAGAAAATTCCGCAAAGGACCCTTCATACGAAGACAATCACTCAAATAGGCTTTGAAAGCCAGTAAGCAGCAGAATCATTCCCTGCAATAATGAGATCATCAACGTACACAAGGACATTAATCTGAATAGAGCCCTTAGTGTATGTGAATAGTGAATAATCAGAGTAAGTCTGAAGGAAGCCATAGTGACGAAGAGCAGTGACAAGCTTAGCGAACCAACATCGCGGAGCTTGTTTTAAACCATACAAAGACTTGCGGAGACGACACACAAGATTCGGATCAGAGACACCAAATCCAGGCGAAAGTTTCATATAAACTTCCTCTTCGAGATCACCATGCAAAAAAGCATTTTGAACATCCATCTGGTGAAGTTCCCAATGCTTAGATGCAGCAATAGCAAGAAGGCACGAACAGTAACCATCTTAGCAACAGGTGCAAAAGTCTCAGTATAGTCAATGCCAACCTGTTGATGATTACCCATGACATCTAAGCGAGATTTACGACGATCAAGAAGACCATTAGAATCATATTTGTTGCGAAACACCCACTGGCTACCTAAGGCCCGTTTGCTAGGGGGGGAGATACTGCAGGGTCCAAGTACCATTGTTTTCAAGGGCGGTAATCTCCTCTTGCATAGAGAGGCTCCAATTTTCATCTCTCATGGCCTCCTTAAAAGACCGCGGCTCTATAGTAGAAGTGAGTGCTGCAAGAAAAGCACGATAATTTGCAGAAAAACTATCACAATTGATATAATGTGCAATAGGATAAGGAGTACCTTTAGAGCGATGGGAACTGGATGAAACGAGAGATGGACTTTTATTGGCAATACTGTGAGTGACATAATCACGCAATAAAACTGGCGGCACTTTGGTGCGAAGGCCACGCCCAAGGGCTTGAGAATCATCCGGAGAATTGGACCCAGAAGAGGATGGTCCGGCAGGCCCAGCAGGGGCATTAAAACCATTAGGAGAGGACCAAGAGAGGACGGTCCAGCAGGCCCAGCATTAGCATTAGGACCGTTAGGGGATATATGCTGATGAGGACGCAGGGTCCAAAGAGAGAGGCCCATCAGGGGCGATGGAAGGCTGGATAGAAGAGGAGGGGGAAACGGGCCCAGCTGTGGGAGGAGAAAAAGGAGCAGAAGCTGGAATGGATTGGGCCGGTTCGTTGGGAGTAGGTGAGGGTGATGAATTTGGGCGGATGAGGAATGAGGTTTGGGTGTGGGTTGGGAATTTTGTGAGGATGTTTGTGGATTGGAGCTATTTTATGAAGAAGTTTGGGCTGAATTAGGTGAAACCGTATCTATAGGAGTGGAGGGAGTAGATGGCTCATGAAAAGCAAAATCCTCATCAACATCCAAGGCAATTTCAACAATGTCCTCCAGAACTATATTAACGCTTTTCGGGGTACCAAATGGATACACATCCTTCAAAATTTTCACATCCCTTGATACGAAAAAAAAATCTTTGCTCTCAAGATCAAAAAGTCGCCACCCCTTCTTACCAAAAGGATATCCCACAAAAATGCATTTTCTACTTCTCTTTGCAAACTTATCACCATGAGTTTTGTGATTGTGAGCAAAACATAAAGACCCAAATACCTTAATAGCATCATAAGAGGGTGAGTTGCCCGTCAAACATTCAAAAGGAGTTTTATTGTTCAACAAGGGAGTAGGAGTGCGATTAATCAAATGAGCAGCAGCAAGGACACATTCACCCCAAAAGTAAATAGGAAGATGGGATTGAAATCTCAATGCACGACCTACATTTAAAATGTGTTTGATTTTCCGCTCAACCTTACTATTTTGTTGAGGAGTATGAACACAAGAGGTTTGAAAAAGGACACTCGTGGCAACAAAGTAATCACGAAGACAGTTAAACTCAGTGCCATTATCACTTTGCACAATTTTGATGGTTTGAGAAAATTGTCTATCAGCCATAGCAATGAAGGACATAAACATGCTAAAGACTTCAGTTTTATCAACCAACAAATAAATCCACACAGCACGGGAAAAATCATCCACAATAGTAAAAAAAATCCAGCGCCACAAGAAGAGGGATGTCTATAAGGTCCCCACAAATCACAATTAACCTTCTAAAAAATGCGAGTAGTTTTAGTAGCACTAACAGGAAACTTATCCCTAGGATGTTGAGCATAGAAACAAACATCACAATCTTTATTAATACTACCCTTAATATGACTAACGGGAGGAAGCAACTTTACAACTTTCGCAGAAGGATTCCCCATACGACGATGCCATAAATCCAAAACAGAAGCTTCTCCAGTCACAGAGACATGCTGAATAGAGTCCATGCCACCAAAGAAGTAAAGTCCGTCCCGCTTAACACCCGTTCCAATCAGCTCCATAGACGGGTCCTGTGTATGACACATATGAGAATCAAATTGGACAGTACAATGCAAACTATCGCACAATTGAGAGATGGACTAAATTGCAACGCAACTGAGGCACATAAAGCACATGAGTAAGAACAATAATACTAGATAAGCGAACAAAACCTTCTTTGTTAGCTACAACAGTACTACCATTCGGAAGCCCAACGGGACAATCAAGAATATCATGAACATCAAATAACCATGAAAATTCTCCAGTAACATGGTGAGAAGCACTGGTATCAAGAATCCAAGAGTGATTGTCAAACTTACCCGTTAGACGGTTTTTGGGAATTTTAACATTACCAAACATTCCCTTCGAGAACCTTCCATTGTTCGGCAGAAAATAAAGAAGTAGGAGAAGTTGTGCTTGGAGAAGATGTGTCGGCAGGGTGACCAATAGTGGTAGCATTGGCTCGGGTAGGAGTACCGCGACCTCGCCCATTAGATAGACCCCTCCCTCGACCACCATTGTCATGCCAATGAGGAGGGTACCCAATAAGTTCAAAACAGGTGGCAACATCATGACCACTTTTCTTGCAGTGAGTGCAAACAAGGTGGGATCGGTCCGGTCGATCGCCGCGACCACATCCACGAGTAGAATCCACTCGAACAGAAAAACTGACCGCGGTTTCCGGCGGCTGTGAGTCGGAGGATTGAGTGGCAAGTCTAACCCGTTCATCCTGGATGACCATTTGATAGACTCGGTCAAGAGACGGGAGCGAGTCAAGAGCTAATATGGCAGCACGAGTCGGCGCATAGTATGGGGAATATAAACCCATCAAAAATTTATGAATTTGGCGTTCTTCACGGCGAGTGGCTTGTTTACTGACGATGTCACATGCGGAACAGCAGGAGCACACAAGGAGTGGTTCATGTCTATTGAGTTCTTCCCACAAAACATGGAGTTGGGAATAATAAGAAGTGACAGACATAGTTTTTTTCTGTTCACACTTGGCGATGGAAGTATGCAATTGGTTAATCTGAGGGCCGTTGGTGTAACACCCCCGCCAACCCGAACCCTTTTTCATTTAATAAAACTCGAGATGGGGGAAAATCCACGAGGGTTCGAATCAACGGGCGTGCTACCGCCGCACTTATCTCCTTAGAAATAAATGCAAGGCTAGATTAAAGCATACTAAATTCAAATAAATTAATCCTTACAACCAAGTAAATTGTTCATTAAATATTACTAATTATTTGGGTGTTTTGAGTTCAATGGAAGCTAAATCATAAGCTAAGTGGATGACAACTCTAAGTGATCTCCCTTTTGTTCCCCCGTCGATCACCCACCTGCACAAATACATTGAAAAGAAACAAGAGAGACAAGCTCCCAAAAATCAGAAAAACTGAGTAATTCCAACTCCATCCCGTAAAATACTTAATTTGAAAATACTTTGTAAAATAGTAGGTTAATAGGATTAGGAGGCATAGCACACATACTCACATGTAGATATATATACCATGAATAATCACATAATTAATCTTAATTAATCCAATTATTTAAGGAGAGGAAAGTGAACGCCGATGAGCCGGGTCAATCCCCGTAACCACTTACTTCAACATTGTAGGCGGGGTCAATCCCCCGTAACCACCTACGGATAACATAATGGCCATAATAACAGAGTCCCTAGTGTGCACACCCCTTCTACTTGGATCACAACAAGATAGAAGGAAGACAATAACAGAATAATCGGCATAGTAACCGAGAGAACCCGTAGGGGCGTCGAACCTCTCATACGAGGGCAACTTGTTCATCATTTCCCTCCGATATTTCACTTTACGTGATTAACATCTTTTAATCAAGTCATCACATAAATTACGTACACATTTACGTCATCTTGTTCAATCCAGTGTGAACATATTCAATCCATCATAATCTCAATCCATTCGTAGTGGTTTCAATAACTCATTTCATAAACACAACCATCACTTGAGTTCTTTTATCACTTCAGATTCATAATCATTTCATTATCACAAGTTCTTACCAATTTCAACTTTCATAATAATAATATTCAAGATAATCATAATGATATATAGTAATAATAATAACAATAATAATCATAATAATAATAATAATAATAATAATAATAATAATATAATAATAATAATAATATAATAATAATAATAATAATAATAATATAATAATAATAATAATAATAATAATAATAATAATAATAATAATCATAGCATTACTAAATGACATTAACCGGTTTTAATAAAGTTATAATAACCATCTTTGTCATATCGTACATCATCCATAGTCATGATTCATAATCGAAATCCATAGTCGTTGTCCATTTTGTTCTTCATATTCATAATTCGCATTAAGTCGATAATCCATAATTATAGTCCATACTTATAAATTTTATAAGCACATAATCACGTAATCAATTTATTTTATACTAACGGGATCTACGTTTAGATGGACATCGGAGATTACCTCGTGACGCGTGCCCAAAAGTTAAGCTCACGAACGGATTAACACTCTTGATATTCCTCGTCTACGCAATCGGAATCTACATTAGACGTTAACGAGATCTAAGTTAGTTACCTACATAACCCCTTTTTATATAAAATAAACAATTTAAATAATTCAATTAACTCAAAGACATTCTTAATGATTTTAAGAGAGTTTATAAATCAAAGTTTATGGTTTTTAAATTATTTACGAAATCATTTTAAGTAATTAAAGATTACTTCAACTTTATTCTTATTAACTTATCCCATTATTTTAAATATAGAAAACTAACTTTATTATACTTCTTGTTTCATTTTAGAAAATTAAGAAACATTTATCAAGTTACAAAAGACTAAGTTAATTAATCAAAAGTATACCAACTTAATAAAGCAAGTCAATTTAAGATAGTTATTTGTTTTGTTTAAAATAAAAACATAAATTAATAGAAGGGGAAAGGAGAGGTTTCACCGATTCTAAGAATCGGTTCACAAAACCAAAAAAACGAGGAAGGGAGGACGAAACAGAGGAGGGCGAAACAGAGGGAAGGAAGAAGAGGAAGGAAGGGATGCTGGTGGCTCGGCGCACGGCGGCCGGATTCAGGCGAGGTCTGGGGTCAGGCTGTGCGGGGTGGTGGCTGGCGCGGCTGAAGGAGCAGCAGCAGAGTGCTGCGAGGGGAAGGAAGCAGCGAAGGGGGAGGGTGTTTGGTCAGGCGGGGAGGAGGAGAGATGGCGGGGTTGCGGTGATGTGCCGCGAGGTTCAAGCGAGAATGAAGGTGGTTTAAGTGGTGGTGCTCGTCGGTTTCCGGTGGTATGGGGGAAAATTTATGGTGGTTTGAAAATTCATTTTCAATTTTCAAAATCAAAAATCGAAATTAAGGAAGGAGATAAATGAATTGAAGCAAACCTTTTGAGATTGTTTGCTTGAGTAATTTGGGTGAGAGTAAATCGGTATTTATAGAGGTTTTGGTCGAAATTTTTGAGCTTTGGTCAAGCTCCATTAATGGTGGAGGTGAGGCTATGGTGGTAGCTCTTTGAAAATTTGCCCCTAATGTCTGAAAATTGTGGTTTGAGTTTCAATTTGTACTGACAAAGGCTGAACTTTTGTGTTAAAAAATTTGCTCCTTTGAGCTGGAGTTCATACGTGAGAGAAGGGAGGGAAGGAAGATGGTGATCTTTGATGATCATGTTTCTTTCTTTCTCCTTTTTTTTTTTTTTTTTTTTTTTTTTTTTTAGCTAAAGACATATGGATATGGACTTGACATTGGGCTTGGTATTACATAAAATGGGTGAATAAGAATGCCCACAACTAAATACACCTTTTAATTACCATATTAAAATACTTTGAAATATTTAGAAATAATAAAATACATTTCAATTACATAAACTCGTTAAATAATTCAAAACTAAATGAAATTATTATTTTAATAAACATAGTTATCAAATAAAATCGCATTATCATAAAATAGATTTTAAGTGGAAATAAAATTAAACCTTAATAAGTAATAAAATAATCTTTGCAAATTTGGGGTATTACATCTACTCCTCCTTAAAAACAAAGTTCGTCCTCGAACTTTAAAGTTAGATGTTTCATATTAACGAAATAGTAGTTTCGCGCTTTGTTAGTATTACATTTGGTCCCCCTTAAGGAGTTTCGTCCCCGAAACTCGATAATCGTACCTCAGAAAAGAGTTCAGGATAACGCGATCTCATGTCGTCTTCGTTTCCCAAGTTGCTTCCTCGGTTTGATGATTAGACCATAACACTTTGACTAACTTTACCGCCTTATTCCGAGTATTTCTCGTTTTGGAATCAAGGATTCTAACAGGGACGTTCTTCAAAGGTGAGGGTCTCATCTAGTTCAAGGGTTTCAGGGTGGATGACATGGGAGGGATCAGGGACATATTTACGAAGTTGAGACACATGAAAGACATTATGAACATTGGCTAACTCTGTGGGCAAGGCTAATCTATAGGCCACTTGTCCAATTCTTTCGAGTATCTCATAAGGTCCGATATAACGAGGACTCAACTTTCCTTTTCTACCGAACCTCATTACTCCCTTGGTTGGTGAAACTTTCAGCAACACTTTCTCTCCAACTGCAAACTCTAAATCTCGTCTCCTTTGATCGGCATACGATTTTTGTCGATCCTGAGCTGCTTTCATACGCTCCTGAATCAACTTCACCTTGTTTGTAGTCTCTTCAATCATTTCTGGTCCCAAATTCAACGACTCGTTGACATCGCTCCAACATATAGGACTTCTACATTTCCGTCCATACAATGCCTCATAAGGTGCCATTCCTATGCTCGAGTGATAACTGTTGTTGTATGAGAACTCAATGTACGTTAAATGATCATCCCAATATCCTCCGAAATCCATCACGCATGCTCTCGGCATGTCCTCCAAGGTCCGAATTGTTCTCTCTGTTTGACCATCATTCTGTTGGGTGGAAGGCCATGCCTTGAATTTCAATAGTGTACCCACGGTATCTGCAGAAGTCGTTTCCTGAATTTAGATAAGAATCTCGAGTCCCTATCCGAAACGATGTCCTTCGGAACACCATGTAGCCTAACCACTTCATTAAAGTAAGCATCCGCCAACCAGTTTCAACGACCAAGTATCCTTCATTACCACGAATCTTGCCGTCTTAGTCAAACGGTCCACTATTACCCATATTGCATTCTTTCCCGACCTCGTATTCGGTAACCCCATAATGAAATCCATAGAGATAGATTCCCATTTCCATCCTGGCACTTCCAAAGGTTGCAATTTCCCTCCAGGCTTCATATGCTGTATTTTCACCTTCTGGCATGTTAAACATTTTGCCACGAAGTCGGCTACTTCTTGCTTCATCCTAGGCCACCAAAAATGCTTTTTCAAATCCTTATAAAGCTTATCTCCTCCTGGATGTATGGAATACGGCGAACTATGGGCTTCCTTTAGAATTCTCATCTTGAGTTCCTCGTCCTGTGGCACACACAATCTCCGATTATACTTTGCAACGCCATTGCCGTCGATCTCGAACTCTGGTGCTTGACCACTTTCCTTCATCTCTCTTAACTTGCTTAACCACTCATCTGCAGCTTGTTTCACCCGAATCTCCTCAAATATGTCCGGTCCAACGGTAAGAGCATTCAACTGAGCTTTCACATAACCAGGCTCAACTATTTCTAAACTCAATCTCTTGATCTCTTCACACAGTTCATCTGCCAAAATCAACACGTTTAGCGAATGAGCACTCTTCCTACTCAACGCATCAGCTACTTTGTTCGCTTTTCCCTCTTGATACACTATCTTCAAATCATAGTCGTTTATAAGCTCGAGCCAACGTCTCTGTCTCATATTCAACTCCTTTTGCGTATACAGATACTTCAAACTCTTGTGATCTGTATAGACCTTACAATGCACTCCATACAAATAATGTCTCCAGATTTTCAGCGCAAACACGATTGCTCCTAACTCCAAGTCATGAGTAGGGTGATTTTGCTCATGCGGTTTGAGTTGTCTCGACGCATAGGCCACTACTTTACCATGTTGCATCAAGACGCACCCAAAACCTTTCTTTGAGGCATCACTGTAGACTTCAAATCCTTCTACTCCAGAGGGCAATGTCAATACCGGGGCTGTTGTGAGTTTCTTCTTCAGCTCTTGAAATGCTTCCTCACACTTATCATCCCAATGAAATTTTGTTGTTTTCTTCATCAGGTTAGTGAGAGGTTGGGCCGTTCTCGAGAAATCTTTCACAAATCTCCGGTAATATCCAGCTAAACCCAAGAAACTCCTTACTTCGGTGACGTTCTTAGGTTGAGGCCAATCGGTCACTGCTTGAATCTTCGATGGATCTACGGAAACGCCTTCTTTTGATATCACATGACCCAAAAATGAAACTTTTTCCAACCAAAATTCACACTTCGAGAACTTCGCGTACAATTGCTTTTCTCGAAGAATCTCCAAAACTTTCCTCAATTGATCCTCATGATCTTCTCTATCCTTCGAGTACACCAATATATCGTCGATGAACACAATCACGAACTTGTCCAGATACGGCTGGAAAGTCCTATTCATCAGGTCCATGAAAGCTGCTGGCGCATTAGTGAGTCCAAAAGGCATGACGGTGAACTCATAATGGCCATATCTCGTACGAAAGGTTGTCTTAGGGATGTCTTCTTCAGCGATTCGTAGTTGGTGATAACCTGATCGTAAATCGATCCTGGAAAACACTGTTGCACCCTGAAGTTGATCGAACAAATCCTCGATCCTCGGGAGCGGATATTTATTCTTTACCGTGGCATTATTCAACTCCCTATAATCGATACACAACCTCAAAGATCCGTCTTTCTTTCGAACAAACAATACCGGGGCTCCCCAAGGCGAAACACTAGGTCGAATGTACCCTTTTTCCAACAATTCCTCCAATTGCACCTTCAATTCTTGCATTTCTGCAGGTGCCATTCGATACGGGGCCTTAGAGATAGGTCCTGTTCCAGGGACTAAATCGATCTTAAAGCTCACTTCTCTCTCTGGTGGCATTCCTGGAAGCTCTTCGGGAAATACATCCGGAAACTCCTTTACTACCGGAATTTGAGTCAACTCCTCGTTTTCCACGCTTACATCCCTTACTTGGCACAGGTAGACTGGGTAGCCTTTTCTAAGATAGGTTTGAAGGTTCAGGGCTGAGATTATCTTGACATCGGGCTGGAAGGTTATGCCTTTATAAGATATCCTATTTCCCTTTGGTCCTCTAAGAGATATTTTCTGGTTATGACACTCGATTTTGGCTTTATACTTAGCTAACCAATCCATTCCCAAGATAACGTCAAAGTCTTTTAGGTCAAAAAGGATAAGATCGGCCGGTAATTCAGTACCAGTTATGACTACAGGGATACTTTGGAAAAGAGATTTACAAGAAACAGTTTCACCGGTGGGCATGGCTATATTGGCTCGACAAGAATGGGTAGACTTGAGGGGATATTTATTAACAAAAGTGCTAGAAATAAAAGAATGAGACGCTCCAGAATCAAAGAGTACATAAGCAGGGTTTGAGTTTACGAGAAATGTACCCGTCACAACATTGGCATCGGTGTCAGCTTCAACTCGGCTCATGACATTTATTCTTCCATTGGTGTAGCCTCCATTGCTATTCTTTCCATAGTTTCCATTTCCACCTCCAAAAGAGCGGTTGTTCTGGTTCCCGTTCTGTGCAGCATTTCCTCCACTGGGGCGGTTGTTATTGAAGTTTTGAATTCTGTTTCCACCTCTATTGTTACCACTGTTCCCATTTGGTCCATTTTGAGCTTGCTTCTTAGGGCAGTAGAACGATTTGTGACCTACTTCTCCACACTCGAAACACTTGATTCTTTCACCCTGACAAGTGAACCCTGGATGGCTCTTGGAACACTTCTTGCAAAGAAAGTTCTTTTGGTTCCTGTTTCTTTGCTGGGCCTGTTGTCCATAATTCTGATTGTTGCGGTTGTTGTAGCGTCCACCATTGTTATTGTTGTTTCCACCATTGTTGGGCCTTTTCTCGTACCCTTGGTTGTTGCTGTTGCCGGCAGGTTCCTTTCTTTTGTGTCTCCCTAGCACCTCTCTCTCACGCTGTAAGATTCTTTCCAAATTCGAAGCTTTAGCATACGCTTCCGCGAAAGTGGTAGAGGTGCTACCTCCCATTCGAGTCTGAAGATCAAACCTAAGTCCGTCTTCAAACTTCTGAGCCTTAGTTCCTTCATCTGGCACTACAGTCGGGCAAAATCGGGCATACTCATTGAATTTCTGAGCGTACTCTTGCACACTCATGTTATAACTCTGGTTGAACCTACTAAACTCATTGTACTTTTGTCTACGAATGTGCTCGGGGAAGAATCGAGCCTTAATCGCTACCTTAAATGCTTCCCAGTTAAAGTTCTCTTGAGCTTTAACAAGAGGGTCCTACACTTTCCCACCAAGTATCGGCATCTTCATGCGCATAAAAGGTTGCTTGGTCTACTTTCTCGGGCCTCAGGGCGTACCCGTGGCCGTGAAAATCTTTTCGAAATCTCTTATCCAATTCTCGAGAAGTAGTGGGTCTTCTCTCCAAACAAATGTTGGTGGTTTCAAAGCGGAAATCTTTTTCGCCATTACAGCTGTGGATCGTCTCCATGGTGGTTGTTGTTGATCCGGGTTTTGAAGGACTAAGCCAAAGCTCGAGCGAGTTGCTCAAGAGTCCTAAGTCGTGCTGCAACTTGTTCAGGAGTTTCGGCCATTTGGTTTTCTTGTCGCCTTGCTCTAGATCGCGTATAAACGTATTGCATAAGCTACCTGAGTTATTCACATTGTATTTCTACGATTCACATTGATTTTTATATAAAAACTAATTCACATAATCATGGTTCATACCATTCATTCATTCATTCATTTCATACTCAATTCACAAAACAAAAGTTCATCATTCATTACTCCAAAAGTGCCATAACGATTCGTTCATAGTAACATAAGAGTTTGTTTCAAATAGTCAAATAAGCATTAGTTGCACCATCCTTAACTAAGTTAACACATTAATCGATCTTTTACGACCTTAATTAGAAATCTAAGGGTCAGGGCTAGAGATTTGGGTTTCTAGTCAGCGTACTCGGACGGATCCTCGTCATCACCTTCATCTCCGTCTCTATCTCCATCGAGATTTACAACGGGTGAGGCAGGGTTGCTTCCTACTTCTTCATCGTCACTATAGTTGGGCTCCTCGTCATCGGTGGTTAAGTAGTCATTAAGCCACTTGGCCCTAGCATCGAGCATCCTTTTCTCCAGGTAACTCAATGTGAGATACCACTTCCCTTTCAATGTATATCGTTCATAGTTCGGCCTTCCATTTTTCAGAATATTAGAGTATTCGCTCTTGATTCCGGCATAAGGACCATCGTTGGGAAGAGTGTGAATCAAAACATCGGCCTGTTTAGGTGGCGTGAGGTAATCCGAATGCCCATGGCCTTCATTTAGGTGGTAACACTTCATTGTTAAACGTAACCCGTAAATATAAGCTGAAATAGATTCTCCTACCCTCATCCTTAGAAGGTAGGGTCCTTGACGAGGGGTTCCGGTGCATTTCCCGCGGTCATACGTGTCTTGGCCATCTAATAAAATATAATAAACAATTAATAAGTACCTTTAACGAGTACTTTCATACATGTACACATAACCCATACGTACCCATACTAAACCCTTAAGTGATATTTTAATCCTATTAAGTCATATTTTAATCCTAATTCATTTCTCTTAAATAATTTATTATTTTGACCTCCTAAACCAATTTTAAGTTTTACCTATTTGATTCATTTTATATTTTAATAATTTTAATCTTTCCCTAGTTAATCTAAACTCAGCTCTGATACCAATTTGTAACACCCCCGCCAACCCGAACCCTTTTTCATTTAATAAAACTCGAGATGGGGGAAAATCCACGAGGGTTCGAATCAACGGGCGTGCTACCGCCGCACTTATCTCCTTAGAAATAAATGCAAGGCTAGATTAAAGCATACTAAATTCAAATAAATTAATCCTTACAACCAAGTAAATCGTTCATTAAATATTACTAATTATTTGGGTGTTTCGAGTTCCAAATGAAGCTAAATCATAAGCTAAGTGGATGACAACTCTAAGTGATCTCCCTTTTGTTCCCCCGTCGATCACCCACCTGCACAAATACATTGAAAAGAAACAAGAGAGACAAGCTCCCAAAAATCGAAAAACCGAGTAATTCCAACTCCATCCCGTAAAATACTTAATTTGAAAATACTTTGTAAAATAGTAGGTTAATAGGATTAGGAGGCATAGCACACATACTCACATGTAGATATATATACCATGAATAATCACATAATTAATCTTAATTAATCCAATTATTTAAGGAGAGGAAAGTGAACGCCAGTAAGCCGGGGTCAATCCCCTGTAACCACTTACTTCAACATTGTAGGCCGGGGTCAATCCCCTGTAACCACCTACGGATAACATAATGGCCATAATAACAGAGTCCCTAGTGTGCACACCCCTTCTACTTGGATCACAACAAGATAGAAGGAAGACAATAACGTAATAATCAAGATAGTAACCAGAGAACCCGTAGGGGACGCCGAACCTCTCATACAGGCAACCTGTTCATCATTTCCCTCCGATATTTCACTTTACGTGATTAACATCTTTTAATCAAGTCATCACATAAATTACGTACACATTTACGTCATCTTGTTCAATCCAGTGTGAACATATTCAATCCATCATAATCTCAATCCATTCGTAGTGGTTTCAATAACTCATTTCATAAACACAACCATCACTTGAGTTCTTTTATCACTTCAGATTCATAATCATTTCATTATCACAAGTTCTTACCAATTTCAACTTTCATAATAATAATATTCAAGATAATCATAATGATATATAGTAATAATAATAACAATAATAATCATAATAATAATAATAATAATAATAATAATATAATAATAATAATAATATAATAATAATAATAATAATAATAATAATATAATAATAATAATAATAATAATAATAATAATAATAATAATAATAATAATAATAATAATAATAATAATAATAATCATAGCATTACTAAATGACATTAACCGGTTTTAATAAAGTTATAATAACCATCTTTGTCATATCGTACATCATCCATAGTCATGATTCATAATCGAAATCCATAGTCGTTGTCCATTTTGTTCTTCATATTCATAATTCGCATTAAGTCGATAATCCATAATTATAGTCCATACTTATAAATTTTATAAGCACATAATCACGTAATCAATTTATTTTATACTAACGGGATCTACGTTTAGATGGACATCGGAGATTACCTCGTGACGCGTGCCCAAAAGTTAAGCTCACGAACGGATTAACACTCTTGATATTCCTCGTCTACGCAATCGGAATCTACATTAGACGTTAACGAGATCTAAGTTAGTTACCTACATAACCCCTTTTTATATAAAATAAACAATTTAAATAATTCAATTAACTCAAAGACATTCTTAATGATTTTAAGAGAGTTTATAAATCAAAGTTTATGGTTTTTAAATTATTTACGAAATCATTTTAAGTAATTAAAGATTACTTCAACTTTATTCTTATTAACTTATCCCATTATTTTAAATATAGAAAACTAACTTTATTATACTTCTTGTTTCATTTTAGAAAATTAAGAAACATTTATCAAGTTACAAAAGACTAAGTTAATTAATCAAAAGTATACCAACTTAATAAAGCAAGTCAATTTAAGATAGTTATTTGTTTTGTTTAAAATAAAAACATAAATTAATAGAAGGGGAAAGGAGAGGTTTCACTGATTCTAAGAATCAGTTTCACAAAACCAAAAAAAAACGAGGAAGGGAGGACGAAACAGAGGAGGAGGGCGAAACAGAGGGAAGGAAGAAGAGGAAGGAAGGGATGCTTTGTGGCTCGGCGCACGGCGGCCGGATTCAGGCGAGGTCCGGGGTCGGGCGTGCGGGGTGGTGGCCGGCGCGGCTGAAGGAGCAAGCAGCAGAGTGCATGCGAGGGGAAGGAAGCAACAAGGGGGAGGGTGTTTGGCCGGGCGGAGGAGGAGAGATGGCGGGGTTGCGGTGATGTGCCTGGCGAGGTTCAAAGCGAGAATGAAGGTGGTTTAAGTGGTGGTGCTCGTCGGTTTCCGGTGGTATGGGGAAAATTTATGGTGGTTTGAAAATTCATTTTCAATTTTCAAAATCAAAAATCGGAAATTAAGGAAGGAGATAAATGAATTGAAGCAAACCTTTTGAGATTGTTTGCTTGAGTAATTTGGGTGAGAGTAAATCAGTATTTATAGAGGTTTTGGTCGAATTTTTTGAGCTTTGGTCAAGCTCCATTAATGGAGGAGGTGACTCTATGGTGGTAGCTCTTTGAAAATTTGCCCCTAATGTCCGAAAATTGTGGTTTGAGTTTCAATTTGTACTGACAAAGGCTGAACTTTTGTGTTGAAAAATTTGCTCCTTTGAGCTGGAGTTCATACGTGAGAGAAGGGAGGGAAGGAACATGGTGATCTTTGATGATCATGTTTCTTTCTTTCTCCTTTTTTTTTTTTTTTTTTTTTTTTTTTTTTTAGCTAAAGACATATGGATATGGACTTGACATTGGGCTTGGTATTACATAAAATGGGTGAATAAGAATGCCCACAACTAAATACACCTTTTAATTACCATATTAAAATACTTTGAAATATTTAGAAATAATAAAATACATTTCAATTACATAAACTCGTTAAATAATTCAAAACTAAATGAAATTATTATTTTAATAAACATAGTTATCAAATAAAATCGCATTATCATAAAATAGATTTTAAGTGGAAATAAAATTAAACCTTAATAAGTAATAAAATAATCTTTGCAAATTTGGGGTATTACAGTTGGCCACCGCGTAACGAGCTTTAAGAGTATCCCACAGTCGACGAGGGTCATTAAGCTTCGGAATGGAAAGGCGAACTTCCGGTGAGATAGTATTCATGAGACAAGCATGGCTTGTAATGCGGCCCAGTCCTCGGTGGTGCAAGGAGAGGAGGGCGAAGTAATACGTCCATCTAGAAAACAGAATTTTCGACGCGCTTCAAGAGCGGTTTTGATGTCGGCCGCCCAGTCGTCGTAGTTATCGTCACGAAGACGATTAGGAGTGAGAAAATCTCCGAGCCGATCTTGCGGACCCAGGTAATATGGAGAAGTGTGATCGATTTTTGGTTGTGGTTTGGCTGCGTCGTCGCCGGCCATGGTTCGAAAGAAGAAGATGATAGGATCAAACCTTAAACTGATACCATGTTAAGCAATAGCCTCTGGGAAAATAATGATGATGATGTGTTATGATTTCATTCAACGTGATCAAAGATATACAACCTAGTTTGTGTCCTATATTGATTAGGAAACTATCAACACAAATCAAACTATTTCCTAAAAGATATTATTTACATAATAGAGAAGATATACATCTCAACAGGTTTACATAGAGTAAAATATCGTAAGGGAGAGTGCCACGTGACATCATTCTTTGTTTAAAAACACCTTTTATATGTTAATTTAGATATAGATTATATTAGATGTTATTTTCAGATTAGATTATACTATTGATTGAACATATACGTTTGGCAATATACTATGAACATTATACCATCCGTGCATTGCACAAATTAAAAGTTGTAACTTAATAATATGAGACATTTTTCTGCAAATAATAATGTATAAATCATAAGTCTATAAAATTTTGTTAAAGAAGAGCTTACCACATTAATTTATTAAATTATCAATAAATAAAATAAGGTTTACGCTTGGTGGTCTCCGGAGGTCGCATAAGGGATAGTCTTATGCTTTGCTGTGAAGCTAGCCCATTCCCATAGTCTATTACGAGTTATATTTAAACTGATTGTCTGTCTTTGGTGTCTAGACTCTCTAGAGAAGCTTTTTATTTATATGATCTTGATTCTATTATGGAAGATGTGCTAACCTTTAGCAAGAATTTTGTAGCGGTAGCTTGGTCTCATGTTCGTAGGGACGGTAACAGTGTGGCTCACCATTTAGCTAGACTTGTTCCTTTTGGTACTGAACAATGTTGGGTGTATCATGTCCCTCTTAAAGTTGGCCCTTTTGTATTTATGGATACTTTGTTCCTACCTTAATATAAATGCTACAACTTTTCGCCTAAAAAAAATAAAAAAAATAAGGCGTTTACGAACTCGTTTGCCCAAACTTATTAGCAGGAGCTTCCCCCAGCTTCACTTAGTTGGCTCCAGATACACATAAGTATAGTGATCTCAATAGTCATTTATCTTCACCTAGCCTCACATAGTCACATGCGCAGTATTTCTGTTTAAGTTCGGTCATATGCTATTTTGGTAACTCAAAAGTAAAAATTTGGATTCAAACTGCTGTAGGCTTGGGTTTTATATTAGCCTCACTTGTGGGAAATTTTGAATTGAACTAAACAAAAGTATGCAACCTTTCTTAGGCCCTGTTTTTTTGAACTTATTTTGGCTGAACTGAACTGAACTTATTTTATTTTTGCTGAACTGAACTTATTTTTACTTATTTTTGCTGAACTGAACTTATTTTTACTTATTTTTGCTGAACTGAACTTATTTTTGCAAAATAATAATAATAAATAATAATAATAAATACTCCCTCCGTCCCAGAATAGTCTGAACACTTTCCTTTTATGTTTGTCCCAAATTAGTTTGAACACTTTCATTTTTGGCATGGTCCCACTATTAATATATTATTTCTTTTACACATCTTTGGCCCACACTCTACCTTTAATCAATAAAAAGGTACCCAACTTTCTCTCTCCTCTAATAAAAAATACCCCACCAACTCCTATCACATCTACTTTTTAAATAAAATAACATTTGATAACCACACTACAACTTATCACCTTAAACTACGTGTCCCAACAAGTGTTCAGATTTTTATGGGATGGAGGTAGTAATAAATAATAAATAATAAATAATAATAATAATAATAAATATTAATAAATAATAATAATAAATAATGAATAATAATAATAAATAATAATAACAAATAATAAATAATAACAATAACAATAAATAATAACAATAATTAATAAAATATAAATAATAATAATAAATAAATAATAATAATAAGAAATAATAATAATAATAAATAATACCAAATAATAATAAATAATAATAAATTATAAAAATAATTAATAATTAATAAAAAATAATAATAAAAAATAATAACAAATAATAAAAAATAAAAAATAATAATAATAAAAAATAATAGAAAATAAAATATAAATAATTATAATAATAAAAATAATAATAATAAGAAATAATGATAATAAATATTAATAAATAATAACAAATAATAATAAATAATAATAAATAATAATAATAAATAGTCAATAATAATAAATAATAATAATAAATAATAGTGATAATAATAATAAATATAAAAATATTAAAATAAAAAATAAAATAAAATAAAATAAAAAAATAGAAAAATAAAATAAAAAAAATTACAAATTCATCGTTATTATAATTATAATATTAATAATAATAACAATATTAATAGTAATATTAAAAACAAAAATAATAATTACAACATTAGACAAGACTGAACTTGTTTTTGCTTTGCTGAACTGAACTTATTTTTATTTATTTTTGCTGAACTGAACTTATTTTTGCTGAACTGAACTTATTTTTACTTATTTTTGCTGAAAATAAGTCCAAAAAAACAGGGCCTTACTATATTTTTTTCTACAGTATGATATTACCTTTAGAACCATTAACTATGATATTGTCTATTTTAAGCCTAACTAATCCGCACAGATTTTTTTGGGCACCTCGTAAATGACCTCATATTGATGGAGTTGGGTAAAGCTATAAACGCTTATATTCAAGGCAATTCTTCATTTATCTTATAATTAATGTGGGAATGGATTGACACTCCAACACTATTTAGTATATTATATATATATAGCTGCTTAGACAAGTGAATTGTTTGAAAGGTCATAGATGGATACAAGTCCAAGAGAAGTGAATAATGATCGACTGAGTGTAGCACCCATATCAGATCAGATTTGCATTGTCTGCATGACTTATTGACTTGACCATATACTATTCTATGTAGTGCCCAACAAGATTGAATGGTAGTATGAGTTATGACCAGTAATAATCACTAGTTCAATACTATGGAATACATAAAACTACCCAAATTAATACATACACACGTTCGTATGAAGAGGACCATACACACGAACAGAACTACCCAAATGAACATATGTACCAACAAAGATGTTAAGATGTACATATGTTCATTTGACGTGTTATCCATGTACATGTGTTCATTTGACTTGTTACTATGTCCATTTGGCTTGTTATTCATGTACATGTGCACACCATACTCTATGTGCTAGCGTGTGCACCATCTAAACTTTGATAAAACTACCTTCTTGAGTCATTGTTTTGTTGCATCACTCCACTTCACGTTCCCTCTACATTATTTTGGTATCCAACGTTATATTGAGAGATTAATATCAACATACAGAATGGATGAAAAATCTAAATTGTTGGGTTTTTATATATTTTGTTTAAGTAAAATTTGATAGGAAAAATTCCAAGGCCTTAAAAAAACCCAAAGTTTGACCAAATCTCATAAGGATCTAAAGTTATTCTATGTAGTTTTTTTTTTTTGACAGAAGTTATTCTATGTAGTTATCGTGTGAGTAAACTAAATATAATGATAGACGAAGCGTATTTTTCCAATAATTGTACGTCCATTACATACAATCATAAAAAAGAACAACTCTGTCTTCCCATGTTATAGGTTTTTGGTGATTTTGCGCAGTAGAGAAGGTATGCAAGTTTGTTCGTGTAACAACTAACAACATGGATAACTTGAGATTATAGTAGTAATTAGAGTTTATCAAATTTGAGATTACATACGTTTTATGGCCCGACTTTGACATTATTTTTGTCATGTAAATTCTATTTAAAAAATTTGTATGTCTATAATTAAACTAGTACTTTCCTAAGAAACATCGTCATTCCTATCTGACTTTTTTCTTGAACTTTTTTATTAGCATTTTAGGTATCTTAAATGATAAGGTGCATGGTATATTTTAGGTGCTAAAATGATTAGTAATGTTTGGAAAACACCTAAAATAAAATAAATTTTTAGGTGGTCAAAATGACTGAATTGTTAAATTAAAATTATAACTTATCATAATCAGGTTACTGAAATTTGTGGAAAGCCTTTCTAAGATTTTGATAACAACTAATTTTGCTCAAATAATTTATCAATTTAAGCAATTAATTTTGCCAAATATTAAGCTCTACCTTATGAGTTTCAGCTAATGGTTTGTTTGGCAATACTAGTTGAAAATAAACTGAAAACTGATGAGATAAAGATGAAACTGTTAAGATAGCTTATTAGCTTAACTATTTGGCAAAATTAGCTGCTTAAGTTGATAAATTATTTTGGCAAAATTAGTTGTTATCAAAATTTTACAAATATTTTTTAAAATTTCACTCACCTGATTGGGAAAAGGTAATAATTTCAACTTATCATTTAAGTCATTTTGATCACCTGAAATTTTATTTTAGGTACTCCCCAAAAACCACTAATCATTTTAGCACCTAAAATATGTTAGCACCTTATCATTTTAGGTTAAATGCTTCCTCAAACAGAGCCAGTATCTTATCATTTGCAGCTTACTTATCAATATCAACTAGTATATATTGCCAAACAGAAATGGAGAAGTCGTTTCATTTATTGCTACTAGTCTCTCAAGTCTCAAATGCCTTAATTTCCGGTGACGAGATGTTAAAGGCACTGTTTGGCAATACTAGCTGAAAATAAACTAAAACTGATGAGTTAACTTAAACTGATAAGATAAACTTGAAACTGATAAGGTCCTGGAACTAATAAGGTAGGTGATTAGTTTAGTTGTACGTTTGACAAAATTAGTTGCTTAAGTTAATAAATTATTTTGGCAAAATTAGTTGTTATCAAAATTTAAAAAAGATTTTCCAAAATTTCAATCACCTGATTTTGAAAAGATAGAAATTTTAACTTATCATTTAAGCCATTTTAACCACATGGAATTTTATTTTAGGTATTATCCAAATATTACTAATCATTTTAACACCTAAAGTATGTTAGCACCTTATCATTTAAAATAACTATAATGCTTCCCCAAACAGAGCCAAATAATGTATTGTTTGGCAGAAAAAAAAAATTAATTCCTCTTTTCTAATTTTTTTTGCACATAATCATTCAATTACAATGATATAACTAAAAGTAAATCAAGAAAAGATCCCATCAACATGATAGTTCAACAATTTCCGCAGTATAATGCAAATTCCTATCACTTCTTCGTCAATAGTCAGTAGTCAGTACTGCCGACTACTGAGCACGGAGCCACAGACAGCGTCCACTGACCACTATTCGTAATGAGGAGATGCAACGACCCTTCGCTCGTTTTCTTATTCCCATTACAAATTTATGGAACTAAACAAGTGAAGGTGGTTGAGAACTCACTTTATGCTTGGGAGAGCAATTCCCTTAATCCCCTATACTCTCAAGCGTCGACTTGTGTAGTTGGGTTGGCTGATCTGCGAGAGGTGTTGGTTCAGTAGGGTCCCTCTTCTTACCAAGTGGTTCCCAGTGGGGGCCCCATAAAAAAATTACAAATTTTATGGTATTCTTGCGTTTTTTTATTTTCTACCCTCTACCTTTACTTTTCAAAAGTTTTTATTGGTAGACTCGAATTTTAATACGAGGTGATAGTCAAATGATGTTGACATCGCTTCTGATCTAGAGGTTTTTAAAAAGTGGAGGTACATGATAGAAGATAACGTTGCCAAAAAGAAAAAGAAGATAAAGAAACATAATCGTATGCCATATTAAAATCCTATAGTATTTATTTACTTTGAGTGCAGAGAGTGAGAGATAACTCAGTTGGTTAGAGCTTCCCTTTCGATTTCAAAAGATATTGAGATCGATTCTCATCATTTGCCATTGCGGCTCTCTAAACACCAAATAAAAAAAATTAACTTTGAGTGCAAATCTTGTGTCTCGCTAAGATTGAGTAGTACAAGTAATGGTAGTAATTAAGACAGATTTTTTTTTTTTCATTTCCGAAATAAATGAGAATAATCTGTATTAATTCTAGTAGAGTAGTAGTGCTCAATATTTGTTGAGACTGCTTAATTTAATGCGCCATGTCGTAAGTCGAAGGCGGCACTACTCTTCCTAAATCCTACTACCATATTCTCAAATTTTATAGTATTTAAATCTTAAATCTGTTATCGATTGGATTTTAAGTTGTTTTATTATCTAGATTCTAGGTAATTTATAAAGATTGCTCGATTGGAATTTGAAGTTGTTTTATTACTTTTCTAAGCAGTGCTCCATTGGAAGTATACGTTACTATTAATAATGTATAGAGGGCCGGTAAAAGTTGATTCAACCCGACCCGAATCTAACATGAAATAAGCGGGTTAGGATTTGGATTTTTGACCAATTTAAGTAAATAGGCTGACACGATTAACCCATTTAATCAAACATGTTAGATTCAGGTTAACATTTCCGATCTAAAAATGACCTGCTTTGACCTTATTAACTTAAACATATTGAAATTTCTCGAAAAAAATATATTAATAAATCTAAAATTTGGTTTAAAAAAAAGTAAAATATTACTAAAATAGGTCATAATTATTCCAAGAAACTCTAAACATGCATACTTTCAATAGTGAACTTGGTCATTTAGCTTGTTAAGAAAATAATTATTTTTCAATATAATGACAATTGTGTTAAATGGGTTAAACATGTTATACGGTAACCCGTTTATTAAATGGATCGGGTCAGGGTTGAGTTTTTCAACCTGTTTAAATGGGTTAGGTTTAGATTGAAGGATTTTTCACCCATTAATTATCGACCCGAAAAACGAATCCGACCCAACCTGACATGATTGCCAGCCTTAGTTAATCTCGACACCAAAATGCTATAAATCACTAATCAGTATCCTACTACTTTTCTGAAAAAGCTTTGTTTATATATCAGATTTTCAACTAAAACAAATGTGAATCATACATCTTATTCATTTTTCCAAGTATAATATTCGCTGCAGAAAAGATTGTACCAAAGCTCAAGATCTCAACAACTCAAACACATATTCAACGCACAAGTACAATAATTTAACCAACATCTTTATAGACTATAGATCACAAACTCCAAACTTTAAAAACATTATTGTTTTAAGTTGCTACGAAAAACTTGTTCAGGAAATTTCTTCTACAATATTATTGCACAAGAGAACATATACATTATTGTAACACATTAAGCTCTTACATTCACTAATTATATTAACTACCTTGCTTGAGAGAGGTGATCCACAACCAGTATTATCAGAACTACAAAAGTACATTAAATTTTTCGCAAGGTAAGAGCTTAGGACATCAATGTTTATAAAAAAATAAAATAAAACATAAGATATAACATGTTAATGGACTTCTTTTGCTGAAGTTATTACTGACTAGAGCTTCACTTACTTGGCTATAGGTACGCTATGGAGCATAACGGTCTCAACAGTCAAGCCAGGTCCAAATCCAAACAAAACACCCCATTCTAACCCTTCTCCTGTAGTAGCCATTCCTTCCTTCACTGACCTCTTCCTCATCTCATCCAAGATGAACAAAACACAAGCACTTGACATGTTTCCATACTCGCTAAGTACGTGTCGAGTTGAGCTAAGTTTATCCTCCTTAAGCCCGAGTTTCGATTCGACTTCGTCTAGAATCGCCCGACCACCAGGGTGAGCCACCCAAAAGATGGAGTTCCAATCATTTATCCCAATAGGGTTGAATGCCTCAACCAAGGCATTCTCAATATTCTTAGATATAAGACCTGGTACATCCTTCAATAAGTGGAAAGCGAGTCCGACTTCTCGAAGGTGTCCATCGATGGCACCTTCTGAGCCAGGGAGTATAGTTTGAGCGGCCCATACCAGCTGGAAGATAGGCCGCTCAATCGACTCATCTGGATCAGCACCAACGATTACAGCTCCAGCTCCATCACCAAAAAGTGCCTGACCAACCATAGAGTCTAAGTGAGTCTGAGTAGGCCCACGGAAACAGATGACTGTGATCTCAGCACACACAACCAACACACGAGCTCCTCGGTTGTTCTCGGCGATGTCCTTCGCTAAACGAAGGACAGTACCACCAGCATAGCAGCCTTGTTGGTAAAGCATAAACCGCTTCACGGAGGGTCGAAGGCCAAGTAATTTAGTAAGTTGGTAATCAGCTCCAGGCATGTCTACACCAGAAGTGGTGCAAAAGATTACGTGGGTGATCTTCGACCGTGGTTGTCCCCATTCTTTAATGGCCTTAACAGCTGCCTCTTTCCCGAGTTTTGGCACTTCGGTTGCGAGAATGTCTTGACGAGTATCCAACGATGAGGCGTTGTAGTCGCACATGTGCGGGTTCTCTTCTAGCAACTCCTCTGTTACATGCATGTAACGCTTCTTGATCATCGAATTGTCACCTGTAATTTTTATTGTCATCTATTAGTAAACATTTGTTTCATTTGTCTGTCATATATATGTCAAGTGATGCTATTCTCAATTGCTTAATTAAACATATATACAAAAAAATTGATCATCGACTTGTCACCTTTAAGTATTATTGTCATCTATTAATTAGTAAATATTTGTTTCATTTGTCTGTCATATATGTCAAGTGATGCTATCTCAATTGTTTAATTTTACATATATACAAAAGAAATGATCATCTACTTGTCACCTGTAATTACTATTATCATCTATTAGTGAAGATTTGTTCCATTTGTCTGTCATATATACGTCTAGTGATGCTAGTCTCAATTATATTGTTTAATTAAACATATATACATAAGAAAGGATGAGAGAAAATACTTACACATGCGCTTAAATTTTTGTTTGAGTTCCTTCATATGCTCACTTTTGGTAACACGGAAATAAAAATCCGGATACTCAGCTTGGTACATTTCATTGGCTGGGTTGGCAGTACCAATGGCTAGTATGGTGGCTGGACCATTGGATCTTTGGGCATCTCGGATTTCTTGAACAGATGGGGTGGCCATTTCTTTTACAGGATTTTTGTGATAAAACTAAGTAATACTTATGTTTTATCTTAGAGTTGTATGTTTGGAGTGTGAGAGCCTGATTAAAATGGTTGGAGGCTTGGGGTTTATATAGGGCTCATCGATTTAATATGTACGTAGGTAACTTTGAATAAATTTGGCAAAAAATAAAAAAAAAAACATTTTTATATCCTTATATTTTTCTGTGATATTTTATTGGTTTATTTTTCTCTTAAGGTTGCTTAGACAGTGAACTGTTTGAAAATTCCTAGTAATTATGTGTGAGACATGGCCTGCATCAAATTCAAGCAAAGTGACTAAGTGAGTGTGGCATCAATCAGATTGCATTGAGTGTATGAATTGACCACTTACTATTCTAAGTAGCGCACGACAAGATTGAATATTATTATGAGATATTATGGCCTAGTGTTATGAACTAAACCAAATAATTAAGACAATAACATAACAGACATCAAAAGAGAAAAAGAGAACGAAGTATGTTATGTACTTTCTCCAATGATACACTTCCCTTATATGAAAATATCATAATTAAGTGACACCAACCTTGAAAAGACAAAAAAATCATTTTCGTTACATATATGCCATTACAAAGTAGGATGAGACCACTATTGTTTTGGTTCACTCCTTTAATCATCTTACTGTTGGTGTCCCGACTTTCTCTCTCTGATTCGCTGGTTTTCCCACTTTCTCTTTAACTTATTGAGAAACGGAGGAAGTATTACGGTTTCACTATAAAGACAAAAAACATTGTTTTACTCCCAAAATACATAAATGCAATAACCCAAAAATACAAGAACCTCGTGTAGTTGGGTCACAAGTCCAAACAATGAATACTACTAGTTGATGCATCTAACCATTTGACAAATTACGCACTAGAAATAATTTGGGGTTACTAATTGAGCGAGTCGATCACGAGTAAAGCTTTGTGGACTCGATATGAAAATCATTTAATCCTGCTCGACTCGTGCTTGTAATAACTCGTTAGCCCTTACTCAACTCGTGCTTATTAAAGTTAGTTGCGACCCCAAATAGCCAGTGAAGAAAAAAGAATCCAACATATAATACATAGTAGATTGTTTTGCACTGGCTAGCAAAAAAAAAGGTAAATTGATTATTATAAACTACCAGGTAGGTAGCAAATTCGAACATTACAAACGAAAATATGCTACTTTTACCAAGTTAGAGGGAGTTTCTTTCACGGGTAAATAAGTCGATTTTAGCTACTTTATATGTTTTCTTTGAGGTTCAAGAATAATCAACATTATTTTTCCCTAAATATTTGAGTGATCGTGAGGAGTACTTGGGTCCTTAACTTATGTTAATAATTTTTTATATTATATATAATCTCCTAAATTTTTTTTATTATTAAGAAACAAAAGTTATTGAGTTGTTTACGTACGATGAACTGGGTCTTGCTGAACTCATGCTCATTAATTTTTTGAGTCAATCAACCTTGGATTGTTTTATGACTGAGCGTTGACCAAATCGTGTCTAAGTTATTCGGTAGCTACTCAACTTGATTAACACCCCCTACTACAAATAGACAAGAAAGATCATAAACAATGAATACTCACTAGCTATGTCCCTAATCACTATTCTAGTCGATACTCAATTGTACTAGTACCACCCAATCGATTGACTTCTAGTTACTTCCCCGAAGAAATTTGCAAAATCATAATTAGTCATTGATTTAGTATTTCCTATTCAAAAACAGTGTGTTAGGGTCGCTAGCTGCACTAGAATTTTATACTTCGAGGAAAGTTGCAACAGGGGCGGATCCAGGATTTGGAGTGAGGGGTAGCGCTGCGTAATATTGATAACTACGTATCAAATATGGGGAAAAAAATCTTCATAATATATTACATTTGGAGAGTTATAAAATTCAAATACAACCTAAAAGTAGTTGTTCATGTTGAGTTTTCTAAATTCTAATTCACCTTCTTGATTTTGAGGAGGAATACCACTTGATGGAGAAAAAAGTTTGTTGGTTCGATTGATTTGGATTAGAATTATGCCCACTTTTATTTTGTGTTATTTCTGAAATAGTTCTCTTGTAATCTCATTATAACTCTAAAATATATTGATTATACATATAAAATAATTATTTAATAAATTTCAATTAGATTCTTTTTTTCTGCCACTGTAATTCAACGTTAGAAAACTAACACTCTTAAATATAATCTTTAAATTCACAATTATAATTTTGGTAAAAAAAACTAACAAATCTTTAAATCCACAATTATAATTTTGGTAAAAAGAACAATGAAATGAATCCAGGAAGAACACAAAACTGAAAGAAAAATACACCAACATTTTAGTTGAAAAAATTCCAAAAATAAACATTCACATCAAAATTCATCAAAAGAACACAAAACTGAAAAAAGAAAAAAAAGATTACCAAATTGGACAAGAATTCCGAAGAGACGACGAACTCACAATCTTCGAACGCCCTCTTCAAATCTTCAATTACGTTAAAACCCCTTTTCCACATTATCTTCCTTAAAATCCCTGACCCTTGTAAAACTCTCTGCCTCGCAATCTTCGTCTAGCACCTCCACCTTCATCCCCCCGATTCATGACCCATCCTCAACCCTACCCCTCAAATCAGTACTACCCTTAGAAGCAGCTTATTTTCTCGGCACTAACTACTACTCTACTAGTGGCGAAGAAGTGGAGGATGATGAAGAACCAGCGAGATCTCCGAGAAAAACTGACAGAGAGTGAATGAGAGTGAAGCTTTGAGTTTGAGATAGTGAAAGGAAACGGCGCGGAGGTTTGGTTAGGTTTCTCTGAATTTTTTTGATTTTTTTCGAATTTTTTTTTTTTTGAAAAAGCAGGGGTAGCACGTGCTACCCCTTGTTACTATGTAGATCCGCCCCTGAGTTGCAACCTGCTGTACGTTGTCATGATGCTCATGCACGTACCTTTGATTTTTCCGCCACTTCCAACGATTATCAGGTAGAATCATATTTTTTCTTTCTCGATTTCAGTCCCTTCATAGCCACCGCCACGCTTTCGGGGTCGATTACTCCTTCTACAGGCGGTGTCGTGGCAAGCCCGCCCAGGTTGCCACTTGCCAGCAGCAGCGCACAGACCTTCCAACAACCCGTGCGGTTTCTCTGAAGAATTTTTCTACCTCTGGCCTTCCACCATTGAAGCTCTTTTCTGAATGCCTCAATATTCCGAGTCCATTTGGTAAGCGATTATAAATGATGGTAATGGTAATGGTAATGGTAATACATTAGTCCCATGTCAATATATTACCATGATTGGTCGTATGTATGGAGATACGGAAATCTTTTCTGAATGCCACATCCGGGTCAAGAGACGCCAAGTTCCGATGAAGGGGTTTCTGATCTTGTGTTGTGCAATAATGTCACTCAAAAGGTGGAAAGAGATGTTAACTCTGCCTTAGGAGTAAGCTTCATCGGGTTGTGTCGTAATTGTTGCGTTACTTGATCTGTTTGCATGTTTCTTTTTACTATAGGTTAAATGTTGGACCAGCCCATTTTTAACGGTCTGGGGCTAAAATTTGTTGGGTCCGAGTCCAAAGATGCTGGACTTAGACCCGCCCCAGATCCGACCTTTGGATCCATTTATAATTTTATTCAAAAAATAAATATTTAAAATTGCAAAATATGATTTTTATGCTTACATTATAAGTCTTTATACTCTATTAAATAAAATTAATGGTGAAATGGAGGAAAATTAGCAAATGAATGTTATTTGATATTATTGTTATATACAGAATATATAATACTTATGTAGGCATATTTGATATTATGCATTTTCAATAGTCTTCTATACTAAACTTTTAAATTGATATAGGATTAAATAATATTTTATTGAGTTATAGTTTTTTTTAGAACTTTTTGTTGGAAAATACCTATTAAAATAGCCATTTTGTTGGAAAAGACCTAATAAAACAAAATTTGTTCAAAAAGACCTATTATAATACTCCCTTTGTTACATGACCACCTCAATATTTTCGGGCCAAAAATTCAATTTTATGGCATTGACTTTTCTTCCCCTCCTTTTCTCATTAAATGAGACCAACATATTTTTTTTATATCCTAATCCCTTAACCCTACCAAACCATTTCCTCTTGCTTCATATTTTAAGTGATTATAGTAGGAAAAAAAATAGGTTGGTCCTATTTATTGATAAAAGGGAGGGAAAACAAGTCAATGTCGGAAAAATTTTGACCGAAAAACATTGAGTTGGTCTTATGTAACAAAGGAAAGTATTTTAATAGGTCTTTTTCAACAAAAAATTTTTTATTAGGTTTTCCCTAACAAAATAGCTATTTTAATAGGTCTTTCCCAACAAAAAGTTCACTAAGTATCCAGTCGAGTTTAGCACTAACATTGTTATATGTAACGAAACGTTTAATGAAATAAACGTATATATTAAATGATTTTGACGATTAAAAAATATTTTAAAAACCCATTTTGGACCCAGGACTCGTCTAGACCCAACGAGTTTAGAAAAGGGTCTGAATTTGTTAGGCCCAATGGGTCTTGGGAGGGTATGGGTCCACTTCAAAAAATTGGGGTTTGGGTCTTGATGAACCCACCCCAGACCCGACCCATTGACATCCCTACCTGGGACACTAATCAGCAAGAGACCAACATGGAAGATGGAACCACCGTACCACAACGTTGTAGATGTATTTATGTACGTGCGTAATTCCTTTATCGGCTACTTGAATATGCTTTACTTATGGAAAACAAAAAAAATATTTGGGGGGAGGGGACTCAAGACCCAAAGTGGATCTGCCCCTGCGTACAATATTATAGACGACTTAAAGTTTTTTTTTTGTTTTGACATCAAACAAATTTGCATTAATTAAAACCAGAATTAGAAACTAGAGATAGAGTATCTAAGTAGTAAAAAGAAAATAAAGGAACACTGAATTGAGCTTTACTAGCTCTTACAAACCTTACAAACTAAAACTGACAAGAAGTATAAAACGCCATCTTGTTACCTTACGATTCTGATTATCCAATCAAAGGACATTATGAAATTCTCGGGGAGTACTTCTCTTGGGTGATTTTTGGTGATTTTTGGGTGATTTTTGGTGGAGCTGCATGACGAATATGTCGAGATTCTAAACAAAAATGATCTTCAAAGATGGATTGCCACCTCTCATCTTGTATAACCATATGTTCACAAGACAATAAGTTCAAGACCCTTGAAATGAGAAATATTCCTGGGATTTTATAGGATGAACTAAGAAAGAAGTCACTTTCTTTTGTGACTTCAGACTCCATAAATTGATGTCCCATGTCATAAGGAGAAACAAACGTTCAGTTCATAAGTCAAAGGCGCTACTATTCTTCCTATTGCCATATGATTTTAAAATGAAATGTCCTTAAATCTTATAAGTGACCTTTTTTCTTCTCACTGTGTATGCAATTCAGGCCCATTTTATAAAATTTATCTGTATTTATATATGTGCATGCCAACTAGCTTAGTTGGTTTAAGTTTTGGGATATGGCGCTCAAGACCTAGGATCCTGTCTGCATCAATTGCCCTTGTGGCTCTCCCTACACAAAAAAAAAAAGGTATGTAAATCTTAAATCTTGAGCTTTTGTTATATATTTTATCTAGTTACTCTCTCCGTCCCCTAATAGACTTTTCATTTCTCCATTTTACGTTTGTCAATGCATGTTTTGTATCATTAGTATCTTTAGTTACATATTAGTAAAAATTATTGAAGTTTAATTTTTATCGTACCCACTGAGACGAATCAAACAAGACCTTACATGACTATATTTTTTCATATATATTGAAAATATTTTTGTAATCTTTAATATAATTATAAATAGTGCAAAAATTAGAAATAGGAAATAGTTGTAGGACAAAGGAGTAATGTATAAAGATTGCTGGATTGGAATTTTGAGATTTTTATTACTTTTTTAAGCAGAACTCGATTGGGAGTACATGGTAACATCGTCACCAAAATGCTTTAATCACTAATCAGTATCCTATTACTACTTTTCTGAAAAATCTTGGTTTATGTATCAGATTTTCAACTAAAACAAATGTGAATCACACATTTATACATTTTTCCAAGTATAATAACTGCAAAAGAATAGTAACAAAGTTCAAGAGGTCAACAACTCAAAAACATATTCAACGCACAAGTACAATATCTAACAAACATCTTGAGATAACAAACTATTGAAATTGCCTTGCTGTGTCAGAAGAAGGATAGCTATACTGATTCGGTATACTCTAAAGAAACCAAAGTTTAAAAGGAATTTTCTTCTAGAAATATTATTTCCCAAGAGAGCATAACAAAACGATACATTATTGTAACACCTTTAAGTTCTTACATTCACTAATCTTACAAATTAAACAACCAGTATTATCAAAATTACAAAAGTACATAATAAAGCATAATATGAGATAAGAGCTTAGTACATTAATTTTTGTAAAAAAATAAAGTATAACGTACATAAGATGTTAATGAACTTCTTTTGTTGAACTTATTAGCTAGAGCCTGACTTAGTTGACTATAGGTACGCTATGGAGCATAACAGTCTCAACAGTCAAGCCAGGTCCAAATCCAAACAAAACACCCCATTCTAACCCTTCTCCTGTAGTAGCCATTCCTTCCTTCATTGACCTCTTCCTCATCTCATCCAAGATGAACAAAACACAAGCACTAGACATGTTTCCAAACTCGCTAAGTACGTGTCGAGTTGCACTAAGTTTATCCTCCTTAAGCCCGAGTTTTGATTCGACTTGGTCTAGAATAGCTGGACCACCAGGGTGAGCCGCCCAAAAAATGGAATTCCAATCATTAATCCCAATAGGTTTGAATGCCTCAACCAAGGCCTTCTCAATATTCTTAGAGATAAGACCTGGTACATCCTTTAATAAGTGGAAAGCGAGTCCGACTTCTCGAAGGTGCCCATCGATGGCACCTTCTGAGTCGGGGAGTATAGTTTGAGCGGCCCACACCAGTTGGAAGATGGGCCGCTCAATGGACTCATCTGGATCAGCACCTACAATCACTGCCCCAGCTCCGTCACCAAAAAGTGCCTGACCAATCATGGAGTCCAAGTGGGTCTCAGTAGGCCCACGGAAGCAAATGACTGTAATCTCAGCACACACAACCAACACACGGGCTCCTCGGTTGTTCTCGGCGATGTCTTTCGCTAAACGAAGGACGGTACCACCTGCATAGCAGCCTTGTTGGTAAAGCATAAACCGCTTCACGGAGGGTCGAAGGCCAAGTAATTTAGTAAGTTGGTAATCGGCTCCAGGCATGTCTACACCAGAAGTGGTGCAAAAGATTACGTGGGTGATCTTCGACCGTGGTTGTCCCCATTCTTTAATGGCCTTAACAGCTGCTTCTTTTCCGAGTTTTGGCACTTCGGTTGCGAGAATGTCTTGACGAGTATCCAACGATGAGGCGTTGTAGTCGCACATGTGTGGGTTCTCTTCTAGCAACTCTTCTGTCACGTGCATGTAACGCTTCTTGATCATCGACTTGTCGCCTGTACGTATTATAAACATCAATTAGTAAATATTTGTTTCATTTATCAGTCAGATATGTAGAAACTAGAAGAGGAGATAAGAAGAGAATGCAAGATGATGAACGTTGATTCAACTTATCAAACCAAAGTACAATATATACGTCAAGTGATGCTATATATTCTCAATAGTTTAATCAAACATATACAAAAGAAAAGATGCATGAGAGAAAATACTTACACATGCGCTTAAATTTTTGTTTAAGTTCGTTCATATGCTCGCTTTTGGTAACTCGGAAGTAAAAATCCGGATACTCAGCTTGGTACATTTCATTGGCCGGGTTGGCAGTACCAATGGCTAGTATGGTGGCTGGACCATTGGATCTTTGGGCATCTCGGATTTCTTGAACAGATGGGGTGGCCATTTCTTTAGGATTTTTGGTGATAAAACTAAGTAATACTTATGTTCTATCTTAGAGTTGTATATTTGGAGAATTGGTGTGTGACAGCCTGAGTAAGATGGTTAGAGGCTTGGGGTTTATATAGGGCACATGTACTTAATTTGTACGTAGGTAACTTTGAATAAATGGGCCAAAAAGCAACACATTTTGATTTCCTTATCTTTTCTGTGTTATTTTATTTGTTTGTTTTTCTCTTCAGGTTGCTTAAACGTATAGTGAGCTGTTTGAAAATTCTTAGTGGAGTAATTATGTGTGATACATGCATGCATAAAATTCAAGCAAAGTGACTAGGTGAGTGTGGCACCAATCAGATTGCATTGAATGTATGAATTGACCAGTTACTATTCTATTTAGCGCACAACAAGATTGAATTTTGTTATGAGATATCATATGCTAGTTATGAATTAAACCAATTAAATACTTCCTCCAATTTTCTTATGGTAATGTTTCTTTTATTTGGAAGTTTCTTATTAATTGCAACATTTTTTTAATTGAAAATATCTTCTTTTTATCTCTCTCCTACTACAAGCCCCCATTTTTATCTATCTCTATCTCTCTCCTCTTCATATAAGTTTCGTAAAAAATGTGTCAATGGGGTATATATGTTGTAATTATTATGAAATGGAGGAAGTAAGACAAAAGCAACCATACAATCGATAAACAAATGTATGTGGTACACCAACAATATATCAATTAAACAACAGAGATGGAAAGAGAGCATATATTATTAAGATTTCACTATAAAGTATATAAATGCAATGAACCAAAATACAAGACCTCGTGCTGGGTCACAAGTCCAGACAATCAATACTCACTCGTTGATGCATCTGAACACTAGATAAGACATGGACTATAAATTAGGGATGTTAATCAAGCGAGTTGATCGCGAGCATATCTCTGCTCGACTTGACTTGAAAACCATTTAACTCTACTCAGACTCGTGCTCCTTACTCGTTGAGCTCATTAGGCCCTTCCTCAACTCATGGTCGTCAAGGTTGTGAGTCGAGTTCGAGTTGTTTGTGAGCTATTCAACTCGATGCACCCCTAATAGTAAATGTAAAAAAAAGAATTTTAGAAACGAAAATACACTACTTTTACTAAGTGTTAGAGTTTCTTTTATGGGTAAATGACTGATTTGGGTTACTTTTCAAAAGTGATATGATTTCTTTTAGGTTCTACATCATCAAACAAATTCCTTTAAAATTGTATGATCGTGAGGTGTACTTGTTGGGCATGGACGCATGGTCCATATTTTTCTAACTTATTTTTTAATTAATCTTTTATATTATATAAAAACAATCCACTGGAAAATAAATTAGGAAACAAAAGTTATCGAGCTGCTCACGAGCTTGTCAGATTTGTGCAGCTTCGTGCTCGTTAAGTTTTCGAGTCTAGTCAAATTCGAGTGGAGCCAACTTACATCAATCAAGTGTTGACCGAGTTGAGTTCAAATTACTCAAGAGTTGCTCACTCGCCGCTATATTCCTAGTCACTAGTCAAGTCAATACTAGTACCCCGCGCACAATCAGATTGAATTTTAGTTACTTCCCCCTAGAAATTTGCAGCAACAATTATTCATTTACTTAACAAGTACTAGTCAAAAACAGTATGCTAGACTACTAGCTGCACTAGTAAGACTTTTACCATAACTTGTTTTTTACTTAGAAGAAAGTCGCAACCTGCTGTAGTCATCAAGTATTTTTTTATTTTTCCGCAGCTTCCACGATTATCATTAGAATCATATTTTTGTTGCTCATTTTCAGTCCCTTCATCGCCCCCGCCCCGCTTTGGGGGTAGATTATCTCCTAGCAATTACTTCTTCTGCTGTCGGTGCCGCGGTGGTGCGATCTGGCTACCAGAACACGCTCCATCCGATAGGATCAATTCCACCAGCATGCCTCCCCAATTGCCACTTGTTAGCAGCACTGCACAGCCTTCCGACAACCCTTGCCGTTTACTGAAGGTTTCTTCACCTCTGGCTTTCCACCATTGAAGCTCTTTTCTGAATGCCTCAAAACATTTCGAGTCTGTTTGGTAAGCGATCATAAATGATGGTGATGGTGATGGTAATGCATGAGTCCTATGTCAATATATTAACACGGTTGGTTGTACGTATGAAATAATAATAGAAATTATACACTAAAATTCATTATCATTACCGTCATTTAATACTGCTTTTGGAACGAGTCAGTAATTGTTATCGCCTATTATTATGCTTTTGGGGGGTCACGGTCGGCCTTGGTTTCGGGTTAGACTTTAGACCATCAAGCATTCAAGCCTTCTCTTAACCAGTTTTGGAAGGTTTTTGCTTTGGTTGATTTTTTTAAGTATGCTACAGTATTGTTTTTACTCAGGCCCTGTCTTTTATGTAGGGGTATAAGTGGACTGCGAAAAGTCCAGAGTCCAATCCAAATTCAGCTCAAATTTATTAGATTGGACTGGACTTGACTAAAAAATGATTGGACTGGACTCGGACGCAAATTTTCGAGTCCAAATATTTTCGGACTGGATTTGGACTCACCCCTTTGGAGTCCAATAAGTCCAATAAATATTTTAGCATATAATATATGTATATATATATATATATATATGTATATATATATATATGTATATATATATATGTATATATATACATATATGTATGTATATATATATATATATATATATTTTTTTTTAGCTATTCAAACTCAAATATATGTATGTATATATATATATATAGGGTTGGAGTCCTAAGAATAGTTTTATACTCTATCACTCACGCTGATTTCCCCTTATCCCGGGTTGGAGTCCCAAGAATAGTTTTATCTATCACGCTGATTTCCCCTTATCCCCCCTCAAGTGAGTCCCCTTCATCTTACCTTATGTATATATGTATATGTATATATGTATATGTATATATGTATATGTGTATAATATATATATGTATATATATATGAATATATATGTATATATATATGAATATATATATATATGAATATATATATATGTATATATATAATGTATATTTTAAAAAAAATCTTTGACATTTTTGTTAAAATTTGGACTTTTAACATTCAAGTCCTAACTTTCACTTACCATTCGAAAGTCCAACGTGAGAATTGAAAACTGAAAAGGCAAAAGTTACTTTGACTCTTTTATCCACTTTTGTATTCTGTAATTTGCATTTTGATAAGACATTAAAGATGTAAAGATATATGTAACTTACTTTATGAAATTGATGTAATGAGTCTAATTTTTCAAATTTCAATGATTCAATCACTAGATTACATTGTGAACCTAAATCGGTAAAAAATATATTATAAAATAATCGGACTGAACTGGACTGGATTCGGACTTATGAAAAAAGTTTCGGACTGGACTGGACTGAATTCAAAAAAAGTTTGGATCGGATTTGGACTCAATTTCTCGAGTCCAAAAAACTTTGGACTGGATTTGGATTTGACAAAGTCCAATCCAGTCCAATCCACTTACACCCCTACTTTTATGTGCACAAGAAATTGCTAAACTAGTTTCATTCTTGTTCAAATTGGATTTAACTTATTAAAATTGTTTTACCGATTACAAGTTAAAACTGATTTCTACTTAATAAAACATCTGTTAATTTTACTAGTTAAAGTGAAATTTTCGAATTATCTTTTTAGTTGAAAATGACATGGCCTTAGAAGAGTTAAGTTTACTTACATGCCCAAAGGAGATTACATGCATATAAAACCAATTGGCAATATCGCAATAATTGGTTTAACTCATCTAGCTTATAATGTGGTACCTTTTTTCTTCTTTCTTCAATGTGAGACAACTCACATGTGCGCAACAAATAAAGCGTTTAACATAATTTGATCCGCCAATTAATACTTCTCATTTTATATCATATATATATATGGACAATATGGTAGGGAGAAATTTTCTCCAATGACTTTCTCCAATGACCTGGTCCCTGATCCATCTCTAGTTATTGACATGAACTTAATATTTTAACAAAAATGACACAAATCTGACCACTTTCTAATTTCTATATCCTCCAGGCCACCAGGACAAAGTTTCTATTTCTACCCACAGCACTAAAACCATCTTAATAGGTATGAAATTATTGCCATATGTTGAATCAGTCCCGTCCCTTAGCGCACGGGCTCCAGGAATAACAGGTCATTCATTCCAGATTTTCACTCACAACACTTGAAAAATTGATTTGATGAAGAATATGTAAATGATCCCGAAATATATTCATGATACATACAATAACAACCGCATAAAATCAATCAATCGCATGAATATGAACAATCATATGAAGTAGATCTCAAAAATCGCAAGAAGCATGAAAAATCGCAACAAAAGTAAGGGAAAAGAAAAACCTGAAACGATCTTTGAAGAACTATTCGAGCCTCAAAATCCGTATGGGTATGACTGACAGAGTGAGGGAAGTGAGAGGTTTCTAAAGTTTAGGGTTTGGGCAGGGTGTTGTATATACTCCATATAACGTAGTTTAATTAGGATTTATTGTTTTTTTTTGGGCCCCCTTGTGGGAACCCGTGGTAAGATGAATTTCCTCTGACTGCCCTCGCACAGGGCTACTCACCCAGAGGCCCAACAATCCCCAAACCCTCCCCCCCAACCCCCAACAATATTGAAATTTTACTTCCACCAAGATTTGAACCTTGGTCTCCCATGTGGGAGATAGAAGCCATACCATTGGACCCAAGGGTCCTTGGTAATTAGGATTTATTGTTGCATATGGGCCATAAATGCTGGACAATGGTATTCGTATTATTATTACTAGTCTTATATGTACGTGATTAGGGTTGATAATCAAATGGGTCGGCTGATGCGTGTAATTAGTAGATTTAATCATTATAGGGTCACCTTATCATGATTAAATAAAGGGTCCGGTCAGAGTGGGTTGCGTGTCGGTGATGACGGGTCGATAAACGAACAAAGCAAATAGATGGACAAAGTAGCCATAAGTGAGTACGAGTAAATATTAGACCTTGTGTTACTTTTTTTTACCGTTTCCTTTTAATTTTACAAAAATATTAGGTTATTATTGTTGACCTTGTAACGTTTCGGCCTGTCTTATAAAGACCATGTCTATCATGGCCCCATCCATTAAGAGCGCTTTTTATGTGACCGTACCCTTGTACCCAAATAGTTACCCTGTACAATAAACAAGTTTACACGTGACACTTGTGAAAACAAATACAAAGTTCATTTGCATAATAGCATGTACGAAAAATTGTGCGCAAAGTTCATTGCATCTTTTTCTGATTTTTAAAAACTAATAAATTAGAGATCTTGTAAATGTTTTTCTTAATTGAGGGTATAATGGTAAAAGAGGGTGGACACTAAGTCCTTCTCTCTTCCAATATATGATAGAGATTAGCCTTATATTTACATGCTGTAATTACATAATCACTTTAAAAGACTAATTGTATCGGTATCAAGTGGTAGATAATTTCTCCAAATGGTATCTTGCTCTATAGTAGGTAATAAAGTAAATCCCGAAAATGAATGAATATGAGTAGTTTGATGTTAGTTTAAGTTATAAACACCTCAAACATCATATATATAGTTAGTTTAATGTATTTATAAGTTGTTTTGATTTAAAATACACAATATAGGCAAGTTAGAACCAAACATAGGTCTTTTGATGGCATTTTAGGCCATTTTACTTGAAAAGGAATGAATATGAGTAGTTTGATGTTAGTTTAAGTTATAAACACCTCAAACATCATATATATAGTTAGTTTAATGTATTTATAAGTTGTTTTGATTGAAAATACACAATATAGGCAAGTTAGAACCAAATATAGGCCTTTTGAGGGCATTTTAGGCCATTTTACTTGAAAATGAATGAATATGAGTATTTTGATGTTAGTTTAAGTTATAAACACCTTAAACATCATATATATAGTTAGTTTATGTATTTATAACTTGTTTTGATTGAAAATACACAATATAGGCAAGTTAGAACCAAATATAGGCATTTTGAGGCCATTTTAGGCCATTTACTTGAAAATGAATGAATATGAGTAGTTTAATATTAGTTTAAGTTATAAACACCTCAAACATCATATATATAGTTAGTTTAATGTACTTATAAGTTGTTTTGATTGAAAATGCACAATATAGGCAAGTTAGAACCAAATATAGGCCTTTTGAGGGCATTTTAGGCCATTTAATTTCAAAATGAATGAATATGAGTAGTTTGAAGTTAGTTTAAGTTATAAACACCTCAAACATCATATCTATAGTTAGTTTCATGTTTTTATTAGTAGTTTTCATATAAAATACAAAATATAGCCATGTTAGAACTAAATATACGCCATGTTGGCCACTTTATATTACTTGAATATGAGTATATTTAACCATATGCAGGAGATATACAATAAGAAGCTGCATCATTGTACCACTCAGGGGTCACAGCCGAACCCTGATCTGTTGTATTGGGAGACAGTTGGGGGAGGAACAGAGGAAAAGTTCAGGGGTTGGGTCAGGGAGATCATTTGTACTACAACTCTTCATCAGGGCGAGGAGATGGCGGCTCTTCACAACCATATGAGTCGTCCAATTTTTCTCAGATTGAGGCGCAGGTGGAGGCAAAGGTCGCTGCACGGATGGAAGAGGTGGAGGCAATGGTCGCAGCACGGGTGGAAGAGTCAAGTCGGGCCCTCGTAGAGGAAATGATGAGAAACATGTCTAGTTTCGGCCACATGTTCTCGGGTTGCAACCCGGGCCCCCTCCACAACGCAGACTTAAAGATGACCCGGGGTTTGGTGGTGGCCAGTAGTGCTACGAGACACCCTTGACAAAGGTAGTTTTTTTGGTTTTGGCAACTAGGTAACTAACTTATAGTTTCCATATATTTAGTCTAACTATATGCATTTAGTGTCAATATTTATCGGCATCTCGCTTTGTTTCTAGATGTGTCGGGTTATTTTTTTTGGAACCCGACTTCTACTTTATTTCGACACCGGGATCTATTTTGCGTACATATATTTAATCTAGGTAGTTTGTCTAACTATAGACATTTAGTGTCTATATTTATCGGCATCTAGCTTATTAGTTTCTAGCTTTGTCGATATATATTTTTTGTAAACACCGACTTCTACTTTATTTCCCGACACCGGGATCTATTTTGTGTACATAATTGTAATCTATTTCATGTAATTATACAAGTATCTATGCAAATTGTAATATATATCAAAATTGCATATTTTTGTAATTGAAAAAATTGAATGCGATGGAGGAACAAACTTTAGTGTGGTATATTTAGGTGCAAATTGTGCAAGGTGTACGGGTTTAATTATTATTAAGAACAATAATATTTTAAATAACATTATTTTAAAACAACAACGACGGTTAAACATTAAATCAACGACGGCTAGGCAGTCGCTGTAAGGTAATCTATGCAGCCATGGACTTGAATTTTAACGACTACTATAGTATAATAGCGACGGTTATTTACAGACGTTGAATCAACGAAATCAACGACGGTTTTGAACATTCGGTGATACAACGACCGTTTGTAACAGTCGGTGATACACCGACGGTTAAAAACGGACGGTGAAACATCGATGGTTAAAAACGGTCACTGATTCACCGTCTGTTTAAAACAGTCGTTGACGTAGAGTCAACGTCGGTTTTCATTTACGGTCGCTAATGATCAGGAAACCGTCGTTGATATTTTTACCGACGGCTTGACGGTCGTTGATTCCAATATCAGCGACCACCGTTACAACGACTGCATTTCAACGACTGCTAGCCGTCGTTGATTATTTAGCGATGGTACGGTTTTTTTTTATCAACGTCGGCTTTTAGCCGTCGTTGATTACCACTTTTCTTGTAGTGCTATCTCCACATCCTCTATGTTTCCCTTCCATTTAGATTGAATTGTATTATCGTTTCTGAAATCGAATACTACGTTTCTATCTAATGGGTTCTCATCATAAAATTTCAGAACCAAATGAACAAAGTCTCGTCCTTAAGGTCATTGATGTTCTTTCTTAGTGGAAGGAGTACAAGAAATCTTCTCACATCCCCAACTACCCAAGACACAATTGTTCTAATCAGTAAAATAGCTTCCAATATTCTTTTTCATATCCTACCATCTCTATTAAGAACTTCACTTGGAATGTCATTAAGCCTGAGTTCAATCATTTTCACTGTAACAAACCAAAATTATCAACTTTAACTAAAACAAAGAACTACATTTCAAAACTTCCAACAGATTTTCACTTTAACTCATTGAAACTGTTTATTATTTAACAAAAACAAGGAAAAAATATTGAAAGAATGAGTATTGTACGTACACTGCCTCTGGTGCTCCCACAAAACAAATCCAAGTGGAAACCAATGACAAACAATCCCGTTCCTAAGATTTTAAAGGGCTTATGGTGAATCTGCAAATTGAGGCGCTAATTAGGAGTGTTAATCATCCAGTCCGAAATGAAAAATAGACTGGTCTTTTGGTCGAAGTTTTTTAAAGTTTTATTTTTTGGTCCAAATAGGTTGACAGAGGTGATTTTTAAAATAAACATTCTTAGAGTGATAATATTTATTGAATTTACGAATTTACATAATTTATTATGATAGAAACTGTGGTTTCTCTAAAAGAATCAATATAACATGTAAATTAATTAAATAAACTCGTAGCGTTGAACTTAATGATTGTCATGATATAGTTATTGGAGATGCAAACTCTAATGTGCTAAATAATAGCCAGCTAAACATGAGATAGAAAAATTTTATATGGACCCTATACAAAGTGTAATCACAAAAAATATCCCCCTTATATTAATAAGACATAAGTTAGTTGACTTATACAAGTTTAGCCAAAAATTCCTAACTTTTACTAAGTTTTTTTTTATTCAAACTAACTTTTACTAAGTGATTATTCAAAAAAACCATAATCAACATGTTTTTATAATCACTTAGTAAAAGTTAGGAATTTTTATAGTTTATTTTTTTTTATTATAATCAACATGTTATTACAAGTTTGGGCCCGAGTGATGTCCTGTGTTATTTTTTCATTGTTAACAAAAATAGAATTTATTTAGTAGTTGGAATTAGAATATGGTTCGATATAAGAAATGCAGCTTAGTGGTAAGATCATGACATTTGAAGTAAGAGATGAACGGTTTCCAATCCTAAGCTCTTACATAAATCCTTTGATCATTTTCAAAGGAAATGCCATGTCAGTAAAAAAAATGCAAAAAAAGTCTTTTTTATTCACAATATGCATTCAAAACATAATAACTTAACTCTTGATTTCGATTAAAAGTTCATAATATCATCATTGATCTTGACAAAAGAAGCAATAGAGGATCTCTTTCTTCCATAATTGAGGTTGTGGGTTCAAAATTTTATACAAATGACATAGCGCCATGTTAGTGTTTGAGGGGGGAGAGGGAACATGTGGCCACTTAGATGCCTACATTTCTTAACCACGCTTTTAAAATAATAATAATAAAAGATTAAACTGGACATTTTTTTTCTCTTGTAATAATTTTATAATTTAAAATTCCAATAAGGCTCAAGGTTTTAATAGTTGAAATTAGAATTGTATTACATATAGTGATGTAAATATCGGTGGTAATATCACGATATTATAAAGTAAGAGATCACGGAATCAAGATTTCTCAATGATGAATTGGCGCTATATTAATTTATGAGATGGGGTGACACATGACGAGCTACAATGCTTACTCATACGTTTAATTAATATATATATATATGTATAATAACCTACCTAATATATGTTAGGAACGAAATAATCTAAAAATTCAACCCAATTTATTAGAGACATATACATTATATTAATTTTCATTATTGAACACATACAATTGAACTTCACGTAGCGGTATGGATGGCAGTAGAGGTGATCAAAATGTGGGCCGGGCCACCACTATTAAAAATTGTCTCGCACAACAGGTTAGGCCTGACCAAATTTTTGGCCGATTTTTGTTGCCCAAAGCCCGCTTTTTCTGTTCCAAAAATAGCAGACTTTTCGGGCCAAGATCTTTTTTTGCTTGGCCAAACTCCGTCCCAAACCAAAAAAAAATACAGGCCGGGCCGAGCTCAAAATTGGGCCCAAAAAATCTGCCCAAGCCCGAACATTTTCAGACCGAGATACCTTTGATCAGCTCTAGATGGCAGCTAAAGTATTATGAACGCGATGTACAAGATATCTAGGAAATACTCTCGTTTACATCAGCACAATTCCTAGCTATTTGTAATACACAAGGAAAAAGCTTCATATAGTGGATCCTACTATATATTCAATAAGTTTACCATTTTGAGCACCTCAAATTCAAAAACCAAATTATTTAAATACATCATCAAAGAATAATAAAAAGGCAATCAATCCCACCAAAAAAGCATCAATTCCCCTCCCACCTCCTTTCAAAAATGCATCTATGAATCATCATCTAACACCACTCAAAAGTTAAGAACTCAAACAAAACAACAATCCCCCTTTCTTCCCCAAAAAAATGTTCATCATCATCACCAAAACCAACCATGTCACCGTTCTTCTTCTCCTCCTTTTCCTACTTTCTTTCTTCTCTTATGCCAATTCCTACGTCTTCATCTATGCTGGTTGTTCCCAAGACAAATTCCAACCTTCCTCCCCTTTTGAATCCACCATCAACTCCTTCCTCACCTCCGTCGTTAGCTCCTCCTCGCAAACCGGCCTTTACAACACCTTCACCCTAGGAAACTCCTCCCCTAACACCCCTTCCGACTCCTCGATTTTCGGCCTTTACCAATGTAGGGGAGACTTAAAACCTGATGATTGCACAAGTTGCATTAAAAGTGCAGTCACCCAAATAGGCCTCATCTGCCCTTACTCCTATGGGGCTACCCTACAACTTGAGGGTTGTTATGTTAGATACGAACGGTACAATTTCCTAGGAAAACCTGACTCAACTGTCATGTACAAGAGGTGTAGCCGGAGCACGAGCAACGACGTTGAGTTTTTCCGTAGGAGAGATGATGTGTTAGGCACCATACAAGGGGCGTCTGACGGGTTTAGGGTTTCGAGTTCAGGGTCTATTCAAGGGTTTGGACAATGTTTAGGGGACTTGAGCTCTAGTGATTGTTCTAGTTGTTTGAGTGAGGCTGTTAAGGAGCTAAAGACACTTTGTGGTCAAGCTGCTGCAGCTCATGTTTTTTTGGGTAAGTGTTATGCTGAGTATTGGGAAGCTGGGTACTATGACTTGTCTACTCATTCCTCAGGTACTCATTCGTACTCCTTAATTGCATATTTTTTTAGCCTATAGTTAGATAAATGTGAACGTAATAATAATGGTAGTTCTTGTTCTTGTTCTTGTTCTTCTTTTCTTGAATTGTTGCTGGGAATTAACTTCTACAAAAGAATAAAAAAGGTTTACAAACTAATTATTAGCATGTTATTTGTGGGTTCCTATAATAATGAGAGCTATATGGCATGATTACCATTACCCCAAACAATGCACACACGTTAGTAATAAGGTTCATAAGTCATAATTTGTTCGTTCCATTAACAGATTGTCACAAATATGGCAGGATTACCGCAAACCATGCACAGACGTTAGTAATAAGGTTTGTAGACACATTTTGGTCATTCTATTAGGTTCGTAGACACACCTCGTTAATTCGTTCTATTAACTAGTTGTCACAATAGGTCCAATTTTGACTTAATTTGTTCTAAAGTATGATTCATTGGATTATTGGATATATAGTACTCACTTATGTATTCATTATTGTACTTGTGTACAATAACTGAAACTAAACTATGCTAATAACAGAAATGTTAAAAAAACATATGTAGTATATATTCAAAACATGCAATAACTAAGGAAATTATTTTTAATTAGAATTAGGCAAATTAAAATTCACAAGCCAAATATTACGGGCAAACAGTTTATCCTTTTCAAAAGGAAATATGAGTGGACAAAATAAATACATTTTTCAATTGTTGTATAAAGCTCACTGTTTCATGCTAATTGATATATTGCTAATCTTGAATGGATTATCTCTAGTAACCATCTAAGCTTATCTTTATCTAGAAAGATCAGGAATAGGCTACGAATTAGGGGCATGAAAAAAATTTAAAAGGTAAAAATGGTCAAAAACCATTACTTTAAATTTTTATCGAACAATAACCATTACTTTTATATAAAGTAAAAGCATCAAAGCATATTTTGATACGTTACTTTCTTTTGGTCACCTTCAGTTTTTTGGTAGTTGGTAGTGCCCTTTTTCCTTCGAGTATGTTTGTCTTATCGCCTTCCATTATCTTTCTTTCCCCTAATTGATTATTCCCTTTGTTGTGATCATAAAACTGTACTTTTTGATTCGATCATATTACTTAGGCATGTCATAATGGATTATAAAGCTCTTTGTTTACCTTGTTTTAAACAACTAACTAGTTTTTTTTTACCCGGGCGATGCCTCGGGTCAATTACAATAAACTAATATGTTATTATTTTTAATTTTTATAATATATTTTGCTACTTTTTGTATTTTTTGTCCATTAAGAAATTGAAAAATTCACGTCACAATGTGATAAGTAAAGAAAAATTGAAAGGTTTGAGTTTGAAAACAATACCTTAAAAGGAATTGTGGTAAGAGAATATGATATTAATATTCTCTTGTAAGTTACGTAATAAGAGTGTTAGAGATGTATATACTTGTTCAAGTCTTTTTAGTTAAGTATACTTATTACAAGACTTTATCATATTTTATTTGAAACATTAGACAACAAATTCATAGTGTATCGATGGTTAAGCTCTAACTTTTCATTTCAAAGGTCACGTGTTCGATACCTTGCACTTACACATTTCTTTTTTAAAAGTGAGGAGTACACATAGACATAAAGCATTTGCATTAGAAAGTTGAGGAGAGTGCCACGTGGCACATAGGCTTTCTTTCGCACGCCTTTTAATATATTTGTATAGATATAGATACGGCTCCTGTCAACAACCTTTGTAGCAATAATTGGTGCTGATATGTTTCTTTTCGTATAATGTTAATCAACATATTACTTGTCCATGTTAAATTAAGTTCATTGTCAATAAGTTAATAGATAAAGTAAGATTAGTTTTAGTAGCTTTAAATAAGTGAATATCATGTTGAGAGAATACTTCGTAACAACCTGCTTGGTAATGATGATGAATCTATGGATAAGTTTTTAAAGAGTCATATATCAATTAAGATATATGGTAATGTTTGTCCACTTTGTTTTTCTCCTCATTTTTTTATATTTAGAGGTGGCATTGAGTGATAATGAGAATTTATAATTTAAAACACATATTAACATATGATGCTTCAATACCATATAAATATCGGCATGAGAGTTTCTTTACAAAACTTTTATATATTGTCATTACCAATAGTTCATTTTATTATTGGTTACCAATTATGTTTACATTTATATTTTAGGTATCTCAAAATACCATACCACCTTCTGAAATTAGTAAATTAAAACTTTAAATTTCTCATAATTCCTTTACTTACAGACGAACACTCCTAAGTCCTGATTTATTTTTATTTTTTTTTTAAAAAGCTACATTATTCTAATAAGGTAGAGATAGAAAATTAATTCAAAAGTGAAATATAATTGTAATATTTGTAGACAAAAGTTAATGAACGCTCCCAAGATGAAGTATTTCCTACGTTTTGTTTTAAATGAAAAGTAGGGTCTTGTCACGGAGATATAGGAGAAGAGAGAGATAGCAAGATAAAGAGAAGGACCTATGTGATGAAGAGAAAGATATAGAAAAATAAGTACCAAATAGAGTAATATTTTATTTATTTTAAAACAGGATAAAATGGTAAATATTTTATTTATTTTATAACGAAGTAAATATATAAGAAGAACAATTTTAAATTAACAATGATTTGATGAAATGAGACATATTATTGACATAAAATGGGAGTCCTGACTATTGAGTACTTAAATGCAAGCACAACTTTTTATGCACAAAACCACTTGTTGTAGCGGACTAAACTAAAGGTGACTAAAGGTGCTTATCCACTTATCATACAAGCACCAAAGTTGATACCATCAGTCAAGAGAATATTATGATGCATGTCCTACAAAAAAAAAATGTATGTAGGTCATCATCCTTAATTAATACTTTTCTGTGATGTCTCCTGTACCTAAAGAAAAAAAAAAGCTTTTCTGTGATGATCATATGATTAAATAACTCTACTTTCTACATAATATGCATATCATGATTAGTGCCATTGTGTTGTTAAATTATAAATATATGTCGCAATATTTAAAATTTTGGACTAGGAAAGGTTGAGCTTGTTAGTGCCTTAGTGGTCGACTGGTCGTAAAACTCTTAGACCCTTAGATTAGATGCTTTATGAATTCACGTTTCGTCTTTCTTGGTGCATGCATTGTTTGTATTTTAACACTGTTACTTACTTTGTCGTTCCTTTTAAAGAATTACATTTTTTTTTCTTTTTTAGGGTCTAAATTCATTAATTATGACTTTGTCCACAAGAATATAAGTGAAAATATGGTTATATGTGACATTATTATTAAATTTATTTCAAAATTTTCATAATATTAAATTAAATTTAAATAAATTAAATACGTCAATAAAATTATTAGTTACTCTTATAGAGCGTGAAATATAGTGATTTAAAAGAGATAGAGGTAGTACTTTCTCAATGCGAAATTCAACATCATGTTGTCTCAAAATTCTTATAATTGAAATTTTGTATAGGTTATATCTAGAAATCCTGCCTCGACTTAGATGATTAGAATTTTAGGGATGTGACAATGTTTTTCAAGCATGACATGCATATTAATGCAAGTGATTTTTTGCAAATGGAGGTGGTACCATCTAGAAATGCACGCAAAAAATGCATTTAATTTTTTTTTTTTTTTTGGTGAAAATGGAAATGCATAGATTAATGTTCAAAGATAAAGTTATTACAATCCTCAATGAAGTTACTTATACAACAATTAGGGGGGTTGGGAAAGGTCCTAATTGTGAGAACTTCATCCTCCATAATCCTAGCCGTCTTTGCCAACATATCCGCTACCGCATTGTCCTTCCTTGGGGTGTAGGCAAGCTTGAAGTTACCCCTCGTACATAGCACCCTGCACTCATCAACAAGAGAGAAGATATTAGCAGTACAAACATCCCCCCCATTTAAGAGACTTAAGGCCTGCTTACAGTCTGAAAACACGGTTGCAAAAAATGCATTTAATTTTTAACTGTACGAAAAAATCACTTATTCTTTTCCCCATGAAACTAACTATCTTCCCTCTCCTTGGTTTCTATGTGGCTTTATTATATACAGATCCGTCGAATGATGATGAAGTTGCAAAAACAGTGGCTATTATTGTTGGAATCATTGGAGGAATTGCAGTCTTGATCGTTCTTCTCTCCGTTTGCCGGAAAAAAGCGGGTGGTGGCAAATAATAAACCCCTCAAATCCATAGAAAATGTATTTAACTTTTATTTTTCATGTGCATCATGTTAAATTTTGTCTTGAAGTAAGTTTTCAAATGAGCTAGGCAATTAATTACATGATCAATTCATTACTTTATTCTCATAATTAAAAGTGTTTCTATATATATGCATTATTATTGTGTACCACTACCAAATTTTTGTACGCTGCTATAAGGACTGTATATATCATTTTTATATTCAAATAGTACTATAATTTATATTTTGAAAATTACTCCTTTAGTTATAGGGAGGACTACTAAGACCTAGGTTATTGACATATTTCATACTCTTCTAAGTGATGTTCTCTTTATCTCCTAAAAAGGGCAGCAGTGATTCTCTTCAAGATGTCATGCATGCTTTAAGAAGTTTAAAAAGAAAAGGAAAGAAAGAGAAACAAAAATCTACGAGATAATATCGATAAAAAAAAAAATCTACGAGCTAGTTCTCCTCTTAATCAGGTTGGTGGGTGCCTTATTTTCTTCACAATCTTTCATTATCATCTAATAATATATATGCCTTTTAACCACGCAAATGAAAGCCTCCTCCCTCTCTCTTTTCTCTCTCAAACCCTAGCCTCTCCTACCTTTTCTTCATCAGTTAGGGGGCTGCCATGGATGATTTTATCCATGGTAAGCCCCTTTTCTCTTTTTATTTTCAGTTTTTAGTTCATTTTCTAGTTTTGTTGAATAAATTAGTCTATCTTTATGAGATTTTTTTCAAACCCCGTTGTGGGGATTTTAGTCTCTGTTGTGGAGATCTCCATCTCCCCTATGGGAGTTGTGAATATGGTTTTTTTGTCTTTAGGTATGATAAATTGTTCTCATTGGTTGAAGTTCGAGACTCAACATGAAGGCATTGGAATCTCGGATGCGGTTAACATGGCTCAATCAAGAATGTTCTTCCCAAACTATGTCAGAATGATAGACTTCCTCATCAATAGCTGCTTGATTCAACAAATACAAGGGGACTGCGCTGTATTGCTCGATCTGGTTCATTGTAGTTTCTTCGAAGACGAATTTGATTTAACATTGTTTGATTGTATCTTGTTTTTCTTTAATACCTATTGTAGATGTCGTTTGGCCTTCAATTAATGAAATTTCTCTTTCAAAAAAAAAAATCAGGTTGGTGGGTTTTGCTTCTTTACTCTGCATGAGCCCACACATTATTAACCAAATTGGTCCATTGAATCAAATCTATTTTAATGAGAGTGTTTGATTGGGTGTTAAATATATTTATGAAAAAGTAGTTTTCCATTGTTTGTTTGTAAAAGGCTGATAATAATTTTTTTTTTAAGGTTGATAATAATTTTCTTAAATAGTGGAAAATAGTTTTTTTGAAGTTAAGTCATTCTTTTGATTTGAAGTCATACGACATCTACAATAGAGGCAAAACTAACAAATGCATATCAGATTGAAATAAATATAAGGATAGATTTCATGGAACTACCTTTTATAACAATTTTTTTTCAAAAAACTACCTTATAATTTTTTTTTCAAAAAACTACCTTATAAAACAAAACCCGTTTTAAACGACCACCAATTGACGACATCCGTTAATTTTGATAGTTAACCCCTCCTTTGACCATCACATGATGGTCACATGAGTTCATTAAAACTAACAAAAACTCAATTTCAACCCTAAAATAATCCAATACAAATATAAGATCATGACTCACGTGAGTTTTTAATGATATGATCAGGTTGGTGGTTTGATGTAGGGCTGACAATGGGTCGAATTAGGTCAAGATCAGGTTGGGTATGCGGGTTAGCGGGTTGAGAACCCCTTGACCCAACCCGACCTGTTAAGTTAAACGGGTTGGGAATTACAACCCAACCCAACCTTATGATAAACTGGTCAACCTTCAGGTCGACCCGTTTGATTTTTTTTCGTGTTTTTTCCAGAATAAAATAAAACAACACAATTTATCTACAAATAACAGTATGCAGCAACTTAACATTAAGCCATTACATAGCCATATAATGCTACATATTGTTCAAAATCAACCTAAGTTCTGTTCAAAACCAACCCAACTGTTGTTCAAAATCAACATCATCTTACAACTCCGTAAGCAATTGTTCAACATTAAGTGTAATGACTAAGTCATAATAAGCAAGAGCACTCCAAAGTCTAACTAACAAATGTATTAGAATTTTGTGTTCCTGGAGAAAGTTCAGGGCTTTCACTCTCCAAAGGACTTTCAATTAACTGAAGATGTTGAATATTTGATTTTGTGAAGAAGACTAGAAGAGCAGATTACTCACAAGTGAAGAAAGATATAAGAAAGGTAGAGGACTAAAGAAGTTTTAGGCGCCGTTTCTCACTTTCTCTTAGGGTTTGTCATTTGAGTCTTGAGAAGAGTTAGGGTTTTTACTTTATTACTTTATGGGCCAGCCTAATTTTTTTGCTTTGATTTGAGTTAGATATTTTAGGTTGTTTTTTCATAAATGGGTTAAACGGGTTAAAATCAGGTCGAAATTTCCAACCTAACCCAACCCATTTAATTAAACGGGTTGAAATTTTTGACCCAGTCCATTATTAATGGGTTGGGTGCGGATCGAGTTGGCGGGTTGGGTAATATTTTGCCAGCTCTAGTTTGATGGACCGGCTGTGTTCCTAAATGTTATTCCTTGTGTAAAAAAACACGTGTAAAAAAACTGCGGGCTAAATAAACAATTGAAAATCCTAATAAGCTTGAGGCCCATTTTGGAAACATTTTGGAACCAAGACCCATTGGATATTGGTATCGGTCTAGATTTTCTAGACCCTGAGTTTAGGGTGAGTTTGAGTCTAAATTGAAATTTACGAGTCTGAGTCCTAGTGTTGCCAAACCCGACCATGCCCATCCATACTTGACACCAATAAAAGTGAGGAAAATGATATTAGAATTAAATTCATGTTTGTTATTGTCTTTTAAAGTGATTATGTAATTACATCACATACATATAAGGCTAAATAGAATTTGGTATCCACCCTCTTTTACCATTATACACTTAATTAACAAAAAAATTTACAACACCACTAATTAATTGGTTTTAACAAAAAAAAAAAATACAATTAATTTTGTGCACAATTTTTCGTACATGTTTTTATGCAATTGAGCATTCTACTTGTTTTCACACCTATCACGTGTTGACCCGGTTATTGGATACGATAATCCAATGGGTACAAGGCTAGGTCAGTTAAAAAGGGCTCTTAATGGACGTGGCCAATGATGAACAAAGTCTCTATTGGACAGGGTTGTTACAAGGTCAACAATAATAACTCAATATTTTAGTAAAACTAAAAGGATACTGTTTGGGCTCAATTAATCAGCAGCCCAATAAGGAGCATAAAAAGCCTCCTAAAGCATGGGACAGGTGGCAGCCGTGGGTCCCACCCGCAAGTTGACCTAATCACAAGAACCTGGGAAGCCTCTAAAATGGTGGAGTAATCATTGCTGAAAAAGGTAACATGCCCATTGACGCCAAAAAGGCCCATCTGAACAATGTTTCCTGTCTGGGAAATCCCCAACACTATAAAAACCAATTGCCTCATCAATGAACAGGTATTGAATTCTCACCTAACAAACTAGAGCATCTCTCTCTAGACTTTCTCTCTCTACCTCAATCTCACCTGACTTGAGCGTCGGAGGGGCGATCCCGGAGTCACCCCCGAGGTAGTCTAACCTTGTTTTGCAGGATTCTGGTGTACGGATATCGGAGCTCAGGCGACCGCTCTCGGGGCCCACATCACATCTCCCAACCAATTACAACCCTTAATTTCTTAGTTAGCAGAAACAGATACAGTAAAAAAATCACATAAGGTCTATATTTATGTTTACTCACTTTGGTTATTTTCTCTATCTTTTTCCTTTGTTCGTTTATCAACCCGTCATCACTATCCCGCAATCCACAATGACTCGACCCTTTATTGATTTGCAATAAGGTGACCCATTAATAACCCAACGCACTACTTACACGCAGGCCGCAGCTTCCGGCTACCTAACCCATCTAATTGTCAGGCCTAATCACCTAGTAATAATAATACCAATAACATTTTCGTCCCATTTGCAACAATAAATCATAAACTACATATACATTGCGTGGAGTTACAGTTATACAAGACCCTTGCCCAAACCCTGAACTTTAGATTTTAGAAACCTCTCACTCTCAGCTTCCCTCACTCATAGTCTCATACTCATACGGAAACGTTCCAGGTTCCTTTTTTTTCCTTACTTTTGTTGCGATTATTCATGTGAAATTTCATATCTTGCGATTTCTAAGACCTACATCATGTGATTATTCATATTCATGCGATTGATTGATTGATTTTATACGGTTGTTATTGTTTGTTTCATGAATTTATTTCATGTTTTTAGGGATATTTTACATGTTTATGATTCGAACTTTTATGTAGGGCAGGGTATTTATGTCACCAATTAGTAGATGCGCATATTTTGATACGGTTGTTCATTTGTTCATCATCAAATTAATATGTCAAGTGTTGTGACTGGAATTCTGGAATTCATACCTTTTTATGATTTTATTTTTCGTATTAAGTTTTTAGCTGGTTTGATGGGATTAAAACGTGGATATCAAATTTGGTTTTTGTTTTGGTTTTGGTTGGTTTCTTCAAGTAGAAATTGAAGTACACTTTAGGGGATTTCAGCTTAGGGTTTTGATTCCTTTTGATTATCTGCTCATATATAACAAATTTTGCTGTTGATTTATCAGTTTTTTTTTAAATTCCAAATTCAATACAACACCCCAAAAAATTTAGCTATGAATTTTGATTCTGTTGCAAAATTCGTGACATTACTTGCTGCAAGTCTTCTTAGAACTCTTGATAGGTTTGTTTAATTAGTCTTTGAGCTAACAAATTTCACACTAATCGAAAAAAGAAAAAAACACATTTGAATTGATTGTCAAATGTTATTGTGATAATTTAAGTTTAATTATCAGGTTATAAGGAAATTTGAGGAGGTATATAAAGAGTTCTATTGTGAATGTAGGTGATGGGGTGCCATTGCCAAGGGGTCTGGGGAAGTTTGCTAATAAAACCACGGAAATTATTGATAACTCTTGTGGGGCTGGCAATGTTAGTATATGGGATTTACGTTTTTGGAATGTATAAGCAAGCGTTGCCGGATTCCGGTCTTCCGGCTATGATTCAAAAGGCTATGGCTATGTCGCTTTCTAACATCGTTTTCGACAATCTTCCTAAAGCTTGGTATGTAATATAAGTTGTTGTTCTTGTTTTCTTGTTTCTAACAAAATGAAGATTCATGAAATCCACACTACTGCTTACATTCGCTATTATCAAGTTCAGTACGGACCTTATGTCACTCTACTTGGGCTCTAACTACGACCATAAGCATCACAACAAACCAATTTCTTCATATACTGCCGTTGATCAATTTGAAGCCCCCATGCTCTATTTGGAATCTTCGGTTTGTCTAATACTATTTCTCTAATTTCGTTTTAACAATTTCTTACATGTCTCTCTTACCTTTATTTATTTATATATATCTTAGGGAAAGATAACTCGGACATATTATCAGTTCAATTAGATTTTGAGTAGAAGTAATACTCTGGGGAAAGGGCATACTCTAAATTACCGCTAGTATCCCACTTTGCCACCAAGAGAGCTACTATCTTACATACCCTTTTAATATGTGAAATATTAATGAAATTAAATATTCAAGCAACGAAGGGTGCAAATAGCTAGTGGTTTATTTCATATCCATCTGGTACATGTCTTTCTTACCTAAGATTTGCTAGATTTTGGTCTTTTGATGTCTTAAGCATAGGGTATAGTTGCTTTTTAGGAGGAGAGGGAAAGGTGGCAAGTAGAATGAAATAAGTTTGTACATGTCTTATTTCCTGAGTTATTAGGGGGGGTTAGAGAGCCAAAACAAAATCAAATAAGGAAGAAAATAAAAGTGGAAAGAATTTAGAAAAGCGAATGAAAACAAAAAGTTGGCATAACAAAGGAAAACAAAGGAAGTAAAATTGAATACATGTATTTGAATTGCCTATATGATATTTAGAATCTTATACTATAACATATGTAGTATATATTGGATCTTGATTAGAAAAATAGGTTTTGAGTTCGAGTGCCTGTACAGAGTAGAAGCTCAAAAAGATCTCAATGCCATTTTGATACATCAGATAATTATTATAGTTGATCATCACATTAATGAACTGTTAGTTATTTTTATCATCTTAATAATCATGAATATAGGTTCAGGTAGCACCTAAAGGGTCTGCTGAGCGAAAACAAGCTCAACAAGATTTGGATGATGAGATATCGCGTAGGAATCATACAGAATGTGCTATCAAAGAGATTGGAAAAGCTCTTTTTGGCGAAGAAAATTACTATGAGATGATTACGACCATCCGATCACCGGTTGTGGACGATTGGAATTGTTACATAAGAATGGTAGTGTATATATAACCTTTTCTTTTCTTATTTATACCAAAATGTATCACCTAGTGTGAACTATTTAACATGAACTTTTAGTAGCTAAATAACAAATTGCTATTTATATGTTAATTGTATCCAGTCGATCGCTTATATGAAACATTGTGGGAAGTTCTACACGTACAACTTGAAGTTCATGATAACGTTTGCAAGTATGTGCAATGCTGGTTTTCAACCTCATCAAGTGGCTGAAGTGGCATCTCAAGTGTGTAACAACAAGTGTACTTTGGGCCTGTTTGACCAAGCTTTCAAGAAAAAACTTGCCAAGCTTTCAAGAAAAAACATGGACAAATGAAAAGGTTATAAACTTGGACAAATGAAAAGGTTATAGACTTATAGTGTATTTGGCCATCGAATGTATTTGGCCTTTTTGGGCCCCCTTTCGGAAACCAGTGGTAAGAAGAATTTCCTCTGGGCTGCCTCGCACAGGGCCACTCACCCAGAGGCCATTTGGCCATCGAATTATAGCAGCACTTATTCGATATTGTTTGTCCCCTTCTTTTCACTAGTATCTTACGTAGTTATTTATGTATATGGTCACCTTTCTGGCTTTTTCCCTATTAAAAGATGTCATTATTACTGGAAATGAAATAATCATGAATGAACCTTGTGCTGATGTCATTAATATTGGAAATGAAAGTCATTCAAGTGTTTGGTACTCCTTATATTTTGATAGTTATGGAGTACCAATACGGAGTACATCCACGGACCAAAGTTGCTTGGTCTACTGGTAGGATTCTCAACCAGTCACAAGTTGAGAATCCTACTATTAGGGTCTTTGGGGTGGGGTTTTCCTTTATCCTTTACCCCTTACTTTCAAAAGCTTAACCTGTATAGCTGGCTGGCTTGATTCGTGCGGAGTTTAAATTTAGTAGGGTATTTCATCTTACCATATAAAAAAATACGGAGTACATCCATTGTGCTTATTGGAGGCCAGGTCATTTGGGAGCACCGATTGCGGGTGCACTCTTTTCACTTTAGGGGGTGTTCTTTTCGTCGGATGAAACCTGAACTTATGTGAACAAGAATTATCTGAACTTATTAAAATTTATTAAACTTGAACTAATTTGTATTGAACATATTTGAAATTAATTTATTTGACCTTAATTAAACTTATTGGAACTCATTAAACTTGAATGACCTGATTAAAACTTATTGACTTGATAGGACTTGGTAGAAACTTATTTGACTTGGTATGTCCTGATTGCAACTTATCGGAACTTATCATACTTGAAACTTATTTTGTATTTATTTAAGGTGAAGAGAACGCCCCTTAAACTCGATTGATCCGATCAAATGTTATTGATCTGATATAAACTTGAGAGAGTCAGCTTTTAGGACTTGATAGAAACTTACAAGACCTGACTAATACTTATTAACTCGATAACTTCCAATTGCAACTTATTTGAACTGAAATTTATTATATTAAGGTGAAGACAATGCACCTCATATACTAGGGCCTTATTAGACCTTATAGAACCTTATAAGACCTTATTTAACTTATATGATCTTATTGGAAATCCAAACTTATTAGATCCATAGTATATTATTTTAAGGTGCAGCATACCTCATATACTAGAATCTCATTGGATCTGATACGACCTAATAACATCTTGCTAGACCTTATTGAACTTATAAGACCTTATCGGACCTTATTTAACTTATATCTCGCCGTCCCTTTTTGATTGCTCCATATTCCTCTTTGGGGAGTCCTTTTGAGATTACTCCATACCTTAGATATATATCCTCTCAAACATTACCTCCCTCGAGCTCACCAAGCCGGTGTCGCATGGTTATGGGTTGCAAAACATGTATTGAGAGTCCATGTAAAATCCTACCTCTCGGTCTATAACTTTGCAATACTATAATAATCATACAAGATTGGTTAAGATTAACAATAATAACTTAATAATACAATTAGACGAATTCATAAATAAATAATTATTCGATTCATCCCTCATGTGCATACATAGATCATCAATCCCTTAAAATAAATCTACTCGCTCATAATATCAAAGAACATAATTAAAATAATAAGAATAAACATAATTATGTAATTAACAAAACTATAATGAATAAAAGTACCTGGAATACAAAATCGTAGCAAAAGAAAAATTCAACTTGAATTATTTGAATGAGCGTAAAGTCCGAAAATATAAATAGGTTAGAAAATCCAAATACTGAAACTAGGTAAACCAAAAAAAATAAAAGATGCACTGCCCAACAACCAAATGAAAACACCCTTAATTTAATACTTTCTCCGTTCATTTTTAATGCAATGTTTGTTTTTCTACACTTGCAAGGCACAATTTTAACCATTTATAATTTTAGTTATGTATTTGTAAAAATTATGCAAATAAGATATTAAAAAACTATACGTTAAGACGACTTAAGTAACATCTCGTCTGACTATATTTATTCTTGTGTATATCATCATACATAGTCAAAGTGTGAACTACGAATAGGAGACTAATTAAAATGTTGCAATTCAAAAAGAACGGAGGAAGTAGTCAAAACTCCCAAAAAATAAAAAGGTAAAAAAAATTAAATAAAAAATAAGATAATCCCAATATCCAATCCAGTGAAGCGTGCCATATAATGGCCCAAGTTAATCAGCAGCCAAAATGATGGGCCCCGCATATATAGGAGCCCCGAAAGATGAGAAGTCAGTTGGTATATCATGGACCCTATTGCATGGATATCCCCATTTCCCTCTCATACAAGTATACAACTACTATATAAATACCAATTATCACCATAAAACCCAAAAAAACTCCCAAAATCTCTCTCATCCTTTTTTCTCTCTCCTCAAATCCCCCAAAGCTCTCTCATCTATTTTTCTCTCTCCTCAAAAACCCCAAAATCTCCCTAAAAACCATAAAAACAACCCAGATATTTCAAAAATAATAGCAAAATCAAAGTAGAAAATAAGATTGATATCAACAAAAACTTCACATTCGCAAGCACAAATTCAACATTTGGTCATGAAAAACACACAAACTAGAAAAAGAAAAAAAAAAGGTAATTCGAATTGTCAAAGTGCAATTTCATGAATATTCTCAATAAAAATAGTTGCATTTGTATTTTTACTAAAAAAATGCTTGAATATTGTAGTTCTCGCATTCTTACTAACAAAGTCCGAAGTATAAACTTGAATTTTCGCAAGTTACAACAAATGTACGTGTTGGATTGGCTTGAATATTTACAAAATAGTTGAGAAATGTGAAAATTTTCAACTGTGTATGTTTGCCTTGAATTCTAGAATATACTTAGACAATGAAGCAAATGTTTAATTGACAACAACAAATGTTCAACTTAAAACAATAAATATTCAACTGAAGACAGTAAATATTCAGTTGAATATAAAAATGTTCAACTTAGTTCTTTGCTTGAATTTTGTAGATCCGAATAAAAATACACAAAAACATTGAAATTCCATTGAAGGAGATAGTTCGAAAAGGAAAAGAAAACAAGAGTTAAATTTAATTGTATATGAAAATGTTCAATTGCATGTGTTCGATTGTACATGGAAATATTCAACTTAACAAACAAAATATTCATTTTGTATATGGAAAGATTTAGTTGTATTTTTTCAGCTTAAAACTGAAAATATTCACTTGCACAGCTTTACTTGCTCAGCAAATATTCGACTTAACAAACAAAATATTCACTTTGTATATGAAAATGTTCAGTTGTATTTGTTCAACTTAAAAATGCAAATATTCACTTGCACACCTTTACTTTCTTAGCAAATATTCAACTTGACAAACTAAATATTCATTTTGTATATGAAAATGTTCAACTGCATCTCTTCAGTTTAACATGCAAATAATCAATTTGACAAACAAAATATTCACTTTGTATATGGAAATATTTGCAAATGTTCAAATATTGACACAAAATATTCAAACTGAAAAACCAAATGTTCAAATGCAAGTTCCAAATGTTCATCTTGTAATACATGATTCACAAATGTTCACATTTATAAACCACATATTCAAATATTAACATCAAATATTCAAATGTTGACACAAAAATATTCAAACTGAAAAAATAAATGTAAAAATGCAAAACTTCCAATGTTCATGTAGTAAAACATAATTCATAAATGTTCACATTTATAAACCAAATATTCAAATGTTAATATCAAACGTTTAAACGTAAAAAAAAAAAAGTGCAAACACTTCATATATGACATCAAATGTTCAGCTTGAATTGTGAAATATTCACTTTCTTTTCAAAAATGGTCAACAATACAGACCATCAAATGTTCAGCTGAGCTGCTTTACCAAAAAAATTCAAGAGGAAAATTACTCATCTAATTTTCAATCGTGAAGATAGAGTTGCTCAAACTTGTTGATATTGAACACATAACGTATCAAAGATTCACAAAACCCTATCATTTATCTTTCATCACCAAATCTCACTTCTCCCTCCCAAATCGATCGTTTTCTCTCTCCTAAGGTTTATCAAACTTGCTACCGCAAGAGCCAGGGACGTCGATTCCTCTGCCACTAGCGATGTAACCGTCTACACGGCACTGTAACCACCATCACAGCAACAGAAGGTGAGGCGTCACTCGTGGAGAAGGCGAGGAAGTGGATGCAACTCCATTCTAATCGTTATGGTGAATGTAGTGGTGGTGGTGCGGGTGAGGAGGTGGTCGGAGAGGATGGAGGTGGTGGTGGTTGGGGAGGAAGATGTCGCGTCGTTGGTGTGGAAGTGTGTCAGATTAGAGTTGGTGGTGGTGGTGGTTGAACATTTTCATATATAAAATGAATATTTAAATGGGGTCCATGTAAGAGCTACATGGACAGGGTCCTGTCCATGTAATAATTTGCGGATATGCAGCTAGAGTGATGCGCTGCCCAATGGAATGAGACGACAGCTTCATCACGCGGCCCAGAAGCAATCCCAGCGTTGGAGCTTAGAATGTAACGCGGTCAAAAGCAGAAAGTGCGATCCGCCCAGGTAGGTGGGGCGGATTCCGCCCGTCTTCAGGTTTTCTAGATTTCCCATCCGCCCGACCGTGCGAGATCCGCCTGGTTGGGCCCATACCTTTCTAAGTCTTCTTCTCATTTTATTCCAAATTCTGGAATATGATCAAGTGAGATTCGCCTTCAGCCGGGGGAATCCGCCAGTGGGGCAGCCATCAACGTCTTTAATGCCGATCATTTTAACTTCAAATCTTGCCATCTAATTGGGACCATAAAGTACGAGATTGAAGCTTCCTATCAACAATACACAACTACGCATGGTGAAATCAAAGGGAAAACACCAAAAAAGGTCTAATTAATGCATCACAAGTTCAAACATATAAAACAACACCCAAGCGTAAAATCATAGCAAAATGGGACTAAATAAGCTCCTAAACTACTCAAAATTCTAGGGAATAAGGCGATAAAATTAAATAAAATATGAACACATCATACGCCCATAAGCTAGACTTTTGCTTGTCCCTAAGCAAAAGTAGTCAGAAAACAAGAATGCAAACAATCAAGCTAGTCATCTCACCACGTTACAATGCGAAAGATGTTTAAGTGACTCAGAATTAAATTCAGGCATGTCACAATTAAAATCATCAAGCTCAGCAAAGAAACTAATCATCAAATAAAAATCAAAAGAAGACACCAAATATGCGCCACAAATCAATGAAAGGATCTCATAAGGGAAAAACTCTTCACGCACGTGTAAAATTAAACACTCACCAGGCAATTCATTGCTTTTATCCATCCCAGGGATTATCCCTTCCAACTCTCATGCCCTTGTGTCTAAACGGTAATCAATAACACTCACTTGCCAGACTCCACGAAGTTAGTTCATAAGCTATAATAATCTCTGCAAAGTAGCTAATCATACATGAAAACAAATCATATGACTCATTTAAGGCTGCAATGGGGTTAATAACAGTAGGTATGGGGATTATTTTGGTTATGTGGTGTTCAAGGAAGTAAAGTATCACTACTTGATGAAACCACACATGCATACAACGAAGTACTATCCAACACAATCACAACCATTATTCTTTTTCAAATCCCCTACTTTCCCTCTTTGTTAAAAGCTTTAACAACTATAATACATTAGCTACTAGCTACAAAGGGTAGATGTTACTTTGAATTGCAACAATATTCATTCATACCAACAACCAATTTCATCTAGCAACCATCAATCAACATATAATTCCTAAATACTTCACAACCAAAGGTAGAGGGAGGCAATTTTGGAAAAATGAGGAGCTCATATATAGCCATATAGGTATAAAAAAGATAGGCTCCTCTGAGAGTGATTAACTAGGGGAAATAAATGCAAGAAAGACAATCTAGTTATGTGGTTCATTTTCCTATATGAGTCATAATCATATCTTTTATCAAATGTACAATCAATGGTTTAAGGAGACAAAGCACAAGTTTTGGCATCCCTTAGGAAAGTGGGCACACACATATGAAAGGAAAAACTGGAATACATATAGTTTCAAGGCACAAATCTAACAGTTAATCTAAAACATGCTTTCCCCTCAAAAAAAAAAATCTTAAACATGCTTGTAAGACATAAAAGGTGCCACAATTGTGATTCTTAACTTAGATCAAAGTATAGATTTCCCATGCAAGGTTGATCAATCAAAGTTCCATGCCCATCAATAATCTAAAATCAAAACATTCATATTCAACCGGCGCACGGGAGACAACTATCCAACTTGACTCTTGTTTCCTAATTCATTGAGTATTTTTGTATTTGTTTTTACGGAAAGCGAGACAACATAACGAACAGGGAAATAACATAAAAGAAAAATAATACAATGCATTTTAAGTTATAATTTTAACCTTTCGCTAAGTGAAATCGGGGATATGAAGCAATAACATAATAAAAACAAAATAACATAAATTTAAAAATTCAACCAGATAACGTTTCTAAATGCAATCAATTGAACAATTCCAAAAATTAAAGGATTTGGAGAAAAGAGAAAACAAACCAGGGGAGTCAAGTGGAGAACCCAGTATATTAATGCGAACATGGACATTTTCCATAATAGTGGAAGCCATCCCACCTTCACAATCCTTCAAAATTAATTTCTGGACATCAAACAGAAATTCCCAGATTAGAAAAACTTTTCCTAATTACTACCTAGATGAAATTGCATAAAAATTTACATACTTATAACTATATACTCTAAGATATTCTTTCCAATTGCATACCAGGTAAATTTTTCTTCCAATTAATATACCCAGATATAAATGTGTCCAATTGATACAAAATTTGCAACCAAACTCGATAGATTTAGCTGGAAATGGAAGAAAATTTCAGTCCTTACCAGAGCAGAAATAGCTGCATAATTGAATTTCGGCAGAAATAGTGGAATTCACTTCAATCTAACCTCCCACCTCCCAACACTCCATGGTTGCTTTTAGGGGATCTGAATGAAGTCACCAATCAAGGTGAACAATCTGGAGGGCATGATTTCAACCCTAATCAGTGTTCGGACTTCAGTATTTTCACGGACGCTGCATGCATGGTGTATCTTGGTTTTCATGGGAACCCGTTTACTTAGTATAACGCTAGAAATGGTTTAAATCTAATTAGAGAGAGACTGGATCGTGCATTAGTCAATTTGAGTTAATTGGCTTAATACATATCCAACTACACATGTATTTCATCTCTCTAAAACTCACTCTGGCCATTGTCCTGATTTATTGAATCAGTTGAATGATAGTCTCGTTGATGGCAAGAACTTTTTTCAGTTGCAATATCCATGACTGGAAGAAAAATGTTTTTAATTATAACATTCATAGGAAAAAACAGCTTATTGCTAGAATAGATGGTATCCAAAAATTTCTTGCCAAAAAGTACTCATATTTCCTGGTTAATCTTGAAAAATACCTCTTAATGGAACTTAACCAAATTCATCATATTGAGCGTATCTTTTGGGCTTAGAAATCCGGCCTTGATTGGAGGAAATTAGCTGACTGTTATCCTACTTATTTTCATTTAAGGGCTAAAATTCGTAATTCTAGAGGTAGAATCCTTATGCTCTAAGACTAATAATGTCTGGATTGAGGACCAAGTTACTCTTAGGGGTATGGCCCGTAATTACTTTGTTGACATATTCACTACTACCCATGTCTCAAGTTTACGGGCTTCTAATCCTAGTGTGGGGAGAGGTGATGTTGACCCATATGAAAATCTTGGTCTTCCTCCTTCAAATGATGAAGTTAAAGAGGTCCTCTTCCAAATGGTGCCTTTGAAAAGCCCAGGCCCAAATGGAATCCAACCTATCTTTTGGCAAAAACATTGGAACGATTGAAAAGATCAAATTGTCGCTTTCTTGGGAGATTCTTTTATGAAGGCCTAATTCCCAAAGAAAGAGAACATGTCCCATCTTTGCCTTATTCCTAAAATAGCTTATCCTATCTCCCTTAAAGACTTTAGGCCCATTGGTCTTTGCAATTCTTCCTATAAACTTCTGACCAAGCTTATAGCTCATAAACTTCGTCCTTATTTGCCATATTGGGTTGGCCCACTCCAATCTAGTTTCATTATGGACAGGTCCATTGAGGAAAATATTATTATTATCAAAGAAGTTACTCATTTATTTAACAGAGCTCCTAAATCTAAGAATATTATGGCTCTTAAAATTGATATCTCTAAAGCTTTCGACTCTTTAGAATGGAATTTTATTAAGGAAACTTTAACCAACCTTAAAATTCCTTCAAATCTTGTTCAATTGCCTCTATCTCCGTCCTTTGGAATAGGGTTATCACTGAACGGTTCCACCCTTCTCAAGGTATTCAACAAGGAGACCCTTTATCTCCTTACATTTTTGTCCTTTGTTCGGATAAACTGTCGAGAATGATTCAGGATAGTGTGAATAGAAAAGATTGGAAGCCTATTAGATTCACTAGGAATTTTAGTCTTTCTCATCTTTTTTATGCTGATGATGTTTTCTTGTTTGGCCAAGCTTCCACTTCTAATATTGGAGAAATGAAATATGTTCTTGATGAAATTTATGCTATGTCCGACCTTAAAATTAATTGCCAGATGTCCTCTATTATATTTCCTAAAAGAATGAACCATAATATTAGAAGATCCTTAACTGCTTATTGCCAAATTAATCAAGCCTCCACCTTTGGTAGATACTTAGGCATAAACATTTCCCCTCTAAGACCAAGTAAGAGAGATTTCCTTGATATAGTTAATAAAACTAAAGATAAAATCCAAGGATGGCAAGCCAAACTTCTTAACTTAGCTGGGCGTAGTACTCTTGTTAAAGTTTTTTTAAACACTTATCCTCTTTATGCCATGTAAACTGCTTTGCATCCCGTGGCTATCCTTCAGAATATTGAAAAGTATTGTAACAAATACCTTTGGAATAAAGTTAATTCTACTCACTATATTCCCTGCACCAACTGGCATACCATTTGCACTCCTATCTATATGGGAGGTTTGGGCATTAGGAATCTTCGAAAATAGAATCTCGCTTTTATGGCTAAATTGGGGTGGAAAATCTTAGCCCAACCCAATAAGTTATGGGTCCAAATTCTTACTGATAAATATCTTAAAGGAAGTAATTTTTTGGATTGCCTTTCTAATCCGAACACTTCCCCTTTATGGAAGGATATCCTTAAAGGTAGGGCTACCCTTAAAAAAGGACTAAAAATCTCAATTGGAAATAGGGCCCATACCTCCGTCTGGTATAACAACTGGGTTGAAAATGGCCCAATTTATCAAAACCCTCAGGGCTCTATTCCTAAAGGTATAGCCCATTTAGGGGTTCAGGATCTTATCCGAAATAAGACCTGGAACCTTCAGATTATTGCCCTACATGTCCCCTCTAATCTTCTCCCTCTAATTCAAGCCATCCCCCTTCGCACCATTGATCCCAGAGATGAGTTCTAAAGTTGGACACTCATTCCCCATAGGGGTTTCACTATCAAATATGCTTACCACTCTAATACTGGTTATGTTAATTAATTTTGATGATAGTGTTTCTTAGAAGGCCCTTTAGAAAATCAAAATTCCTTTTAAATATAAAATGCTCCTTTGAAACATGATCCATGAAATCCTACCTGTTACCTCCACTTTAGCATGTAGAATACGTGGTATTGATTTCATGTGCACTAGATGTCTTTCCAAGGAGGAATCACATATACACCTTTTTCGTGATTGTCCTACTTCTGTAGTAATATGGGAGAAAATCTTCTATGCCTTTCCTATTCTCTCCTCTAATCAATATGACTACTTTTACAATTTTAACTGGGGTGATTGGATTCGGCACAATTTAAAGATCTCGAATGCTTGGCATGATGTTTTTGGTATAACTGTTTGGCACATTTGGCTATCTCGAAATTTGGCTGTCTTCGAAAAAAAAATGATACCCATTGTCTCCCAATTCAATAAACTTGCAATGGATATTGTTTATTGTCGAAATGCTTTGCAACTCCCTCCAAGCATCACTATCAACCCTGCCCCCTAAGCCCACCGCAGTGCCCTCCCCCCCCCCAAAAAAACTTCATTAAGCTGAACCCATATGGAAGTTGGTTGGCGATTGATAATGCAGGTGGTGGAGGAGTCTTTGGAAGAGCCAATGGTTCTTGGATTCTGGGCTTCTCAATCTGTTTCAACATTGTAAGTCCAGCAGCTGCTGCACTTTTGGCCATTAGAGAAGGTCTCACCATGGCCAAAGAAATGCACATCTCAAATTTGGAGCTAGAAATAGATGCAGGAGGTCTGAAAATCATGCTCCATAGCCCGGGTAATTTCAATTCTCATGAGTTGGGGGTTGTTATAAATGATGTTGCAACTCTCCTCAAAGAAGGTTGGAACGTCGTCCTGCTCAATGTGAAACGTCAAGCTAATGGTTTAGCGCATGATCTTGCAAGTTATGCGTGGTATGCAAGACTCTAAAGTGGTTCATGTAGGCATTCCTGTTTGGGCTCAAACTGCCTTTAATGAAGACAGGCAAAATGCCAAAGGGAAGAATGCAGTTGAAAGTTAAGGCAAATATGGCTACTAAAGCCTTCAAAGATAACAATGTTTTTGTATTGAAATACTAGTCTGTTCTGGTTTTTGTTTCCCATCCTAATGTGTGGGGTGGTATGATGTATAACTTGATGTTGAACTGCTTGGTTTCTTAATGTAATATGGTAGTTTAGTCTGTTTTATAACAAAAAAAAATATGTTTTGTTGACTCTTTATTACAGCTATAATAAATAATAATTACTATTATAATTTCCATCCCCCTCAAACTTGACTTGGCTAATAAGTCCAAGCTTGGAAGCCAAACATAATGTTGTGTAGGAGGTAAATCCTTTGTTAAAAGGTCATCTAACTAAACACTGTTGGAGACACGAGTAGTAGTTAGAAAACCATCTTCAATCAGTTCTCTAACATGGCATGCAATCTCTCTTTTAAGTATTTAGTCTTTTCATGAAAGACTAGGTTATGTACTATGTGTTGAGGTGCTTGATGGTAACACCCTAAAATCCACTACCACTATATAATATGGACATTGAGAATGTCGCTGCCACGGTGAAATATAAGGCTTAAAACTAGAACTGAAAAATAATTTGGAGTTGAAATAAGTGAAAGCTTTATTCTTACAACTCGGCCGAGAATCATATATGACCCTTTGACAACAATCGTCCAAACCACATTAAAACAAATTATGTTAGCATTACATAAAAATAGTTCAAAGGAATAAAGCAAGGCAGAAACTAGATAGCTTTTCTATGAGATGCTCCTATCTACACAGTACAATTTTACCTTAAATCCTAGTCTACTCACCATTGAAATACCAATAGATCCCCGCAAGGTCACAATAGCAAACTTGAAAACTAATTAAGTAGTGATTATTTTATGAGCTTAGTCTAAAAAGGAGAAAGGTGGTGAATGGGTGATTATGGCGAAGTCGAATTAACGAAGCCACGAAGGAGATTGGGTTATGGTGTTTGAAAGGTCTTGCGTTAGTCGTCATGCTTTCCCCGCTCTTCTTCCTCTTCTCTATTTCTTTTTCTTATCTTTTTTATGTAATTTGAGTATTGTCTGACGTCTGACCACAAGTTATGGTCAACCCATCTGACCCAATACTTTTTCTTTGATAAATGACGTCTATAGCAATTGTATTGTGCCTAATTGCAATCTTGAAGATATCATGAAACATTATATACTGATGGAATAGGAATATAATGACCATTATCTTATTTTTACATTAATAAAATAAAAGATCATACATAAACTTTCAAAACGGTACAAAGAATAAGTGAGGAGCAATACAAACAGAGTAGTTGTTTTTATCTTACCGGAAATTTATGAGTCGTTCATCGCAATTATGTAGGCAGCTTAAGTTCTTTCCACTCAATCTATGTATCTTTCCAATTAACATACCGTTCATATATAGTTATACACTTATACTAGTCTTATATATACTGAAAACAAACACTATAAAGCTCAATTGCGTAATAAATAACATGTACAAAAATTAGTTCGCAAAATTAATTAACTTTTTCTTTTTCTTTTTTATAATAAAACCAATAAATTAAAGATGTTGTAAATCTTTTTGTTAATTGAACCTACGTAAAAAAGATAGTGGATTTGAATTTTGTTGGTTGAGGCCTGAGGGTATAGTGGGGTTTTCAATTTTTGGTGTTCCCCCATCTCTTCTCTTATACTTGTGCATCAAACAAGAAAAAGAAATCAAAAAAACAAATGCCCCTTAAATTACCAAGTCCACTTAGCATGCATGGACAAAATTCATTTTTTTAAAAGAACTTTTAATTGTAATTACGCTACCAAAGTAAACCTCTGTTCTTGATCGTTACTAGAGGTAATACAGTGGAAGTAGATCAACCTCAAATGTATATCATATAAGGTGACAAATCATAATAGATAACTATATATATATTCTCAATGCCAATCTACTTTCCTTGGCATGCAGGAATAATCATCCCCACATCAGCACACAATTGGGATGCAACTTCAGACAATCGAGCTTGTTGAACACCTACATTGCACATAGTTCCAAATACTTGCATGTATGTGAATTCATACATGGAGAACGCTCCACAATGTGTTTGGAAAGTGAAAATCTGCATATACAATAATTAACCATGTGAGGTATAACGTCTTATTGATTAGCAAAAACACGAACAAAGTTTGTAGTTACATACCAGTGTTTTGTAACAATTTCAGTCGTTCACGGTGTGATTGGATATCCATCATAATATCATAGTAATCATCAATGTTAAATATAACTTTTGCAATCTCAGAAAATATACAGTCAACATGTGTCCGATGTGATATCTCATCAACCAATTCGCAACTCTTTTTTAGCCTCTTTTTGCTGAGGAGACCCTTCAGTGCTTGCTAAAACCTATACATACAATTATAAAGCAAAATTAAATTAAAAGTACATAAAAATATTGTAAAATAAAATTTTATATAGAAGTTATGTAAAAGCCAAAAAATAATATTATTCGTGGTCCAGACCGAAAATCAAAACTTCAAAAACTTCGGACCAAACAATTGTTTATTTTTTTGTCTGGACTGAAAAATCAAACATTAAAAAAACATAGACCTAATTAGGGCCCTAATATGTAGGTTCGCCCTTATGCCTCCAAAATCTCATAAACGGGGCTGGTTTTTGGGATAATTGGGTCATATAATGAACTTGAAGAACACAGAGAAAAGAGCAATAATGACAACCTTTTGGTAGTAGATGTCACTACATATGTGATATAACAGCAACAACAACGATCTGTAGACCATAGCAATAGGTCTATTGCGATGTTTTTTTTTCTCTATCGCAATGATTTTCAGAGGTTGCAATAGCTCGTTTATTTAGTAATAAACTTAGTAGGGAATCCAAACTTACCCGTGGAACATCTACATAAACAGTTTTCCATTCGGTCTATTTATTATAACACCTTGATTTGGGTTTTTAGGGTGGTATGCAATATCATCGTAGATGAAAACGATGATGTTTTCATCCTTGAGTCCTTTTTTCTTTAAAACTTGATATGCATGACATACATCAGCCTGTAAATCATGTATTTCATCAACATATATATTATGATTTCATAATATATATAAAGAAAATTGACTAACGAACATAAAACAAAAATTAATGAGGTAACTTTACTCTTACTTGATGCCGATAATTTTCATAGCCCTTGGAACCCGCTACTAACCTAGCACATTTTGTTGAATCCAAGTCAGAGTCTTCGGGAGAAATCTTGTTTACCATCTGAGTTCTAGTCCTACGTCCTTGAACTAAATCTAAGTAGGAAGTTAACAATAATGATATGATGCATGCAAAGATTGTGAACTTCAACAAACCAATTTTATTAATTAGGTTGCTAATCTAACGAACGAATAAGGAACTAATCTTTGCTGGGTATCTCGTAATAGGTTGTATAGTTTGAGCAATAACTCTAATGCTTGTCTTGGTTTTGTATGTTGGATGAAAACTGTTGTACTACCTTTTGAGCTTTTGCTACTCATAATGAAATGGAGTGACAAATTATCAAAAAAAAAAAAAAAAGAACTAATGTACCGGACAAAGGGTCCTTGGTTTATAAACTAAATATGGTACCATTATTGGTTCTCGATAATCTAAAAATGTTAATATCATTGATCAGTATAAAGGACCATATAATCCCCAAAGTAATATTTGTAATTGTCAATCATGTGGCAAGTGGCAACAGTCCTGCAAGAGTACTGCTATTACTCTAGGAAAGATATACAACAAAGTATACTAAAAGATATTAACAACTTAGGATAATATATATATACAATATTTTTCCTTAATAGGGTCTCCTAATTATATATTCTTTAGTAAAAAAAAACTATACTCATACGCTATCATTTTACGGTATATTGCTCCAGTTGTCAGAAGAATTTATAGTATGAAGTATGGAGTAATTTTCATATAAAAAGTCATCGAAAAAGATAATGTATAAGTTTGCTGAAAGCAAAGGAATTGTATCATGGGAAAAGAGGTGTTTTTTGCTCCCAAAAATAAATGCGCTTACAAGTTGTTGTCAAAATAATACTCCATATATAGGAATATTTGATTTGATTTCCTAATCCTAAGGACTCTATATTAGCATTAGGTATCTGCATTGTTTTGGTATTAATTATTAATCACTTTAATAGCCTCTGTAAACTTGTATATAAGTTCAACGTTTCAAAATTGGTTTATACTTGAGTGGTCTCAACCATTGCTTATTGTTTACAATGTTGGTTCCGGTTTATTGGCGACTTCTTCTGTGGATTGAATTTTTTTCATTTTTTTTTAATTAGCTAAATAACACTAATTGACTATAATTTTAATTAGCTCAAAAATCCCTTATTGGCTCTAATTAACCCCTTTTAAAAAAAAAAAATTTATATTCTCGGGATTTGTGCTCAAAAGGGTGGTCGGTTGGGTATGTTTTCGCATAAAATGTCGTTTTCAACGTCAAAAACATTTTTTTCCGACTCGGGACGTTTGATGTGAATGTTGACATATTGGTACTTGTTGATGGACTCCGTTTTCAAGGTCAAAAACACTTCTTGATTTGACTCGAGAGTCATGACGCTTACCATGAAAGTACATATTGGTAATTGTTTTGACCACATTCTCGTGATTTGTTCGCCTTAAGGTTGGTCTGGAAAGTTTTTTTTCGCAAAAAACGTCGTTTTCATGATCAAAAGCACATTTATGTTCGGTCGGGACCCTTATTGTGAAAATTGATACGAAACCGGTTCCGCCTATTTTAATTTATCGATTAACTCAGATATTTTAAAAGAACTTTTCTAATAACATGGAAATATTTTTAATAATTTTTTTATTTCTAAAAATGGATTAATTAGAGTGAATTAAGAGATTTAACTAATTATAAATTAAAAAACATGTACCTGCTACATTAGGTCGATAACCTGCAAACTATTAGATATAGTTAGAAGTGCTGAGAAATAATAAAAAGTTAGGACTGAAAATACTGAAACATGTATTATTAGAACTGCTTCTATCAAATTTTTGTTTCATTAGTGGAATATTTTGATTAGTTGTAAAATATTTTCTTTGAAAATGAAAATGACTTTCTCCTTTTCAATCATTATTAAAGAGAAAGATTGAGAGCGACGAAATGGACATGGTGATGATGTGGGGGAAATTTCTACAGTTGGACCCACACCACTTTGACGTAGGGCTGACGAAAATTGACCCAACCCGATAACCCGACGTCCCGACCTGAAATTTTCGAATTTGGGTTGAGATTTTCGACCTGAAATAAAAAATGGGTCGATCCAACCCGACCTAAAGATATAATGGGTTAGGTTCGGGTTGACTTTTTGAACCTGAAAATAACCCGAATAACCTGATTTAGAAGTCGGATTATTTTCAGGTCAGGTCAACCTGAAATTAACCTAGACTTTCATAACTTATACAACCTATCTTTTGTTAAACTTATTTATATTGGGCTAAGCCCATTTCTTAGATCACCTAAATTACAAAAGGGAGGGAAAAAGTCATATTTTAATTACTCCCTTCAAAAATTTCAAGTACAAATGGCGATTTAAATTTTGGAACAATACCACCACAATTTGGTGCCAACTTTTGCCTGCCTATAAAAATCAAGTTAAGAATGCATTTTTTTTTTTTTTTTTTTTTGAGGGGTCAAGTTAAGAATGCATTTATTACAATTTGAACAACCAAATTTACACAGCACTGTTCACTCACTTGCACTTTAAAAATTAAAATTTTAAAAATTCATAGCACCACTTCACAGAGGTTGACTTCTTCATGATGTGTTTATGAGTTATAAAACCACTTCACAGAGCACAATATGGAGAATATGGTCAGATGCTAAGAAACAATTGTCTACTGGTTCCTACTCCCTCCGTTTCATTTTAATCTACACACTTACACTTTTCACGCATGCCAATGCAAAACTTTGAGGACATATATCTTTAGTTTTATATTTGTAAAAATTATAAAAAGTACATATTAATAAAATACATGTTATGATGAATCTAACAAGATCCCACATGACTATATTTTCATCCGTGTATAAATCACAAATGATGGTCAAAGTGAAATTTGTGAATAGTGCAAAATGTCAAAGTGTGTAGATTAAAATGAAACGGAGGGAGTATTATGAACTCATGAAGGGCTATCAGTCGTTAGTGGTCGTAAAACTCTTAGACCGGATAAGATGCTTTATAAATTCACGTTTCGTCTTTTTTGGTGCATGCATTAACATACTTACTCTCTCGTTTCTTTTTACTAGCAACATTTTTTTTCATTGTAGGATCTAAGTTCATCAATTATGACTTTGTCCACAATAATATAAGTGAAAATACTGTTATATGTAACATTATTATTAAATTATTCTCAAAATTTTATTAATATTAAATTAAATTTTAATAATCTAAATATGTAAATAAAATTATTAGTTAATCTTAGAGAGTGTGAAATATAGTGATTTAAAAGAGATAGAGGTAGTACACTAGTACTTTCTCTGTGTGAAATTGAACATCATGTTGTCTCAAATCCTTATAATTGAATTTTTGTATAGGTTATATCTAGAAATCCTGCCTCAACTTAGATGATTAGAATTTAGGGGATGTGACAATATTTTTCAAGCATGTCATGCATATTAATGCACGTGAAATTGTATTCATTTAATTTTTAACTGTACGAAGAAAATCAGCTATTCTTTTCCCCGTGAAACTAACTATCTTCCCTCCCCTTGGTTTCTATGTGGCTTTATTATATACAAATCCGTCAAATGATGATGAAGTTACAAAAACAGTGGCTATTATTATTGGAACCATTGGAGGAATTGCAATTTTGATCGTTCTTCTCTTCGTTTGCCGGAAAAAAGCGGGTGGTGGAAAATAATAAACCCCTTGAATCCATATATAGAAAATGTATTTACTTTTATTTTTCATGTGCATCATGTTAAATTTTGTCTTGAAGTAAGTTTTCAAATGAGCTAGGCAATTAATTACATGATCGATTCATTACTATATTCTCATAAAAGTGTTTCTATATATATGCATTATTATTGTTTATCATACCAAATTTGTGTACGCTGCTATAAGGACTGTATATATCTTTTTTATATTTCAAATAGCACTATAATTTATATTTTAAAAATTACTCCTTTAGTTATAGGGAGGACTACTAAGACCTAGGTTATTGACATATTTCATACTCTTCTAAGTGATGTTCTCTTTATCTCCACAAAAGGGCAGGAGTGATTCTCTTCAAGTTGTCATGCATGCATTTGTCATGTCATGCATGCTTTAAGAAATTTAAAAAGAAAGAGAAACAAAAATCCACGAGATAAAATCGATAAAAAAAAATGTACGAGCTAGTTCTCCTCTTAATCAGGTTGGTGGGTTTTGCTTCTTTACTCTGCATGAGCCCACACATTATTAACCAAATTGGCCCATTGAATCCAATCTATTTTAATGAGAGTGTTTGATTGGATGTTAAATATATTTATGGAAAAGTAGTTTTCCTTTGTTTGGTTTGTAAAAGATTGACAATAATTTTCTTTTGTTTAAAGGAAGGTTGATAATAATTTTCTTAAATAGTGGAAGATAGTTTTTTTGAAGTTAAAAGTCATTTTTTTGATTTGAAGTCATACGACATCTACAACAGAGGTCAAAAACTAACAAATGCATATCAGATTGAAATAAATATAAGTCTAATATAGCAAAACACACGATTATTGAGTAGATCTAACACTTTTTGAAAACATAATTTACCCATTTTTAATCAACGGTAGAAAACATTTAGTTCTCAAGGAAAATCATAGTTTTCTCCTTATTCTTCACCTTCTACCATCCATCCTCCCTCATTCAATTTCGTTATTTCTTATATTTTCTCTCTAATTTTTCATGCAAAGAACCAATTAACAAAAACTAAACAACAATTATTACATCTTTTCCTTGGAAAATATTTTTCCATCTACTAACTGGAACCGCAGTAGCATCCTGATGTCATGTGTGTTTTTACAAAAATCTTGTGATCTTTAAGACAAAATAAAGTCTTTCAATTATAATAAAAAGAGTTTTAGTTTGGAGAACAATAATTCTTCATCAATCATGATACAATATTAAAAAATACAATTTTTCAATGAATTTCAAAAATAAAATATATATAGATACAATATTTCTTTGACTCGCCTAGCTATGAGATTTTTCAAGCGAAGGTTTCCTAATAGGCTAATATGTATAAATGATGAAAGAGTGACCCCTATAGCTATATACATATCATACTCTTTATTTTAACACTTATAATTTACATTATTAATATTACTTCTACTTCTATACTAATATATTGATCATGTTTATGAGTTATGACACATGAAATCAGCCTAAAGACCAGACTTGAAAGGCACCCCAGTACTAGGCAACCAGTTATTTCCAGCAATAAAATTCCCAACACTAAATTTCCCAGCTTCAGCTGAACTTGTTATCACATGGTAACCCGACCACTTCACCCGATTCGACGTGGATGAACCAGGACCCGTATTTGCATATTCCCCATAATACAATGTGCTAAGGGCAAAATCGCCATTCCACTCAAGCCATCCCTTAGGATCAACTATACCACTTAGATATGTCTTCATAAAAACAGTTCGGGAATATTTTTGCCATGGCCTACCCAAGTAAGTCCTGGATTCTTTTAGGTCTTCAGATGCGCTGACCCGGGAGTTATAGATCGATATTCCCGTGTTCCCATTTGGGTCGGACCGTCCTTGGGTTGTGATCGCAACGGTCCCAGAAGGAACAATTCAGGCATATATGTTACAATTTTGGATGACCGCAACCACATTTCCAAACATAAAGTCTACGTACGGTACCATAAATGTCACTTTCAAGATAAAATTGGCGATTTGAGAAAACATAGAGGGTATCTTGGTATCCTTCCAAACTGCATTTGTAGAAGACCGAGAGATCAGAGTTGGAGCGGAGGGCTACATCTTGGTGGTTTGATGGACCGACTGTGTTCCTAAATGTTATTCCTTGTATGTGTAAAAAAAATGCAGGCTAAAAAAACAATTGAAAATCCTAATAAGTTTGAGACCTATTTTGGAAACGTTTTGGAACCAAGACCCATTGGATATTGGTATCGGTCCAGATTTTCTAGACCCTGGGTTTAGGGCAAGTTTGAGTCTAAATTGAAATTTAGGGGTCTGAGTGCTAGTGTTGCCAAACCCGACCATGCCCATCCATACTTGACACCAATAAAAGTGAGGAAAATGATATTAGAATTAAATTCATGTTTGTTATTGTCTTTTAAAGTGATTATGTAATTACATCACATACATATAAGCTAATCTCTATTATATATTGGAAGATGAGAGAACTTGGTATCCACCCTCTTTTACCATTATACACTCAATTAACAAAAACATTTACAACATCACTAATTAATTGGTTTTAACAAAAAAATAGGAAAAAATATAATTAACTTTGTGCACAATTTTTCATACATGTTTTTATGCAATTGAGCATTCTACTTGTTTTCACACGTATCACGTGTAGACCCGGTTATTGGATACGATAATCCAATGGGTACAAGGCTAGGTCAATTAAAAAGGGGTCTTATTTTACGTGGCCAATGATGAACAAAGTCTCTATTGGACAGGGTTGTTACAAGGTCAACAAATTTAACTCAATATTTTAGCAAAACTAAAAGGATACAGTAAAAAAAAAAAACATAAGATCTAATATTTATGCTTACTCACTTTGGCTATTTTCTCTATCTTTTTCCTTTGTTCATTTATCGACCCGTTATCATTGTCCCACAAACCACAATCACCCGACCCTTTATTGATTTGCAATAAGGTGACCCATTAATAACCCAACACACTACTTACACGCACCTGCCTAACCCATCTAATTATCACGTCTAATCACCTAGTAATAATAAGGATTTTTTTGTCCCAAACTACCTTTAACTTTCAAGTTTTGCGAGAAACTACCTTATAAAAAATTTGTTGTCTCAAACTACCTTACTTTTACCATTTTGTTGTTGACAACTACCTAATGCCGGTTTTCGACGTTGACTTTTTTTTCAGTTAAAAATTGTGGGAGAAAACAAAATTACCCTTGTGGAAATAGCTTAAGATTCGAGGAGACTGAGAGGGTGATTGTTTCAATTTTAGTTTAAGTAGTAGAAGTGGAATTTAATGGTGCATTGGTTGTACAAAGTGTGGGAAATGGGGAAAATGAGGAAAATAGGGTGGAGAAAATGAAAAAAGGGTTTGAAGAGGTCAAGTGATATTACGTGGCATTAAAAAAAACTGGAAAAAAAAGAGTCACCGCCGAAAACCGGCATAAGGTAGTTGTCAACAATAAAATTGTAAAAGTAAGGTAGTTTGGGACTACAAAATTTTTATAAGGTAGTTTCTCGCAAAAACTTGAAAATTAAAGGTAGTTTGGGACAAAAAATCCTAATAATAATACCAATATCTTGGCCCAACATTTTTGCAACAATAAATCATAAACTACATTGCGTGAACTGTCAGTTTGGTTGAAAACCGATGGTTAAACTGCAAACTGCTGACCAACTGAACTGAATAAACTGAACTGAATTGACCCATAACTGAAAAGTTAAAAACCGATAAGTCAATCAGATTAAAGTAAACTGCAATTAACTGAACTGAAACTGAATTGAAACTCAACCGAAAACAAACTAAACTCAAATTAACTGCACGGAAAACCGATTTAAACTGAACTGAATTTAACTGAAAGTTGTTTCAAACTGTTTTTAACTGAACTGAATAAAACTGTTTTTAACTAAACTGAATCAAACTGTTTTTAACTAAACTGTGTAAAACTGTTTTAAACTGAACCAAATCAAACTAAATAAAACAGTATTAAACTATACAAAATAAAACTGTCTCAAACTGAACTGTTTCAAAATGTAACAACTAATTTCATAATTTTTTTATTTTACCTAAATTATTGACATACAATAACATGACACCTTAATAACTAGACAAGGATAAAAACACATGATTTCAATTCAATCAACATTATACATTCCACCAACAAATCAACTCTTACTAGCCAAAATAATGGTTAGCTATCTTCACAATTTGAGATCTATTGTTCATCTTCACAAGCAACAACCGACAAACCAATACCTCAACATATGAACCATTCAACTCAAACAAAGTCAAATATATGAGCAATTGAATACTTTCAATGAGTTAAACCTAAAATTACCAAGATTCATGATATTAATACTAAATTCAGTCAATAATTCGTGAACCATAACCAAAAGTCAGCTAACATTTTCACATAATCATTAATTTTGCAATTACATCAAAGAGATTCAAATCTTCTTCAATTCCACTAAAAAACTGAACTTATATAAAAACAAATTACATTAAAATACTACCTAAGTACCTAATTGACGATAAAGCCTAGAAAACAAAATCTACCCACCGAAACCGTAAAGAGTACGATTTTGCCTCTTAAGAGCATAGCCAACATCCATGGCAGTAACAGTTTCGCGGCGAGCGTCCTCGGTGTAAGTCACGACATCCCTTCCTGTGCCTCTTTGCTCCGCCCTTTCCCAAACCCTTGCCTTCCTTTCCTCTTCCTGCTATTTTCTCTCTCCTCTTTTTAGTTTTCTTTATGAGATTTTATAAGTTTAAATTTTTTGGGTTGTGGATGTGAATATGTGATTGTTGTGGGAATAGAGAGGACGGATGTGGGTGTTATACTGTTATATATGGATGGCTTGTTGAAATGTTGAGATTTGGTTTTGGAGGGGTTTATCCCGCGTTGTTGGATGCCGGTTCGTGTGAAATGATGTGAGCTGCTCTGGGTCGTAGATTGGTTTCATATGACGGTGGATTGAGCGCCTAAGTGAACATTGCGGATTGCTCTTTAAATGGGCATGGAATACTTCAGTATAGTGGGGAGTGGGGAGTTGTTATACTAATTTATAATCAATAAAGTATTAGAGTGGTTTTATAATTATTTTGATACCAATGTAGTACTAAAATGTTTAAGCATATGGATAAAATAGTTTGTTTATTATTAGGATTTCTTGTCCCAAACTACCTTTAACTTTCAAGTTTTTGCGAAAAACTACCTTATAAAAAAATTGTTGTCCAAAACTACCTTACTTTACAATTTTGTTGTTGACAACTACCTTATGCCGATTTTCGGCGTTGACTTTTGTTTTTTCAGTTCAAAATTGTGGGAAAAACAAAATTACCCTCATGGAAATTGAGGAGGGTGATTGTTTCAATTTTAGTTTAAGTAGAATAGGAATTTAATGGTGGATTGGTGGTGCAAAGTGTCACATAGATATGAGAGATAGAGAGAGCGCGCACACAGGGAAATAGGGAAATTAGGGTGGGAAAAATTAAAAAAAGGGTTTGAAGAGGTCAAGTGATATAACGTGACAATAAAAAATCGGAAAAAACAAAGGCAACGCCAGAAACCGACATAAGGTAGCTGTCAACAACAAAATGGTAAAATTAAGGTAGTTTGGGACAACAATTTTTTAATAAGGTAGTTTCTCGCAAAAACATAAAAGTTAAAGGTAGTTTGGGACAAAAATCCTTATTATTATTAGCATTGTTGCTACTATTACCGTTAGTATTTGTATCATTATTGTTATTATTAGTACTCCTGTTTTTATTTGTATTATTATTGTTCTTGTTAGCATTGTTACTATTACTGTTATTATTTGTATTATTATTATTATTATTATTATCATCGCTTTATGTTTATTAATTATTATACTATTATTAATTATATATAGTATAACATAAAAGGTTATAGTAATAACTAATAAGACCTTTTTTTGGGTTGTATCGGGAGTTTCAAAAATGAAATAAGATTTAGTTGATCAACAATTATACATTGATCTATTACATAATATGCAAGTGATGTGTGTGTTGATGTATGGAAATCATAATTAATAGAAAAACAGCTTTCACATATTAATCCATCACTAAAACAATGACACGCTTTGAACTACTTAAATATTAGTTGAACACGAGTAATATAGAGATTTTAGGTTATATACTAAAACAATGACACTTTTTCAACTAATGATAATATTAGAGCATAGTGATACTCGACTCGAGTCTCGATAGCCCATAGCGCGACTAAAACATTGACACTTTTTCAACTAATGATAATAATAGTTTCAAAATGCATTACACTTAAGGACGATTAGCTTAATGATTACCCACTCACATTAATTATTCTATACACTAATCAATTCATATTAGCTTGTGTTTATACTAATTTATATTCGAAATTCATATACGCTAATCAATTCATATGAGCTTGTGTTTATACTAATCTATATTCGAAATTCAATACTTTGATCTATACACTATTCTATACATTAATATATACTCGAAATGCAATACATCTACCCGCACACTATACTTGATCTAGTTTAGCCTAATGATTACCCAACTACACCGATTTTTGTCACATTATACTCGTGTTATATTAGTTTGTGTTTATCAACTTTAATCATCATCATCATCACTAAATTGTGATCATTCACCATTATAAATCATCACCACCTTGATCACCGTCAATCATCAATTCATCATTAATAGTTACAAGTCAATGTAAACATTGAAAAACTATATATAGAAAACATAACGTTACATAGTAACATCACAAAGTTATCATACATAATTACATTTAGTATCACTAACGTAATTATAATCAACATACAAATGAACAATGACTAGACATTCTATAATGAAGAATTTGAATTTGAATATCAGCCAAATGTACTTGTCGAACCATTGATAAAACAATTTTACAAAGAAACTTAGCAACTTTCAAATGCGCTTTTGTAGAAAAATATAGACACGTTTCTTGAATCTTGATGGTATCGATGATTCCGACAAGTCCAACCGATATGACAAAAGTCCAACCGAGTTCAAATTATATGTAACGGTTAAGCCTTTGACTCGAAATATAAAGAGATAAAAAGATGCATATGACATAACCGATATCAAATTCCACCCGAGTTGATAGAGTTTTTTTAAAGAAACTGAAATTAACTGAATCCGAACTGAAAATAACTGTTTAACTGATAGTAATAGGTAAAAAGTCAACTGTTTAAGCCAAAATTGTACAGGTCCAACCAAAAGACAACTGTAAACTGAACTAAGCTGAACGGAAAATTGAATTCTGTTTGGCTTGAAACTAAAACCAAAAAAGTTTAAACTGAATCAATTAAGCTCGGAAAAATGAATTGATTTAATCGAACCGAAGTCAATCGAACTGTTTGGTTCTGGCAAACCGAACTCGTTAAGTGAATTGACACCACTTACAGTTATACAAAACCCTTGCCCAAACCCTGAACTTTAGATTTTAGAAACCTCTCACTCTCAGCTTCCCTCACTCATAGTCTCATATTCATACGGAATCGTTCCAGGTTCGTTTCTTTCCCTTACTTTGGCTGCGATTATTCATGTGAAATTTCATATCTTGCGATTTCTAAGATCTACTTTATGTGATTATTCATATTCATGCGATTGATTGATTTTATACGGTTGTTATTGTTTGTTTCATGAATTTATTTCGTGTTTTTAGGGATATTTTACATGTTTATGATTCGAACTTTTATGTAGGGCAGGGTATTTATGTTACCAATTTGTAGATGCGTATATTTTGATACGGTTGTTCATTTGTTCTTCATCAAATTAATATGTCAAGTGTTGTGACTGGAATTCATACCTTTTTATGATTTTATTTTTCGTATTAAGTTTTTAGCTGGTTTGATGGGATTAAAACGTGGATATCAAATTTGGTTTTTGTTTTGGTTGGTTTCTTCAAGTAGAAATTGAAGTACACTTTAGGGGATTTCAGCTTTGAGTTTTGATTCCTTTTGATTATCTGCTCATATATAACAAATTTTGCTGTTGATTTATCAGTTTTTTTTTTTAAAATTCCAAATTCAATACAACACCCCAAAAAATTTAGCTATGAATTTTGATTCTGTTGCAAAATTCTTGACATTACTTGCTGCTAGTCTTCTTAGAACTCTTGATAGGTTTGTTTAATTAGTCTTTGAGCTAACAAATTTCACACTAATCGAAAAAAGAAAAAACACATTTGAATTGATTGTCAAATGTTATTGTGATAATTTTAGTTTAATTATCAGGTTATAAGGAAATTTGAGGAGGTATATAAAGAGTTCTATTGTGAATGTAGGTGATGGGGTGCCAAGGGGTCTGGGGAAGTTTGCTAATAAAACCACGGAAATTATTGATAACTCTTGTGGGGCTGGCAATGTTAGTATATGGGATTTACGTTTTTGGAATGTATAAGCAAGCGTTGCCGGATTCCGGTCTTCCGGCTATGATTCAAAAGGCTATGGCTATGTCGGTTTCTAACATCGTTTTCGACAATCTTCCTAGAGCTTGGTATGTAATAGAAGTTATTGTTTTCTTGTTTCTAACAAAATGAAGATTCATGAAATCCACACTACTTCTTACATTCGATATTATCAACTTCAGTACGGACCTTATGTCACTCTACTTGGGCTCTAACTACGACCATAAGCATCACAACAAACCAATTTCTTCATATACTACTGTTGATCAATTTGAAGCCCCCATGCTCTATTTGGAATCTTCGGTTTGTCTAATACTATTTCTCTAATTTCGTTTTAACAATTTCTTACATGTCTCTCTTACCTTTATTTATTTATCTATATCTTAGGGAAAGATAACTCGGACATATTATTAGTTCAATTAGATTTTGAGTAGAAGTAATACTCTGGGGAAGGGGCCATACTCTAAATTACTGCTAGTATCCCACTTTGCCACCAAGAGAGCTACTATCTTACATACCCTTTTAATATGTGAAATATTAATGAAATTAAATATTCAAGCAACGAAGGGTGCAAATAGCTAGTGGTTTATTTCATATACATTTGGTACATGTCTTTCTTACCTAAGATTTGCTAGATTTTGGTCCTTTGATGTCTTAAACATAAGGTATAGTTGCTTTTTAGGAGGAGAGGGAAAGGTCGGCAAGTAGAATGAAATAAGTTTGTATATGTCTTATTTCCTGAGTTATTAGGGGGGTTAGAGAGCCAAAAAAAATCAAATAAGGAACAAAACAAAAGTGGAAAGAAGTTAGAAAAGCGAATGAAAACGAAAAGTTGGCATAACAAAGGAGAACAAAGGAAGTAAGATGTTTGTTAAGATTTAAATTAAATATATGTATTTGAATTGCCTATATGATATTTAGATTCTTATACTATAACATATGTAGTAGATGTCAATTAGTATATATTGGATCTTGATTAGAAAAATAGGTTTTCAGATCGAGTGCCTCTACAGAGTAGAAGCTCAAAAAGATTTCAATGCCATTTTGATACATCAGATAATTATTATAGTTGATCATTACATTAATGAACTGTTAGTTATTTTTACCATCTTAATAATCATGAATATAGGTTGAGGTAGCACCTAAAGGGTCTGTTGAGCGAAAACAAGCTCAACAAGATTTGGATGATGAGATATCGCATAGGAATCACACAGAATGTGCTATCAAAGAGATTGGAAAAGCTCTTTTTGGCGAAGAAAATTACTATGAGATGATTATGACCATCCGATCACCGGTTGTGGATGATTGGAATTGTTACAAAAAAATGGTAGTGTATACTGTATATCTAACCTTTTCTTTTCTTATTTATACCAAAATGTATCACCTAGTGGTAACTATTTAACATGAACTTTTATTGAACTTTAGTAGCTAAATAACAAATTGTTATTGATATGTTAATTGTATCCAGCCGATCGCTTATATGAAACATTGTGGGAAGTTCTACACGTACGGGTTGAAGTTCATGAGAGCGTTTGCAAGTATGTGCAATGCTGGTTTTCAACCACATCAAGTGGCTGAAGTGGCATCCCAAGTGTGTAACAACAAGTGTACTTTGGGCCTGTTTGACCAAGCTTTCAAGAAAAAACTTGGACCAATGAAAAGGTTATAGACTTATAGTGTATTTGGCCATCGAATTATAGCAGCACTTAAATCAATTCAATATTGTTTGGCCCCTTCTTTTCAGTAGTATCTTACGTAGTTATATATGTATATGCCTATATGGTCACCTTTCTGGCTTTTTCCCTTTTAAAAGATGTCATTATTACTGGAAATGAAATAATCATGAATGAACCTTGTGCTGATGTCATTAATATTGGAAATGAAAGTCATTCAAGTGTTTGGTACACCTTGTATTTTGATAGTTATGGTCTTATGGAGTACTAAAATAGAGTACATCCACGAACCAAAGTTGCTTGGTCTACTGGTAGGATTCTCAACTTGTGACTCGGAGGTCACGAGGTTCGAATCCTACCATTAGGGTCTTTGGGGGTGGGGTTTTCCTTTATACTTTACCCCTCACTTTCAAAGGCTTGACCTGTATAGCTGGCTGGCTTGATTTGTGCGGAATTCTAATTTAGTAGGGTCTTTCATCTTGCCATATAAAAAAATACGTAGTACATCCATTGTGCTTCTTGGAGGCTGGGTCGCTGGGAGCACCGATTGCGGGTGCACTCTTTTCACTTTAGGGGTGTTCCTTTCGCCGGTTCACTTTAAGGGGTGTTATTTTCGCCCGATGAAACCTGAACTTATGTGAACAAGAATCATCTGAACTTATTAGAATTTATTAAACTTGAACTTATGTGTATTGAACATATTTGAAATTAATTTATTTGATCTTAATCAGATTTATTGGAAATTAATTTTTTTTTTGAAAGGAAAAGGTAGGCAATATTATTAAGGAATACTAATCGAAAGATCCGATACAATCAAGTCGGAGATCCAAATAGGACCTCCTTCATGCCAAACCTCATCACAAAAACTAGAAGTAGCCCATTTAGCAAGTCGGTGGGCTATTTCATTACAATCTCTATAACAAAACAAGAAATTGATATTAGAAAAACTAGCACTCAAAAAGTGAACATCTCCAATTAAGGATTGAACATCCCCTCTACGCTCACTCAAGGAGTTGATAGCACGAATGATTGACTGAGCATCGCTCTCCACTTCCACATTGTTCCAACCTTGAGCTTGCGCCTCCTTGGTCGCCCATAGTACAGCAGCGGCTTCGGCTTGTTCCGCAGACCAGTCGTGAAGTAATGTTCTTGCCCAAGCTCGTAGCACCACCCCTTGGGCATTCCTAGCCACCATTCCCAAACCGACTCTTCCCCAATCTTCCTTCAGAGCAGCGTCAACATTTAACTTAATAGTCCCAGAGGGGGGAGGGTTCCAGCGAGCTTTGGTACGAGCCTCAGAGGCCTCCTTTTTGCTGCTAAACTTCCTGAAATTGCACAACAAGTCTTGAGCTCGAGCCCATGCCAGTGCCGGAGAGCAGGCACCATTTTGGAAAATTATGTCATTACGGCAATTCCACAGTTGCCACACTTTCATTGCAAACTCCTCTTGTTGTTCTTTTGAAAAGTTGCCAAATATCCAGGCCAACCACTCTTTGAAGGTTGTGGTTGTTTCACACCTCCACTTCAACCCGTCTTGCGCCCAGGCTGAACGAGCCCAATCACACTCGCGTAACACATGTAGAGCGTTTTCCATACCACTACATCTGATACATTTCGCGTCCTCAACAACTTTCTTCATCTTCAAATTGACATTATGGGGGAGGATGTCCCATGTTGCTCTCCAAAGGAAGTTGCTCACTTTAGGAGGGAGGCCACGCCTAGGAGTTATAGGGCGTCCCGATCCCTCTCCTCCAATCCACTTATCCTGCCAAATTCGGACTTTACTTCCATTTCCGATGCGCCATCTGACTCCTTTTTGCAGTAATATTCTGGCACCCAAGATACTACGCCACGCATAACTTGGCGAATGGCCAAACTGAACTTCCCATAAGCTTGAGTGAGGGAAATAACGAGCTTTATAAATTCGGGTTAGCAAGGAGTTGGGCTGGCAGTGCATCCGCCAAAGCTGCTTGGCTAGTAAGGCTGCATTGAAAGCCTCTAGATCACGAAACCCAAGTCCGCCTTCTTCCTTGGGACGGCACATGAAAGACCAATTCTTCCAATGAATCCCCCGTTTTTCTCCGTTTCCCCACCAAAACTTGCTTATAATGCTTTCAATCTCATGACAGAACGTAGTCGGAAGTTTAAAACAGCTCATAGCAAAATTTGGGATGGATTGTGCAACAGATTTGATTAGAACCTCTTTTCCGGCCCTCGAAAGCAACTTTTCCTTCCACCCTTGCAACTTTTTCCAGATGCAGTCTTTAATGCTAGCAAAATTCAATTTTTTAGATCTTCCGAGAAGAGTAGGAAGTCCTAAATATTTGTCATTCCACTCCACTTCCCTCATATTAAGAATGACTTTCATAGAGTCCCTGTTATTATTCTCCAAATTTTTGCTGAAAGAAATTTCGCATTTATCGAAGTTCACCTTTTGTCCCGATAGATCTTCATATCTTCTGAGAATATTTGCAATTACAGACGCTTCTCGATCATTTGCACGGGCAAAGATAATGCTATCATCTGCAAAAAACAGGTGATTGATAACAGGAGCTCCACGAGCTATAGACATACCATGAAGGGTATTAGTATCCTGAGCTTGCTTTAACATGGCCCCTAACCCTTCCGCACAAAGTAAGAAAAGGTAGGGTGAGATGGGGTCTCCTTGCCGAAGACCTCTGTGTGGGGTGATAGCTTCAGTAGGCTTTCCATTCACCAAAAAAGAATAAGTGACCGTCGACACACATTTCATAATCTTATCGATCCATTTCTCCGAAAAGCCCATCTTACTCATTACAGCTTGCAGATAGTCCCATTCTATTCTGTCATAGGCCTTACTCATGTCCAGTTTTATAGCCATATTGCCCCTCTTTCTGGCATTCATGTGGCGCATATGATGAAACACTTCAAAAGCCACTAGAATGTTGTCTGTGATTAATCTTCCCGGGACAAAAGCACTTTGATTGTCACTTATAAAACTCGGCAGGAATTTCTTAAGTCTATTAGCAAGGACTTTAGATATGAGTTTATAGGCAACATTACAAAGGCTAATAGGGCGTAAATCCTTCATCTCTGTCGGATTCTTCTTTTTAGGAATTAAAACAACATGAGTATAGTTCAACGTTTCAGGCAAGCATCCATTATTCAAAAAATTCAGCACTAGTTCAGTAACACTAGGCCCTACAATATCCCAATATCTTTTGTAAAATAAACCAGGGAGACCATCTGGACCAGGAGACTTACATGGGTGCATCTGTTTAAGGGCAGTTTTGATCTCCTCCTCTGTATACAGACTATTAAATTCTTGATTCATTTCATCACTAACACACTGCTTCACCATATCGAGGTCACCCACATCGATGGGAGGTCGAGAGGCTGTGAATAAATTTTTAAAATATGTCACCACGATCTCTTCGAGCTCCTCTTTTTCTTCCCTCATCACGCCTTCACTGTCAACCAGACGAACTATTCTGTTCCGCTTTTTGCGTTCAGATGCTTTATTGTGAAAGTACGCCGTGTTCCGATCCCCATCACGAATCACATAAGGTCTGCACCTTTGCCAAGCAGCTGTTTCTTGGCTCCTTCGGATCAACCTCAATTCTTCTTCAACCTGTCTAATTTCATCAACAACTACTCTCGATGGGTCCATTTTTGTGAGCCGTTTCAGTCTTCTTTTCAACTATCTCAGACGCTTCGGTGTCTTTTTGTAAACTCTTGACTCCCACTTTCTAAGTTTCTCCCTACACAACTTCACATTCGCATCCCACTGTCTCATCCCCCCTAGTTGCGAATCCTCCCACACTTCTTTTAAAACATCATCAAAATTCTCCTCCCGCAGCCCATTTAGCTTCAAATCGAAAGAGTTTTTCGTCTTTGGTTGGCTTGAGTACATGAGTTGTTACCTCGAGTGCCAAGAGAATAGGGAAATGGTCGACCCATCCCATATCATGTTCGTGACAGCTGCGTTGGGGAACACTTCCAGCCATGCATCGTTGGCCATAGCTCGATCAAGTCTCTCCTCCACAAAAGCCTCTTCTTGCCTTCTATTGGACCACGTATAGGGGTACCCCAACGCTCCTAAATCCTTTAACAACAATTCATCAACAACGCTGCGAAATTGTTGCACTGAGCCAAAATCACAAGGTTGTCGTGAATTCTTCTCCGTTTCAAAAAGGACTTCGTTAAAGTCCCCTATAAGCATCCACGCCATGCCCTCCTGCTCACCTTATCTCCTCATAAGATCCCAAGTCTTCACCTTATTTCCACTTTCCGGCCATCCGTAAATGCCTGTCATCCGCCACCGAACCCCATTCTCCTCTTTTATCATCACATCAATGTGATGCTCAGCCATGCTCCTTAAAGTCACGTCCACATCATCCGCCCATAGTAACGCTAATCCACATGCTCTACCTAAAGGGTCCACTGTAACTCCATGTTTGAAGTGCAATCTATGTTTTATTCTCATCATTTCATGTGAAAACAATTTAGTTTCCGAAAGAAATTATTAAACCTGATTGACCTGATTAAAACTTATTGACTTGATAGGACTCGGTAGAAACTTATTTGACTTGGTATGTCTTGATTGCAACTTATCGGAACTTATCAGACTTGAAACTTATTTTGTATTTGTTTAAGGTGAAGATTAAACCTGATTGATCTGATCAAATGTTATTGATTTGATATAAACTTGAGAGAGTCAGCTTGTAGGACTTGATAGAAACTTACAGGACCTGACTAATACTTATTAACTCGATAGCATCCGATTGCAACTTATTTGAACTTATTTGACCTGAAATTTATTATATTAAGGTGAAGACAATGCACCTCATATACTAGGGCCTTATTAGACCTTATAGAACCTTATAAGACCTTATTTAACTTATATGACCATATTGGAACTCATCCAAACTTATTAGATCCATAGTATATTATTTTAAGGTGAAGCATACCTCATATACTAGGATCTCATTGGATCTGATATGACCTAATAACATCTTGTTAGAGCTTATTGAACTCATAAGACCTTATCGGACCTTATTTAACTTATATCTCGCCGTCCCTTTTTGATTGCTCCATATTCCTCTTTGGGGCGTCCCTTTGAGATTGCTACATACCTTAGATATATATCATCTCGAACATTACCTCCCTCAAAGCTCACCAAGCCGGTGTCGCATAGTTATGGGTCGCCAAACATAGTATTGAGAGTCTATGTAAAAATCCTACCTCTCGGTCTACAACTTTGCAATACTATAATAATCATACAAGATTGGTCAAGATTAACAATTATAACTTAATAATACAATTAGACGAATTCATAAACAAATAATTATTCAATTCATCCATCATGTGCATACATAGATCATCAATCCCTTAAAATAAATCTACTCGCTCATAATATCAAAGAACATAATTAAAATAATAGGATTAAACATAATTGGGATATTCCACTTGGTACCACTGTACTTTCGACTTTTCCATTTGGTACCCAAATTTTTTTTGGATTCTATATGGTACCACTGTAGTTTGAACTTATTCTCTACCATAACATTATGTTAAAGAAAACTTTAGTTTGGGGGTTAAATAGCACTAGGGGTTTGTCTAATTTTGCGTAATTAAGGATTTAGGAATCATTTTTGTCATTAACGGCCAAATTTAATGTCCAATTTGGTAAAAAAAACAAATAGGCATTTCTTGATGCGTAAAATGAGATTCTAGTCGTTTTTCTCTAATTTCGACTTCAATTTTGACCCATAAAAGCCAAAATGACTCCCAAACCTTAGTTGAACCATTTACGATGCACAAGGCACGTAAACAATGCAAACTACTTATCTATTTGACCCAAAACTAATGTTTTGTTTAACATAATGTTACGGTAGAGAATAAGTTCAAACTACAGTGGTACCATATAGAATCAAAAAAGAATTTGGGTATCAAATGGAAAAGCTCAAAGTACGATGGTACCATATGGAATTTCCCAACATAATTTTATGTAATTAACAAAACTATAATGAATAAAAGTACCTGGAATACAAAATCGTAGCAGAAAAAATTAAACTTGAAATTTTTTTGAATGAGCGTAAAGTCCGAAAATATAAATAGGGTTAGAAAATCCAAAAACTAAAACTAGGAAAACCAAAAAAAAAAAAAAAAAAAGATGCACCGCCCAAGAACCAAATGAAAACACCCTTAATTTAATACTTTATCCGTTCATTTTTAATGCAATGTTTGTATTTCTACAGTTGTAAGGCACAATTTTGACTATTTATAATTTTAGTTATGTATTTGTAAAAATTATGCAGATATATAAGATATTAAAAAACTATACGTTAAGACGATTTAAGTAACATCCCATCTGACTATATTTATTCTTGTGTATAGATCATCATACATAGTGAAAAGTATGAACTGTGAATAGTAGACTAGTTAAAATGTTGCAATTCAAAAAGAACGGAGGAAGTATTCGAAACTCCCAAAAAATAGAAAAGGTAAAAAAAATAAAAAAATAAAAAATAATCCCAATATCCAACCAGTGAGGCGTGCCATATAATGGCCCAAGTTAATCAGCAGCCAAAATGATGGGCCCCCCATAGGAGCCCCGAAAGATGAGAAGTCAATTGGTATAATGGTATATCATGGACCCTGTTTTATATAGGACTTGATATAAACTTGAGAGAGTTAGCTTGTAGGACTTGATAGAAACTTACACTTGATATAAACTTGAGAGAGTCAGCTTGTAGGACTTGATAGAAACTTACAGGACCTGACTAATACTTATTAACTCGATAGCATCCGATTGCAACTTATTTGAACTTATTTGACCTGAAATTTATTATATTAAGGTGAAGACAATGCACCTCATATACTAGGGCCTTATTAGACCTTATAGAACCTTATAAGACCTTATTTAACTTATATGACCTTATTGGAACTCATCCAAACTTATTAGATCCATAGTATATTATTTTAAGGTGAAGCATACCTCATATACTAGGATCTCATTGGATCTGATACGACCATAAAACTATATAAATACCCATTGGATCTCATTGGAACCCCATTTCCCTCTCATGCAACTACTATATATATACCAATTACCACCATAAAACCCAAAAAAAACTCCCAAAATCTCTCTCATCCATTTTTCTCTCTCCTCAAATCCCCCAAAGCTCTCTCATCTATTTTTCTCTCTCCTCAAAAACCCCAAAATCTCCCTAAAAACCATAAAAAAACCCTGATTTTTCAAAAAAATAGCAAAATACAGCAAAATCAAAGTAGAATATAAGATTAATATCAACAAAATCTTCGCATTCGCAAGCACAAATTCAACATTTGGTCATGAAAAACACACAAACCAGAAAAAGAAAAAAAAGGTAATTCGAATTGTCAAAGTGCAATTTCATGAATATTTTCAACAAAAATAGTTGCATTTGTATTTTTACTAAAAAATTTGCTTGAATATTGTAGTCTCGCATTCTTACTAACAAAGTCCGAAGTATAACCTTGAATTTTCGCAAGTTACAGCAAATGTACGTGTTTGATTGGCTTGAATATTTACAAAATAGTTGAAAAATGAAACAAAATATTCACTTTGTATATGAAAATTTTCAACTGTGTATGTTTGCCTTGAATTCTAGAATATACTTAGACAATGAAGCAAATGTTTAATTGACAACAACAAATGTTCAACTTAAAACAATAAATATTCAACCGAAGACGGTAAATATTCAATTGAATATAGAAATGTTCAACTTAGTTCTTTGCTTGAATTTACTAACAAATTTACTTGAATTTTGTAGATCCGAATAAAAATACACAAAAACATTGAAAATTCAATTGAAGGAGATAGTTCGAAAAGGAAAAGAAAACAAGAGTTAAATTTAATTGTATATGAAAATGTTCAATTCCATGTGTTCGATTGTACATGGAAATATTCAACCTAACAAATAAAATATTCATTTTGTATATGGAAAGATTTAGTTGTATTTGTTCAGCTTAAAAATGAAAATATTCACTTGCAGAGCTTTACTTGCTCAGCAAATATTCGACTTAACAAACAAAAATATTCACTTTGTATATAAAAATGTTCAGTTGTATATGTTCAACTTAAAAATGCAAATATTCACTTGTACACCTGTATTTTCTTAGCAAATATTCAACTTGACAAACTAACTATTCATTTTGTATATGAAAATGTTCAACTGCATCTATTCAGTTTAACTTGCAAATAATCAATCTGACAAACAACATATTCACTTTGTATATGGAAATATTTGCAAATGTTCAAATATTGACACAAAATATTCAAACTGAAAAACCGAATGTTCAAATGCAACTTCCAAATGTTCATCTTGTAATACATGATTCACAAATGTTCACATTTATAAACCACTTATTCAAATATTAACATAAAAATTCAAATATTGACACAAAAATATTCAAACTGAAAAAACAAATGTTCAAATGCAAAAATTCCAATGTTCATGTAGTAAAACATAATTCATAAATGTTCACAATTATAAACCAAATATTCAAATGTTAATATCAAATGTTTAAACGTAAAAAAAGTGCAAACACTTCATCTATGACATCAAATATTCAGCTTGAATTGTGAAATATTCACTTTCTTTTCAGAAACGTTCAACAATACAGACCATCAAATGTTCAGCTGAGCTGCTTTACCAAAAAAATTCAAGAGGAAAATTACTCATCTAATTTTCAATCGTGAAGATAGAGTTGCTCAAACTTGTTGATATCGAACACATAACATATCAAAGATTCACAAAACCCTATCATTTATCTTTCATCACCAAATCTCAGTTCTCCCTCCCAAATCGATCGTTTTCTCTCTCCTAAGGTTTATCAAACTTGCCACCGCAAGAGCCAGGGACGTCGATTCCTCCGCCACTAGCGATACAACCGTCTACATGGCTTTGCAACCACCATCACAGCAGCAGAAGGCGAGGCGTCACTCGAGGAGAAGGCGAGGAAGTGGATGCAACTCCATTTTAATCGTTATGGTGGATGTAGTGGTGGTGGTGCGGGTGAGGAGATAGTCGGAGAGGATGGAGGTGGTGGTGGTTGGGGAGGAAGATGTCGCGTCTTTGGTGTGGAAGTGTGTCAGGTTAGAGTTGGTGGTGGTGGTTGAACATTTCCATATACATATAAGAGCTACATGGACTTGGTCCATGTAATAATTTGCTGATATGCAGCTAGAGTGATGCGCAACCAAATGGAACGAGATGACAACTTCAGCGCGTAGCCCAGAAGCAATCTCAGCGTTGGAGCTTAGAATGTAACATGACCCAAATCAGAAAGTGCGATCCGCCAAGGCAGGTGGGGCGGATTCCGCCCGTCTTCAGGTTTTCTAGATTTTCCATCCGCCCGACCGTGCGAGATCCGCCTGGTTGGGCCCATACATTTCTAAGTCTTCTTCTCATTTTATTCCAAATTCTGGAATATGATCAAGTGAGATACGCCTTCAGTCGGGGGAACCCGCTAGTGAGGCAGACATCAACGTCTTTAATTCCGATCGTTTTAACTTCAAATCTTGCCATCTAATTGGGACCATAAAGTACGAGATTGAAGCTTTCTATCAACATTACACAACTACGCATGGTGAAATCAAAGGGAAAACGCCAAAAAAGGTCTAATTATTGCATCACAAGTTCAAACATACAAAACAACACCTAAGCCAAAAATCATAGCAAAATGGGACTAAATAAGCTCCGAAACTACTCAAAATGCTAGGGAATAAGGGGATAAAATTAGATAAAATATGAACACATCATATGCCCATAAGCTAGACTTTTTCTTGTCCATAAGCAAAAGTAGTCAGAAAACAAGAATGCAAACAATCAAGCTAGTCATCTCACCCCGTTACAATGCGAAAGATGTTTAAGCGACTCAGAATTAAATTCAGGCATGTCACAATTAAAATCATCAAGCTTAGCAAAGAAACTAATCATCGAATAAAAATCAAAAGAAGAAACCAAATATGCGCCACAAATCAATGAAATGATCTCATAAGGGAAAAACTCTTCACGCACGTGTCAAATTTAACACTCACTGTTTCTGCTAAGAAATTAAGGATTGTAATTGGTTGGGAGATTTGATGTGGGCCCTAAGAGCGATCGCCTGAGCTCCGATATCCGTACGCCGGAATCCTGCAAAACAAGGTTAGACTACCTCGGGGGTGGTTCCGGGATCGCCCCTCCGACGCTCAAGTCAGTAATTGATTGAGGTAGAGAGAGAAAGTCTAGAGAGAGATGCTCTAGTTTGTTAGGTAAGAATTGAATACCTGTTCATTGATGAGGCAGTTTGTTTTTATAGTGTTGGGGATTTCCCACATTGTTCAGATGGGCCTTTTTGGTACCAATGGGCATGTTACCTTTTTAGGCAATGATTGTTTCACCTTTTTAGAGGTTTCCCAAATACTGGTGATTAGGCCACCTTTCGGGTGGGACCCACAACTGCCACCTGTCCCGTACTTTAGGAGGCTTTTATACTCCTTATTGGGCTGCTGATTAAATGAGCCCAAACAATTATCCCCACGCCATAGATGGGGGATCACGAAAACCTGACTGGAGGGACGCCTATCTGTGGCAGAATAACAACCGTCTTACTTTTGACCTGGTTGGCGACCGGCTTGAGTAGGCAGGTGGGATAGACCATGGCGCCAACAGAGTTCATCCTTGCTGAAGAGGCTCACGCAGACCGGCTCGCCTTCTGCTGGAAGGAGGGATGCCGACCAGATCCCCTTCTTGCTGAGGGACAGATGCCGACCCGGTCACATCTCAATGAACGGGAAGAGGGCCGACCAGGTCATTCCCCGTTGAAGGGAGGATGTCGACCCGGTCATGTCCCATCAAATGTGATGTGGCCGACCGGGTCACTCCCTGGTGAAGGGAGAGTGCCGACCCGGTCATCTCCCCTTTGAAGGGGATGAGGCCGACCGGGTCGCTCCCTGGTGAAGGGAGAGTGCCGACCGGGTCATCTCCCCTTTGAGGGAAATGAGGCCGAATGGGTCAGTCCCTGGTGAAGGGAGAGTGCCGACCCGGTCATCTCCCCTTTGAAGGGGATGAGGCCGACCGGGTGACTCCCTGGTGAAGGGAAAGTACCGACCGGGTCGTCTCCCCTTTGAGGGGGGGTTGAGGCCGACTGGGTCATTTCCTGGTGAAGGGAGAGTGCCGACCCGGTCCTCACCCATTTGAAGGGGATGAGGCTGACCGGGACACTCCCTGGTGAAGGGAGAATGCCTGCCAGGTCATCCCCCTTTGAGGGGGAGGCCGACTGGGTCATTTCCTGGTGAAGGGAGAGTGCCGACCCGGTCATCACCCATTTGAAGGGGATGTGGCCGATCGGGTCACTTATAGCTAATACTTGGCCATACCTGACCGAGTATAGAAGCGACTCGGCAAAGGGGGTGGGCTCCTATTGGCCGAGTAGGGTACAAGGCCACTCGGGTGAGGGGTTAATGAGCCCCAAGTTAGTCCGAGCGGGTGCTAGCTGATACTTGTTCAATCTTGACCAAGTATAGAAGTGACTCGGCAAAGGAGGGGAGCTCCTGTTGGCCGAGTAGGGTACAAGGCCACTCAGGTGAGGGGTTAATGAGCCCCAAGCTGGTCCGAGTGGGTGCTAGCTGATACTTGGCCATACCTGACCAAGTATAGGAGCGACTCGGCAAAGGAGGGGAGCTCCTGTTGGCCGAGTAGGGGACAAGGCCACTCGGATGAGGGGCTAATGAGCCCCAAGCTGGTCCGAGTGGGTGCTAGCTGATACTTGGCCATACTTGACCAAGTATAGAAGCGACTCGGGAAAGGAGGGAGCTCCTATTGGCCGAGTAGGGGACAAGGCCACTCGGATGAGGGGCTAATGAGCCCCAAGCTGGTCCGAGTGGGTGCTAGCTGGTACTTGGCCATACTTGACCAAGTATAGAAGCGACTCGGCAAAGGAGGGGAGCTCCTGTTGGCCGAGTAGGGTACAAGGCCGCTCGGATGAGGGGCTAATGAACCCCAAGCTGGTCCGAGTGGGTGCTAGCTGATACTTGGCCATACTTGACCAAGTATAGAAGCGACTCGGCAAAGGAGGGGAGCTCCTGTTGACCGAGTAGGGGACAAGGCCACTCGGATGAGGGGCTAATGAGCCCTAAGCTGGTCCGAGTGGGTTTTTGCTCCTCGAATGATGGGGCTGCGCCCATGTTGCCCGACCGGGTATGGTCACTCTTGATACTTGGGATGTTGGATCCCTGTTATAGGCCGAGTTGGAGGGGCGCCTTAAGGACCTTTGACGCTTCAACTTCCTTGGGTGCGGAACGTTTTTTGCTTGAGTTGATGGGGCTTTTCACGGAATGGACTGAGTAGGTCCAGTTGGGCCTCTATTAGAAGCCCATTAGAGCAACGCGGGGGGGGGGGGGGTTTGCGTTGCACATCCCCCGAGGTACTCCTATATATGTATGAGAGGAGAGAGAAGTTGAGGGTCATTTGCTCATTTCCTCATTCTCTCTCTCTCAAAAATTTCCAAATCCTCTTAATTTTCCCAAGCTCTTCTTCCAGTTTCTTCGTCCGACCAGGTACGCTTTTGTTCTTTTAAGTTTTTCTTTTTCTTTCTTTTTCTTTCGAATAATCTCGGCTGACTCCCTTGTTCATAAATAATGGGAGATTCGTCCGAGTCGTCGACACCTCCAGTTTCACCTCCCTACAATTTGTCCGAGGAGGTGAGAGGGATGGGAATAACGCTGGTGTCGACAATAATAAACTGTCCCGACCCCTCGGCTGTGCCCGACGCGGTTGCTCTCCCGAGTCCGTCTTCTTCGGTGGAGGAGGAAGCCGAGGGAGTCATTCCCTTCCCTTGGGAGGTTTCATTGGCCTATCCTCCTTCAAGGAGTTACTTAGATAAGTATCTATCATCTGATGTAGTGAGGGTGGCCATGCCGAGGGGAGCAGGAGAAGCATCCACGTCGGGTCGGGAGTTGGAGTATCCCGACCTTGATCCAAAAGGAGGTCCAGGTTCATTCTTTCCCGAGCCCGGGGTGATTAAATTTTTGACCGAGGACCTCAGGGGTACATCGACAAGGTTCCAAATAAAAGACCCCTACTATTTGGTCCGACCAGAGGCCCACCAAGCTGTGGAGGCACCTCTACAAGTTGGTCGAGGTTATGGCCGCTAAAAATGGACCTGGTTGGTGGAGCTTTCAAGTCCGACCAGGTTATCGGACGGTCCTCAATCTCCCTACTTCTCAGAAAAGATTTCGTAGGGAGTTTGCTTTCGTTTATTTTGGCGGTGATTGGGGTATTCCCCTGGTTCCGCCTTCGGACGAGCCAGTCCTTGCTCTGAACTACCGAGTGGGGGAGTTGGACAATGAGGAAGGTGCGGCGGCCTGCTATATGCAGACTGAGTCGAGGATCGTCGACGGGGGTGAGGTCTTCGTCCCTGGCCAATGGCTGCCCGACTACAAACTATTCAAGGATGAGCACTTCCTCTCGGCTGTGGGCCTAAGTACAACTTTCCTGAAGGGTAATTAGCCGAGGAGGTGGTTTGGGGGTAATTGGTATGACCATTTTTTACTTCAACTTTTTATTTTGACTAACTCTTTCCTTTGTTTTGTTTTGCAGAGCCCGCCCGAGCATATATAGAAGAAGTAGACCCAGTCATGGCTGATAAGCTAAATGTAGCGGCAATGAGAGCGGCTCGGCTGAAGGCCGAGATTACGGCGAAGACTATGAAGGTCCCCGCCCCTCCCAAGGTGAGACTGACACTTTCTTGTTGCTTCTTTTTTGGCTGACCGACCGTTCGTTTAACTCTTTTCACTAACTGTTTACTTCTTGCCTCAGGATCCTACTAAGCCGAAGACCAAGAAAAGGAAGGAGCGGTCTTCTGATAAGGTGGCTCAGACCGAGAAAGCAGTGGCTTGGTCGAAGGCCGAGCGGGAGAGGGCTAAGGCCGAACTTGAGGAGGCCAAGAGGAGCAAGTCGGTTGAGGTTATTACCCCGAGGGGCCTTACGCAGCAGGCCGACGGGGGCGACATCTCCCTTCACTCCTCTGACTTCCGACCAGTCGGGAGCCCCCAATACACTCCTTTATCTCCCTTTAAGGAGCTGCCAGGGGATAGCTCGAGGGGCGCGGTGACGCCGACAGTTCCTTTCACGGGACTGAGTAGGAAAGAGAAGGATATGCGCTGGTCTACGGCTCTCGAACATATATACACTCTTGTCGACCGGGAGTACATCGAGATTACTCATGGTCCTAACGAGACCAACGAGCTCTTTCGCTCCTGGCTCGATATAAGCACTTTTTCTATTTGACCTTTTCTTATTTTACTTCGCTATTTCTAACCCCTTTTTCTTTCATTTCAGTTCTCCACTCGGATGGCCAATGTTGCTCAGAATCGGGTGAGCCTGGCCGAGGAAGTTGCTGACCTCAAAGAGAAGGCCAAGAAGCACTTCGATGAGGTGTACAAGGCCAAGGAGGCCCAGCGGATCGCCGAGTCCAATCTTGAAGATGCAGAGGATGCTATAAAGAAGGATCAGGAGGGCTTTGCCGCAGAGCGGGAAAATTGGGTGAAGGAGAGGGTCGACCTCACTCTTGCCCGTGATTTGGCTAGGACTGCTAGGGATGATGCCTTGACCAAGATGACTACGTCCGAGCAGAAGGTGGCGATTCTGGCTAAGCTAAAAGCGGAGGGGGCTGGCTCCGATGACGATGATGAGGAGGAGGATGAGGGCCGAGTAGATGTCAACGTCGTCGATGGTGATGATGTTGATGATGATAACATCGAAGAGACCGCGGGTGTTGGTCGGGGTGAGGAGCTGGTCGGAGATAATACCGAACCTAATGCTGAGAGCATGACCGATCTCCCCCCCCAGCTCTTAGGTTATGCGGCACTTGTACTTAGCCGTTTTTACATTCTGTATTAGTTGCTTTGTAATTACTTCTCTTTTGTAATGCTCGACCCGTTTAATGAAGCTTATCTTTTGGCCTCCGTTTTCTTGTTTGTTGATTGCAATATTGCCCGACTAACTTTGTTGATTCCGACGGACTTGTTTGCTAGTCAAAATTCCGAGCAACTATAATCACCAGGAAAAATGCCAACTATTTCGACTGGTTAAGTCTAAATTAATTCCGACTAGCTTGTTTGTTAATCAAAATGCCGACCTACGATAATGACCAGGAAAAATCCCAGCTCAGCTATTTTGACTGGTTAAGTCTAATAGGTTCGCAATGGTACAAAAATTGCCGACCGGCTGCACTTCATTACTTCAAAAAGGGCCAACTATAAAAATGCTGACCAGCTATGATTAAGCTATTACAATGTATGCCCCTATTGTAAGTAACAAACTTTAAAAAATAGTATTTTTTAAGGTTAAGGGGCGCCCTCGGCGGACTGTAGTCGGAATGTGCCGGGTTTGATGATTTCTGTTACTTTGTATGGACCATCCCAGTTAGGTCCTAGCTTCCCCTTTAAGTATGAGAGACCAGTGGCTTCGACTTTTCGAACGACCCAATCGCCGAGTTGGATTGGGCGGGACCTCACTCGGCGATTAAACATCCGAGTGACCCTTTGCTTGTACCGAATGGATTTCAGCAGCGCATTGCCCCTCATTTCTGGCAACAAGTCCAAGTTGACCGGTTTTTCTTCCTCGTTCTTCTCGTATTCATAGAAGGTCATTCGAGGAGATGGGCTGCCAATCTCTACCGGTAGGACAGCCTCACTCCCGTACACAAGGCTGAATGGCGAGTGCCTCGTTGCTTCCTTGGCAGTGGTTCTGGCCGACCAGAGGACCCCGGGTACGTCATCAACCCATACTCCTTTGGCAGCTTCCAAAGATTTCTTGATTCCCTTGAGAACTATTTTGTTAGCCGACTCAGCTTGCCCGTTAGTTTGGGGTCGGGATATTGCAGAGAATTTGGTGCATATTCCGAAGCGAGCACAATAATCCCGGGTAGGGCCACTGTTAAATTGTCGTCCATTGTCGGAGATCAAGACCCTAGGGACGCCGAATCTGGTGATGATGTTCCTCCAAATGAACATTTGAACTTGCTTATCAGTTATAGAGGAGAGTGGTTCGGCTTCAGTCCATTTGGTGAAGTAGTCAATGGCGACTATGAGGAACTTTCGTTGACCTGAGGCAGGGGGAAATGGTCCGAGTAGGTCCATGCCCCACTTATCGAATGGCAGAACTGCTTGAATTGTTGTGAAGGGAGTGGTTGGTGCTCTGGGGATGTCTGAGTGGATCTGACAAGATGGGCACCTTTTAACTTGGTCGTGGGCGTCCGTTTTTAGAGTAGGCCAGTAGTAACCTGCCCTGAGGGTCTTCTCGGCTATAGTCCTTCCCCCTTGATGACTTCCACAAGCCCCTTGATGAATCTCCCTGAGGATGTAATTCCCTTCCTCGGGAGTGACGCATTTGAGCAGGGGGTGGGTGAAGGACTTTTTGTAGAGCTGATTCTCGTGCCATAGGAACCATCCGGATTTGTGCTTAACCCGTTCTGCTTCTTTGTGATCTTCGGGAAGCTTCCCATCTCTTAAATATCCGACTACCTCTTCCATCCAGGTAGATGTCCGATTCAACATGTGCTGTTCCTTGACGTTGATGCTGGGTTGTCGGAGGACTTCCCACATGATTGTCCGAGGGGCTGGCCCTTCCGCCGAGCTGGCCATCCGAGCCAAGGCGTCGGCTTGCTGATTCTCTGATCGGGGTATGTGTGTGATTTTGAACTGAGACAGCTGTTTGATGATACCCTGGGCCTTAGCCAAATACATTCTCATGTTGTCTTCTTAGGCCTCGTACTCGCCCGATACCTGACCCACTATCAGCTGTGAGTCGGATTTGGCATTAATCACGGTTACCCCGGCCAAGATGCATAACTCCAATCCGAGGATCAGGGCTTCATATTCAGCTTCATTGTTGGAGCCTAAGAACTCAAATTTGATGGCATATTCCATCTTTTCTCCGACCGGGGGTTTGATAACCAGTCCGGCTCCACAACCTGTCTTGGTAGACGAGCCATCCACTTGCAGCTCCCAGCTGTCTTGCCTGCTGACTAGGGGCCGGGATGGGCACTCTGTTATGAAATCGGCCAAGGCCTGGGCTTTGATCGCCCTTTCTGGGTTCATATTCCAATCCAAAGTCTGCGCTACCGACCCGCCCAATCCGGTCATCCGACTAGAGTGATTCCTGCTTTCAATGAGCTTCCTGAGCGGCTGACTGGTGAGGACTTTAATGGGATGGGCCTGGAAGTAAGGTTGAGCTTCCGACTAGCCATCACTAAGGCAAACACCATTTTTTCCACTTCGCTGTATTTGGCATCTGCTCTTCGGAATGCATGGCTTATGAAGTAGACTGGTGTTGTTTTCCTTCTCTCTCGGCTATCAAAACAACGCTTAGCGCGTATTCTGAAATAGCCAAATAAATGAACAATGTTTCCCCCGGTAAGAGGGGAGATCAACTTCGGGAGGGTCAATAGATGCTCTTTTAGGGAGGTGAAGGCCTGTTCGGCTTCATCATCCCAAGTGAACTATTTTCTTTCCAGAGTTTTGAAGAAGTGCAAGCTCTTATCCGCTGATCGGGATAGGAAGCGGCCGAGGGCGGCCAAACAGCCGGTTAGGCGTTGTACTTCTCTTACATTCCTAGGAGACTTCATTTCCATTACAGCTTTGATTTTGTCGGGGTTTGCTTCGATTCCCCTTTCATCAACCAGGAATCCGAGGCACTTACCCCCTTTTACTCCAAAGACGCACTTCTTCGGGTTTAACATCATGCGGAAGCGCCTCAATGTTCCAAGGGTCTCTCTTAAGTCTGAAGAATGATTGCCCTGGACCTTGCTTTTGACGGTCATATCGTCCACATATACCTCTATATTCCGACCAAGTTGGTCGCTAAAGATTTTGTTGACGGTGCGCTGATATGTTGCCCCTGCATTTTTGAGCCTGAAGGGCATCATTTTATAGCAATACACTCCCTGGTTGGTGATGAACGCGGTGTGGACTCGATCCTGCTCAGCCATCGGGATTTGGTGATACCCCGCATTTGCGTCCATGAAGCTTAGGAGGGCGTGATCTGCAGTTGAGTCGACCAGTCTATCAATCTTGGGCAGAGGATGGTTATCTTTTGGACAGGCCTTGTTTAGATCTGTAAAATCCACGCACATTCTCCATGCCCCACTCGACTTCTTGATTAGGACGACATTGGTCAGCCATTTCGAATACTGACATTCTTCAATGAACCCCGCTTCAAGCAATTTCTTAACTTCGACAGCTGTTGCGGCGTTTCTCTCGGGGCCTTTGATGCCTCAACTTTTGTTTGACCGGCTTGAACCCCTCTTTGATGTTTAGCTCATGGCACATCACTTTAGGGTCGAGCCCGGGCATTTCATTGGCTTCGTAGGCAAAGACGTCTCTGTATTCTGTTAGAACTTGAATGATTTCCTTTCTTGTTTGAGGGTCCATGGCCTTGCCCACTCTCAGAGTCCGACCATGTTCCTCATCAATAACGACTTCTTCGTTATCCTCGGCTGGCTGAGGGCGCTCCTATTGCTTGGGATTTTCGGCGATGTAAACCCCGAGGCCACTTGAGGGCTGACCGTCCTCTCGCTTTCTTTTTTTCGAGTCCTCTTGGACGTCGACCTTGCTCTTCAAGCTGTTCACATAACACTCTCTAGCTGCCTGCTGATCCCCTTGGATCTTTCCGACTTTACCCTCGTCGGTTTCGAACTGCATGAGTAGCTGATAAATGGAAATTGTTGCCTTGACCTTGTTCAGAGTTGGTCTTCCCATTATGATGTTGTATGGCAGGGGGATGTCTACCACTAGGAAGTCAATCGGTAGGCTTCTTCCTTTGCCCTTCTCTCCCATCCGAGTAGGCAACTTTATAGATCCGACAGGGTGTACCGAGTTTCCCCCGAAGCCTATGAGTGGCTGATTGAGTGGGGTTACATCCCTTTCATTGTACTTCAGTTTCCTGAGGCACTCTAGCGTGATTATATCAGCTGAGGATCCACTATCCAATAACACCCTTTTTACTCTTGCATTGGCCACCTTGAGCTCGATGACCAGGGGGTCGTCATGAGGAGTATGTAGAGCCCGACTGGATTCCCCGAACGTCATGACGAGGCAATCGGGGCGGGGATGGTTGACATCGAGCACTTGATGCTTGAGATTTTGGAGGTGGGATTTGCGTGATCGGCCGGTTAGGCCTCCCGACGCGAAGCCACCTGTTATAACTCCGATGAACCCCTCCGTGTCTCCGCTGTTGGATTGACCAACCTTTTACTTGCCCTTCTCTTCACTAGAGTGCTTGAGGTATCGGTTCAGCTTCCCCTGGTCAGCTAGGTTGTCAAGGGATTTCTTGAGTTCCCTACAATCTTTGGTGGTGTGCCCGCATTCCTTGTGATATTCGCACCACAGGCTCTTATCTCTTCGAGTAGCCGACGTTTTGATGGAAAGGGGGCGGGGGAGCGTGACTTTGTCTTTTGTGTCTAAGTATATCTCTCTCCTGTTTTTGCTGAACCGGGGGTCGACGCCATGGTCGCTAAACCTGTCTGACCGACCACCCGTCTTCTGTTGCTTCGATTGGTCCCTGTGATTTCCTTCTTCCTTCCTCTTCTTGCTCCCGTCGTCTGAGTGACGACATATGTCTGTCGCTTGGATGAATCTTTGAGCTCGAGTCATCGCTTCAGAGAAGGTTTTGACTTCGTTCTCGGCCAAGGACCATCTTAGCCGACCGGGCTGAAGTCCGGACATTAGGGCGGCGAATGCCACTGCATCTTGTAGATCTGAGATTTTCAATGACTCCTCATTGAATATTTTAATGTAGTCGGCCAGGCTCTCATTCTTCTCCAGCTTGACTCCCATTAAGTGAAGACTTGTTTTCTTTTGCCTTTTTTCCGCAACAAACTAGTGAATGAATAGGTCTTCGAGGACCGAGAAATCAGTTATGATCCCCGCGGGAAGCTCTTGAAACCAGCTTAGGACCAAACCTTTGAGCGTTGTGGGAAAGAAACGGCACCAGGTGGCTTCGCAGCCAGTCTGAACACTCATTTGAGCTTTGTACGTTGCCATATGGTCGTCCGGGTCGGTTAGACCTGCGAATGGCTCAACAGATGGTGTTTTGATCTTCCTCGGGCTGGGCGTCTCGAGTATGGCCTGACTGAATGGGACCATGAACTTGAGCGCCCCGCTGTTAATTCGAATGGGGTTCGACTGAGCAGAATCACCATGACCCTCGCGCTGAGCGACCTTTTTGTTTAATATGTGGCTCGCATCGTAACCTTTGCTGAGGCGCTTCTTGTTGAGGAAGTGTCGGTCATCGTTGTGCTTGTGACCCCCGTTGCCCCGAGGGGACTTGGATACGTGGGTCTCTTCAGCATGCCTAGCTGATTTTCCTTTAGACTCGTGTCGGTCTTCCTCCCCTTGCTTTGATCGACGCCGACCAGGCTGACTATATTCCCTTGCCCCCGACTGCTGCCGGCTAGGCTGACCGTGGTTCTCCGCCCGAAGGGAAGGGACCAGTGGTTGGTCTTTAGGGTGCTGAAGGGGGCGCCCTTGCTGTAGGTTGGCTAACATATCTATCAGGCTCTGCTGCAAGGTTTGCTGGAGCTGAGCGACTATCATGTTTATATCCGCTGTTGATATAGGATGGGGGTCAGCTTGCTGCAGCTGATGGGAGGGGCCCTGCCCGTTTTCCAATGGACTGTTCTTCTTCTTCATGGTCAAGGGTTTGAACGGTCGGCGTTTTGGGCCGTTCAGACCTTCGCTGATGAGATGGAGACGGATCCCTTTCGGATCTCTGAGCCTGTGCTGAGGGCTGTCGAGTGCGAGTGCTCTTAGCTGGGGCCATTACGGAGTGGATCTTACTGAGTGGTGGTGAAGCGACTTTGATTGTAACTTCCCCACAGACGGCGCCAAACTGTTTCTGCTAAGAAATTAAGGATTGTAATTGGTTGGGAGATTTGATGTGGGCCCTAAGAGCGATCGCCTGAGCTCCGATATCCGTACGCCGGAATCCTGGAAAATAAGGTTAGACTACCCCGGGGGTGGTTCCGGGTTCGCCCCTCCGACGCTCAAGTCAGTAAATGATTGAGGTAGAGAGAGAAAGTCTAGAGAGAGATGCTCTAGTTTGTTAGGTGAGAATTGAATACCTGTTCATTGATGAGACAATTGGTTTTTATAGTGTTGGGGATTTCCCAGACAGGAAACATTGTTCAGATGGGCCTTTTTGGTACCAATGGGCATGTTACCTTTTTAGGCAATGATTGTTTCACCTTTTTAGAGGTTTTCCAAATACTGGTGATTAGGTCAACTTTCAGGTGGGACCCACAGCTGCCACCTGTCCCGTACTTTAGGAGGCTTTTATACTCCTTATTGGGCTGCTGATTAAATGAGCCCAAACACTCACCAGGCAATTCATTGCTTTTATCCATCTCAGAGATTATCCCTTCCAACTCTCATGCCCATGTGTTTGAACGGTAATCAATAACACTCACTTGCCAGACTCCACGAAATTAGTTCATAAGCTATAATAATCTCTGCAAAGTAGCTAATCATACATGAAAACAAATCATATGACTCTTCTAAGGCTGCAATGGGGTTAATGGTAGTAGGTATGGGGATTATTTTGGTAATGTGGTGTTCAAGGAAGTGAAGTATCACTACTTGATAAAAGCTTACATACAACGAAGTACTATCCAACGCAATCACAACCATTATTCTCTTTCAAATCCCTTGCTTTCCCTCCTTGTTAAAAGCTTTAACAACTGTAATACATTAGCTACTAGCTACGAAGGGTATAGGTCATTTTGAATTGCAACAAAGATACCAACACCAATTTCATCCAAAGAACCATCAATCAACATATAATTCCTAAATACTTCACAACCAAAGCTAGAGGGAGGCAATTTTGGAATAATGAGGAACTCTATATAGCCATATAGGTATCAAAAAGATAGGCTCCTATGACAGTGGTTAACTAGGGGAAATAAATGCAAGAAAGACAATCTAGTTATGTGGTTCATTTTCCTATATGAGTCATAATCATATCTTTTATCCAATGTACAATCAATGGTTTAAGGAGACAAAGCACAAGTTTTGGCATCCCTTAGGGAAGTGGGCACACACATATGAAAGGAAAAACTGGAATACATACAGTTTCAAGGCACATATCTCACAGTTAATCTTAAACATGTTTGTAAGACATAAAAGGTGCCACAATTGTGATTCTTAACTTAGATCAAAGTATAGATTTTGTAACACCCCGTATTTTTTATACTGTTTAGTAGTTATTTATATTATTATAGTTTCTAAAAATAAACTAAAATATTCTTTTATTAAATATATTTTGTTTCCCACCTATTGACTTTACCTTAGAATGAGTCAAAAGCTAATTCCTAAATATCCTAGATTAAACACCTAAGACTTAATTGTTCTAAGGAGAGAGAAAAGTTAAGAAAACAAAAACCAAAAGAAAAAAAAAGATTAGAAGAGCTTCAATGTTGCTCTTCCTCCCACCGTGCTTTCTCCCTTCTTCTACATTTCTTTTCTTTTTCTTTTCTTTTTCTACTTTCTCCAACCAAACACCACCATTAAAGCTGCTAAGTATTTATCAATCATCATCATACACCAACAATGATTCATTCATCTTCAATAGTTCTCAAATTTGTGGGTTTATCGAAGGAAGATAGTGGTTCTTGGGTTTGCGGTTTCGGGTCGAAAATCGAACCAAGGAGCGGTTCTAATTTGGGGTTCTTTTTATAGAGTAATTTCACTCTATTACTTTCCTTAATCAAGTAAGTTATAATCTTAAGTTTAATTTCGTATTTGGTTGTTTTTATGAATTTGGGGTTTTGTCAAAGTAAGGTTCTTGAGATAAATTAAATTGGGGATTTTGATTTTAATTGTTTGGGTGTGTAATTATTGAGCTATATAATTTTTCTTGTCTCATTTCATTCATCCTTTGGCAATATATAGTACATCAAGTTTTGGCAACTAAATATCCTGCTTACAAGGCAATACATCAAATAATATATCTTGCCTAAAATATATAGCTCAATAGTAATTGAATGAATAGAATATTTATTTAGGTGTTTAGTAGTTAGTTTAGATTAATGGATTGTTAAATAAACTTGTTGTTCAAAGAAAGTTGTGGTGAAGTTCGTATAAATTATCCGTCAGTTCGTAAAAGGCAATTTTAAGCAATTTCTGGGCATTTTTAGCAAAAATACTATTTCACAAAAGTTGTTCGTATCGAGAAACGCTTGATTTGGAGTTCGAATGAGGAAGTTATGTCCATTTTAAGTTTCTGCTGAAATTGATAAAAAGTATAGTTAGTTTCGAATGTTTTAAGTTTCAATGTTTTCTTATGAATGTTTAATTAATGGACTTTGAGTGTCTAAAGTATAATAGGAATATTAATGTTGATTTAGTATAAACAAAGAGAGATTTTTAGTATTGTTAGTATTAGTTAGTTATGTCATTTGAAGTAAGAGGTTCATATTTTATAAAACTAGAGTTAGTTAAAGCTCATTACTAGTTAGCCAAGTCTATTATTATTTATTGAATACATATATGTTATTATGTAGCTTTTCAGTTCACTAAAGAGTCGTTTTGGAGATGGTTGTTTTGATGTGGTTCGTAAGAGGTAAGATTCTTTACTCAAATCTTTAATAGTTATGAGAAAAGTCTACAAAAGATAACTTTCATTGTTACGAGAAAAGATTATAAAGGTATGTATCTCTCCTGAGTTGAGATTGGTTTGAATAGGAGGATGTTCCTCCTAATACAGATAGTTGGTTTTGAATAGGAGGATGTTCCTCCTAATGCAGATAGTTGGTTTTGAATAGGAGAATGTTTCTCCTAATACAAATAGTTTGTTTTCAAACCTTGAATTATAGAATAGTTACAGAAAGAGATTTATGGATAGTTTTATGTTTTTGAAACGGTTGGGATTGCCTTTGAGGCGTCTCAAGGAATTGGATCCTTGTCGAGATGTTCTCGACATTTCAGAATAGTTGGGGGGTACGTTGATCAGTACCTCGGACTTAGATCTTCTGCTACGGTTTGGCCGTATGTAGGGTGTGCACACTAGGGGTCTTTGTCTAATAGTTATCCGGAGGGCCTAGCTAGCCCAAAGGCAAGGAAAGTTTGTTCCATTCCATAGATTTATAACTCCCTCTTGGTGAGGGTAAAGGAAAGAAAGAATTTGTTTTAAGGAAAATAAAGAAAGGATTTTATTTAGAAAGGAATACAAGAAAAGGTTTGGAATGAAAGGATTTGTTTTAAGGAAAATAAAGAAAGGATTTGATTTAGAAAGGAATAGAAGAAAAGGTTTTATAAAGTTTGCTACTTATTATTTTGATTCAAAGGAAAATGATTTGTAGGATATATTATTATCCTACCTGCATATATGTTTGGCTTTATTGTATGAATCTTGCTCAGCCAGTTTGGCTGATACTATATGCCCGATATAGGCAGGTACATGAAGATCTTACATGTTGGGTGTGGGGTGTGGGCTGAGAGCAACGTTTCACCAACTGTTACTAGTTAAAGTTATAGTATTCTTTATCCGCTGCACTATCTATGTATACATATTATCATTTTGGGATTTAAGGTTGTAAATATTAATTCACCTAGATCTTTACGTGACTGGGCTGTAATAGTTTAGTTAAGATTTGCTTTGACTTAGGTTCAGTCTACGTAGCTTATCCTTAACGGTTATTCTCGCAATAACTGTGGAATAACACTTCTGGAATTTCGGGAATCTTGCTTGGATGTAGATCCTTTTGAGTTGGATAAGGATTATTGAGAATTTGGAGTGTTGGTTTTATTGAAGGAGGTTTATAATTGGACGCGAGTCCTAAATTAAATTTTAGGCAGTCCATATTTCAAACGGAACTCTGCCGATTTTTCTGTAGAAATTTAATATCATTTAATTTAGATAGTAACTCGAAATTCAGGGGTGTTATAGATTTGCCATGCAAGGTTGATCAATCAAAGTTCCATGCCCATCAATAATCTAACATCAAAATATTCATATTCAACCGGCGCACAAAGAGACAACTATCCAACTTGACTCTTGTTTCCTACTTCACTGAGTATTTTTGTATTTGTTTTTATGGAAAGCAAGACAATATAACGAACAGGGAAATAACGGAAAGGGAAATAATAGAAAAGAGAAAGAACACAATGCACTTCAAGTTACAATTTTAACCTTTCGTTAAGTGAAATAGGAGATATGAAGCAATAACAACATAATAAAAACAAAATAACACAAATTTAAAAACTAGGGGAGTCAAGTGGAGAACCCAGTATATTAATGCGAACATGGACATTTTCCTTAATAGTGGAAGCCATCCCACCTTCACAATCCTTTAAAATTAATTTCTGGTCAATCAAACAGATTTTCCCAGATTAGAAAAACTTTTCCTAATTACTACCTAGATGAGAGTTAACTACCTCCCAAGGACCTAAAGTATTCATCTTTTTTCCGTTAAGGACCTAAAGGAATTTTTTGCTCCTCCAAGGGATTATTTGAAAACATAAGTTAACACCATTAACACCGTTAAACACCAAAAACAGAAAATTAATTTAAACCCTAAAAAAATCAATTATTAAGCTATAATTTCTTGAAAAATAAAACAAAACTATTAACCAAAACCAATTTACGAGCGACAAAAATTTATACAATTCAACATTTCCCCTAAACATGTCTCTGATAAATTGATTCTCATTGCATATCTAATTTTACTCCAAACACGAAACAAAGGCCTAAATATTCAAAATATACATGTCTCATACTATTATATTACTCCAAAAAAATTATAAAGCTTGATTAGTTTAACATGTGATGCTTGATTAAAAAATTATAAAGCTCCTTTAAACCAAACTAAATTTTCATTTATTATGTTTGTTTAGTGTACCAAGTCGTCTTCTTCCTGTTTTTTATTTCAATCTTATTCATGAGCATCATACTTGCTTTAGTTTTAAGTCTAGGTATTCTCTTTCTTTCGGTAAGGATCCAAATTTCTCACCAAAAATTTCAAGATTAAATCCAAATCAATTTTTTAATCTAAGCACAAAGTAACATCTTAATTAATCATGTTTTTCAGTCAATTTAATGGCAGAGACATACAATTTTTACAGATGAATAAAATTAATCTAAGAAGAGATAACAAAAATATAAGCAAAAACCAAAAAAAAAATTATAAGATAGCAAAGGAATTGAATTTTCTCACCTTCACAGATGGGCTTTGATTAACATAAAAACAAAGATGAATGAGTTTCTTTTGATCTTCTTGCGACTGATCTTTTCTCATAGTGAGTAGAAAATTATAAAGGAAGGTTTAGGTTTTTTTCCCTTTATTTTTAGGCTGTTGTATTTCATAATTAGGTTTGTCGTTAGTTTAATCAAATAGGTTAACGTCCGTTAGTGTTAATCCCTTGTAGGAGCAAAAAATTACTTTAGGTCCTTAACGGAAAAAAGGTGAATACTTTAGGTCCTTGGCAGGTAGTTAACTCACCTAGATGAAATTGCATAAAAATTTACATACTTATAACTATATACTCTAAGATATTCTTTCCAATTGCATACCCAGGTAAATTTTTCTTCCAATTAATATACCCAGATATAAATGTGTCCAATTGATACAAAATTTGCAACCAAACTCTATAGATTTAGTGGAAATGGAAAAAAATTTCAGTCCTTACCGAAGGCGAAATAGCCGCATAATCGAATTTCGGCGAAATAAGTGGAATTCACTTCAATCTAACCTCCCACCTCCCAACACTCCATGGTTGCTTTTAGGGGATCTGAATGAAGTCACCAATCAAGGTGAACAATCTGGAGGGCATATATGATTTCAACCCTAATTAGTGTACGGACTTCAGTATTCTCACGGACGCTGCATGCATGGTGTATCTTGGTTTTCATGGGAACCCGTTTACTTAGAATAACGCTAGGGATGGTTTAAATCTAATTAGAGAGAGACTGGATTGTTCATTAGCCAATTTGAGTTAATTGGCTCAATACATATCCAGCTACACAGGTATTTCATCTCCCTAAAACTCACTCTGACCATTATCCTGTTTTATTGAATATGTTGAATGATAGTTTCGTTGATGGCAAGAACTTTTTTCAGTTGCAATATCCATGACTGGAAGAAAAATGTTTTTAATTACAACATTCATAAGAAAAAACAGCTTATTGCGAGAATAGATGGTATCCGAAAATTTCTTGCCAAAAAGTACTATCTTTCCTGGTTAATCTTGAAAAAAACCTCTTAATGGAACTTAACCAAATTCATCATATTGAGCGTATCTTTTGGGCTCATAAATCCGGCCTTGATTGGAGGAAATTAGCTAACTGGTATTATAGTTATTTTCATTTAAGGGCTTAAATTCGTAATTTTAGAGGTAGAATCCTTATGCTCCAAGACTCAAATAATGTCTGGATTGAGGACCAAGTTACTCTTAGGGATATGGCCTGTAATTACTTTGTTGACATATTCCCTACTTCCCATGTCTCAAGTTTATGGGCTTCTAATCCTAGTGTGGGGAGAGGTGATGTTGACCCATATGAAAATCTTGGTCTTCCTCCTTCAATTGATGAAGTTAAAGAGGTCCTCTTCCAAATGGCGCCTTTAAAAAGCCCAGGCCCAGATGGAATCCAACCTATCTTTTTTAAAAACATTGGAACAATTTAAAAGATCAAATTGTCACTTTCTTGGGAGATTGTTTTATCAAAGCCCAATTCCTAAAGAAAGAGAACATGTCCTATCTTTGCCTTATCCCTAAAATAGCTTCTCCTATCTCCCTTAAAGACTTTAGGCCCATTGGTCTTTGCAATTCTTCTTATAAACTTCTGACCAAGCTTATAGCTCATAGACTTCGTCCTTATTTGCCATATTGGATTAGCCCACTCCAATCTAGTTTCATTATGGACAGGTCCATTGAGGAAAATATTATTATTATCAAATAAGTTGCTCATTTATTTAATAGAGCTCCTAAATCTAAGAATAGTATGGCTCTTAAAATTGATATCTCTAAAGCTTTCGACTCTTTAGAATGGAGTTTTATTAAGGAAACTTTAACCAACCTTAAACTTCCTTCAAGTCTTGTTCATCTGATTCTTAATTGTATTAACCAAGCCTCTGTCTCCGTCCTTTGGAATGGGGTTATCACTGAACAGTTCCACCCTTCTCGAGGTATTCGACAAGGAGATCCTTTATCTCCTTACGTTTTTGTCCTTTGTTCGGATAAACTGTCAAGAATGACTCAGGATAGTGTGAATAGAAAAGATTGGAAGCCTATTAGATTCACTAGGAATTTTAGTCTTTCTCATCTTTTTTATGCTAATGATGTTTTGTTGTTTGGCCAAGCTTCCACTTCTAATATTGATAAAATGAAATATGTTCTTGATGAATTTTGTGCTATGTCCGGCCTTAAAATTAATTGCCAGAAGTCCTCTATTATATTTCCTAGAAGAATGAACTATAATTGTAACAACCTAGTTTTTTTTAAGCAGCTTTTATTTAAGCTTAATTACAGTTATTAGTCAAATTAACATTTTTAGATCTATTTTAGTATTATTAAGTTAAATTATTATTTTGGAATTATAATTGAAAGCAAAGTTGAATTTTTAGCTTAATTATGAAATTACAACAATGCCTTATGTTTTCATTAAAAAAAAAAAAAAAATAGAAGAACCTATTTCTCCCTCTCTCTTCATGCCTTAGTAATGTGCTGCCAAGTAGAGCAACATTTTGAGCTGTCAAAACACCAAAGCCTAATAAGATTTTCAAGGTTTAGATATTTAGCAACTCATCCTCAACTCTTGTAATTCATCAACCAGAAATTGAAGAAACCCATAATCCCCAAATTCTTCTCTCTCTCTCTCGTGTTTTGCCTTCCTCTTGTTCAATCCTCTTCCTCCTTCGTGCTGCTGTTGTGGTGGTCGGTGTTACTGTTTTTCCGTCGGCGGTGCTCTTGCAGGCGGTTGTTCGTCTCTCTGGTGCTGCGCCTCGTGCTGCCGCGTCAGTTCTTTTCCGTCTCCTCTGCTTCGTTCGGTGATGGGTCATTGCCGCCGCTGGGCAGCATTGTTGCTGCTTCTGTTCTGCCGCTATGCATCGATGTTGGTGATGTGGTTGTGCGGTGGTGTTGTGTCATTGTTGAGCTTTACTCTGTTTTGAAATTTATTGGGCAAGTATCAATGTAATCTCGTGCCTCTTTCTATTTCAGCTTCAATGGCATCACATAGTTTAGATGATTGAATTATATTTGGAGTTATATCATTATAAATCATAATCGATGTATAGTACATTTGTTTATAAATCAGATTATTGGTTTTAAAAAGTTCTTTTGGATATTGAGAACAAAGATTGAAACTTAATTTTGTTTAATAGATTGGAACTTGTTTTGGAACTTATAATCTTAGTGAGTTTGCTAAATCAGATTTTATAAGTTTTATAATTCAAATTGAAATCATAATTTCACGTTTTGTTAATCAGTGTGGTAATTTCCAAAGTGGGGTTATTAGAGCTATCTTGTGAGATTAATAATGGGGGATAGATTAGTGGAATAGTTTGCATATATGGATTTGTAGTTAGTGCATAAAAGAGTTTAGAAAGTGAGCAAGTCAACTTCTTTATCTAAGATTATAGTGAGAATAGTTGTTAATTATTGGTATTGTTGTTGAGGTATAATATGGATATCGATGTATGGAGCTCAAGTATGTTGGATGAACCAAGACTCGGTATGGAATAGAAGTAGAATTCGGAGATCGAAAAGGTACACATTGTCCCTCCACCTTATAACTACACTCACTTGCGCAACTGAAAGTTGTACGAGTTTCATGATTTTTTCCTTAAAGGATTTATAGTTCTAAATTGAACTTGTTATGGTTTTATGATTATAAAGTTCAGATTCTTTTTGAATGTGTGGCTTTAAAATGCTAAGTTTTGATTTTCCTTGAGTATATGATTTCACGCCAAGTATTTCGGTTATGTAAGGGTTAGCATTGACTCCCTAGTTATTATTTGAGATTTGTTTATATGTTTTGGCTATGAATTATTATATATAGTTTTACTTGATTATGTTGAAGTAATCAACTTATGTTATACTAAGTAAATCTTGTCCTTGAATTCAAGTACATTTTAGCCTATGAGACTTAATAGTATAAGCTATTCAATGAGTTAAGTTTCAAGATATTATATAGAAGTTACGAGTGTCTGATTGTGAGTATTTAAGAAAGTGTTCTCAATGTATATATCTCTCAATGTTTTTGTAATTGTGGTTTCTGAATTGAGCAACCTCGTAGAACTATGCAATATATGATCAACTGAATTTCGAAGAATCAGATCAAGTCTCCAATGAAATACGATTGGATACGGTTTCAAGTTTATGGAGTTTCAATGTTATATTTTACTTTCAGGCAATGAGATTTCAAGAATATTAGTTGTTCAGCGATTTCTAAAATAGAGGGTTGTATAAAGGTGTTGAAAATGCAATTATGAACTTATAGAAGAATATTAATAGAAGTAGTATAATAGAGTAAGTCGTATCTTAATTGTGTATTTTTAAAGGGTAAATTATGCCAGTTAAAGTTTCCGAGTGTGTTTGTTACGATTAGGATAATTATGATAAGCTCAAGGAGTAATTCAGTAAGTTTGATATAATTGGTGAGCTCTACTCAGAATACTTGGAAGTGTGTAGGATATGACTATATCTCCACTGATATTTGTAAGCATGTAGAGGGTACTACTCTAAGTTATTGGAATTTGAGTATATCTATTTCGAGGATCTCGGCATGGAGTGATATTTAAAATGTAATTGTTATCAACGTTTGGACATATGGACTTGACTTTTGGAAGATTCGAACTCGAGAAGCAACAAACTAAGTATTGCAATTTTGGTTCTGTGAGGGGAAGGAATCCAGATTAAAAGTTGAATTAAATCATTTCGAGACATCTTCAAGGGACTTTGGGGAAGAATGACTTTATATATGGCAAGTAATTGAGGAGTGAATTGGTTGTTGAGGAGTTCAGCTAAGGAGTATAAATTGGTGTGTGAGATAGTTGAGTTGGTGACTAAAGTTGTAAACCAGAACAAGCTTGAGAGTTTAAATATCTATGAATGGGTTAATAAAATTGTATGAGAACCTTATAAGTCAAAAGGTGAGATAACTACTAACGGTAGGCCATGAGTAACAGAATCGAATTAAGTAAGGTTAAGGATGAGAATGTCATAATAGTAATATAAGAGTTTAATATTTGGGTTTTAGAGAAGTATAAGATAGTAATTCAATATTGTATTGTCTACGTCATAGGAGTTGCAAATCCAATTTTAATATAATTAAAATTAGGAAACTTATACTATGAGTATCAAACTAGGCTAAATCAGAAAGAGCATATGTTTACTTTCTCATTAAAAAGGGAAAAAGATATGAAAAAGGAAGGTCAGTGGAGTATATATGGATCTTGTGTAACGGAGTGTTGGGAACTAGTGATATGAAATAAGAATAATGGAAATATAAATCTAAGAATAATTTGGATGTAATTTTATATAATTGGTATTAAGAAGTTTAATTGGGAATACAGAGTTTAAACAAATAACCGAGACAGGAAAAGGGAATAAAGTTGGAAATACAAATAATATTTTTGTGGTATTGAACATGAGGTGATAAAGTATGTCCAGATATCATGATATAGTTGAGTTACTAGAAGATCGGAAGTTCAAGTATGAAGTGTTGAATAATTAAGATGTGGGATTAACCATCAAATCTTTTGAATGGAGGAAGCAGCTATAATTATAATATAAGTCTGCATTTTAAAAGTCACAAGTTTTTATGTATCCAAATTACAGAGTTAGAATATGAGGTGTTTTGTGTTATGAGGTTTAAGTATATGTGATATAAACTTTGAAATCTATGGATGCAAGTAATAGTAATATAACATTTTGACATTCGGGAGAGTATTCAAAAAGAAAAATAAAAGTTCTACCAGGAATATGACAAGGGTATTATATTTAATATGATTCACATAAGTATAAATATCGGGATTTGCTCAAGTTATAGGTTTTATAGGTTATTAAGTAAGATTAAACAAAAAGGCCATTGTCTGTAGAGAACTTCAACTAAGATATATAGTTATTTAAGATTAAATTCTGTTTTGACTTCGATTAGTAAGCTATGTTTGAAGCTTTAATTATAATAAGCTTGGATTATATTTCCTTTAAAGTCCGTCTTTGAAGGGGTTTTAGCAAATGAATTTTTGTAAAGGGTTGAATTAAACTAAGTTATTGCAAACTCGAGTATAACGTGTTTATTAAACAATAAATTGAGTTTGTATCAGAAGCACGCTAATGTGATTATGTTATGAGATTATGATATATTTGACTCGAGAAGTATGAATTGAGTTTCATAAAATATTGATTTATGAATTATGTTTTTGAGGGGAAGAAGCTGCAAAAACAGTGACGAACAACATTCGTAGAGCGGGTATTGTTCATTATGTGTTAGAGCGGGTATTGCTCTGGAGCGGGTATTGCTCCGTTATGTGGGGTCATGACCTAAAAGTCTTGCAAGCAGTACACAATGGAAGAGGGAGACGTCCCTTGTAAAAAGTTTAGAGAATTCGCCTGGAAGGCAACTCTATTCGTGTTCTCTTCCCCAGTGTAATATGATTTCTGAAAGAAAATGGAATGTGTATTTGAATATTCAAGTGGTTTCGTGGAAAGTTATTTCAAACTTTAATTTCTGAAATGATGTTTTACTCACCCAAATTATGGAATTCATGCGCCGATTATGGAAATGATTTACCAAGAAACCTGTTAGGAAGTTATGAAAGTAGTTAACTACGATATACATATTGGATTAAATGTTTTTGTATATGAACCACATAAGTGGGAGATATTGATTAGCGTAAAGTATGTTTGAGTTGATTCCGGAAGGTCGTATTAGTTCTATAGAAGTAACATTATAAATTGTGTTCAAGTATTTGTTATATAATTCTTTGTATATGACTTCTCTGTATCTTGATTTCAATTGTCTCGCAAGATAAACTTAAATCTGGAAATACGTTTTAAGCCACCAAAAAGATTTTCTGGTTGGACAGTGTGTACTCAGTTTCGCTGATTTTGTTCTAAAAACCTGTCCTGGTGGGGGCAGAGTTCATTGTTAATAAATTTGCAGGTTAGTTCGCTCCAGAGGGAATTAATGTTCGTAAGTTGTGATAAGAGAAATATCTAGTTCAACCCATGATGGAGATCATATTTTTGTTGAGAATCTTATGATATATCATTGTACTCATTTGGAGATTTATTAGTTAATTTAATGAGGTTGTATAATCTATATTGAGTTGTTGTACTGTGGGTCATATTCCAGAAGCCAGGATCGATACATGAGTGATACTCTGTTATAGATGAATGCCTAATTGAGGTTTAATTAATGATAATCAAAATTTGTGAATGTTAAGTGCGATTAGCTAGCAGCTCGAAAGTGCGGGCTGTTACAATAATATTAGAAGATCCTTAACTGCTTATTGGCAAATTAATCAAGCCTCCACCTTTGGTAGATGCTTAGGCATAAACATTTCCCCTCTAAGACCACGTAAGAGAGATTCCTTGATATCCTTGATAAAACTAAAGATAAAATCCAAGGCTAGCAAGCCAAACTTCTTAACTTAGCTGGGCATAGTACTCTTGTTAAAGTTGTTTTAAACACTTATCCTCTTTATGCCATGCAAACTGCTTTGCTTCCAGTGGTTGTCCTTCAGAATATTGAAAAGTCTTGTAAAAAATTCCTTTGGAATAAAGTTAATTCTACTCACTATATTCCCCGCACCAACTGGCATACCATTTACACTCCTATCTATATGGGAGGTTTGGGCATTAGGAATCTCCGAAAATGGAATCTCGCTTTTACGGCTAAATTGGGGTAGAAAATCTTAACCCAACCCAATAAGCTATGAGTCCAAATTCTTACTGATAAATATCTTAAAGGAAGCAATTTTTTGGATTGCCTTTCTAATCCGAACACTTCCCCTTTATGGAAAGATATCCTTAAAGGTAGGGCTACCCTTAAAAAAGGACTAAAAGTCTCAATTGGAAATGGGTCCCATACCTCCGTCTGGTATAACCACTGGGTTGAAAATGGCCCAATTTATCAAAACCCTCAGTGGTCTATTCCTGAAGGTATAGCCCAATTAAGGTTTCATGATCTTATCCCAAAATAAGACCTGGAACCTTCGGATTATTGCCCCACATGTCCCCTCTAATCTTCTCCCTCTAATTCAAGCCACCCACTTCGCACCATTGATACCAGAGATGACTTCTGGAGTTGGACACTCACTCGCCATGGGGGTTTCACTGTCAAATATGCTTACCACTCTATTATCGATTATGTTAATTTTGATGATAGTGTTTCTTAGAAGGCCCTCTAGGAAATGAAAATTCCTTTTAAATATAAAATGCACCTTTGGAACATGATCCATGAAATCCTACCTGTTACATCCACTTTAGCATGTAGAATACATGGTATTGATTTCATGTGCACTAGATGTCTTTCCAAGGAGGAATCTCATATACACCTTTTTTGTGATTGTCCTACTTCTATAGTAATATGGGAGAAAATCTTCTCTGCCTTTCCTATTCTCTCCTCTAATCAATATGACTACTTTTACAAGTCTAACTGGGGTAATTAAATTCGGCACAATTTAAAGATCTAGAATGCTTGGCATGAAGTTTTTGGTATAACTGTTTGGCACATTTGGCTATCTCGAAATTTGGTTGTCTTTCAAAAAAAAAATGATACCCATTGTCTCCCAATTCAATTAACTTGCTATGGATATTGTTTATTGTCGAAATGCTTTGCAGCTCCCTCCAAGCATCACTATCGACCCTGCCCCTAAGCCCACCAGCAGCTGCCCCTCCAAATCAAAACTTCATTAAGCTGAACCCATATGGAAGCTGGTTGGCGATTGATAATGCAGGTGGTGGAGGAGTCTTTGGAAGAGCCAATGGTTCTTGGATTCTGGGCTTCTCAATCTGTTTCAACATTGTGAGTCCAACAGCTGCTGAACTTTTGGCCATTAGAGAAGGTCTCACCATGGCCAAAGAAATGCACATCTCAAATTTGGAGCTAGAAATAGATGCAGGCGGACTGAAAATCATGCTCCAGAGCCCGGGTATTTTCAATTCTCATGAGTTAGGGGTTGTTATAAATGATGTTGCTACTCTCCTGCAAGAAGATTGGAACGTCGTCCTGCTCCATGTGAAACGTCAAGCTAATGCTTTAGCGCATGAGCTTGCAAGTTATGGGCGTGGTATGCAAGACTCTAGAGTGGTTCATGTAGGCATTCCTGTTTGGGCTCAATCTGCCTTTAATGAAGACATGCAAAATGCCAAAGGGAAGAATGCAGTTGAAAGTTAACGCAAATATGGCTACTAAAGCCTTCAAAGATAACAATGTTTTTGTACTGAAATACTTATCTGTTCTGGTTTTTGTTTCCCATCCTAATGTGTAGGGTGGTATGGTGTATAACTTGATGTTGAACTTCTTGGTTTCTTAATGTAATATGGTAGTTTAGTCTATTTACTAAAAAAAAAAAAAAAAGATGTTTTGTTGACTCTTTATTACAGCTATAATATATAATTACTATTATAATTTACATCCCCCTCAAACTTGACTTGGCTAATAAGTCCAAGCTTAGAAGCTAAAACATGATGTTGTGTAGGAGGTAAATCCTTTGTTAAAAGGTCATCTAACTAAGCACTGTTGGACACACGAGTAGTAGTTAGAAAACCATCTTCAATCAGTTCTCTAACATGGCATGCAGTCTCTCTTTTAAGTATTTAGTCTTTTCATGAAAGACTAGGTTATGTACTATGTGTTGAGGTGCTTGATGGTAACACCCCAAAAATCCACTACCACTATATAATATGGACATTGAGAATGTCGCTGCCACGGTGAAATATAAGGCTTAAAACTAGAACTGGAAAATAACTTGGAGCTGAAATAGGTGAAAGCCTTATTCTTACAACTCGACCGAGAATCATATATGACCCTTTGACAACAATCGTCCAAACCACATTAAAACAAATATGATAGCATTACATAAAAATAGTTCAAAGGAATAAAGCAAGGCAAAAACTAGATAGCTTTTCTATGAGATGCTCCTATCTACACAGTACAATTTTACCTTAAATCCTATTCTACTCACCATTGAAATACCAATAGATCACCGCAAGGTCACAATAGCAAACTTGAAAACTAATTAAGTAGTAATTATTTTATGAACTTGGTCTAAGAAGGAGGAAGGTGGTGAACTGGTGATTATGGCGAAGTCGAATTAACGAAGCCACGAAGGAGATTGGGTTATGGTGTTTGAAAGGTCTTGCGTTGGTCGTCATGCTTTCCCCTCTCTTCTTCCTCTTCTCTGTTTCTTTTTCTTTTCTTTTTTATATAATTTGAGTATTGTCTGACGTCTGACCACAAGTTATGGTCAAACCATCTGACCCAATACTTTTTCTTTGATAAATAACCTCTATAGCAATTGTATTATGCCTAATTGCAATCTTGCAGATATCATGAAACATTATATACCGCTGGAATAGGAATATAATGACCATTATCTTATTTTTACACTAATCAAATAAAAGATAATACATAAACTTTCAAAACGGTACAAAGAATAAGTGAGGACCAATACAAACAGAGTAGTTGTTTTATCTTATAGGAAATTTATGAGTCGTTCATCGCAATTATGTAGGCAGGTTAAGTTCTTTCCACTCGATCTATGTTTCTTTCCAATTAACAGACCGTTCATATATAGTTATACACTTATACTAGTCTTATATGTACTGAAAACAAACACTATAAAGCTCAATTGCGTAATAAATAACATGTACGAAAATTAGTTCGCAAAATTAATTAACTTTTTCTTATAAAACCAATAAATTAAAGATGTTGTAAATCTTTTTGTTAATTGAGCCTACGTAAAAAAGATGGTGGATTTGTATTTTGTTGGTTGAGGCCTGAGGGTATAGTGGGGTTTTCAATTTTTGGTGCTCCCCCCTCTCTTCCTTTATACTTGTGCAACAAACAAGAAAAAGAAAACAAAAAAAATAAATGCCCCTTAAATTTCCAAGTCCACCTAGCATGCATGGACAAAATTCATTTTTTTTAAAGAACTTTTAATTGCAATTATGCTACCGAAGTAAACCTCTGTTCTTGATCGTTACTAGAGATAATACAGTGGAAGTAGATCAACCTCAAATGTACATCATATAAGGTGACAAATCATAATAGAGTACTATATATATATTCTCAATGTCTATCTACTTTCATTGGCATGCAGAAATAATCCTCCCCACATCAGCACACACTTGGGATGCAACTTCAGACAATCGAGCTTGTTGAACACCTACATTGCACATAGTTCTGAATACTTGCATGTATATGAATTCATAGATGGAGAACGCTCCACAATGTGTATGGAAAGTGGAAATCTGCATATACAATAATTAAGCATGTGAGATATAACGTCTTATTGATTAGCAAAAACACGAAAAAAGTTTGTAGTTACATACCGAGTGTTTTGTAACAATTTTAGTCGTTCACGTGTGGTGATTGGATATCCATCATAATATCATAGTAATCATCGGTGTTAAATATAACTTTTGCAATCTCATAAAATATATAGTCAACATGTGTCCGACGTGATATCTCATCAACCAACTCTTTTTAAGCCTTTTTTTGTTGAGGAGACCCTTCAGGCGCTGCTAAAACCTATGCATACAATTATAAAGCAAAATATAATAAAAAGTACATAAAAATATTATAAAATTAAATTTTATATAGAAGTTATGTAAAAGCCAAACAATAATATTACTTGTGGTCCAGACCGAAAATCAAAACTTCAAAAACTTCGGACCAAACAACTGTTTATTTTTTGGTCTGGACCGAAAAATCAAACATTTAAAACACATAGACCTAATTAGGCCCCTAATATTTAGGTTCGCCCTTATCCCTCCAAAATCTCAGAAACGGGGCTGGTTTTTGGAATAATCGGGTCATATAATGAACTTGAAGAACACAGAGAAAATAGCAATAATGACGACCTTTTGGTAGTAGATCTCACTACATATGTAATATAGCAGCAACAACAACGATCTATAGACCATAGCAATAGGTTTATTGCGATGCTTGTTTTTTTCTCTATCGCAATGATTTTCAGGGGTTGCAATAACTCGTTTATGTAGTAATGAACTTAGTAGGGAATCCAAACTTACCCGTGGAACATCTACCTAAACATTTTCTCCATTCGGTCTATTGATTATAACACCTTGATTTGGGTTTTTGGGGTGGTACATAATATCATCGTACATGAAACGATGATGTTTTCATCCTTGAGTCTTTTTTTCTTTAAAACTTGATATGCATGACATACAGCAGCCTGTAAATCATGTATTTCATCAACATATTTTAAATTAAGATGTCATGATTCATAATATATAAAAAGAAAATTGACTAACGAACATAAAACAAAAATTAATGAGGTAACCATTTTGTTGAATCCAAGTCAGAGTCTTCGGGAGAAATCTTGTTTACCATATGAGTTCTCGTCCTACGCCCTTGAACTAAATCTAAGTAGGAAGTTAACAATAATAATACGATGCATGCAAAGATTGTGAACTTCAACAAACCCATTTTTATTAATTAGGTTACTAATCTAACGAACGAATAAGGAACTAATCTTTGCTGGGTATCCTCGTAAGGTGGTATAGTTTGAGCAGTAACTCTAATGATTGTCTTGGTTTTGTATGTTGGATGAAAACTAGAGCTGATCAACTCCAGCCCGGCCCGGCCCGGTTTTTGGGCAGGCTTGGGCAGTTTTTTTGGGCCATTTTTTTTTTGGGCGGGCTTTGGACAAGCCAAAAAACACTTTTTAGTCTAAATTTTGGGCCCGGCCCGTTTTGGCCCGCAAAAGCCCGTTCGACCCGGCCCGAAATACCGGGCTTTGGGCACAAATTTTTGGCCCGGATTTGGGCACGGCCCGCACAATGGGCAAATTTTTTTTTGCGCGGCCCGGCTCGAACCCGGCCCGGCCCATGATTACCTCTAATGAAAACTGTGGTACTACCTTTTGAGCTTTTGCTACTTATAATGAAATGGAGTGACAAATTATCAAAAAAAAAAAAAGAACTAATGTCGGACAAAGGGTCCTTGGTTTATAAACTAAATATGGTACCATCATTGGTCCTCGATAATCTAAAAATGGTAATATCATTGATCAGTATAAAGGATCATATAATCCCCAAAGTAAATATTTGTAGTACTATATTTTTTTCAATCATGTGGCAAGTGGCAACAGTCCTGCAAGAGTACTGCTATTACTCTAGGAAAGATATACAACAAAGTATCCTAAAAGATATTAACAACTTAGGGAAATATATTTGCAATATTTTTCCTTAATAGGGTCTCCTAATTATATTCTTTAGTAAAATAAAAAAAATTACTCCATACTTCGAACTATAAATTCTTCTGACAACTGGAGCAATATACCATAAAATGATAGCGTATGAGTAAAGTCATATAAAAAGTCCTCGAAAAAAATAATGTATAAGTTTGCTGAAAGCAAAGGAATTGTATCATGGGAAAAGAGGTGTTCTTTGCTGTTACAAGTTGTCAAAAAAATACTCCATATAGGAATATCCTTTCCTATTATTTGTGAAATTGTGATATCTTCTGATTTGATTTGATTTCCTAGTTGGGACCTACACAGGTTAAATAATAGTTCAGACCTTTTAAAAATTATCACCCAAAGTTGAGACATCTGTTGTCAATTTTTCCTAATTATTAATCCACATAATAGCCTCTGTAAACTTGTATATAGGTTCAACGTTTTGATTGGTCTCAACTATTGCTTATTGTTTACAATGTTGGTTCCGGTTTATTGGCGACTTCTTCTGTGGATTGAATTTTTTTCATTTTTTTGATTAGCTAAATAACACTAATTGACTTTAATTTTAATTAGCTCAACATCCCTTATTGGCTCTAATTAACCCCTTTTTAAAAATAAAATAAATTTAATATTCTCGGGATTCGTGCTCAAAATGGTGGTCGGTTGGGTATGTTTTCACATAAAATGTCGTTCGTCAAAAACATTTTTTCCCGGCTCGGGACGCTTGATGTGAATGTTGACATATTGGTATTTGTTTCGACCACATTCTTGTGACTCGTGCCCCTTCATAAAGAATTAAAGATTGTTGATGGAGTCCATTTTCAAGGTCAAAAACACTTCTTGATTCGACTCGAGAGTAGGGACGCTTACCATGAAAGTACATATTGGTAATTGTTTTCACCACATTCTCGTGATTTGTTCGCCTTAAGGTTGGTCTGGAAAGTTTATTTTCGCAAAAAACGTCGTTTTCAAGATCAAAAACACATTTATGTTCGGTCGGGACCCTTATTGTAAAAATTGATACGAAACCGGTTCCGCCTATTTTAATTTATCGATTAACTTAGATATTTTAAAAGAACTTTTCTAATAACATGGAAATATTTTTAATAATTTTTTTATTTCTAAAAATGGATTAATTAATTAGAGTGAATTAAGAGACTTAACTAATTATAAACTAGCTTCCTAAGCACGCGATGTGTGCGATGACAATTTTTTCATTGTGATATTTCATAATGTCAAGTAGCTGGTTTTACATGCACGCAATACATGCAGCGACAACTAATTATAATAGTTTAAGTTGACAGCTTTTCCAATAAAGGCTCTGTTTTATTCAACTTATTAGAAGTTATTTTTCAGCAAAAATAAGTCTAGATAAGTTCATATCAGTTCTTGATCTGGCCTTATTATCCTCTATGTAATTGACTTACACAACTTGAAATTACATAAACCCATTAAAACGATCATTTCTGTACATAACTATAATGTTGTGGTGCTGATTTTTTATTTTGGCAATTTTTCCTTTTGATGGAAGATTTTGATATTCTTAAATGAATTTGTTATCTTTGTTTTTTTTTGTAAACTTTTGTAGTCTTTCCTTTTTGTTTTTAATTAAACCTAAAATTTTAAGTTATTCTAATTGTAGTTTTTTAAAATGGCAAATATTTTGTTTGATTGATTACCTATTATCATTTTAAAAATTTAAACAAAATTAATGTAATTAAAAAAGTAAGGATAATATAGTTATTTAATAGGAGGACACCATGCCTCCCCCCTTTACTTATATAATAGAGATTTAAAAAACATGTACCTGCTCCATTAGATCGATAACCTGCGAGGATTACTAGTATAAACTATTAGATATAGTTAGAAGTGCTGAGAAATAATAAAAAGTTAGGGCTGAAAATATTTTCTTCGAAAATGAAAATGACTTTCTCCTTTTCAATCATTATGAAAGAGAGAGATTGAGAGCGACGAAATGAACATGGTGATGATGTGGAGGAAATTTCTACAGTTAGACCCACACCACTTTGATGTAGGGATGGCAAAAGTTGACCCAACCCGATAACCCGACTTGAAACTTTTGGATTTGGGTTGAGATTTTCGGCCTGAAATAAAAAATGGGTCGACCCAACTAGACCTGAAGATATAATGGGTTAGGTTCTGGTTGACTTTTTAAACCTGAAAATAACCTGATTTAGAAGTAGGATTATTTTCAGATCGGGTCAATCTGAAATTAACCTAGACTTTCATAACTTATACAACCTATCTTTTGTTATACTTATTTGTATTGGGCTAAGCCCATTTCTTGGATCACCTAAATTTCATTTCAGGTCATTAACCCATACTTTCATAACTTAGAGTGCATAGTTAAATTTCATTTCAGGTCATTTTGGGTTGGTTTCGGGTCAACCTGAAATCGGTAAGGTCGGGTTTGGGTTATGATTTTCGACCTGAAATTAGAATCAGGTTGGGTTTGGATTAGAGGTAAGTGACCTGAAATATAAATCGAGTCAACCAGAAATTGACCCCAGCCGACCTGATTGTCAGCCCTACAGTTTGACGGGATTTCACGAAGCTATTTTAACGGCGTTACCGCCTTTCTAACGTCTTTGTCGTTTTCATTTTTCTCCTTTTTTCTAAAAAATATTATAATCTAGAATCTCACTAGTTTTTGTCAAAAAAGTAAAGATATAAAGAATTCAATTAGCTTCTTTGAATTTATTTTTGGTTGATTTCATTCAGAATCACATGCATTAATCGTTGTAAAATTAAACAGCAGTTGAAATATATAGTCCATAAAATTTTTGAAGGACGCCATTCTACACCAGCCATTACTATTGATATTATTATTTTTTTGGATTTTTTGTCCCAAACTACCTTTAACTTTCATGTTTTTGCAAGAAACTACCTTATAAAAAAATTGTTGTCCCAAACTACCTTATTTTTACCATTTTGTTGTTGACAGCTACCTTATGCCGGTTTCCGGCGTTGACTTTTGCTTTTTTCCGATTTTTTAATGTCCTGTTATATCACTTGACCTCTTCAAACCCTTTTTTAATTTTCCCCACCCTAATTTCCCCATTTCCTTGTGTGTGCGCTCTCTCTTTCTCTCTCTCTCATATCTATGTGACATTTTGTACCACCAATCCACCATTAAATTCCTCTTCTACTTAAACTAAAATTGAAACAATCACCCTCCTTAATTTTTACAAGGGTAATTTTGTTTTTCCCACAATTTTGAACCGAAAAACCAAAGTCAATGCCGGAAACCGGCATAAGGTAGCTGTCAACAACAAAATTGTAAATTAAGGTAGTTTAGGACAACAATTATTTTATAAGGTAGTTTCGCAAAAACTTGAAAGTTTTGATAAGTTTAGATTTTATTGATTTAAAGCTCAAAGGGAGGTCCACTAGTGACTGGTACAAGCATCCAATAGATTGTACATTAAAAAACTACTTACATCAAAGATAGCCCATGAAAGTTAGGCGAATGAAACTAAGATCATGATGAGCAGACTAGCTATGACAGCAGGTTTAAAATCTTATAACCATGCCAGAAATTCGGATCTTCTATGAAGCCCTTGCTTTGCCAAAAAATCTGCAACCTGATTAGAGCTTCGGCCTTTATGGATGACCTCAAAAGATGGAGAAGAATGCCTCGCGTTTCTAATGAAATTCAACTGAAAGTTAAGGTTCCAAGGGCCACTATTTTGATTGTTACACCAGCTGACTACGTTAAAAGAGTCAGCTTCAACAATATAAGACTCGTTATGCATCCGATTACTTAACAAGGAGATTTGAATGGCTCTAAATATTGCGTGAACCTCTGTGTGATTGATTTCAATTTTGGGAATAAGAGAGGAGAATAGGCAAAGAAATTCACCCTTGAAATTCCGAAGCACACCCCCGATAGCTGAGCAGTTGGAGAGCGGATTAAAAGACGCGTCTACATTCCATTTAAGGGAGCCTTGATATTATTATTATTGTTATTATGTTTGACATATATTATTATTACTATTATTATTATTGTTATTATTACTAATATTATTATTATCATTATAGTTATTATTGTTTTTCCATATTCTTTCTTAATTATAATCCATGCACAAAGGCTATGTTCTTTTCAACTTATTTAAGCACTCTAGTGCTTATTTTAGATTTGATCAGATCAGATCAGATCAGATCAGAAAAGTTCAGATCAGATCAGAAAAATTCATATCAGATCAGAAAAAATCAGATCAGATCAGAAAAGAAATAGTATATTGCACGAGTTGGGTAAATCAGAAAAGTTCAGATCAGATCAGACCAGATCAGAAAAGTTCAGATCAGATCAGATTAGATCAGACCAGATCAGATCAGATCAGAAAAATTCAGATCAGACCAAACGAAAAGAACATAGCCAAAGTCTTATTTGTTCTCAAATTCAAATATATAAATAGCGCCATGATGTATCTATTTTATATAGATTATTTAGCTCTATTCCTTTAGCTTTGATAGTTGATTTGAGCTCATTGGAGCTCGATTCTTGAGCTATTTGATATGTTTGGACTTGTTTCCGTGTGTTAGATGTTTTGTGCAGATTAAGCGTTTAGCGCCCTCATTTGAGCTGCAGAACGGAAGTCCAACGGTCCACTTATAGCCCATAGAAGATCCGAGAGATTGCACAAGTGATTCGGACAAGATTACATCAAAAATGAGCGAAAAGGACTCTCGCCCGGTCGACCGGGCGGTTTCGCCCGACCGGGCGAGCTACAAAGGCCTCCAGCAGCTGAGTTTTGTTCGCCCGGTCAAACGGGCGAGAGAGAGGGAAAATCTGTTTACGCGCCCGACCGGGCGGATCTGCCCGGTCGACCGGGCGAATTCTGCTTCTTAGTCGTAGTTCTAAAACACCGCCGCCCGACCAAGGCGGTTTTCCCGATCGACCGGGCGGTTTTCTCGGGACGGTTTTATTTCCTTTTTTTTTAGCCGGTTTTGTAAGAAAGTATAAATAGGTTTTTGGTAATTCCAATTGGACCATCTTATTATCTACGTTTTTAGGGCTAAACACTTTGTTTCTCTCTCTAGTTTTGTATTAACTCTTGCTCTTGAAGATTATAAAGATCATCGATTTTGGTTTTCATTGTTCTGGAATCATTCGGTATTTCTCTTTACTTTGTTTAACTTAATGAATGTTTTTACTTTGATTATGTTTATTGATTTTATTATTATCATGAGTGAGTAGACTTTTTTCTAGGGCTTAGAGAGGGAAGCCATGTTTATACCTTTTTGATTGTGGTTTAAAGTTCTTCATTATTTGGATTGAATTAGAATAATTCCTATTGATTTGTTATGCTTGTTTAATTCATGTAATTGCGCAATATCATGAGTTATGTTTAGCTAATAAGAATTAGAATCGAAAGATCGTATTCATTAGAGGCTTGTTACAATAGGTAGATTTGATTATGTTGAGCGACCGTACTGGCATATGTTAATCTAAGAGTTGTTAATGCCTGACCAAGGATTAACGAAATACTTTATTTATTCGAACCTCAATCCAAGTATTGTCGAACTATATTGTAGTGATTAAATTGGTATAAGCATGGTAGACCGATCGATTGCCCTAGGTTTTTAATTAATTGATAAACTTCCATCTTTTTGTGTTATAGTTTATTCTAGTTTAGTTATTAATTCCTCAATCAATTTCCTCTCTTGAAGTAGTTAGATAATTGAACTTAAATCTGTAGAACTCCTCTCCCTGTGGATCGACCCGTATTTGCCAGGTTCTGCTAAACAGACACCGTGCACTTGCGGTATATTTTAAAACTCATCACGCCATTACATTTACATTAGCAAAACTCAGTACCTTTGAGTACCTGCTTAGGGTCCGTTTAATTCAACTTATTTTGACTTATCTTATCTTATCTTATCTTATCTTATCTTATCTTATCTTATCTTATAAGATCGTATAAAATCTTATCTGATCTGATCTGATCTTATCTTATAAGATAGTTTATTGTGTGTGTCCAACATTTTAGTTTATCTTATCTGATCTTATCTTATCTTATCTTATCTTATAAGATCTTATTTTTTTCTGAAATAAGTTAAAATAAGTTGAACAGAACAGAGCCTTAGTTGTCAAATGAGGAAGTTTTTGGGGTTATTCATTTGCTACTAAATAAAATGATGTTTAAGAGTTCTTCATTCATAAAAAAAGTTGAGCTCTTTCAATTTCTTACTATTATAATTTTTAACATAGGAGTTTTGAAAATCATGAAAATATAGCGAGGTTTTAGGGAAGAATTTATAAGATTTTAGGTACTTATAAATTACTTGTTAGGAAATTTGAGTTCTCCATCATTAGAATGCCAATTAAGGGTCTGTTCTCCCCACCTTATTTTCAGTTCAGTTCAATTCAGTTCATTCAGTTCAGTTCAATTCGGTTTAGTTCCTAAGGGCCCGTTAGTTATCGGTGTTTGTTTTCAGTTTTCAGTTTTTTTGAAAACTAAAAACGAAAATCAGGAAACCATAAAAAATGGTTTTTACTTTTGAGTTGTCAGTTTTAAAAATCATCATGTTTCTAATAAGTTTCACTAATTTTTTATCCATTATAGGACATATATCATATGACTTTTAAATACAAAAAACCAAAAACTGAAAACCACAATGATACCGAACGAGCCCTAAATTATTATCATTACTATTAATTAGTTATAATTTAGTTCAGTTCAGTTCAGTTCAGTTCAATTCAATTCAGTTCAGGTCAGTTCAATTCAGTTCAGTTCAGTTGTTTTATGCCAAAGAGAACAGGCCTTAAACTCTATTCATAACCTAGTATGCAGTTGATGTGGAAGGTGGAAGATGATGAAATTCACCACAATATGGAAGTATGGTCATCTTTTGATTTTGAAAATAAATGTCAATATGAAGTTCCAGATTGCATTTAATGGAAAACATAAAAGAGAGCTAACTAACTTAGAAAGAAGGCATTTATCAGACAGAATTTTGTTTCTAGGAAATGGGGTTGAACTACCAAAGGGTACAATGATAAATTTAGCAAATGAGTTCAAAATTAATAGGAGCACAATATGGAGAATATGGTCAGATGCTAAGAAACAATTGTGTACTGGTTCACTAATCGATGTAAAAAAAAAGGGAGAGTTGGGAGAAAAACAAAGGTGTGGGACTTGAACATATGAACTTGAAGGGCTATCAGTCGTTAGTGGTCGTAAAACTCTTAGAGCGGATAAGATGCTTTATGAATTCACGTTTCGTCTTTTTTGGTACATGCATTAACAATGTTACTTACTTTCTCGTTTCTTTTTACTAGCTACATTTTTTTTTTCTTTTTAGGGTCTAAGTTCATTAATTATGACTTTGTCCACAATAATATAAGCGAAAATACTGTTATATGTGACATTATTATTAAATTATTCTCAATATTTTATTAATATTAAATTAAATTTTAATAATTTTAATATGTAAATAAAATTATTAGTTAATCTTAGAGAGCATGAAATATAGTGATTTAAAAGAGATAGAGGTAGTACACTAGTACTTTCTCTGTGTGAAATTGAACATCATGTTGTCTCAAATCCTTATAATTGAAATTTTGTATAGGCTATATCTAGAAATCCTGCCTCAACTTAGATGATTAGAATTTAGGGGATGTGACAATATTTTTCAAGCATGTCGTGCATATTAATGCACGTGATTTATTATTTTCATATGGAGGTGGTACCATCTAGAAATACACGCAAAAAATGCATTCATTTAATTTTTAACTGTACGAAGAAAATCACGTATTCTTTTCCCCGTGAAACTAACTATCTTCCCTCCCCTTGGTTTCTATGTGGCTTTATTATATACAGATCCGTTGAATGATGATGAAATTACAAAAACAGTGGCTATTATTGTTGAAATCATTGGAGGAATTACAGTATTGATCGCTCTTCTCTCCGTTTGCTTGAAAAAAGCGGGTGGTGGAAAATAATAAACCCCTTGAATCCATATATAGAAAATGTATTTACTTTTATTTTTCATATGCATCATGTTCAATTTTATCTTGAAGTAAGTTTTCAGATGAGCTAGGCAATTAATTACATGATCGATTCATTTCTTTATTCTCATAAAAGTGTTTCTATATATATGCATTATTATTGTTTACCATTACCAAATTTGTGTATGCTGCTATAAGGACTGTATATATCATTTTTATATTTCAAATAGTACTATAATTAATATTTTGAAATTTACTCCATTAGTTATAGGGAGGACTACTAAGACCTAGGTTATTGACATATTTCATACTCTTCTAAGTGATGTTCTCTTTATCTCCTCAAAAGAGCGGCCGTGATTCTCTTCAAGTTGTCATGCATGCTTTAAGAAATTTAAAAAGAAAAAGAAAAGAAAGAGAAACAAAAATCAACGAGATAATATCGATATAAAAAATATACGAGCTAGTTCTCCTCTTAATCAGGTTGGTGAGTTTTGCTTCTTTACTCTGCATGAGCCCACACATTATTAACCAAATTGGCCAATTGAATCCAATCTATTTTAATGAGAGTGTTTGATTAGATGTTAAATATATTTATGGAAAAGTACTTTTCCTTTGTTTGGTTTGTAAGAGATTGATAACAGTTTTCTTTTTTTTTAGAGGAAGGTTGATAATAATTTTCTTTAATTGTGGTAAATAGTTTTTTTTTTTGAAGTTAAAAGTCATTCTTTTGATTTGAAGTCATACGACATCTACAATAGAGGTCAAAAACTAACAAATGCATATCACATTGAAATAAATATAATTCTAATATAACAAAAACACACGATTATTGAGTAGATCTAACATTTCTGAAAACATAATTTACCCATTTTCAATCAACGGTAGAAAACATTTAATTTACTTCTCAAGGAAAATCATAGTTTTCTCCTTATTCTTCACCTTCTTCCATCCATCCTTCCTCATTCATTTTCGTTCTTTCTTATATTTTCTCTCTAATTTTTCATGCAAGGAGCTAATTAACAAAAACTAAACAACAATTATTACATCTTTTCCTTGGAAAATGTTTTCCATCTAACTAACTGGAGCCGCAGTTGCATCCCGATGTCATGTGTGTGCTTACAAAAACCTTGTGATCTTCAAGATAGAATAAAGTCTTTCAAGTACAATAAAAAGAGTTTTAGTTTGGAGAACAATAATTCTTCATCAATCATGATACAATATTAAAAAAATACAATTTTTCAGTGAATTTCAAAAATATATATATATAAGATTTTTCATGCGAAGGTTTCTTAATATGTATAAATGATCAAAGAGTGACCCCTATATAGCTATACACAAATCATACTCTTTATTTTAACACTTACAATTTACATTATTAATATCGCTTCGCTTCTACTTCTATACTAATATATTGATCATGTTTATGACACATGAAATCAGCCTAAAGACCAGACTTAAAAGGCACCCCAGTACTAGGCAACCAGTTATTTCCAGCAATAAAATTCCCAACACTAAATTTCCCAGCTTCAGCAGGACTTGTTATCACATGGTAACCCGACCACTTCACCCGATTCAACGTGGATGAACCAGGACCCGTATTTGCATATTCCCCATAATACAATGTGCTAAGGGCAAAATCGCCATTCCACTCAAGCCATCCCTTAGGATCAACTATACCACTTAGATATGTCTTCATAAAAACAGTTCGGGAATATTTTTTCCATGGCCTACCCAAGTAAGTCCTGGATCCTTTTAGGTCTTCAGATGCGCTGACCCGGGAGTTATGGATCGATATACCCGTGTTCTCATTCGGGTCGGACCGTCCTTGGGCTGTGATCGCGACAGTCCTAGAAGGACCAAATCGGGCATATATGTTACAATTTTGGATGACCGCAGCCGCGTTTCCAAATATAAAGTCTACGGTACCGTAAATGTCACATTCACGGTAAAATTGGCGATTTGAGAAAACATAGAGGGTATCTTGGTATCCTTCAAAGCTGCATTTGTAGAAGACCGAGAGATCGGAGTTGGAGCGGAGGGCTACAGCTTGGTGGTTTGATGGACCGGCTGTGTTCCTAAATGTTATTCCTTGTGCCATGAATCCACTTCCCATAACAGCTGAAAACGACATAACAAAAGCAAACATAAGTATCCATATTCATCAATCTCATCATAATAACATTTTTCTTGCCATAATAAAGAACAAAAAAATATAAGATAGGGAGATATAAACAGATGGCCGATTCATGTAGTCATGTAGAAAAGATAAAAATATTAAACATATCTTAATAATAAGCATATTTTATAGTAGTATAACGTCCAAGCTTAATATATGTTAAGCTTATTGCAAAACGAAGTATTTTGTTACTCATTTTTTGTAATTAAACTTTTATTGGTGAGTAAACAGTTCCCACATCAAGTAGCCAGGGGACAAGTAGGAGTGGCAATTAGGTCAGGTTGGGTCGAATTCAGGTCGACCTGAATTTTGTTTCGGGTTAATTACCCCTAAACCAAACCCGACCTTGCTTTTATTTCCAGGTCAAAAAACAATAGCATGAACCCGACCTGCCAGGTTTTGGGTTGACCCAAAATCAACCATTATGACCTGATTTATTTCTTATAATTGCAATAATTATAAATTATAAACTTAAAGCATAGCAAATCCTAACTTCAAATGGCAATTAAATCAAAAATTCAAACTTCAAAGCAATAAATTAGCCAACGGCTTCAAATAAAGAAATGGCTTCGGCCCAATACAGGTTGACAATTAGAAAGTAGGTGACTTAAGTCATAAAAGTCGGGTCAATTTCAGGTTGAAAATTTCTAGATCAGGTTGTTTGGGTTATTTTCAAATTCAAAAGTCAACCTGAATCTAACCCGTCGAGGTTCCATGCGGGTTGGATCAACCCTTTTTATTTCGGGTCGAGAATCTCAACCCCAACCCAAAAATTCCAGGTTATTAGTTTGAGGTCGAGTAATCTGATTGGGTCAGCTTTTAGCGGTCCTAACTTGTCCAGACAAGAATACAAAACCCTTTGGGGGAGGGACTTATCTTCTAAGAAGTTCAGTAGTAAGGATTTTAAAGATTTCAAATTTTGTAATGAATTGCTCCAAATTATATTCTTTTATTTTTTCAATCAGATAAGATGACGGCACACTCCAGAGAGAAGGAATAAGGGGGAATTTCATGTACTTGATAGGATTAGACCTTAAACATCGTATGGCTGAAAGTTGGAAAGCTTGGCCAATTTGACCAAGCTTCCTAGTTGCTCCAACAGTTTACACTTGCCATGTTATTAATTATGTTAAGCCATATATGTCGTAAGATTCGTACATATTTAAAATTACTCTCATAACACTTTTATAAACTTATCTAATGCATCCCCTAAAAAAAAAAAAAAATTATCTAATGCAACAATAATAATAGAGAAATTCTTGGATGTAACTATTATGGTGTAAGTTACTAAGTTGTAATAACTCAAAACCATTGCTTCTTTGTTTAAAAACTCAAATGACATGAAGTAAATGACAAAAGGACATAAGATCCATGTCATTATTTGTGTAGTTCATGTTATTTTTGTTGGAATCAATGTGATTATGTATGTATGAGGTTTTGTTACACCATAAGTTATGATATAACATATTATTACCCAAGAAGCACTTATAATAATAAGTCTGAATCTGACAAACCTTTGCTCATCTAAATCGCAACTTGAGTGGAAAACTCTACGAAAATCTAAAATCAAAAGTACTTGCGGCAGCAAGAAAGATAACAAGTTCTAAATTAGTAAATTGACGGTGAGAATTATATCTAACTTATGCGTCAAGAATCACGTACGTCATAGGGTGTTGTTAACTTTTGTTATCGTTTATCAGGCAAAGCTTTCCGGCGAAATCAAACACCCAACTTAATGTCATCAGGGATTTTTCTGTTTTTCTACCTTTTTTTGCTTTTTCAACCTCAAGATTTTGGATAATTAAACCCATAAAAAGAATCAAAAATCTTCTATTAAAAAATTTGTGTACTAGCTAGTAGATCTCCTATAGAATCTTTTTTATTGGTAGTTGTTATTACTATAATTGATATTTTCTGTGTTTTAGTATTCAGTTTTGGAAGAAGAATAGAGAGAAAAGTATCTCTTAATATTCAGAAACAAAACAAGTATCAATTACAACCTTTCTAAAAGAGCAAGAGATAAACATATACATAAGGTAGTTAGAAAGAACTAACATCCTCTAACAACTTTCTAACAATCTGTAATATCATCTAACTAAGTGAATTGCCACATCATCTAATACATCATTAGTCTCCAATAATAATCCACCAAATTAAAATGAAATTTTAACACATAAAATCAACCAATAAGAAAAAAAGACTAGTATGAAAATGGTGCAATACAAATTGTGAAAAAACGCGTGTTTATATAAAGAACCATGACATGAGTATAAGAATATTAAAAGTTATGAATAATAATCACATTTATGGATGTAAAGAATATGAAATGTATTAACTACTAAATCAACATATGATACATCAAATTTTTGTCCTACAGGTTGAATCAACTAAGGTGCCATTAGTGTGAACTAATTCATTATTAAAGTCCTAGAATTTAAGCAATATTATCATGTCGTAAGGCTTAAACCAGTTTACAATTTTATATTAGCAAAATTGTTATGTATTTGTTAGTTTTGATTTATATTGTAGATGTCGTATGACTCTTTTATTAATCGATTAATTTACATTTAGAATAAAAGGCCTAAGCCATATTCATGCAATGTTAGTTTACGTATGGCATTGGTTTGGTCACTGTCAAAGCTAAGGAGGGTTAAATAACTTAACATGACATTTTTAGGGTAATACTTGTCGTTTTACTTTAAGTTCACTTCTATCATTAAGTTATAAATTAAAGTAGTTAGGTAGCTTAAGAAATGTGTATACTAATTATCTGGAACCGTTAAAACTTAAGCTAGTGGGTCACATCCCTTTCTATGGTGTTCAATTATGCAATTACTGATCAACCAAATATCATTCCATATACAGAAATACTTTGTTTGGGTATACATTTTCGTGCTACTTAAGTAATTTGGAAATATATGATCAGGGATTGAACGTAAAACAAAGAGGAATACATCGATTAGGTAAAGGAGATGTTAATGTGTAGGTTTCTTTATTAAAGACTTGGTTTAAGAACCCTCAAAACTACCAATTTAGATTTTGTTCTTTGTAAAAAAACAACAATTAGGAGAATTAATTGCATGATTTAGGATCAGAGAAAATAAATAATTGTCATAATTATGATGATAAATCAGAAGTTGCCTTGATGACAAGGGTAGAAGGATATAATTTGACTCCACATTTCCCATTTTCATTGCTTATCGCAAATACGATGACGATTGTGACAAATAATGTCAAAACTTTTATCCTAATATGATATATAGGTCGGTTGCATGAGTTTAAAAATGTCTGCATGTATTCCCTGCACAAATTTAATGCTCTCACAAACCAGATTTTCGTATTACATATCCTTAGCGCCCTTCATCTAAATCATCTTTGCATTCCCTATGTCACATCTTTGAAATTTTGATGATCTCTAATCTCTAGTCTCTACTACCCTACTAGTGCTTCATCTAGTTGGCATATTACATGTTCAAACTAAATTAGCAGGTTGTCTCTTATCTTAATCTCAAGATTGGGTAGCAACTTCTTTAGTAGCATAAATATAGAGGTTTGAATTTGATTTGAAGCCAAAATTAAATTTAAGGTGAAAAGTGAAAAATGGTATTTGGTAAAGTAGTTTCTTAAGGAAGCTTTTAATGGTTAAGATAGTATTTTGCTAAGATAAAAAAAATAGCTTTTTGGGTAAAGATACAATTTGGAGGTATAATATAGCTCATATACAACTGCTAACAACTAGTGTGATTGTTTGCAACAACTATAATAACCTACCTCTTTTGTCGAGCAAACCCAAAGTTTACTAAGACATGCAACCCACTACATGTAGTATGTTGATCGAGGGAACCCGATAATACAGGGACGTGATAATAATCTCTCCTTGCCATAAACTCGATAATACGGGACACGATCATAAGGGTCTTTATGACACAGTCAACAATACACTTAGCTTCATTTTCAATTAGGACTTGCCCTAGCCTCTTTAGGTGAAGTATAACAATACCCTTTAAATATTAGCTCTATTTTGTTTTCTTTTATGGAGTATATATGTATATAACTACGTACTTATGAAAAAAAAAACTCATAAGATGAAGTAAAGCTATAGAGCTAATTAAGTAATATGGACTCACCAACGGTAGCTGATCTGAAGGTAGTGCTACCTCCTCCAACACTTTTGCTCCCTGTGATAATAGTTCTCCCTATACCATCCCCCAACAACATAATATTCTTCAACTTATCCTCTATTTCCACATTCTCCTTATAAATTCCTGCCTTTATATATATCACAAACCTCCCACTTCCTCCTTTCCTTGAGGCATCACTTATAGCTTGCCCTATGGTCGTGTAATCTCCTGAACCATCTTGGGCCACCACAAGGTCGGCTCGGGAGCTCGACACCGACTGCAACAACTTCCGGTCACTAGGCCTAACCCATCTCGGAAACCCATCCTTGGTCCCGGCCCAGTCCTGCCCCTCGAGCCTACGACCAGTTGATCCATCACCATTAATAGCAAGTGCATTGCTAATCAAGCATGATACATTATTATCATTGGATAACATGGGCATGATATTTTCGGTAACGCCCAAGTCTCTAAACCCATTTTGGCATGTTTGGATTAGGGTTAGGGCTGAACTAAGCCATGTTTGGGTATCATCTTGGGTGCAACTAGAGGTGGTCATGGTATTGTTTAGGCCTTGGATACTTAGCTCATAGACATCCAAACAATCCTTCCATGCCGCCTTTTCTTTCTCATTCTTACAATTATGACCTAGAGAATTAACATTTTGATAGGCTTTTCCGGCATTTTCTATAGCACTTTGCATCATCATCTTGAGAAAATCTGATTTTCTTTTGATATGAGGAGGATTTTGGTTATGACTAAGGTAGTATTCACATTGTTTAGGGTATGGTGTTTGGTTACACCAGTAGGACAATAATTTAGGAGGACCATAACCTTCGACATGCATAAATAAGGAGAACAAAGATGTGAAGAGTACAACTATCATTAATGAAACTGGATTAGAAGCCATTTATTTTGGGTTTTAATTTGTATGGTTTTTGAGTAGGAGTACTAAATACGAGAAATTTAGTTTAAGGTGAATTTGTCTGATGAGATGTTATTGCATGATCAAATGAGAGATATAGGTCGTTGCAATATAATGGGCTTGCTTTATATAGAAGTTAAGAGTAGATAATGCTGGTCATAGCATTAAAATTGGATAAGTAGGTATGGAAAGTTAAGTGTTCATTTTGGGCTTAATTACTTACTTACGTGGTCCACCACTCAATCATAGTTGTCCTTTTTTCTTATTTTTGTGCTTTATAATCAACAATTTTGAATTTTCCAATTTGAGGCTCTCTCCTTTCTTTTTCTATTGATGTGCTTGGCTTGGAGGTAAGCAAAAGTTACTAGAACGATAAACTATTTTCACTCTGACCCCTAATCCTAATTGATTACTCTCCTCGTGATGGAATTGGTTCCAAATTTTCAAATACTTCCTCTTTCTTCCAATCACTTTGTATCATATCATCATAAATGTTATGATCTTCAATGTGCGGATTAGGGTCATCATGCCCCTTACTTTTATCATGTCAAATCATATTGATCACTCTCCTTTGGAAAACTTGGGGGACTTTGTGTTTCAGTTTTTGTTTTCTTTTATTTGTTGGTGAAAATTTGTGCAATGTCACAACAAATGTTTGTTCTTCTACAATCTATTAAATTAACTCAGGTAGTATTACAAACCTACAATAGGTCGATAAATGCACTCGTAGAAAATTACATTAAAAAACGTTGTAAAAGAAGATCATATAGATTAGTGGCGGATTCAGGATTTCCAATCAGGGGTAGCGTAATACTATGATAGTATCGACTATCGAAAAAAAATACATGACTACTATAATCTAAAGATAAATAAAATTCATATACAAATTTATAGAACTTAATAAAGTAAAATTACAATTGTTAATGGTGAGTTCTCACATTTTTGTACCAATTTTGAGATGGAGTCATATGGTTCGATGGAGAAGAATTATTTTGGCTTGGTGGTTGAGTAGAAGGAGAATTCAATTACTTCCTTCATTTGTAATAGTCAAAAAATCGAATATGCACAAGAATTTAGGAGAAGAGAGAAATAGATAGAGATAATAAAAAGGAACTTCACAACTTTTGTGCAAATTTATAATATCACATTCCTATATTATTCACTAGTTCACATATTATAACTCACTAACAATTTACATGTCATAACTCACTAAAATATTCATAAATATGTAAACTTTCCATTCAAAACTCATAAATTTACAAATTTACACACCTCATAATCTATATAAGCCAGTTCTATTCAACTTATTTTTGCTTATATAATTTATTTGAACTTATCTGAACTTATTAGAGCTTATTAGTTCTTAATTGTTTGAACTTATCTAAACTCACATGTACTTATTAGACCTAAAATTACTCTTTATTAGACCTTATTTGAGTCTGGAGGTAATCTTTTATGGTATTATACTTAGTTTTGGATATGTTTTCCTAGTCCTACATAAAAGTAGAATTAATAATAATAATCTAAGCTTTTGACTTCAATCTATTTTGTCATCTATAGTAAGTACGTATATTGTCAATGGAGTTTTCTACTGTGTGATGAGAAATTCGTCCAATCTACGATTGGTGTACATTTCTATTTTGTTTTTGTTAGACATTTAGTGAGAGTAATCTTTGCATAAGACGGACAACTAATTTTAAAACGAGTATTAAGAATTATGCAGTGCTAGACTTTCCTTTGTTTTTTAAAGCTCAAAAAAAATTATTTAAAAAAAAATAGGGTAGCATTCGCTACCCCTTGTTACCAAATACATCCGCCACTGATGTAGATGTGTTAAAATCTTATCAACGACATTGTTTTTCATAATAGAATTATATTGATCTAGTCACATATATAATTGTTACTTTTGATTTTTATTCATAATATATATTATGTACGTAAATATATAATTAAGTTCGTAATATAGATTTCATTGATAATGAATATATATTATGATCATGAATATATAATCAAGTTCATAATATAGATTTTGAATGTATTTTTAGGATATCCATGTCACATGTCGTGATTATCTATGGCTTACTATATGACTTTAAATCAATAAATTACATTACAGATGATATAGTCCGTGTTATTTTTTTTTTTATAATTTTTTTAGGTAAGATGAAGGGGACTCACTTGAGGGGAGATAAGGGGAAATCCTCAAATGAGTCCCATGAGGTTTGATCCCTAAACCTCAGGGATATGAGATGGGGAGCGATGACACTACTCCACCACCTCAACCTTCGTGTTATGCCATTACATACTGTTGGATTTCATCCATTTCTAACGCGAAGTCTTCTTGGCTGTGAGCCTGCCGCGACTCGCGGTGGAGGCCGCGCCTGCTGCCGCGACTCGCGGTGGCCGCGGGTCGTGTTTCCTGCCTTGTTTCGCGGTTGTTTGCCGCAAGCTTACCGCGACTCGCGGTATATTCCGCGATTCGCGGTTTCCGAGGAAGTCGAAATCTTTTATTTTCTTCTTGTTTCCGGATTTATTTCGGAGTGGTTTTATAACCCTTATATAAATACCTTCTTGGCCGTTTTCTCCTTTTTCTATGGTTTTTTTCATTAACCTAAACACATGGCCAACCTCTTTCTTCGAGTTTTGAGCAGTTCTTGAGAATCTCCAATCCTTGATCTGGGTGGGAGTCGGGGATCGTTGTGTGAACCTTGGGGGACGAACGTCATCAGGAATCCGCACCGGAGATGGCGAAATTCGTTTCTAAGGCAGTGGCCTCCATACCACGGCGCAACGTTGTTCTTGTGGAATTAAATCAAGTTCAGTTGATTATTATCTGCAGATAAGTTTCTTCTCTATATTGTGTATCAGTATAGTTTATATATTTGTTCTTCATGAATACATTAATCTAACTCATATTTCCGACAATTTAGAAACGAATTTATTATGATTGTTGTATTCATGTTGATGAACAATTTATTCTAACCTAATTTCAATTATCTACCTTGGAAAGAATCCTTGAGTATTGTTTATTTGAATAGGTATGGTTAGAATTATTAAGTCTTGTGAATAGACTTATTAGGGTAATTTGTGGTGCGAAGTTACAGTGGAACTCATGTTGGACTTTGTTGGCTCGTAAAGATTGAATCTTTGATCTAATTGTTGCCATTGAAATTATTCCTGCTCTCGTATTCCTTCTTCGAGTTCTCGTCTTTGAAGAAGTTCTCAAATGTACTTGATGGATACTCAAGACTTTTACTATTTGATAAATAATTTCTGAGAACAATTGGAGGGTTTTTGATATTGATGGAGGAAGTCAACTTCATGTTTATACTTCTCATTGAGTTCTTGATAGCAAAGAAGCTGCTATCAAATATTCAAGTCAATTGGATATTGTTCATAAGACATATTAGAAGGGAAGTTTGCTCTTTAATTTAATTTAATTATGTACTCTAACTTATTTACATGAATTATTTTATGTACCCTTTCATATATAACAGTCAATTTTGTGACATGTTAGGTTTGTAAGGGTTGAGTTAGAGGTTGAAACATTCAAGCAAGCAAAGGGGAGTTGGAAGAGTGGCAACTATGTGGAATTCATAGCACCTTCAGCAGGCCAGCTTGGCTAAAGGGAAGTTTCAAATCTATCTTATGGCTAATGTCCCAAGTTCAGCTTAGTTGTATAATTTATTTTATGTGGCACATTGTTTGGCATCTAATTTATACCTGTGTTTTAGCAATTGTTGTGCCTTTTGAGGAATAAATTAATGTTTGGGACTGGCTAGTGAGTCAGTTAGCCTCACTGTGGGAAGTGAGGGGGAGGAAGGGAACTTCCATGGGATTTAATACAGTTGGGAACTCTTATTTGTTTCCTTGAGCTATGAATTATATACTTCTGCTTGTTGTATTGTATATATTGTATACAAGTCGTATATTTGGTTCTTTAGAGTTGCTTTGTAAGACTCTTGTAGTATAGGGTTTAAATTTGTTGACCATGTCTAGTCATATGGACTTTTGGATTGGTTGAATGACCTTTTGGGTAATCTAACTGCATCTCTAGTGCTAAGTCGTGTCTTGGAGTAACTCAATAGTTGTGTCTATTAGGGTTATTGAATTATTTGAATTACTTCTTGAGGACTTAGCTTCTTTGGTAAACTTGGAGTAATGATTGGTGAATGTTATCATGTTTCATGTGTTGATTGATCAGAGGCTAGCATTCCTATCCTTTTGTTAAGGGTCTAGGTGAGACCATTTGGGACTCCTTGTAAATAAGCAGAATTTTGAGGTTAATGGTGGTTGTGTTCCAAGTGAGTGAAATCATTCAAGAATGAAGGAACATGAGGATTTTTAAGAGGGTTATGAGTATTCTTCAGACCATCTTTGGGTATCTTTTCTCATGTGGGGGTTATCGTTATTTTCAGCAAGTTATGGCCTATGTAAGATAAGCTGATGAGCTTTTAGTTATTCTCCATGTTCTCATTGTGGGGGTTTCTAGCTATGGTCGGATTTCTATCCTTCCTTCACACAGTTGGTGTGAGGATTTATTTATCTGTGGTTGTTCTTGTGCTGAATTTGATGATGTGTTTATTTCTTCTTGAATAAACTCTGTTGGATGAATCTCATGATATCATTGATGATTTGTTAGTCATTGATATGATTGTTTAGTAGTCATGATTATGTGTTTGTTGCCTGATTCTATTTGGTGTCTCTCCTAGTATTGTTGATGTGTAGTTCAGCAAAGGAGTAGCAAAAAGTTAATTCTCTAAGTTAGCAAAGTCTAGCCTTGCTTGTAACCTTCGTGGTTAGAAAGTTGACATTGTTGATCAACTATGTGAAGTCTATGGGTTATTATCTGGTGGTGACGATCAGTTCTCAAGGGATTTTTATGACTTCTGATTGGGACTAGTGCTTAGAGAAAAACAAGCTTGAACATGACTCATTAGTGACCTATCATATTCGCCGTGTATGTCTTTGCCGGACCATAGTTGATACTTTGGTTGTGTGTTGACCTTCAATAGTCTTTGAAGTTGTAAGTTTGGAAAGCTATGGGCAAGGTACATGGGTTTGAGGTTCATTAATGTTTTGATATTGACCTATGTAGTTATCTCACCTGTGGCTAAGTTTGCCTAGGCCAGTGGCTGTGTTGGCATTGGGATCGTGTTATTTGATTGCATATCAATTTGATTCGGAAAGTGCATACTTGAATGGCATCTTAGAGAAGGAAGGGTCATCAGATCTTCCGGGATTTGGAGTTGACCTGTAAGGTTTCCTTGGTGAGAAGACTTGAATGGTCGGTAGGTGGTTTATGGTTTATACCACTTGTGTAATTAGTTCCGTGTGATGAACTAAGTTTTGTATCTTGGTTTTTCAAGATGGTATTTTTTTGAGTGATATTGATGAAATTGACATTGTTTGGTGATCATATGTCTATGATTAATCTTATGTCTTTGATGTTCACACTCTTGATGTCTTTATGAAACTGAAGGTTTCGATTCTTGAGCCAAGATGGAAGTTGGGGATGAGGTAATTCATGTGGTTCATGGATGTAATGCCAATGTATTGGTAAAGGCACCTTCTATCTCAATCTTGCTAAGAAAACATGGTTTGTAACAGGTTCAACTAGAAGGTTGAATAGTTAGCCTGAACTATTATGTTCTGTATGCATGTTTATGAACTGTCTCTAGAAAGTAATATTCTAAATGATTATGCTTATATGTTTATAAGTGTATGTGTTGGCATATTGTTCTTGACTAGTTGCATTGTTGAGGAGATGCAAAGTAAGATGTGTTGCAGCGTCAACCATAACATTAAGTTCATTGAGTTGAACTAATTGGGTCAAGAAGCCGACTGATAACGTATTTACATTGTGATATTTCAAGTACTTGTGTACATTGTCATGTGAAGGCAATGGAGGCACATATGGACAGGAGCGTGCATAGGTTGGTGTTGTGTTCACTGAGAGGACCTGATGGATGCTTTTGAGGTCCCGTGTTGGGACTAGCCATGCTCACGTGGGGTCACATAACCATAACCAGTTTGGTGGCTCAGCTAGTTCAAACTTAATGGATGTGTGAGGATCCATTACCAGACTTGGTGGTTTGAATAGTGAGCTTGATGGTATAGTGACAGGACAATCCATTACCTTTGTGGTGGCTTAATTTGTTTGAGCTTGATGGATTGATGAATCTGTAACCTTTGGGTGGTTCAACTGGCAATTGAACTTGGTAGATTCACATATATCAGGTTGGACAGTGATTGTCCTTAATGTGTCTATAGTTCTAAGACATGACTTATAAACACACCTGGCATACAATGTGATGTTGTATGTGGCATACAATGAGATACTGTATGTGAGGTTGAGCTTGACCGCTCTTAATGTTTCCATATCCCAGCAGGCTTGGGTGGTCCTTGGAATGGACTTGATGGTTACACTGTTGTGATGCCTTGTGCATGATCTCACATGGTCGGTATCATAGTCCTGTTAAAGGGATGGTCTACTTTGTTCAAACCTAATGGATTGTGAGAGTCTATAGCCTTTATGGTGGTTTGACAAGTGGAGCTGATGGTACTCAGGCGCAACCGCGGAGGTTGTGTTGGAGTCCATGGCCTTTATGGGCGATTCAATCTAATTGAACGTAACGGACTTGATGTTTCTATGGTCTTTGTGGCTGATTCAAATTTTATTTGAACGTAATAGAACATCAGATTAGAGTGTGAAGGGATGGCCTCCTTCTTTCGAATGTCGTACTTGTAGGCATTCTAGAGCGCTCACTGGAATCCGAGGGTGATGGCTATGATTGTTGAACTGTGTGTATGTTCACAATCATTTGAAAGACATGTGACTTGTCTTAAAAGGAATATGAATTGTATGATCAACAGTGTTTTATGTTGTTCAAGAGGCAATTCATGGATAACGCGGAGTTTCTCAAGCTCAGAGGGTACGATATGTGTTATCGGGTCCCTTCTCTCTCCTACAAGTTCAATCCAGTGGACACTTGTAGGTGAGGGGACACCCCATCTCACTAACATGTTAGTTCAATCCTTGGACACTAACTTGTAAGTATCAAACCTTCCTCTTATTGCTCATTTCTTATTTCTCTTATCTTCGCGTTTGTGGGGGATTGTTGGATTTCATCCATTTCTAACGCGAAGTCTTCTTGGCCGTGAGCCTGCCGCGACTCGCGCCTGCTGCCGCGACTCGCAGTGTAGGCCGCGACTCGCGGTGGCCGCGGGTCGTGTTTCCTGCCTTGTTTCGCGTTTGTTTGCCGCAAGCTTACCGCGACTCGCGGTTTCCGAGGAAGTCGAAATCTTTTATTTTCTTTTTGTTTCCGGATTTATTTCGGAGTGGTTTTATAACCCTTATATAAATACCTTCTTGGCCGTTTTCTCCTTTTTCTATGGTTTTTTTTCATTAACCTAAACACATGGCCAACCTCTTTCTTCGAGTTTTGATCAGTTCTTGAGAATCTCCAATCCTTGATCTGGGTGCACGGAGTCGGGGATCGTTGTGTGAACCTTGGGGGACGAACGTCATCAGGAATCCGCACCGGAGATGGCGAAATTCGTTTCTAAGGCAGTGGCCTCCATACCACGGCGCAACGTTGTTCTTATGGAATTAAATCAAGTTCAGTTGATTATTATCTGCAGATAAGTTTCTTCTCTATATTGTGTATCAGTATAGTTTATATATTTGTTCTTCCTGAATACATTAATCTAACTCATATTTCCGACACATACACGGCATGGGAAAAAATGGCATATACAGCCTCACGTACTTCTTTTTGCCATGCATATATCAGAAATTTATCTTGATGTTGGGGATTTCCTGTCTTTGTAAAAAGAAGCGGAAAAGGAAAACAAAAAAAAGGAAACACCACATGTTACATGGATATGCATACTTCATAAACAAGTCCCAACAACTGAACAACGGCAACAAGCCAACAACCCCACGAACACATATATATCATTGACCAGTTAGAGAACAAATGAAATTTATTTTTAGCACCAAAAAATAAGAGAACAAATGAAATTTATTTTTAGCACCAAAAAATAAGAGAACAAATGAAATTTATTTTTAGCACCAAAAAATAAAAGAACAAATGAACAATGAATGTTGAATTAATTTTCCACTTAATAAAAAATGATTTTTTTTTATTAATTTTAGTGGTGTAATTTTCTCGTATTTTCTTGAAACTAAGTACATACTCTGCGATATATTGGAAGAGCAATATAATGCATGCGATTACGTAACGCAATGAATAATATTATAATATCAGTACGCATGGGGCACGTTTTAGTAATGTAATTGATAAGAACATGCCTACGTGACTACATACACATAATAATTACAAAAGTTTTAGGAAGTTCTATCGTTGTTTTCAGAAATTAATGACCTCGACTTGCTTCCACGCCATTGTTTTTATCCTGGAAAATTTTACTCATTTGCTTTACGTATATCCGCCATGCTACTTGGTGGTGTCTCAAGGATAAATGATAATATCGGGTTTCCAAGAGAATTTAAAATTAGCTAGGGGTGTTTATAATCGGGTATTCGGCTTTCTGGGTACCCATTTTTGCGGGTAGTCAATAAATTGCAATACTACCATTGTTCTGTGGATTAGTGCCATTTTAGAAGTTGGAAGTTCCAATTTATTAGCATTTGACAAACTTTTAACTCCTAGTGCCTGCTGGTAAAGTTATTAGAGTTTCTTTCTAAAGAAACATCATTTATGCGGAAGCCAATGAAGAATATTAGAAGAGCACGGATGAGTGAGCCAATGATTGTGAGTATTGAGTAATAAGAAACTTAACGAGACTAATACGAAAGAGAAAAAATCTTCATTTTAAGAAAAAGATTACAAAAAGGCCCTAAGTCTCATAAGAGCGTCCTTAAGGTAGGATATGGGTAATTTGCTATCCTTAAGGGATCACTTATGATACAAGTGACTCCTTTAAGACGCGGGGTGACCCATTATCTCAACGCGACCCTTTTAATTTACAAAATAATCCTTTTTGGGAACAAAATGAGGTAAACTTATACGCTAATTTTATGATAACATGGTCTTACATAAGACTTACCAAATAAAGGCTCGGTTACCGATTACCCGATTTATGTAAGAATCCGGCGTATGCCCGAACATATTCTAATCAACTTTAAGTTTTTTAAGCGGAAAGTAGTTTTATTGTATATTCGGATACACTTAAAGGAAGATAGTTGCTAGTATGTATAAACTATAAAGTCCTATTGTGTGTGATCACGCTGACACATCATCCAAATGTATGGTTCGGTTCGTAGGTTGGATGCAGCTGCTGGAGTTATCATCCGTAATCATGAAGGCCAACTTCTACACGCCAAAGCCTTCAATCTCGGCCACACTTCAGTTCTCATTGCCGAAGTCACTGCACTTCAACAAAGGTATCAAGCTTACTTTGCATTTGGGTATTCACAACATCATCATTGAAGGTGACAACCTCTTGGTCATCAACGCCGTTAAAAATCTTTTGTCTACTCCATGGAAGACTGTTAATATACTTGTTGATTGCAAGATCATGATCACTCAATTTACCTCTTGCCAAGTCAGACACGTGTTCAGCGAAGCAAATCGCGCTGTTGATTGGATAGCCAATGTAGGGCACCTAGTAGTTTCGATGTTTCGATGTTTTCTCCTTGTAATAACTCTTCTCTTACTTCCATTCTTGTATCTGACACATTAAGTATTCCCCTAGAGAGGAGGGTAGCCTAATGTTCTTTTCTTACCTTTAAAAAAATAATATAATCATCCAAACATATGTATGTCCAACCTCCAGATGCATTATAAACTACTATAGCATCGCATATGAGAAATAGACGCATAGAGCAAAATTTTTATCATATACCCAAGGCTATTATTTTGCTCACTGCTCATATGAAATCATCCAAATGAGCAAAATGTACTAAAAAAAAGGACTCATATGAAATCATCGAAATGAGCAAAATGAATGAACTCCGCATAGAGCTATTTATTCTATAGGACAGTTATTATTTACACGCATATTTTTGAAATATAAACAATAAATAACTTTCGAGAGACAAATTGTAATTGTAATATTAGTATTTTGGCCCGGGCGATGCCCCAGGTCAGTTACAATTATCAAATATATTATTATTCATATATTTTATAATCAATTTTATTAGTTTTTCTTAATATTCTGTCTAGTGCGAAATTGAAAAATGGATGTTATGACATGATAAGTTGGTTTTGTTAAAAAACTTCTAAGGAATTAGGGATAAAAATAACAATCTCAATGGAATTGGGGTAAGAGAAAGTTATTACGTAATAAAAGTGTTAGATATCAAAATGTTTGTCTATGTCTTTATATAATTATAAGACTTTATTATGTTTTACTTTGAAACATTAAGCATTGAAATTGTAGTGGATTAGTGGTTAAAATCTCACATTTCCTTTCAAAGGTCATGGGTTCGAGTCCTAGTAACTACACATTGTTAATATTTTTAAATGAGATTATAAACATGTGTATTAAAAGTTTCAGAAGAGTACCATGTGGCACCGTTCGTTTGATAGGAATGCCTTTTAATATATTTGTATAGATTAGTTAGCTTTACTCTAAAACATAGCCTTCAATACTATTACAACATGTACATGCAATTTCGAGCAGCAAAAATATAATATTAGGGATAGTGATATTAACACAACAATATGTTTCCTAATATTTCTAATAAACAAAGCTATATACTCCCTCCGGTTCCTAAAGATCCTCCCTCTTTTACTTTTCACGCATGCCAGTGCAAAATTTTGGATATTGATATCTCTAAGGGTCCGTTCTGTTCAACTTATTTTAACTTATATAAGATTTTATAAGATCAGATAAGATCAGATAAGATAAAATAAGATAAGATAAGATCAGATAAGATAAGATAAGATAAATAAGATGTTAGACACACACAATAAACTATCTTATAAGATAAGATAAGATAAGATCAGATAAGATAAGATAAGATAAGATTTTATAAGATCTTATAAGATAAGATAAGATAAGATAATATAAGATAAGACAAAATAAGTTGAACAGAACAGACCCTAATTGTGTATTTGGACGAATCTAACAAGATCCCACATGACTATATTTTTTTTCTTACGTATAAGTCACAAATAACGGTCAAAGTGAAACTTGTAAATAGTAAAAATTGTCAAATAGACCGGATCGTTCGGAACTGAAGGTAGTATATAATTAGAATATGCGTGATAGATTGTTCCACATAATCTAGTTGTTGTCCTTTTTACAACACGTTGTTTGGTTGTTTTATCTCGTTGAAGTGAAAGTCAAATATTATGACCCATTTCAAGTTGAATAAAATTAGTTAGGAGAAAATAATTGCATTATACACAAAAGCCATCACAATTAAACAGAATTTTCAAAACACCCCCACGGCCCCACCAACATTGTAGCCAAATAAACGGAGAACACCAGTACACAAAACTTTACTAATTCTATTTCAAAATTTAACGCCAAACTGATAGGTTGAGTACACTAAATGATCACATAATATATATGCTTTAAGAATTTTAGTATTGAAGAGCGATGATAATTCCATTATTGATAGAAGTCCAAATATTAGCCAAATCCACATTCTCAAAAGTTGATACAAGTAACACTTATCTTGATGATTTTTACTTGTAAACCAAAACAAAACTTTTTGTTTTTTGGATAACCAAAACGACCTTGATTAGAGGTGGCGGCAAACTATTTGTCTATTTCAACTATAATTCAATAGAGACAGCCAAGTTTTCTTGCTTGTATACAGTTATGGCTAATAATACTTCATATATAAATGTGTACAGTAAATGTATGATATTGGAATAGAAGTCTTGTAATGTTATCTTTTATAACGTTAGGTTTTGGAGTTCAGTTGGGTTTTCTGATATTAAGTTGTATATATATTCTCTTAACGTTTAATGAGAACTTTGATGGGTTTTCCTAAATTATATCTAAACTCTAACATGGTATCATGCAAAAGCCTCTCTAATTGAGAGATATTTATTTATTTTTCCAATATCTGGTTTTTCTTCCTAGTCGTTTGCTTCGTTTTTTCGGTCCGTTGGCCATGGGCGAACCACAACTCGAATCCTCATCCCCGACTCCTCCTACGAACCATTTTCTACATACTACCTTCATACTAGTGAGGGTACTGGTGCTGTGATATGTAAGCCCTATTTTGTTTTCTGGTGATAATTATGAAGAGTGGTGGCGGTCTTTGCGCAATAATATAGCTACGGGCCAAGAATAAGTTGGGTTCTATTGATGGTAATATTGTTGAAACCTCGTCAAAGTCTCCAGATTTTAATCAATAGGGGATTGTTAACTCCATATTGGTAGCTTGGATTTTTAATATGTTGGATGTCTACGTACGTTCAACTATGTGATTCCCAAATCATGTGAAGTCCATGTGGGACGATTTAAGGGATCGTTATTCTCTTGGTAATGGTCCTCAGATTCTTGAATAGAAGAACCAAAATCTTGATTGTAAGCAACGTGGGCTCTCGCTCGGTTGCTGTCTACTATGGTGAATTGCGACATTTATAGGATGAATTGCAAAGCTATTGCGAGCTTCCTACGGGTACGTGCTCCACTATTGTCGTTTATCAACAACTTCAAGAAACCGAGTTGTTGCATCTAAAACTTAGCATATGATTTGGTTTGGCTTATAGGAGTATGTTAAGACATTTAGCGGCATGGTCGGCCATGTGGCCTACAGATTGACTATCCGCATAACACAAAACATAAACACAAGAAACAACAATAAAACAATAAAAAAATTTAACTTAGAAACATAAACATAAGAGACAACATTAAAGAAAACTAACAGACAAAGATATGATGTGAATAGGGAGAAGAAGAAAATTCAGTAACAATGCATGCATTAGGACTTTGAATAATATATGTATGATACGGTAACTTATAAGCTTTCAATATCTCTCAAGTAATAATATGATCATCCTAGAAGTCTGATCCCTCTTGGTCACAAAAGAGCTCTTCAATTCGAGCCATAGCCCGTGTTTGAATCAATCTAAATACTCACATTCTGGTTCTCCTCCCAACACCGGCACAATTATTCTCCTTCCATGACTTGTATTCATAGTCACTATAGATAACATATTTCACAAACTACAAGACCAAGGAATTGCGGGAGTTGAGGTCTCAGTAGGATTCCCTTGGTCACCAGAGCTTAACCACATATTCGAGCACCGGACAAAAGACATTATACGATCGATGGCATACTCAATTATGTATTTGCAAGCAATAATAACGCAGAAACAACACAAGAAACAACAACAATAAGGATCACACAAGAATATTATATTAATTGGGAAACTCGAGACCAAGAGAAAACCCACAAAACCATGCACTAGGACTTTTAATGATGTTTAATGATGCAATGACTTACAAAGTTTCCAAGATCTCCCCGATCTAACCTAATCACCTTATAACCGAATCCCCTAGTTTACCCAAACACTTCACATCTTGGCTTCTCCTCTGCGTACAATTATTCCCATCCTAACTAAGAATAACCTAATCCTGCTAAGTATATAACACTAATCCTAAATAGATTAAAATACATATAAAAAATTATATATACTTTCCTAAATACAATCGACTAGTATTAGGAGCCAAAACATGAAAGATCTTCATATCCCAACACGACACATAAACGAGCCTAACGAGTAACGAGTAGAGATGGCAATGGGTCTTGGACCCGCCCAGACCCGCTAGGACCTGACCCATTTATAGGGTCTGGGTCCAGAAATTTTAGACCCAACGGGTCCGGGTCCCGAAGAGCAAGATTCGGGTCTGGGTCCGAGTCCACATATGCCATACCCGACCCGACCCGCAGACCCATTTACATATTAAAAAAAAAATTATACCTAAACTCTAAGGTTTTATGGGTCGTGATTTTGTGAACTCGTTAGTGTTGTAACTCCATCTAAGACTTGTAACTTTGTAATTTGTAACATTTTAAGATTTTATGAGTTAATTTTTAAAATTTTGTTTAGATAATGCTTTTCCTATGGATGAATGATCTATATATATTAGTGCGAAAATTTTCAATTACATAGATTCAAAAATGTGATGAAAACTAAAAACTAAGAAGGACCCAGTTAGGACCCATGGACCCGCTAGACCCAGCGGGTCTGGGTCTGAAAAATCTATACCCGTTGGGTCTGTGGCGGGTCTAGGTCTGTAAAAAAAAATAAACAGGTTTGGATCTGGGTCTGGGTCTGAGTGGATCCGACCCAGATCCGACTCATTGTCATCCCTAGTAACGAGCAATCGTAAATACACCTGATCACCAAGGCCAATACGTCCATATCCAAAAACAAGCTAGACTAGTCCAGTTAACTCAACCCTTTGCTAAGCCCACGATAGAAACTAATGAGCCAATCCACCTACCACGTTAACAATCCAACTCCAACTCTTATAATTTTAGTTGAACATAAAAAAAAAAAAAAAACTAAAATATTCCGAGAAAGAAAGCAAAAGCCAAGTGAAATCTCCATATTCCGGTGAAATCTAAAATTAGGGTTTCGATTTTTCTCACTCTACCATAGCCGTTATTCTCTCTCTCCTCTGTTGAAATTGTACGTGAGAAAAGCTTTCAACAATGGCGACAATAGTTCCGACTACTGAAGAAGATCCTGCTCTCTCCGTTGTTCGTTTTGTTTCCGAGCTTGCTTGGGCGGACGCCGGTGCCGAGGTAAATTTCCGATTTCTCGAATTTTCTAGAGTTTTTGATTGCTAGGTTATACATCTGATTGACGAGATTGATTAATTTGTTTAAATTTGGGGAAATAATTGAAGGTTGCAGAGCCTCAAGTTGCGAGATTATGTGTTGAAGCGCAGGAATGTATGGCGACGGGGAGATGGCTTGATTTGGCATCGTTAATTCTTACTTCTGCTGATTTGGTTTTTACTAAGGTTGCTGAGAAAGGTAACTTTTTTCGTCATGTATGTGTTCAATTTGATTGTATTATGTGATGAATTATTGATTTTGATGTGTGGTTTTATGAGCTAGTAATTGTGTTTGGATGATATCTCTTGTTCAATTTTGTTGTCTTTCTTGTGCATTTAGATTTTCTTAGCAGTGTAGAGTGTGAAAATATTGTACTATTATCTTTGAACTAAAATTCTGGATTGTTGTGGGCTAGTAGATGGCATATTAGACCGCTTTGCTACGATACTCCTATTATGATTCCGTGCTCATGTCCAATACGTTGTCGATAGTCGATACAATAACTGAACATGCGAAAGATTTAGGGATTCAATTTGACACTTTGATAGAGTTTGATTAATATAGGTATCAGAAAATTCCAGTTGCTCCTCCTCCTACAATGAAAGCATTGTTATCAGAAAGCTTATCTTTATTTTGGAAGGGCGGGGGTCACCTGGCTATAGTTTGTCTTCACTCTTCTCTGTGAAGTGATGGGCAATACAGTTGCAACTTAATGCTAAGTTGCTACTGATGAGTCTACTACTGATATTTATCTGTCTAGAAATATGTGTTGACTTGTTTGGATAATCTTTTAATACTTTGCCTTTATAAATATCTGTTGACCTTTTGATACTAAGAACATTTCTCTTTTAGTTCAAGGCTTTAAGGAAAGCATCTTGCCTTTTATTAGATGCAAGGTGTGTTTTCCCACCTGGTTTTAGAGTCGCAACTATCCGACTCTTGATGAGGATATGGAACTACGCCTACAAAAGAATGGCATGCGTCCAGGTTCTTTGAATTCTACTCCCATGTTGGTACAAGCTTATATCCAACATAGGTCAAACTTTGGAAAATTATATCACATATTCTTTTTGGTTTCTGTGGAATTTTTAGGTCTCAGTCACACTTTAGTGTCCCTCTGCATTAGTGTGCTGCAGGCGAGGGAACAAAGTTATTAGAAGTGCACAGGCAAAATTTTGAGTAGGTTAAAGGTGTTTCAGTTTACAGGCATTGAGCTAGGTAGAAGGAAAAAGTAGTTCAGGTCTGCTGGTTGATGATCTCCACCCTTCTACATAGGAGACCCTCAAGAAGTGCACAGGTCAAATTTTGAGTAGGTTAAAGGTGTTCCAGTTTGTAGCCATTTAGCTAAGTAGAAGGGAAAAGTAGTTTTGCTCTGCTGATTGATGAACTTCATCTTTTTACGTAGAAGACCCTGTTTAGTTTCTAGGCTTGTTAGTATTTATTACAGTCGTAAGAGCTCATATACTGGCAATCTTGACCAATGTTACGAGTCTCTTCATATGTACCTTTAGCGCAAATATTTGAATATCCAATAAAAAAGGCTCTATTTGATAATGTGTTAAATCTGTATGGGACTTGGCCAGTGTTGTGTCTTACCAGATAGTGTGTGACAGTTTCTTTTAGACATCAGCATCAACCTACATGGCCTCTGAGGAAAGTTCACTTACACCCAAGTTAGAAGTAGCTGATCTGGTCAACTAAGGTTATGAAAAGTTGTATTTGATGTTAAATCAGGTGCAGAGTTCTGTTATGACTGTTTGTCCTTGAAAGGCTGTCAGTTTAATGTTATTATGGAAGACTGTTACTGATTTGATCACAAGTGAGTTTCCCCTCCTCACAATGAACTGCCTTTTGATTGATTACGATATGGTACTGAGTGAGTTTTATTATTTCTCTATTACAGATGTTGAGTGTATCTACACTGTAATTTGCAATCTTGTCACAAAGTCTGAAAATCCTGACGAGGTTTTGGAGATCGTGAAGCTCATATCTGCTAAAATTATCCAGCAGCCAAATGAAAAGCCTGCTTTGCGCCTGAAGATGTACATATTTTCCATCTTCCCACCTCCCTTTTTTTTAGCTTATGACATCTTTTAGAGTATTCTTATTCTCTCTGTATTTTTCAGATTGTTCAATCTATACAACCTACTTGAAAATGCATACAGCCGTTTCTATGTGTACTTGAAGGCCCTCAACCTGGCTGCCATTGGTAAAGTTTCAGAGCATGTTATTCCTTCTGTCAAGAATATCGACAGTTTCTTGAAGGAATGGAATCTTGGAGTCCAAGATCAGAGAGAACTTTTTCTAGCAATTTTCAACCTTTTAAAAGAAAGCAAAAGGTATCCTTCCTTCCCTATCCTGACACCCCCTCGTAATTGTTTCTTGTCCCTATATCATCCTTTTTTTATGATACTGCTACCTTTTCACATCTTCAGCTCCGGAAAGGAATCATTTAATTTTCTCACCAAATATTTAGCAACTTTCTCCCCTGAGGATGAACAATTTATGAGCGAGGCGAAAGAGCAGGCTGCCAATGCTATTATAGAATTTGTGAAGGCCCCTGACATGTTTCAGGTATTTACAGATGATGTTTGAATATTTTAGCAGTAGTAAATTTTCTAGTAATATATCTGAGTTTTATCTGTGCGAATAGTTTGAGGACGTGGCTGTGAACAAAAGAAAAAAAAATGGCATGCGTTGTGTGGGGTTTGTGTGAATTGAGGTTATGGATAAATGTTCATACGTTTGCTGTCCTCCGTAGAAGTTTTTTTTTTCAAGTGAAGTTTTAAGTAATTTAATGTTAACCTGTTATGGATATAAATTCGCTGATTGATGTTATACTTTGTTGAAAAATTTATTGGTGTTACATGTTTAGCTGTTTGTTATGCTCCAATAGTTATTCTGGAAGAAGGTGGTGGTTACATGTTTGGTCTTAAATTCTTTGGCCTTGTTTTGTACTCTGAATAATAGTCATTTATACTTTTGTGCTATTAAAACTTCCGCCCTTTTTCCTGAAAAGATAGTTCATAAAGAATGTTAGTGTGTTTTTTTATGTCACAGTGTGATTTGCTGGACATGCCGTCAATATCACAGCTAGAGAATGATGCTAAATACTCAATGTTATATCAACTCCTGAAGATTTTCCTCACTCAGAGGCTCGATGCTTACGTAGATTTTGAGGCAGCAAACTCTTCCTTGTTGAAGAGCTATGGTACACTACATTCCTTGTACAATATGTCCTTGTTCTGTCAGGGAAGCTATTGATTTTTGTATTAGATACTTGTATTAAATTTATATTAGGAAAGGAAAGAATGATCTTTGAAACATAAGCTCAAAGAGTACCATACAAAGATAATATAGCTGTTACTGTATACACAAAGCATCCCTCTACAACCAAATTTCACCACAAACTCTGGAATGATTTTTTTACTTGCTTTTTATCCTTTTTGTCTAAGATTGTGATCTTAGTACTAAAGGAAAACTTGCTTGTTTGAGGAGCATATGAAGGCTCGTCAAATACTACAGCCATAAGTGCTTAGCTTGGTCAGTGGTATTGATGGTGCAGTGATGATAATGGAGTCCTCTCATATCTTAAGCATATGTGGGTGGAAGGACTTGAATTAAGCAAAAGAAGGGACTCAGTGCATTTCTCACATCAGCTTTTGTGTCCTGACGTTCTACCATTTTATAGACCATTCTTGTCTCTACCTGTTACCATATCAAGTTATTAACGTCTAATAGTGCAAGTTTGGGTGGAACGCAGGAATCAGTGCAATGCCAATGTTAGTTTTAGACGGTAGTGGGCGAGGTCAGACTGTTACGGAACTCTTGATAGTCCTTCCACCACCCTGTTCTCCACTAGTTAACATAAGAATCTCCAGTGGTGCAACTCGTTTAGAGTATGAATGGAATGGAATCATTGCTATTATAACATTGTCACATTTTTTTTTTGTTGGGGGGTGGGGATGGGAGTTGGAGCTGCTGGAAATATTACACAATTATCAGCAACAGGCTGGTAAATGCTGTTTTACATAGACAACCTGCATGGACACTACCCTAAGTTGTCCTAATCCTGTACATAAACTTTAGAGCCCCTGATACTTTTTGGTACTGGCCTTCGTTGATTTTCTTTTGTAGTGAACTTAAGATCTGTAATTGTATAGTATTGTATGGATAATGCAATGTGTGAGAAGTGCTATGATGTTGTGATTGATGTGATGGAGCATGAAGTTCAAAATCTCTGTCATAACGAAGGCAGTTCTGTCATTGGTGATTCAATGGATAACGTATGTGAAGTTTTGTGCCATTGAAACTTTGTACCGAATTCAGTACCTCTTTTCAGAACAAAGAACTTTTTTATCATTGGTGATTGAAAAATATCTAGTTTCTTCTGTGTGTTACTATAGAGTATAGACATGATTGCTGAAAGATTTAAGTTGCCTTTGGGTTTTTGGTGTAGGCCTTGTTCATGAAGATTGTCTGTCAAAGATGAGGCTGATGTCATTGGTAGATCTTGCCTCTAAGGAGTCGGGGCAAGTTCCATATGCTCTTATCAAGGACACGCTTAGAGTGAGTTGCTTTCCTACTACATCATAATTTCAACAGTCTTAGTGTTGCCTTTATTAATATGTGCTAGCGTTTTTTCAGATCAATGACAATGAGGTAGAACATTGGATTGTTAAGGCCATCGCTGCCAAGTTACTTGATTGTAAGATGGATCAGATGAATCGGGTTGTCATTGTAAGGTATGTCTGTGAAACATATCTTTCAAAGTGTGATGGCTTTGTAATAAATAGTTATATACTGGGGCTTTCTTTTGACAAATCTGTTTTACATATTTTTGTTGAGATGTTTATTTGATGTGTCTAATGCAGCTGCTGTACCGAGCGATTGTTTGGGCAACAACAGTGGGGAAATCTTCGATCCAAGCTAATAACATGGAGGGTAAGGCTACAAGAATCATTCTTTTCCCCGCCCTTAGTAATATCTTCTCCTGTTTCATTGAAGTGCCATGTTTATTTATTTGCATTGGGTGTGTAAATGATGCTAAGCAGTAAGCAGAGAAGATCCTCCTATCTGCACTTATTGCATAAGTGGGACTTTTTAAGTTAGTGGATTAGATTTAGAATGTGACAAAGTGAATACCTGACTTGGTCTTTGTAGGGGTGCTGTGGCACTGGGCACCTGTTTTTGTACTGTATTAAGCTTTTTCTGTTGTAAAATAGTAAAATACTTGTCGGCTTGTCGCTTTTGCATTTTGGTCAACTTTTGACTTTTAACCCTTTCTAAATACTACATATTGATAAAAACTCTGAAACTAATCCTTATTCAACAGCTAAAAATATAGGTCAATCTTTTGGCTTGGAGGATTTTTGAGCTTCATTTCATAAATGCATACTCGCATACTTGCTTGGTTGTCACATATACCAATTTTTGTGACTGCAATTCATTATACTACATTTGATCATTTTAATACACTCAAGTCAAATGTTGCAACTAGAAAAACAGAGGAAGTATGACTAATTTGTGATTGTTACTTATCTATTCTTATTTGTTTAGGGCAATATTGCAAGTGTAATCAACACAATTCAAGCCAACAAGGCAACCGAGGAGGCCACACAGGCAGTGCAGAGCATGACAGTGCGTTGAGACCAAATCTGAAATTTTCAATTACATCATTAGAAGTCTAAATCATGGGCACATTATTTGTAATTACCCTTTTAATGTGTGGCGGAATTGAAGCTCAATTCCGCTGGAGATTTTGACTGACGTTGCTTTGTATTGAGTTTTTGTTCATCAAAATTTATCTGTTTTTGCAGACAGTTTCTTTTAGCACTAATATATTCCTGGTTCATTCGTAAGCATTTTTTTCTTCTTAAGAAAGCTAAATATGGTCATTGCATTACATTAAGTTTGTGAAGAGGGGGCTATGAACCAAATCACATCCTATGGAATTTGTTATAAAACCGTTCATGCGTTTTATTAGGGGGAGGGATATCACGAGGGCGGTGAGTAGCGGCCCGGCCAACTTCTGGATGTTCCTAAAAATTTAAGTTCAAAATGTAAATTTTTTTTAAATAAAATAGGGTTAATTTATATATTTGGCCTCCTTTAAAAATACATATTGTATACGAGGTTCCTTCTAAAATATTTTTCTGGTTTCGCCTTTGTGTTTTATTCAATGTTTAGTTTCTTCTTATTATTCATTGATGAAGAATTACTTTTAGTATTTCTATAAAATAATTAGTTGAAAGGAGGGCTAATAAGTTGAGACTTGAGAAGATATAAGAATCAAGGTTAGCCTAATTGGTTGGAGGCTATCATTCCACCTTTGCGAGTTGTGACAAAGGTTTGATTTTTACCTAATTTCCCGTCACTTGTGTAAGGGATATTGATCTTACCTTTAAAAAAAATATTTCATTCATTCCGTTTTCAATGAAATGTAGGAACTTTGGGGGGGATTTAGAAGAGGAGAGAGAGAGAGAAGTGAATACCAAATAAAATAACGTTTCATCTATTCTAAAATGGCCTAAAATGATAAGTGTTTCATTTATTTAAGAGCATAGGAAGTAATAAGTTGAAAGGAGATGGGCTATTACGATAAGACGAGACATGAATCTTAGTGGAATTGAAGATCAGGTAGTCCAACCTAGAGGTGACAGATGTGTTATATTATTCAAGTCATAATTTGTTCATATTTGAGCTGATAAATTTGGGTCTTTAGTAACAACCAACATCCACTTATTTTGTGATTTGGATCAAGTTGGATCGAGTTAGGTTTAAGTTTAGGTCCAAGTCATGCATTTTCGAATATAGTTGAAGTTCGAGCTAGGTTTTATTTTGGTATTGTAATTGGACATCTGGATAAGTACATCATCTTAGTCCTCTCTAGAAAAAAGAAATCACATCGAGTAATTAGTTTATGATTTTGCTATTGTCATCTCCCTTAGGCTACACGTACAAGAACCTCGAATATGTGTTCCTCTTGTGGGTTATGTCCTACTCCTTGAGGTTTTCAGTTTTCTCTCATGCGTCATATTAAGACTCTTTGACAAACAGGTACATAAATATTTTAGCATCATTTTGACTTAAATATTTGCAAACTAATTCTTTTTTGTTTGGCTTATGAATTTAAACTGACGTATGTAGTAATACAAAGTAACATATTTGAGTTAATCTTGATGTTCATATTTAGACCAAGTAGCAAGTCTTTCTTTGATTAACACATGATGAAAATTATGCCCTATTTTCCTCATGTACCAAAAAAAATACATGGTAATAACTAGTGATATTAATTAACAAATCAAATCGAACCTAAGCTTAGGATTTTCCGAGTTGAGCTCAGAGAGTTCGTGAGCCACCCAAACTAGAAGTTAGAAACCCTAGAGGCTAAAGATAACTTTTGAAATTTAGCAATATGATGTCTGATGATTCAAAGTGGAGAAGTAGCTAGGCTTCTTGGACATCAACGTCATCTTCAATATTTCGGTTTTAAATGTTCAAAAAGTCGTATGATGATTATTAATTTACTATAACGTTGAACAAGCTCTAAACTACAAAAGAATACATTGAATAATCAGTGGCGGAGCCAGCTAGGGGAATGAGGTGCATGTGCACTCCCAAATTAGAAAAAAAATCTTTCGTGTAAAAAAAGTGTTGCGCTGCACGCACTATAGTGCGCTCCACGCACCGTTTCACGCTAAACACACTAGGAAATACGCGTCCTGCACACAGACTCTGCGCTCCATGTACGGGCTTCGCGCGACACGCATTGATGTCGCGCCCCGCGCACTCTCTACGATCCCCACGCATGGTCTACAAAATTCAATTTTCATAATTCCTTTTTATGTGCCTCCAGTTGTACACCCCCGAATATAAAATCCTAGCTCATCTACTCATTGGATAGACAACTTCCAAATACCCTCATGCAACAGCTTAAACAAAAGTAATTAATTTACTATGTACTTAAAACTTCAAGAAAAAGTGTCCAAAATTGCGAATCATGACAATTCAAATATTTTACACTACTCGCATTATTCTAGTGGAAAAATTTCAAATCACGAGGTTGTCCAAAATAAACTAAAATGTAAACGAAAGGTGTTTGAAATTATGGTTTTGATATATATGCAGCCCTTAGGGTTGCACATAAGCATTAGATATATTTATACAATTATATTAATTAATTTAGGAATTTATAACATAAGCATGTGTTAATCAATGTAATTAATGATGCATATTTATTGGTTAATATTTCTATTTTTAAATTCTTATATGCAACCCTTATAATTGCATATATCATTCTCTTGAAATTAACACAACTACCAACATGAACTTTTTTTTATATATCTTGGCATTAAACATATAGTAGTATAAGGCCTAGCTAGTTAGCTATAAATTAACAACAACAATCATTAATGTCAACTTGATATTAAAATGATGAAGGGTAGAATACTCTACTGTGTTTGCTAGAACTTAATCACGACTCCATGAGTAGATTATTACATTAAGAAGAATGATAAATCAAGAAATTATGAGCACTTAATTTACTACAACGACCACATGACATCATTAAATATATACATAATGCATGAAAACCTACGTATAGCTTTAAGTACTTGGACCTCTCTTACACCCAACATCTTTTGTTCATATCACAACCACCTGGCTTAAAACATGGTTCCATGTGTAACTTTCTACGTAACTTCTGTGCATAAGTACATTAACTCCCTTAACATATAAATTTTAACTCACTTTATATATGTAAGTTCCTACTGATCACTTATCTCCACCGCCAAAAAAAAAGAAAGCAAATAAAAATAAAATACAAGGAAAAAAAATGTCTCCTTTTACTACTATTATTCTCCTTTTGGTAATTTCTTTCCTAGCCATAGTTTCATCAGCCAAACAAGACCTAGAGATGGTTCAAATGGCTCAAACCATGGTTCTCCAAGCCAAAAACTGGGCTCAATCATCGTCATTAGATGAGTCTTCTTTGTTCTTAGGCCATCATCGCCTCCACCACGGCGGTGGTCATCATGGTGACTTAAGCAATAGTAGTAGCAAAGACGAGTCCTCTTTATTCCTAGGTCGCGGTGGTCGTGGTGGCGGAAGTGGTGGTCATCATGGGGGTGGTCATCATGGTGGCTTAAGCTATGATAATAACACGGATGAGTCCTCTTTGTTCTTCGGTCGTGGTGGTCGTGGCGGCGGCAGTGGCGGTGGCGGTCACCATGGCGGTGGCGGTCATGGTGGCTTAAGCAATGACAAGATTGACAACAACACGGATGAGTCCTCTTTGTTCTTCGGCCGTGGTCGACGAGGTGGCGGCAGTGGCGGTGGTGGTGGCAGTGGCAGCGGCAGTGGCGGTGGTGGTCATCATGGTGGTGGCAGCAGTGGCAGCGGCAGTGGCGGTGGTGGTCATCATGGGGGTGGTCATGGTGGCTTAAATTATGACAATGATAACACGGTTTATAACTATACTACTAATAATTACTACTATAATGATAATAATGCTAATAATATTTATCATCAAAGGATGGCTATCGTTGATTGTGCTAAGCTATATGATCAAGCCGAACTACGGCTGGCTCGTTTGGTTGAAAATAATGGAGAGTATAGCCATGAAGATGCACTTGCATGGCTTAGTGGTGCAATCACAAGCCATAGGACTTGTTTGGATGGTTTAAAAGAGAGAGGGGTGGATGAAGATGTTCATCCTATGTCGCAAAATTTGACAATGGTATTAAATGAAGCATTGGCTTTGCATGCAAAGAAACAAAGCAAACCTAAGTCTAAGGGTAAGCTTTGTTTATTCTCTACAATAACTGGTGAACCTAAACCACCACTTTTATTACCGTTTTGCATGTATATTGCTTTATCCATTTTCAAAGTTCTCCCTACTTTTATCAATTTCCTCTTACAAAAATATTTCAAACAGAGAAAAAAAAAAAACAAAGGGTAGAATTTTTAGAACACGTTTAGTAAAATTCTACTTTTTATTATATACTTCCATCTCAGCCTTAATTAGAAATAATATATGTCCGTCAACCTGTCTCAATTCTAGTCGCGACATTTGCTAAGTAGTATCTAAACACACCTTGATCAATCATATCTTTATTTATTAAAATTAGTTAAAAACATTTATAAAAATACATGCATGCAATATTAACCAAATACCATGCAAGTATGCCATAAAAATTATTCATAAAATATAGTTTAAAATGTATGGTCAATTTTAATGAGCATAAAATAGTTACAAAAAATATGAGATAATTTCATATTTTGAGCTTGTTGCGTTACTAAGTGAAAAGATAAAAGCCCACAAACATATGTGTTTTCGAATTTTGGAAACGTGCACCTCGAGAGAATGGTGCTCTAATTAACTCTCTATTGTACCTTAAAAAAAGTTATTAATAATAATAATAATAATAATAATAATAATAACAACAACTATAATAAATAATAAAAAAAAATAAAAAAAAATAGTAATAGCCATATATCTTTATCGTTATTACAATTTCTTGTAAGATAGATATTGATACAATATTAATCTATAAGTTTGCATAATTTTAGTCCTTTGATTCTAATTGCCAGAGTCATAACATCTCGTTACTCAGTACTCCCTACCATCTTTTTATAAAACACGCATGATATTTGATAATGTTAACCTGACGACTAGTATAGTAGTATAATATCGTGCTGATGTATTAATAGTATTACGAGAATAATATATAGTCAAAGTACAACCTTGGTTATCGCATGTCCCATATAAAATGAAATAGATGGAGATATATAAGAAAATATATAATCACGTGTGATTTTGATATAATTTGATTTTAATGTGTATTCTTAAGAAAATATAATTTTAATAAGTACTATAATCGAAGATACTCCCTCTGGCCTTTATTAGTTTACCCAAATCTTTTGCACAGAGTTTTAAGAGAAACAATGTTGTGGGACATACTTCCTCCGTTTCAAATTACTCGCTACACTTTTCATATATGGAAGTTTCATATTACTTGCTACACTTCCCTTTTGGGCAATAAACTCTCTCTATCTCTCTCCTCTCACATGGGTCTCTTTTCTTTTTACTCTCTACCTCTCTCTTCTCCAAAAATTGCCTAGGAGTCCGTGAATTGAGAAGTGTAGCAAGTAAAATGAAACGGAGGAAGTAGAAAGAAAGATAAACTATTATTTTATATTAAAGTTGAATGTATGTGATGGAAAGTTAGTAGTCCCATTCTAAAAATAAACACAAAAGAAATGGGTAAACTAATAAGGGGCATCCCAAAAAGGAATACGAGTAAACTAATAAAGACCGGAGAGAGTATATCCTAAAGTTTTTCTGTTATACGGGTGGAAGGGAGGCAGCGAAGAGGCAACCACTTCGGAGGGCAATTAGCGTCATGGAATCCGGCAACGTCGAGGGCGGATATCGTGGTGGCGAGAGATGGGTCGGGTAATTACCGAACCATCAAAGAAGCAGTGGATGCATTAGGCAGGATTAAAGGCAAAGGAAATCAAAGAAGAGTAATAGTGCATGTAAAAGCAGGAGTGTATGATGAGAGGGTTGAAATTCCAAGGAACCTTAAACATGTCATGTTTGTTGGAGATGGCATGGGTAAAACTGTGGTCACTGGTCGCAGAAATGTCATCGATGGTGGCACCACAGTCAATTCTGCTACCTTCCGTAAGTACCATTATCTCTTCTTCCAATTTCTTTTTCAAGTAAGTTTCTTATTTATTTCAGGTGTACATTTGTTTGCAAGTTGATCATGTGTAGGGAGGGTTATCAATAGATATAATTGACCTAACCCGTTTAGTTAGGGTTCACATTTACAAACCGAAAATATATTGTTTTGACTTGTTAAACATTTAACATTTTCCAAAAAAACCCGTCAAAAAAGTTTCTAGAGATAAGTCGATAATTATTTTACTTTGACTTGAACGTATCTTGCTTTGACGTCATGATTTTTTTAAAGAACCCTATATAGTATATATGTTTTATTTTTATTTGTTGAAAAACTCAATCCTAACACCACCTATTTAAGAAACAAAAAAGGTTTGGGTTGTTATATGCTAGGCCTTCTATAAATAGGTGGAATTAGGGTTGAGTTCTCAACTTGTTCCTTGAACGATTTAGTTTCGGATCAAGGGATTTCAACCCCTTTGTCCACGTCTCGAACATGAACCCAACCAACCCCAATTGTTTGCAATTGCCAGCCCCCAATATACATATGTATATTGTCTAATTTCGCTTTACATTGCATTTGACACAATGAAAATGAGCAGGTGTATTCGGCGACGGGTTTTGGGCTAGGGACATGACATTTGAGAACACAGCAGGGCCCCAAAAGCATCAAGCAGTGGCCCTAATGGTAGCTTCAGATCACTCTCTCTTCTACCGATGCAGCTTTCGAGGATACCAAGACACGCTCTATGCCCACTCTTTAAGGCAATTTTACCGTGATTGCCACATATATGGAACAGTAGACTTTATATTTGGTAATGCAGCTGTTGTGTTACAAAATTGTGACATCTTTGTTAGAAAGCCAATGAACCACCAGGCCAATATGATCACAGCTCAAGGGAGGGAGAGCCCGTATGAAAACACCGGGATCTCGATCCATGGATCACGGATACGACCTGCTCCAGAGTTCGAGGGGCTGACGCGATCCATAAAGACGTTCCTAGGGAGACCTTGGAAGAAGTATTCAAGGACAATTATTGCTAAAACGGACCTTGATGGGTTAATCCACCCAAGGGGTTGGACAAATTGGGAAGGGAACTTTGCCCTTTCAACACTCTATTATGCTGAATATATGAATACTGGTGCCGGGGCTTCGACTCGAGCTCGAGTCGATTGGCCCGGATTTCATGTGTTGCGTGATCTTAAGGAGGTTAATCCCTTCATGGTAAGAAATTTTATACAAGGAGAATCTTGGATTTTGAGTACTGGTGTGCCTGTTTGGCTTGAAATGTAAGTAGGATAAATGTCAATGTAAATACATGTTGGGTTTTCAAGATTAATGATGAATAAAGGGTTTATCCTTTGTGGCATGATCGCTTGATTAACCATAGGTTTTAGAACATTTGAAGTTTCATTAACTTGAAGGATTACATAAGTTGCATTTCCTTTTATATTATTTAAAACTTAGACATCAATAATATTCTTTTTGCTTAGAAGTCTTTTTTTTTTCTATTATGTTTCTAATATTAATTTGATCATTCATGCAAGATGCAACCCTCCTTCAAAAAATTTCTAAAGTGCATATACTATATTGTCATCTTGTTAATCATTTACTATCACCCAAAAATGTGTGATCTGAATTTTTTTTCTTGAGCATACTCTTCAAAGTTACCGAATTTCCAATGATAATATACTCACACTCCTTTTCTATCTGACTATTTGTTCTTTTATATGGAACATAGGAAGACATGAGGAAGTGTTGGCGTCTCATCATGAGAGGCCAAAATGGCCTCTCATTTTGGTATCTAGAGGTACCAAAGTAAGAGTTATTTTGGTACCTCTAGTACCAAAGCTCGAGAGGCCAAAATTTCAGTATTTGGAGGTACCAAACAAAGAGTTACTTTGGTATTACTTATATCAAAGCTCAAAGTTGATACCAAAGTAAGTATGATTGGTACCGAAGCTCAAAGCTAATACAAAGTTCACTTACACTTGGGTACCAAAGTAAGAGTTATTTTGGTATTGACACTAATTTTACTGAACTTTGGTATAAGTTGGTACCAAAGTACAGGGTCAATTTTTGTCTTCTTGCGTAAAATGTCAAAAATGCCCATGTGAGAGGCCATTTTGACCTCTCACGATGAGACCCCTATCCAATCTCGGAAGACATCAATCACGTAAATGCACTTTTTGCGGGATCTTTATTACCTATTAGAACTTTTCTCTTACATTCGCAACCTCTTTCTTACTCTATGCACTTCTTCTCATATTTTTTAGTACTTCTCTCTTTCTTTTCTTTATCCAAACAAGACAATATTTTCTACAGGAAAAAATTTCTGGAATATCTCAATGAGTAACAAATATGTTATGACAGATGTGAGAAAGAACAAATATTGAATGCAAAATTGAAAATAATCAGACACAGATTTAACGTGGTTCACCAACGGAGTGTTGGCTACATCCACGGGCAGGGAGAGAATAATCTTATTGATGAGAAGAATAATCAGAATTACAGATGTGATTATGAACTAAATCGTCGTATTAACGATTTAGGTTAAAAGCCTATTTATACCCCGAGTCGAAATCGCCAACCCGCGTCAAAATCAATCCGCCCTCGGCCGACCATTTCGCCCGGTCGGGCGGTTCCCGCCCGGTCGCCCGCCGAGCCGGCCGCCGCCGTCGGGCGCGCAAGTGATTTTGACGATCTTTACGCGGGCTCGCCCCGTCCCCAGACTAATTCGCCCGGGTCGGGCGACGCCGCCGGTCGGGCGTGACTCGCCGGTCGGCCGACCGGCGAGCACTCGATTTCTCCGAATAAGCCGCATTTTCACCGGATTCAAGGCATCAATCTTACAAATCTCCACCTTGACTTGAATCCTCTCACAATGAACCGGAAAAAACGAGATAACGAGATGACCAGGTGAACCAGATAACCGGATGAAACAGAGATAACCAAATGACGGATGCATTGAACACAATACCCGGATTCTCCTCGTAAAAACGGATTTGCCCCGAAAGACAACCAAAAAGCATTTGTCCCTTAAGGACACCGGTTTAGCCCCTAGAGGCTCCGGACTTGCCCCAACAAGGGCAACTAACAATCACAACTAGCTTGTAAGTCCAAGCAACCTTGGAACTTACCATGTGGAACCAGATTCGAACAAATTTGTTGCTTATACTCCTTCCTAGCACAAGTAACACCTTCCTTGGACGGCCCAAAAATATTCACCTCTCCGACATACAGTGCAAAACCCACCATGTCTTCACAACCGTCCCTTTGGGGAGAGTTCCCAAAGATTTCACACCGACCAAGAGCCAAGTTTGATCGACCCGATTTTGACGACGAAGAACAAGGAATTCCAGTTCGGATTGTGAATGTTGACAGACTTTTCCCCGACGTGAACCACCACTCCAACCTAGAGTGTCTCTCGTGCTCCACCTGTTTCTCAACACTATCACAAACGACCAATGTGACAATCCCGGACTCGGATAACGTAGACCACCCTTGCAACACATACAATGTCTCCCGTTTAACCCCTTTCAGGATCATCTTCGAACCCCTGTAGACATACAACCCTCCACCCTCTCCTTTGAAACCGAACCCTTTCTTGTCTAACGGACTAAGTGAAATCGATTCTTTGTGACTCGTGGAACATGCCTAACATCATTCAAAGTACAGACTTTGCCATCACATGTCCTAATTCTGATGGACCCTATACCAACTGTCTTACAGACCTCACTGTTGGCCATAGTAACACTTCCATCAACCTGCTTATAGTTCATAAACCACTCCCTGCGAGAACACATATGACAAGACGCTCCAGAATCTAAAACCCACACATCACTGCAATGTGTTTGTTCATTAGCAACTAAAGCAATATCATCATCAGAACTGAAATTTTCTCATTGCAAAGCCAGAGAAACCGGACCCGCATTCATCGGCCCTGATTTATTTTTCTTTTTAGGACATTCCCTTTTCCAATGCCCCGTTTCCTTACGGTAATTACAGACATCACTAGATTTAGGACCCCTAGAAGACGGTTTCCTCGGATTTTCTCCCCGAATTCCCCCGTCCATTACCATCGGCTACTAATCCAGGCACCCGATCGACCGGCACTGTACCGGCACGCCTTATGACGAATCTCCCTAGTATGAAGTGCAGATCTTACTTCTTCTAAAGACAGACTATCTTTCCCAACAATAAAAGAATCCACAAAATTCTCATACGACGAAGGCAAAGATACTAACAAAATCAAAGCAGCATCCTCATCATCTACTTTAACATCAATATTACGAAGATCTAGCAAGATAGTATTCAGTTTATCTAGATGATCCCTCAAAGACATACCTTCCTGCATACGCAGGCTGAACAGACGTTGCTTCAAAAGCAACTTGCTGGTTAGAGATTTCGTCATGTATAAACTCTCTAACTTCAACCACGTACCAGCCAGCTAGCTTTCTCGCTCCGCAACTTCGCAATTATGTCGTCAGAAAGACATAGCATAATTGTTGAATGCGCCTTCTCCTCCAGAACGGCCATCGCAGCGGTAACTGAATCCGTTGACTTCTTTGCCAACGGTGCCCACAACCCTTGTTGCTTCAGTAAAGCACGCATCTTGATCGCCACAGACTAAAACTATTTCTCCCCGTGAATTTATCAATTTTCACATTTCATCCCAGACATCTTTCTCACCCGGATCGAACACAAAGCTCTTGATACCAATTTGTTATGACAGATGTGAGAAAGAACAAATATTGAATGCAAAATTGAAAATAATCAGACACAGATTTAACGTGGTTCACCAACGGAGTGTTGGCTACATCCACGGGCAGGGAGAGAATAATCTTATTGATGAGAAGAATAATCAGAATTACAGATGTGATTATGAACTAAATCGTCGTATTAACGATTTAGGTTAAAAGCCTATTTATACCCCGAGTCGAAATCGCCAACCCGCGTCAAAACTGAATCCGCCCGGTCGCCCGGGCTGAGCTGCCCGGTCGGGCGCGCAAGTGATTTTGACGATCTTTCTGCCCGGGCTCTCGCCCGGTCCCCAGACTAATTCGCCCGGTCGGGCGACGCCGCCCGGTCGGGCGTGACTCGCCCGGTCGACCGGGCGAGCACTCGATTTCTCCGAATAAGCCGCATTTTCACCAGATTCAAGGCATCAATCTTACAAAATATTAGTAAGACTTTCGAATTAAACTGATATGATAATGCGATTCAAAACAATCACGAAACTAGACGGTTAGTATTGAGAACATTGACCTGTTGACTTGAATAGGTTTCTAACACAAATATGACATGCCTCAAGCCATTTAGCTTAAACATGTAGATAATAGATATAAACTATATTCAGCACATTGAAAAGGTAGAAGTTACATCTGAATAACTATTTTCAATAACTGAAAAGTTAGGCCTAGTCAGGCCTAAATTGAAATAATAAGGCAGCAAAAAAAAATTATGTATTAAATTTTGGTATGACACTTTTTCTCAGACATGCCATAATGTCTAGCAAACTAAGCCCGCAAAAATTCTTACTCTAGTAAAATTCTTATATGGACCTAGTCCACGCTAAATTAGTGTGGACCTAATGCTAATTCATGTAATATATGAAAAAAGGGTCACTATATATATATATATATATATATATATATATATATATATATATATATATATATATAATGAGTAGATATAGATTCTAAAGTTTGACTATGTGAAAAAAAAAGGTTACTATGTCACAAACTGAAAATTTCATCATAATAAACTAATGTAAGAAAGAGTGACTATATTAAAAAAAACGGTCACTATGATAGAAAGTAAATGTATAGTGTAACTTAAAATTTTTAAAAGGTTATTATATGGAAAAAAAAAAAAGGACCACTATGTTAAATAAGTGGATTTGGTCCCCTCAAAAAAAAAATAAGTGGATTTAGTCCACAATAATATTAGTGTGGACCAGGTCCACGCAAGACTAACTCAAATTCTTAAATGACACAATGAATTATTGTGAACGGAGGCCAAATCTTTATGTTTGGATCCTCTACAATTCTAAAATAACTCTACAGGTAGAGTTTGAGCAATATCAACCTTTGAATAAAAAAATCAAGGGAAATTCTACATGGTAGTCCCCAACTATTGACTTTTCTATATGGTAATTATTCTTAATTTTTTTTACACCTGGTAATCCCAAAGTAATTACTTAACTAATTCCGTAGGCTTATTTGCTTGCATACGTTAAGTTGTTGTTAACCCATTCCTAAACCTACCATTTTCCCTCCAAATTACACAATTAATTTACCTCCATTAAAACCCTACCCCTCTCACATTTTTTCTATAAAAAACGAAAGAACTCATATTTTCATCTGAGCTCCTTTTTTGTTTCTTTCTCTTCTTTATTTCACCATGAACTCATCTTCATCAACAAACCACATGAACAATGCTGGGCATGCTGTCACCATGGATGGAAACATAAGCTTTGTGAGAATTAAGGCTTGCAATTGTTCACCCGTAAAGATGCTTGGAAGTCCGAATGTCGGGAAGCTCTAATAACCCTCGACGTCTATATTACAAATGCAGGTTCTCGCGAGGAATTTAATTGGGTTGAGGAGGAAGACGTGGTCGGGGTGTCCCGGAAATTGTTGTCCATGGATTCGAGTTGGGGGCGATTAAATGCAATATGGAAGAGTCTATGAAGTACATGAAAGCAATTGTGAAGTTAGGGTTTTTGTTGTACTTACTTCTTGTGGTTATTGTAATGTCTAAGTGACTGGTTGTTAGCAATTGTAGTTTGTCTTCATGAACAAACGATATGTAGTGTAATTTTTTGTTGAAGTGTAATGTTTTGTTCAACATATGGAGTGTAATGGTTTGTTGAGATTAATAAAGTGTTGTTTTGTCTTTATGAATAACTCAGAATTTGTGTATTTATAACAACAATTCAAGATACAATAACATCATCTAAGCATAAATAAGAACCTGAACCAAATTGCTTTAATTTGATGTAAATATCCATATAACACGAACCCAAAAGAGCAAAAAAAATAGAACAAAATATGTAAGCCAAGCTTACACCAAAAAAGCTGTCCAAAAACAGAACAACCAATCTTACACCCATGTCCAAAAATGTCCAAAAACTAGTAAGCCAATTTTAATCCAAACTAGTACCTAACATATATAGCAACTAACTAACACCATCGGGTGGGTTGAGTTAAGGTTCCTTTCTTCTTGTTCTTTGGTGGCAAAGCAGCGGAAGTGGATGGTTGTTGGGTTAATGATTTTTGTGCATTCTTCTTTTTTGGAGCTTTTGAAGTTGATACATGTTCAAGTATCCGAGCTTCCTTGCTTGAGGCTTTTGAAATAACCCGCTGGTGTTTTGGAGGTCTAGAAGTTGATGCTTTTGAAGTATTCTTCGTCCGTGAGGTTGCTTGTGATGTCCCAACTCCTTTGTTTTGCTTCCCTTTTTCCTTTCTTTGTTAGTCCTCCTTTACGGGTAGTTGCATTATGGCCAAATTCCTTACATCTACCGCATCTAACAAGTATTGGATCTCTTGCACTTCCTTTGTTCTTCCTCTTCCCTCCTCCTCGTTTCTAGGAGGTCTTCCAATCCCCTTTTGAATGCTTGGGTGGTTCAATGGCTGGTAAAGCACTTTCTTCCCATTGCTCCACGTCCGGAATGGACTTTATGCTTGCATCATATGACCTTTTATACATGTCAACAGAGAACCATTCACTTGCAAACTTGTGGGGGTCAAGCCTTGCATGGTGAATGGCCCTCATAGCATGTTTACAAGGCAACCCACTTAATTGCCACCGTCCACACTTGCATGTCATGTTGTTGAGACCGACAGGCAAGGTTGATTTGCCATCTTGCACTTCATACTCACCTTTTCCACTTAAGTGAGCAATACATGTTCTTGAGTCAGTGCTCAACACATGTAATCTCTTGATTATGTTGGGGCAAAGATCTTCTCTATCCCACTCCTCACAAACTTGCCTTCTTGTAGCCATTCTCACCATTGTTACTCTTCTAACACCTGCATCATTCGTAAACAACAAAATAAATTAGCAAGCATCTTTGTAAATGAGGACAAAGAAAGAAGGAAAACAGTAAATCTATATACCTTCCAAGTAATGTCGAACAAAGCCTACATCTATCAATGCCTAAAGTTGCATTGAAGCTTTCAACAAAATTATTTTTGTTCACATCACATTTGATAGCGAGGATTGAAAAGATGTTTAGTCCAGGTTTTTTGCTCTCCAATTTCAGCCAACCAAACTAATGCCAGAGGATTTGTTTTCTTCAACTGTTGCATGGCTTTATTGAAGGTGAAATGAGAGTAGGCTCCACTTGCTTTCCAAAATAAACTTAACATCGCGTGGTCCAGGGAATTTCCTTTTAAAATTCTTGCACGGATGCTTAGCACAAGTACCTCCTATCAACGAGAGGGCCACAACTCACCTATTGCTTTGCTAATGCCCCGCATCAAAATGATATGAAATCGGGTATGCAAAAATCCAATACAACTCGAAAAAAAACAAATAAGAATAGGAAGATTATACCTTCATTCTGTCGACATGATGCACCGAGTGGTCTCCTCTTTGTGAATCCTTCAACAAATTCCTTAGATGCCAAATGAAAAATTTCCAAGCATATTCATCTTCTCCAAAGAACTATAGCCCATGCAAATGGAAAAATCTCATTATTTCCATCAAGGGCTACAGCAGATAGCATCACACCCCCATAGTTACCTTTCAAGTGGGCTCCATCAACCCCAACTAAGCTCCTGCAACCAGCTAATAACCCATCCAAAGGTCCCTTGAATGCAATAAAAATACTTGTTGAAACCAAGTGGCCTTTCGGGGTGTGTTGGTGGGTTCCAAGCACATGATGCGGTTGAGCCAGGGGTTAAGTGACTTTATCACTTCACAATAATTAGGGAGATAACCGTAGGAGACATCATGTCCTCCATGAATCTCCATTAGTGCACACTTCCTCACCTTGTATAATGTGCTCGGCACATTTGAATACCATACCTCCGAAACAACAATTCATTTAAGACTTTTGCAGGTATATCATTATGAGCCCTAATATCTTCAAGAAGCACCCTAGTAGCCCACTTGGTGTTGACCATTGGATTATGTGTTTCCAACCCTAGGCAAGTGTGTTCAGGACTCTGAATTGACTTGATGGCCCAAGTCTGTCCATCTCGGTAATCTTGAAGCATGCAACCTCCAATTGCGGTTCGTAGCCGAGCATGTCACAAGTGTATTTAGTATTGTTTGTTGTGTTAACTAAAATTGAGAAGCCGATTGCACACAGTAATCTCTGACAACATCTCTCAAGTGTTGTTTGGTTATGAAAATTTGCCATAGTTTGAGAACTATTTTGCCAAACTCTTCATCATTATACATCTCACCATTCTTATACATTCTAGCAAAATAGTCATCCTCCTCATCGTTCAATTCATCCCAACTTGGACCCTCATAAGGATCATAGTTGTCATTAACCATAAAGTCATAATCTGCATTCATCCCAACTTCATCTTCATCATCAAGGCCGACGGTTTCATCACTACTCTCTCCACTCTCATTATCTGTTGGGATGTAAGCATCATCATCATCCATATCCACACCTGCAAAATCATCCTCATTTCCACCTAAACTAACTACACTAGGTCTTCCTCTCTTCCCATCATTTTTCACTGTTGTTGCATGTGTTACTGTGGGCACTATTCCCTTCCTAATGGCAAGTGGTTTTAGGGATTTTTTTGGCTTGCAAAGGATTTTCTAGAAGTTTATTGACCTGCACATGTTGAGTGACCGGGGTTTCTAATGTATTGACCATGGAAGGCCGTGGTTGGGATGGGGTTGAAGGAGTTAGTTGTTTTGCAAAAAATTCAGTCTCAGTACCAGGGATAATTTCATGACCTAAGAATATGACTTCTGGAATTGCAGGTTCCTTTCCTTTCCCTTGCACCCTCCCTCTACCTCTCCCTCTCCCTCTCACTGTACCCCTGCCTCTATCCAACATTCTGTCACTCATTGTTTCATCCAAGTCAATGTTGTTGTAAGTTCCATCACAAATAAAGGAGGCAAATTCTACCCCTGGAACACTTTCATTTGTCATGTTCTCATAATTAGGTGCACCCAGATTGTAGTCTAGAACTCCTTCTAGGGGTCAATTTATTGAGTGCACTTTTAGGTGGGTTGACAAGTGTGTGATCGGTTGGTGGTTCAAGAGGGGTGTGATCACTAGGTGGTTCAAGAGGGGTTTCATCGGTAGGTGCACCCGGTTGTAGTCTAGAACTCCTTCTAGGGGTCAATTTATTGAGTGCACTTTTAGGTGGGTTGACAAGTGTGTGATCAGTTGGTGGTTCAAGAGGGGTGTGATCACTAGGTGGTTCAAGAGGGGTTTCATCAGTAGGTGGTGCAACATGGGGTACACCTGAACTTTGTGCAGCTCTCAAAGAGAAAGCATAAGTCAATAATGTAGTAGGTTCATTCAAATCCCCAACCCAAACCCATATCTCGTTTCTTATCATGTAAGTTTGCAAACATAGTCATAAGATCCTTATCACAATTAACCTTGAACATGTTTCATCTTATACATGTAAGTAAAACTTGGATATTTGGGATGTCTAATGTGATTTACGTCAGCCTTGTCCAAATACTCAATAATTAAGTCTACAAGCATGACCTTATCAACGTCATCAACCACAACATCTACATCCATACCCTTGTACTGAAACTTCAATAAAACTTGCTCATCCATACTGCATCATCATAACAAAGAAAAGGGAAAGCAACGAGAGAAATTAAGGAAGAATTCACGAGTTGGTTTTCAAACAAATTCAACATTTACCATAAAATTGAACCAAAACAATCAAAACAGAGCACACACAAATGTTTTCACTTCTACAAACATAATCGCGTATGATTGAAGCATAATTCAGGGATTCGACACATACCTTGACTTCGTTGCACTTTAAAAAACTTGACTTCTGCAAACACCCAGAAATGAGGAGTTACCACTTTCAGAAAACCCTAAAATTTCTTCAACACCAAACACCCAAATGACAAGAATTTCAAAAAAAAAAATCCCAGAAATTGAATTGTTGAAGAACGCAATAGTAGCAAAGTTTGAATTTCGATCTAAAAAGAGTGTGTTTTGAATGTGTTAATGGGGATGACAAGGGAGACGAAGAGCTCCATGGAAGAGTTCGAATTTCTAAGGGAAGGTTGAGATGGATTAAATGGGTAGTGGGGTCCTAACTTAAGTTCAGCAACTTAACGGCTAAACGCAAATAAGCCTACGGAATTAGTTAAGTAATTACTTTGGGATTACCAGGTGTAAAAAAAATTAAGAATAATTACCATATAGAAAAGTCAATAGTTGGGGACTACCATGTAGAATTTGGCTCATATATTCTTTTTCCAAAACTCCCTCTATTTTTTCTCATCAAAATTCACCCTCTAATTTTTTCCTCCCACCAATATGAGCCCTTGATTTTAAAATGTATGGTACACATACAACTCTATATATCTTGTAGAGTTTTATTGAAACTCTAGAGGATCCGAACTCCAACTTTTTGCCCAAAATGAGTCAGTTATACAAAACTTACTCATTAAAGGTGAAAAATTACTCTTTGTGAGAAGTGACATTTTTTCAACAGTTTTTTCACTATGTACCCTTGAGATTTCACAATATTCACCTGGTACCCTCGCGTTTTCAACAATTCACCTGGTGCCCCTGAGGTTTTGAAAAATACTCAGAATACCCTTAGTGACTAACGGCCGTCAACTCCGTTAGTCATCAAGGCTAAATCAACCAAATTAACCCCCTAACAAACCTAACTAATACTAATTAATCCTAATTAACTCTAATTAAACCTAATTAATAACTTTAAACCCTAATTAACCTCTCTCTCCCTAACCCCCTAACCCCACCACCCACCCTCCCACCACCCCACCACCCCGACCCCCCCTTCCCCACCCCTCCCCCCCCCCCCCCCCCCACCCCCACCCCCAGCCCCACCCCCCCTCCCCCCCGTAGCCCTCCCCCCCCCATGGCGCCCTCCCCCCACTCCCTCGCATCCCTCGAGTCGATTTCCCTCCCCTCCCTCCCACCCCCGTCGATTTCGCTCCCCTTCCCCCCCCCCATCAAATTTCGCTCCCTTCCCCCCCCCACCCCCGTCGATTTTCGATTTTACGGGCTTCAATTGGCACTTCCGGTGGGCAGTGCGAGGAGTGAGGGGAGGGGAGCGAAACTCGACGGGGGGGGGGAGGGAGCGAAACTCGATGGGGGTGGGGGTAAGGGGAGGGAAATCGACTGGGGCCGCGCGCAGGGGTGGAGGCGGGGTGCGAGGGGGGTGGGGGGGAGGGTCGCGCCGGGTTGGGGGGGGGGGAGGGGGGGTGGTGGGAGGGGGGGAGGGAGGGGGGAGGGAGGAGGAGGGGGCCGCTGGGGTGGGGGAGGGCAAGGGTGGTGGAGGGGGGTGGGAGGGTTAGGGTTTAGGGGTTAGGGTAGGGTTAAATTGGGTTAAGCTTTTTTAGGGTCATAGTTAACGGAAAGTTGATGGTAGGGTCACGTCAGGTATTTTTCAAAACCTCAGGGGCACCAGGTAAATTGTTGAAAACGCGAGGGTACCAGGTGAATATTGTGAAACCTCAGGGGTACCTGGTGAAAAATCCGTTTTTTCAATCTATAAAGTTATTCATTTTGACTTAAATAGTGACTCATTTAAATTAAAAGAGAAATGGTCTACAATAAACTTATTATACACATGGTGCAGACAATATTATTTGTTGTTAACTCTATTTAATTGAACAGGCAAGATTATAGTAGATTAGTCAAGCATTCTTAGGCCCCGTTCTTTTCGGCTGGGAGAAAATGAAATGAAATGATATTGATTCTGCAACATTAGGTTCAAATAAGTTGGAGAGAGATTGCAGCTGAAGTTTGAAAACACGAAGATTCGGTGAGGTGAGCTGTTGTAAAATGTGAGTAGCAATCACGGTGAAGGTTTCTTCAAAGGAAAAGATGAAATAGAAAGTGGTGAGTGCAGTTCAAAGGTGACGCCATCTGGGGGATAAGACGGAGATGGCGGCAGCGGAATCGATTGGGAGGAGAGAGAGGATTTCGCTGAGAATAGTGTAGGGAAGAAAGCTTAATCGGTCTTCTTCTTCCTCACTCAACATCCTGCGTTAAATAATAATAATAATAATAATAATAATAAATACTAATAAAAATAATAATAATGATTATAAAATAATAAATATAAAAATAATAACAACAACAATAATAATAATAGGAAAATAATTATTAAAAACAAAAATAATAATTAAAACATCAGGCTAAACTGAAATTAAGTTTAAAAGAACAGGGTCTTACTCATTTAGTTGTAAGTTGTAAACTTGTAACTAGAAATAGAAATGCATTGGGTTCAGGGTTGGTGGAGCTTCACCCGCATCCTTCACTTACATCCATCCGCGCCACCCACATCCATCCATCATCCGCATAAACCATCACCTGCATCCATCCACCCGTGACCCGTTGAACGAGTGGGTCGGGAGGTTAGATATATATTACAATTTTTACAAAAATTTATGCCATAACATAGTTGTAACTTGTAACTACTTACGTTACGCTTACGCCTGTGCTGAACTGTGCTGGCCTTCTACTTTGGTTCGTCGTTTACCCGTTTTCCTGCTTCCCTCTCTTTCCAATAACACTTCCAATTTCACTGTAAAACTATTCTCTAAACCCTCAAAATCAGCACAAAAACCCATTTTTTTCCCATTGAAAAATACAACAATGGTGAAGCATTTCCGATTCCTCCTCAGAAAACATCCACCCATAAACACCACAAACCACTCAATACCCACTTCATTTTCTCTCTCCTCCTCCCTCACTTCACTCCCAGAAAACAACTATACACCCACACCCACCTCCCAAAACGACATGGAAAAGCATCAAATGTTGCAGAAACTCCGAGTTTTTATTCAGCAATCGCAAGTTGAAGCTGCCCATAATCTCCTTAAACCCTTAATTACTTCTAAAACCCTCTTTTCTTCTCCCTCTGAACTCTGCTCTGCATTTTCTCTCTCCAATCCTTCGCTAAATCAGAGTTTTTTAAGCTTGGTATTCTCTGTTTGTGCTTATTCTAAGCTCCCCAATGAAGCAATGGAGTTGCTTCAGATTATTAAAAAAGATGAAGGTTATTTTAGCATGGATGCTTTTGATAAGTTAATTAATTGCCTAATTTCTACTAATCAGTTTGATAAAGCACTTAATTTGTTTGATGATGTTTTGAATTCTGGAATTAGGGTTACCAAATTTGCTTGTAGTAAAGCAATACAGGCGTCTGTGAAGCTTGGTGATCTTGGTAGAGGTTTAGAGTTGTTGAAACTTATGGAGGAGAGAAGAATTGGTGTTAATGTGTTTGTTTATAATGTTTTGATTAGTGGGTTTTGTAAAGAGAAGAGGATTAAGGAGGCACACCAACTGTTTGATGAAATGTCTCAAAGAAATTTGGTTCCGAGTCGGGTTACATATAATACACTGATTGATGGCTATTGTAAAGGTGGGAGTTTGGAGGAGGCTTTTAGTTTGAAGGAAAGGATGAAGTTGGAGAATATAGCTCCTGATCAGGTGACTTTCAATTCGTTGCTTAATGGGTTGTGTAAGGCACATAGGATGGAGGGAGTGGATAGGGTATTGGAGGAGATGAAATCATATGGTTTCTTGCCTGACGCGTTTACGTACAGCATTTTATTGGATGGTTATTTGAAGTGCGGTGATCAAGATTCGATGTTGGCTTGTTTGGAGGAAGTGAATGCAAAAGGGATTGAAATTAGTGAATATACTAGTGCTATTTGGATGAATAGTTTGTGCAAGGAAGGGGAGGTGGAAAAAGCTGAAAAGGTTTTGAATAAGCTAGTTGAGAATGATCGTCCACCAAATGAGGTAGCTTATAATACAATCTTAAATGGGTATTGTGCAGCTGATAACATGGAAAAAGCCTTCTCTATATTGGAAAAGATGGAGTCTGTTGGTCTTAAACCATCTTTTGTTACTTTTAATTCTTTGATAAAAAAGTTTTGTGAATCCGGAAATATGGAGGAGGCAGAGAAATGGATGGTAAAGATGAAAGACAGGGGAGTTGCTCCCACCAGTGAGACATATAACATTCTTATTGATGGTTATGGTAGAAATCACATGATTGATAGGAGTTTTGAGGTGCTGGAAAGTATGGAAAACCATGGTTTGAAACCAAGTGTAATTACTTATGGCGCTCTTATAAATAGTCTCTGCAAAGATGGTAAACTTCTCGAAGCTCAGATTGCCTTGGGGGATATGGTGGGAAGAGGGGTTCTACCAAACGCACAGATATATAACATGATTATTGCTGGTCAATGCAATGCAGGGAAATTGCAGGCTGCCTTTGGGTTATATGATGAGATGCTAAGAAACAATGTGATTCCAACATTAGTCACTTATAACTCTCTTATTAGTGGGTTATGCAAGAAGGGAAAATTACAGGAAGCTGAATGTCTTCTTCCACATATTATTGGTAGAAATTTGGCTCCTGATGCAATCACTTATAATTGTCTGATTCTTGGGTACTCTGGTACTGGAAAATTTTCGAAGTCCTTAGAGTTGTATGAATCTATGAAGAAAATGGGCATCAAACCAACCTTAAGCACCTACCATACACTAATTAGCGGATGCAGCAGAGAAAGCTTGTTGCTAGTAGATAAGATATATAAAGAAATGTTGGGTTTCAGTTTGTCTCCTGATAGACTTGTATATAATGCCCTTATATATTCCTATGTGGAGCATGGAGACGTTGAAAAGGCACTCACTATGCACAAGGAGATGACAAGTAAGGGGATCGAGCTTGACAAGATGACATACAATAGTTTAATTTTGGGGCACCTTAAGATGGGAGACATGAACAAAGTAATGGATCTTATCAGTGATATGAAAGCTAGAGGAATTCTTCTTAAAGCTGACACTTATACCATACTGATTGATGGACACTGCAAGCTGAAAAATGTTAGCGGGGCATATGCTTGGTATAGAGAAATGGTTGACAAGGGTTATCTATTGGCTGCCAGCAAATGTAATGAGCTTATTAGTGGGCTTAAAGAAGAAGGAAAGCTGAAAGAGGTACGTATAGTCTACTCAGAAATGAGTGTGAAAGGGTTGGGTGATTGTTTTATTGATGGCGCTTTGTCTGCTGCTGCAAGCTGATAACTGTGGCCTTGTAGGGAAGATTGGTTTTCACGGTGCAGTCGACAGAGCATGTACAGATTGTGTAACATTAAATAACATGGAGAACCACAAATACAGGTACTCAATCATATATTTACTGATGTTTGGAGGTCTTGAAAAGCATGGGTATTAATCTTACTTTCTGTTTTTTTTTCTTTTTTCTAAGATAAGATGAAGATCCCTTCCATGTGAGGATTGGGGATCCCACTTTGCAAGGGGCAAGAATCAGGAGGGCCTCCAACCAACTAGGTCAACCTTGATTTTTGGGTATTAATCATACTTAAGTGAGCTGTCTTTGTGCCTTTTTTATATCCAGCATTTGTTCTCAACTCTAATACATGGAAAGCCTACTGTACCTTAAAAAACAAACTAGATATGGAATATGTTGAAATATAAGCCCTAACGACCATTTGGTAGGCGATAATGAATCATGACAAGGGTAATTAGTAAGACGTTAAGAGTCCGATGTCTTGCCATTTCAATGTGAAGGACTGAAGGGGGAATAACAGGATAAGTTGGCTTTTGAGGAAGAAAGGCAAAAGTAAGAAAAGAAGATTAATTTTTTCAAACTTATTGCTCCAAGTTTCTGACCATTGTACTATTGTAGTTTCACTCTTACATCGAGCAGGGAATGTGCGTTGAATATCAATGAAAATTATTGTGTTATTACCCTTGGCATGAAGCGATAGGTAGATCTTTTATGGTGATTTAAATGCGCAATTTGGCTGCAGATTTTGTAACTGTGCCCCATAAGCCATTGATCATTAGGTAATATTGTAGACTTTGGAACTTGTGCTGTTTTGCGTTTAACTGAGAGTAGTAGTATTAGTATTGGTCGTTAGAGCCTGAGATGCATGCCTGAGTCCTGACTCTCCATGCTCGTAAAATGCTGCATTTACAGTGTATAAAAAGTCTAAACACCAATATGTTTGATACCGAACAAGAGAGATGGAGGGCATATTGACAATTGGACCCCCCCCCTCTTCTTCTTTCTTGTTTGGTAACAAACGGTCTGTTGTTTGGCCATACTCTACAGTTTAACCCTTTCAAAATCCCCTCATTGGCTATTCTATATATCAATTGTGAACTTCATACCACTTTGTGGCTGTTTTAAATTAAATTCTGCATTTTTTTTTTCATATTGTCTGAACTTGTGTGCTTAATGCAGATGGACCCTTAGGATTGAAGCAGTTCAAATAACTTAGCTGATCAGACTGATCTTCAAAATTCTGATAATTGGAGATACAGATTCTTTTGCTGTTCAAACCTTCAAATATGCAAAATTTGTTGATGGCTCAAAACCTGTTTTGATTTTGTACTGGATTATGTATGTTGAAGCTCATGTAAATTATGTGAATTGAGCTTTTTCACACTAAGTCTGTAAATGTATACTTGCATTCTTTTATAATCAAAAATTGTAAATTCAGATTGATTTAAATCAATAAACCCCGAAGCAAAATAATCGGCCTGATCCAACAAGAAGACCTCTTCTCTTTTGTAATAATTGATCCTGAGATGCTTTTACCTAGCCCAAGTATAGGGCATGCTCTATTCGATTTGTTGTCAAGTAGTAATGTACTAAAGCTATATAGGAAACATGAAATCTTTACCCATCAGAAAACAACTTGTGTTCCTTTGAGTTGGCTATACTATTTCTTTTGTGGATCCTAGTACACCTTATTGACTATTGATATATATTCAAGTACACATTAGTAAAAATTATAAAGTATTAAGTTTATCTTTTAAAATCCTCATCGAAATAAAATTTAACAAGAACTCATATGACGATATTTTTTTTTTTATAACTTTCTTCCATAGAAATGAAAAAATACGGTCAAAGTTTTCAACATTTGACCATATGAATAGTAACTGTAACCAACTAAAATGAATGGGACGTACATAAGTTCCAAAATAAGTTTGTGTATGCTATACATGCTTGCTATTGAACTTCGTATCAGCATCTCCTGCCAAATTTCACATTTTGCATCAGGATACTACGTGCTTCAATGAACAAATGTTAGTCGGCTGTACTCTTTACAAGTAGAACCTGGCATACAATGATCTCTTCAAGAATGAATCCGACCCAAACAACGCCATATAGACACTGCAAAAAAGCAGCCATCAAATTCAGAAAACCTGCTTTATCCCATCATGCAAATCTTGTTACAAGTACGACATGCAATAAGAGTTAGTTTCTATCACAGTAATAGATCTACTGCGTCATATGGAAATTTACCAAATATCATTAAAAAACAAAATTTGTCAAAGCATACCTTATATATATCAACTTTTTAAAAAATTTCTGGCAAAAACTTCCCGACTTTAGATGATTTTTTCTTGCGAGAAACAACCTTGGCCAATTTTCAGGTGCTTCACTTAAATGAGAGGCACGTGACTCAGATTTTCTATTTTTTCAGCCTTTTCCCTCCATTTCCTCTCCCTTAACAATTCCATCTTTCTCTCTCCTCTTGAATTCCTCTTCCTTTCGTCTTCTCTTTCTATCCAAACGATACCTGCAACTGAATTCATTTCCATCAATTAAACCAAGCTGAACCTAATTTGCAGGGGCATTGAATTGATTGAAGGACACAACTATAGCCGTAAGTATTTGTTTTTCTTCCTTCGCTCCTTTATTTTTCCTTCATTTGTGTTTTCTAAAGTAACTTGGAATTTTTCCTACCATGGATAGCAGGGAGTTGCATCAGCATCTAAAGCAAGGGAGGAAGGGAACAAATACATTGTTGCCCAGAAGCCACATAACCCTAATTTTGAGTGTTTTAGTGGATGACTTGAATAGCAAGAAGAACAAAGAAATTCAGAAGTCACTAGTGAGGAGAAATGGAGAAAATCGTTTGCATTCAAGAGGAGAGAGAGAGATGGAGTTGTTAAGGGAGTCATGTGTCTGTCATGTAGGTCATTTAAGTGAGTCAACGCCGGAATCCAGCTGATCAATACCTGAAAATAGGCCAAGGTTGTTTCTCGCAAAAAAAATTCATTTAAGGTCTGAAGTTGCCGGAAAAATTTTAAAAGGTTGTTTCTCGCAAAACCTGATATATATATATATATATATAAAAGGTCTGCTTTTGATAAATTTTGCAAAAGAAAATGTTGCTGCTCTTATCTGGCTAAACAAAAAATTGCAAAACTATATATGAGCAACTCATTCATCGTTAACAACATACAATTCTTAAGGCCTTACCTTTCACTTATGTCAAAAACGATTTACATCATTCCAGGTGCGTCTAAGGCTACCTCATTTCCAACAATTCAAGTTTCTGCCTTCAAACAAAGTCAGGATTTGATTCCTTAATACCTGAAAACAAGGTTGAAAACAATTAGAATACAAGAAGACTAGTGGAGCATTACAAGAAAAGGAGTAACCAAGCCCAACTTATTTCATACTTGAATGAATCCAAGAAAAGACCCATTGTAAGTCCAGCTTTCCAGTAGTTAAATAAAGCAATAAGGTTCCTGTTCCTGTCAAGCAAAGGTACAGAAACTTTGTACATAAGAGCTCCAATGCCCTCCACCACAGCCACGGCCACAGCGGCAGACAGAATGTCCCAGTCACCTGTTTGTCCAATCACAGTAGCAAATGCAGTTGCACAATAGAATCCCACCAAGAAAAAGAAAAACTTCCTAGGAAGATCTTTCCGGAAATCCCGAATCCTTGCATTTAACCGGATCTGTAGAGTCTGAATCGCTTTGAGTAATCGAGTTCTTCCATCACCAGTGCCACTGAGAGGATCCAATCCTCTACCATCTGCACTGCTCCCAATTGACCAGTCCGTTCTCCTGCAGACAATATTCTTTTCAGGTAAATTAATGGTGGAAGTGATTTTGCAATGCTCAGCAGTTGCTTTAGCTTAAAAGTTAAAACTGACTCTTCTAATCTTGTAGCTGTGCCTATTCACATCACAGTTATACTTATGGACCTTGCACAGTTGAACTGCTTATGATCAGACAAATATCGGAAATAGTACCTACCTGGACCTATGCCCATTTGGTAGACGGCAATACCTGGACCTATGCCCATTTGGTAGACGGCAATACTTACAACATAATTTTGTAAGATATACCCCGTGCAAACATCCATGGTTATGAAATTTCATCCACAAACATGTGTTTTTCTTCATTAATTTTCATAACCAATTCAATACCACATTCCAAAACTGTAATAAATAAAACTAAAACTCTACGGAGATTTTTTTTTTTAAGTGTTTGGAGGCTGGACAAGCATCACCGTGGACATTGACAAGGGACTCGAAATCTCGAATTACATAATTACACTAGGTACTTGTTTGATTGTCATCATAGAATATGAAAGGATGAAAATCCTAAACAGTGGTTTGGTTGACATTAACACATGAAGTGGCACTACCAAACAACTTTCTATACTTCCCTTAAATTGATAAGAAGTACTTCCTCCTCTCAACTAAACAATCACTAAACAAACATTAATATTATTCATTATCGTCTATCGAACGGGCCGCTTCTCTACATCTATACCCATGGGAACTCATAGAGAATCCTTCCCTCCCAAAGTATTCATCTCTTTTAACAAACAAAATTTATAATCACTAAATTAGGTTGTAAACAAATACTATACATCATCTTCAAAATCATAGAAAACTTACTTGCAACTGTCAGTGAGCTCTTTTACTTGAATTGAAGTAACAATGTAGCGCGAATTCTTTGTGGGAGTAAAAATCATCACATTGTTCGGACATTGATGTAATCTTGTTCCAAAATACAGAATCATGAAAATTCGTGCAGTTCAACATCCACTCTACAAGTCCCATTCACAAACATATCACTTTTCATACATAAAACTATACATTAAAATTACACTTGCGAGTTATCTGAATTATTGGTCAAATATGTTGAAGATTCAAGTTTTTAAGATTAAAACTTAGATTAATAATAATCGAAGACAAACCTTCAGAATTTTTGGAAAATCAAGTTTCCAATGTCGTCGAAAGAGTTTAATTCGATCAAAATCCTTTTCTCTCACTTCTAAATTGTTCGTCAAATTGAAATGATGGGAATTCGAAATTGTGTGTGTTTGTAAACTTTTTCGATGAAATGCGGAAAAGGATGAGTTTAGAGAGAGAAAGAGAGGTCTAAATTGTAATTTAGGGTTAGGGTTAGAGACTTGATTGTCGATTAATCGATCTTCTTTTCTTTGTTTCTCTCTCGAGCGTTTTTCTTACATAATTCTGGGAAAAAAATTTAACAGAGAATTTATGAGAAATCCTACAAGTTTTTGCAATAAATAACTTTTTAAAGATAATATGGCATATTTCTCTTAGGAAAAAAATAATCTGGTAAAAAATTTGTGAGGGAGAACCTTGACCCGTTTTTTAGCATCGACCAAGTATTTTCCTGTGTTGACTTATTAAAACCAAACATGTGCAAAGCACATGTCTTTTGTCTGGTCAATGCCCATACTCCGCCGTCTTCATGCAATCTCGCAGTCCGTGCTCTCAAATCTTCTCTCTCTAATACATAGCATAGAATTAAAGACCAAAAATGTTTGAATTGTACATTAAGCAACAACTAATTGCATATCTCTTTAAATTTGGGGGTTATTTAATATTTTTCAAAAAAATTGCAAATTAGGGTTTCAAAATTGAAAATTTGGGCGCAATTATGCATAAGGTTTATGAATTGGGGATAATTGGGGTTTGGATTTTGCAAAGCAGTGTTTTAAAATTTGGAATTAGGGTTTAATTTTTCATGTAGGGGCCCACTAATGGATTCATTAACGGTTCCGTCATTTGGTAGTGCCATTGAAAGAAAAACTTGATAGCAAGTAGTTCTTTTTTCTTCTTTTTTAAAATAAAACTTATTTGGTAATTGTTTATAAAAAGTGAAAACTAATAGGTTTTACAGAATTACTAAATATATTAGAAACCTTACTATTGAGCAGCGGAAGAAGAGAATGTGAGTAGTATGCTTTATAACACGAGATGCTTGGCTTTGAAACTCGTTGAAAGCAACACAATAGTCTTTTCTCTTTGTTTTTGCAACATTGGTTGAAACGTATCTTTTTCTCAAAAGCTATCTCTAATTACTAAAAAGATTGTTTTTTTTTATCAGAGAAGAAAACTAGAAGGTATCTACACAAGAGACACCCCCTAAAGCACCCATAAGGATGGTTACAAGCTTACAACAAACTTCAAGTACAAACACTAAAAAGGTAGTAAAATTGCACCAATGTCATTTTTCGATGCGTTGACTAGGGTTTTGTCGTTGATTTCACACATGCATGTCACGTGATTTTTTTTTTACTCCTTCCTTTCTCATTTTCACTTTCTCCACTCGTTTTTCCTTATTCAACTAGTTAATTATTCTGAACAAGAAGAGAGAGAGGAAAAGAGAATATTACTCATGAACGCATTAAATAAGTGACTACCTGAAGAATGACATTAACGCTCTTACACAACCATAAAGTTTTTGACCAAGAAGAGATTATGGGAATAATAGCCGAATAATTATACTTCCTCCGTTCCATTTTAAATGAAACACTTACTATTTTAGGCCTTTCAAAATAAATGAAACGTTACCTTATTTGGTATTCACTTCTCTCTATCTCTCTCCTCATCACATGGGTCCCTTCTTTTTTTTCTCTCTATCTCTCTCCTATTCTAAATCCCTGTGCCAAGGCCCTACGTTTCATTTAAAATGGAACGGAGGAAGTATATTTTTTTGCAAAATGAAATTTCTTGCAAAGATCTTTAATAAAAGAAAAATTTGCCAAAAAAAACTTTTTACGAGTTCATTTTTGCGAAAAAAAAAACCTTATAAAGCATTTTTTACGAAAACAAACCAAAAAGTTAATTATTTTTGCAAGATGCAACCTGAGACCATTTTTTGGCGTTGACCCTTATCTTTTCGGCTTTGACCCTAGCAATTTCCCTTCTTCCTCCATAATCACCACCTAGCCACCACTACCAACACCTGCCGCCAGCCCCCCACCACCCCTGCAGCCCCCACTTCACCCCCAGCCCAGCCTCCACCACCTGCAACCCACCCCACCCCCACCAGCGGCCTCCAACCCCTCCCTCCACCCCCTCGGGCGGCAACCCCTCACCCCCCCTTCGACCCTACCCTCTATCCTCTCCCTTCTTCCCTCCCCCACCCCCCCCCCCTCTGCTCTCCCTTCGTTCATCTCCCCCACCGCTGCGCCACCCAAAACCCCTGTAACACCCCCAAAATCCATACACGACTAAACTACATTGCATCGACTTTGGGAGTGTTACCACCGCGGTGAAACGCAAGGCATAATAATTCATAACGCTAACAACTCCTTATTAAGAAAACTACATTGCAGCGAAAATAAAATGTTTACGTTAAACTACAACTCGGGAATCACCAAGGACCCCTTTTATTCAAACCATTAACTATGTATACTAATTATTCTATAAGTTCAACAAAAACACTTAAAAGTTTATAAACCAGAAAATATCCCCCGTATGCCCAACTCATGCAGCATCACCAGCATACCTAATCTGCTCCCCATTGAAATATCAATGGTTCATCACAGGTCAACAACATCACAAATAACAAACAATCAGCTACGCTGAGTACGTACATAATCAGTTAAATAATACATCAAGCATAAACAGAATAATAATAATAATCATTCGTAGACATGATACTACAAGAATACTACAATTCATTTTTCATAGTTTAATTGGCATCGAACGGGCACTCCCTCCTGTCGCAATGGTGTGGGGCGTCAGAGGCTGTTGGCCACGGTCATCTTTCTAGAATCATACGGGCTACTTTATCCTTAATAGACAACTTAGTCTATTAGATGGAATGCAAATACGGTTTCGTTCCGTTCCGCATCCATCACCTTAGTATGCATACCCCCAAGATCGTACGAAACCTTCCGCCTACTTGAGTTATCAAAATTTATAAGGACACTGATGTCGTCACAGTAGGCCTGCGTAGGAATGTAGAACAAGTCTCACACTCCCCCCATTGTTCATTACTTGTAGGGAATCCGATTACAAGTTTATTGCCAACAATCCTTTTTAGCGATACTCATTCATACAACATTAAGCATATGATTTCTATAACATCATATAAAATCCTTTAGTTTAGGCAATCTCTTATAAATCCTTGCTACAATTATTAATCATAGCATTTCAATCCAACATCTCATTTCATGCTTGTGATACAATAGAATTTCGCATTCCAATAACAATTCATTCTATTTCACAAGTCATATAACAAGGAAATACATACAGATTTCCAATTGATTTCATGTTACCAAACAATCTCATCAACCATAATCAACAACAGTTCCCTATCATGATTCTAGGTTCCAATATAACAATCATAACCTAAACATGATACTAATATATCAAACTGAACTAGTACGCGTACGTACCTTGTAACGGAGAATCTTTGCTGACTATTAAAACGTTCCGCTTATGAAATTGGGACCTGATCGAAATATAAAAATAATTCAGTTCTAAGTCCTTGATATCATTAAAATAAAACCAACTTAACTACTATGTAAAACTTAGTGTTTTGAACAATAAAAGTAAACGTTCTTGTTGTTTAAACTTCCTTTTCATTAACTCTATTAAAACTAATATTTTTAGAACTTAATAATAAGTTTGCGAATCTGATTTCCTCTCACTTATTTTATACTTGTTCATGACAATAAAACTTAAACGACTATAAAAGTATAAAATAAGAATTAAGAAATAACGTCATCATAAGAACTACTAATACACTTGTAAATCTGATTTCTTTTAAATTTTATTATACTTTGTTTACAACAACAAAACTTAAACAATTATATATACAAGTATTATAAAAATCAGATTTGAGAAATAAAGTTATCACAAAAATTAAAGCATAATTATAATTCTGATTTCTTTTACTAATTCTATACTTTATTAATACTTACAAAACTTAATCAAAAATACATAACAAAATCAGATTATATAAATTAATTTAAAGAAGAAAAGAGGGAGGAAAACCACCGAAGACCACGGCGACTGACCACCCACGGCCGACTTGCTTTCCGGCAACCACGACGCACCACTCCGGCACGACCCTCGCATGAACCTTGATTCGCACAGCACCTTCGACGCCCCGCACACGCAGCCTCGCACACGAACCTCGATTCGCACAGCACCTTCGACCACCCTCGAAGCCTCGCGCACCACTCAAGGGCTGACGAACTCAGTAGGAGGGGAGAAGAGAAAACGAACGAAGAAGGAGGAGGAAGGAGCATGAGGAGGGAGGAGAAGAGAGGAGAGAGAAAAAGATCTTGAGAGTAAAAAGAAAAAAACGGCTGAGTTAGTAGAATAGGGTTTTCTATTTTTTTTCCTCTTCCTTTTCTTATTTATAGTATGAGAAACCCTGGTTTATTAGGATTTGTTTCCAAATCGAATTCTGATTTATTATTTAACAAAAACCGAATTAAAATATAATTAGGTACGAAAGTAGGTTGTATATTTAAATTATAATTGTAGGCTTACCCAAACTATATTATAAAATACTTTCACTTTCACTTTATATTTTCTTATTTATAGCAAAATAACTCCCAAAAATACGGAGTATTACAGGCTTCCCCCCTTAAAGGAAGTTTCGTCCCGAAACTTTGAGGTAGCCAGTCTTAACGACGATCTTTTGCACTTCGAAGTCCCAAATTTTCACAAGCGTTTTCTAGTTTTCGCAAGTCACATAAGCAATAACACACATAAATAACAAACTTAAGCAAACTTTAGGTGAAGCGCGAAATTCTATCGCATTCTTCCCCCCTTAAAAGAAAAGTTACGTCCCCGTAACTCGCCTACCTCTTGAAAAAGCTCAGGGTACTTCAGACGCATCGCATCTTCTGCTTCCCATGTTGCTTCTTCGGTATTTTGATTTCTCCACAACACCTTCACGATTTTGACGTCCTTATTTCTACTACTACGCACCTTGTGGTCTAGGATCTTGATGGGTGTCTCCTCATAGGACAAGGTTTCGTCTAACTCGACATTTTTAGGTTCGAGGACATGCGACTCATCAGATACGTATTTCCGGAGTTGGGATACGTGAAACACGTTGTGAACCATTTCTAACTCGTTTGGCAATTCTAAGCGATAAGCCACTTTGCCTACTCTCGCCAAAATCTCATATGGTCCTATGAACTTAGGGCTTAGTTTCCCTTTCTTCCCAAATCGCATCACTCCTTTCATTGGAGACACCTTAAGCAGCACTTTTTCACCAACTTCATAGTTATCTTCCCTTCGCTTCTGGTCCGCATAGGACTTTTGCCTGTCCTGTGCAGCCCTAATCTTCTCTTGAATGACTCGCACTTGGTCAACAGTCTCTTGAATCATTTCTGGACCTAACACCACAGTCTCACTAATATCGTTCCAGCACAAAGGACTACGACACTTTCTCCCATACAACGCTTCAAACGGAGCCATTCTGATACTAGCATGATAACTATTGTTGTATGAGAACTCTATGAGGTCCAAATGGTCTTCCCATGATCCCTGATATTCTAAGGCACAAGCTCGTAACATGTCTTCCAAGGTCTGGATTGTTCTTTCTGTTTGACCGTCTGTAGCTGGGTGAAAGGTTGTACTCATTAATAGCTCACTACCAAATGCTTCCTGGACCTTTTTCCAGAAATTCGAAAGGAATCGCGAATCCTATCAGACACTATACTCGTGGGTACTCTGTGCAATCGAATAACATGCTTAATGTACGCCTTGGCTAGGGCTTCCATACTCCACGTGTCTTTCATGGGTATAAACCTTGCAGTCTTGGTCAACCGGTCCACTATCACCCATATTGTGTTATTACCTCCCCGACTCCTAGGTAAGGCTACGACGAAGTCCATGGATATCGAATTCCACTTCCATGTTGGAATGTCAAGAGGTTGGATTTTGCCTTGAGGTCTTTTGTGTTCACTCTTAACCTTCTGACACGTCAGACATTTGGAAACAAACTCGGCTACTGCCCTCTTCATTCCAGGCCACCAAAACATCTTTTTGAGGTCCTTATATAACTTATCCCCCCCTGGGTGGACGAAATAACTCGTATTATGACCTTCACTCATTATCTTTTGCTTCAACTCCTCACATTTTTGCGGTACACACCAACGACCCTTGTAGCGTGTACTCCCATCCTCATGGATTCCAAACCCTTCTGCTTTTCCAGTTTTCCCTCCTTAAGTTTTGCTTTGACCCGCGCAAGTTTCACATCCCCAGGCTGACCCTCTCTTATTTCATCTAGGAAGTTGGGCTGGATGGTTAGGGCACTCAATAACTTTTCCACTTCCCCTTCATGAACCACTTCAAGCTGGAGTTTAGAAAATTCTTCACAAAGTTTGTCAGCAATTACCAAGGTGTTCAGGCTATGGCTAGACTTACGACTCAATGCATCAGCAACAACGTTTGCTTTACCCTCATGGTATTGAATGTCCAAGTCATAGTCCTTAATGAGCTCTAACCACCTGTGCTGTCGCATATTAAGGTCTTTCTGGGTGAAGATGTATTTGAGGCTTTTTTATCAGTGAAAATTCGACAAGTCACCCCGTAAAGGTAATGTCTCCAGATTTTTAAGGCAAAGACAATTGCGGCCAACTCTAGGTCATGTGTAGGGTAATTAAGCTCATATGGTTTCAGTTGACGGGATGCATAAGCTATAACTTTCCCATTTTGCATAAGAACACAACCCAACCCATTCTTTGACGCATCACTATAGACATCATACCCCTCATCCCCGTTACGCAAGGCTAGAACAGGTGTTGAGGTTAGTCTCTCTTTGAGTATTTGAAAGGCTTTCTCACTATCTTCAGTCCAGTTAAACTTGCAATCTTTCTTCATTAAGTTAGTCATGGGTTTTGCTATCTTCGAAAAGTCTTTCACAAACCTCCTATAATAACCGGCTAAACCCAAGAAACTCCTTATATCTGTGACATTCTTTGGTGTAGGCCATTCACTCACAGCTTTTATCTTTGCAGGATCTACTGACACACCCTCCTTAGAGACGAAATGACCCAAAAATGACACTTTTTCTTACCAAAACTCACACTTTAAAAACTTCGCATATAGTTGGTTCTCCCTAAGTGTCTGTAAAATAAGCCTCAAATGTCCCTCATGTTCCTCCTTGCTCCTTGAATAGATCAATATATCGTCTATGAACACGACTACGAATTTATCGAGGTAGGGTCGAAAAATCCTATTCATGAGTTCCATGAAAACTGCAGGTGCATTGGTTAACCCAAAAGGCATGACGGTAAACTCAGAGTGTCCATACCTAGTCCTAAAGGCAGTTTTAGGTATATCTTGGTCAGCAATCCTCAACTGATGGTAACCCGATGTAATCCCCCATATTTTTAAGTTATTTAATTAAATAGTTTTAATCATTTTTGAATTATTAAAGCTATTTGATTTCAGTATTTCAGAGCAGAAGGGTATTTTGGTCATTTTACCAAAAGAGTATTTGAGTATTTTCACAAAGAAATATTTTAGTCTTTTCAAGAAAGTATTTTAGTAATATTAGTAGGAAGATTAGTTTCGCAATTTTATCATCAAATGTATTTCGGTAATTTGATTAGTAAGGGCATTTTAGTCTTTTACCCACAAAGACTACCTCAACATAAAAAAAAAAAGAAACCCTAAGCTTCCCCATATTTTCACCAGCCACTTTCTTCAAATAAGAGTAAGAAGAGCTTCTTCCTCTCTCAAACTCTAGTACTTCCTCAAACCATTTCTTCAAAGTTTCAAGATTGTAGTTTTAATCTAGTTTTGATTTTATTTTTCTTCCTTATTTTTCTCTCTCTCTCTCTCCTGCGTTTTCTGGCCACCAAAGGGGTGGTGCGCCGGCTGGGCACCGGCGGTGCTGCGTGGGCCACTGCCGTGCCGACAGTGGTGGCAGCAGCTGGGCTCGACGCGGCTGCGGTTGGTTGTTTTCTTTCCCGATTTGTGGGTTCGAACCACATGTAAAAAAAAAAAAAACTTCTTTTGGTCTTTGTTTTCCGGCCACCGGCGGTGGTGGGGCACCGGCGAGTGCCGCCTGTCCCACTACCGTGCCGGCAGCAGTGGTGGCAAGGCACAACCAGTGCTGCCACTGCTCGCCGGTGGTGGTGCGGGTGGTGCTCGTGGTGGTGCCGGTTTGGTGCTATTTTTTGGGTTTTTTGTGGTTTTCGAACCACATGTAAAAAAAAAAAAAAAATTTGTTGTTATTTATTAAATAATTTACAGCAGTAATTAAGTAACAAATTATCGATTTTTATGAAGTTTTAAGTATTAGATTATAGTGGGTTTTGCCTACTAGTAAAGGTTTTCAAGTTTATGACTCAAAAATAGTTTTAAAGCATTTTTAAAGAAAAATCAGTTTTGTTATTACTTTTGAAAGTGCTGATTTTAATTTATTAGTAGCCTTGAATTGTTGTTGGTGAGTACTAATTGATAGTACTTTGTTGTGGTAGGTTTCAAGAATAGTAGAAGCAAGTGAAGCTTTTAATTGTTGATTTTTGTGTGTTATCAAGGTACATACACTTGACCTTTGACTTTAATGTTTAAAGGTTTATTTATTGAGCATGAGGAGTAAGGAGAGGCTTATGCCTTATAATTGTTTGAGTACATGTTGAGAACTTAGAAAGGAGATTAGGAATGGAACTTTTGAGTTATTCCTATATTTAGAAGGCATGTGATTGATGATAATTGCTTTTGAGCATGATTAAAGTTATTTAAAAATTATTCTTGAAGCTAGGGCTTGCATGAGAACATTTTATTGAGCAAGGTCTCATTAGCAGTTATATGTTTTATTGAGCAAGGTCTCATTAGCAGTTATATGTTTTATTGAGCAAGGTCTCATTAGCAGTTATATGTTTTATTGAGCAAGGTCTCAATAGAAGTTATATATTTTGTTGAGCAAGGTCTCACAAGTTTAAAGTTATTGAGCAAGGTCTCACAAGTAGTTGAATCATTGAGCAAGGACTCAATTGATTGGATCATGGATCCTTAAGAAAGTAAGAAAGGACTCTTGGAGTCATTAAAGTAATAAGATGAGCAAGGTCTCAAAGGATTTAGAATCGAGTTATTTATGGTATTTGTTGCATTCACTTGTTAAAGAAAGATAAGAAATTAATTTATTTGCTAGATGTATTATGATTGTGATTGTGTCTCACATAATGGGCTTTGGCAATAAAACTCTTGGGATGGATCCCCCATGAGTATTGAACATAAGGGGGGAGTTAGTGTGAAACTACACTCCTGCATATAGCTTAGCATGACCATGCTAATGCTTTTATTTTATCAAGTAAGTTTATGGAATTCCAATTATCAAGATTTTTGAGTGGACTAGGCGTCACTCGTATTCTATATCTCTGAGATGTTGAGTCTAGAGGCTCACTCTCACCCTCTTTCATTTCTAACAAGCTTAAAATTCTCGAGTCAAGTTATTTAAAGTTCATGGAACTTTAGTAAGAGGTGTGGGATCTCTTACACAAGGAATAGTAGCCCGTATGATTCCAAGAGGATGACGGTGCCTGTTCATTGCCAATAATAATAAAAGAAAGTATTTAGTAAGTTCAGTTATGTGCTGGTCGCATGTAGTGTCACAAGAAGAGCAAGCCGAAGTTTGAGGATTGCATGCATCATTATTTGTATTAGTTAGTAATGTTATGTACTCAGCGTTGCTGATGTATGTGTTTCTTTGTTTTCTTTTGGTTGTTGTTTTTCCTCAACGACCTTGTGATGACCCATTTGGCGAGCAGAACTTAGAGGAGAAGTTTCAGGTACAAGTTCTTGATGTGCATGGGAATCATAAGCATCCGGATGGGAATTATAGTACACGAGTACTTTCTTATGTGTTTAAGTTATTTTGAATTATATGTTTAACTTTACTTGACTATTGGGGTCAAGGTTTGACTTGTTTTGAAAATGGGACTATTATGGGATAGTTTTCGAGTTTGTAACTCATTTACATACTTTCTTATTTCAGTTGTATTAAAGTATTTCCAGTTTAGTTTAAAAGACTTCCGTTGTATTCTCTGATTAGCCTTACGTATTATCATGCGTGGCATAACACTCCCGTAATTTCTCCTAGTATATATAAGGAGGGGTTGTGGGGGTGTTATAAAGTGGTTACCAGAGCTCCAAAGATTATATTACCTTTATTTTACAAAAGTTTTCGAACTTAAAAGTATTTCAAAGTTGAATTGCAAAAGGGAAGGGAATTGCATATGCATATGTACACTGCATCGCATTAGTCACTAAGTGTTTATGTGCCTTAGATTAGTAAGTGTTCTAAGGTCTAGTAGCATTTTCAATGTGTTTTATGTGATTAAGTGTTTGATTGCAACGTGATTGGCATTTTCTACTTGCATAGATTCCAATTTTGACTAAAAGGTGTAGTATGACTACAAATTAGTGCTGGTTTTGTTTTGAGTTACTACTCTAGTAAGAGAGTTAGTATGAAAGCTCCTTAGAGAGGAAATTGAGAATTCAATGTCAGAATGGCATTTACTTAGTAGTTTTGACCTATATTGGAGTTCAATAAGTGATTTTTAAGTAAAAAAAAAAAATTTTTTCTGGGGCAGATCAATGGCCGATAGAAACGCTAGAGTTGATGCTCAGCTGAGGAATTTGGTCCGAGTGACTACGAATTTAGCTAGGAGAGTCCCTTCGAAAAAGAAGTCTGTTGATTGGTTTAAGAGGGTTAGTGATAGTAAACCGCCTTCTTATGATGGGAAAGGCGATCCTGTCAAGCTTGAGAACTGGTTTAGGGACTTTGAGAAGCTATTCGATGCTATCCAATGTCCAGATAATAGGAAGGTAGCTATAGCTGCGTACTACCTCAAGGAGGAAGCCGATTTTTGGTGGTCGCAACATAAGGAGACGTTAATGGCAAGGCCTGACTTTGATTGGAAGGCTTTTGGAGGAGCTATGAAGGAGATATTTTATCCCAATTTCTTGAGGAGGCAAAAGGCCAGTGAATTTGATGAGTTGAAGCAAGGTGACATGACTTTGGAGCAGTACTACGAGAAGTTTGTAGGATTGATGAAGTTTGCTCCAGAGTTAGTACCTACTGAGGAAAGAAAGGCTATTAGGTTTGAGACTGGACTTAGTCTTGAGGTGAAGCTTGGGCTAGGAGGTTCAACTTTCAGGACCTTAGAGGAAGTGTACGATAGAGCTGCTCATTTAGGTTCCTATTTGAAACAAGCTGGAATTGAGAGCTCAAACAACAAGAGAAAGGAGAACCCTAGTCAGAATTTCCAGAGAAACGACAAGAAGTTCAAGCCTCAACATAACTTTCACCAAGGAGGACAATTTAATGGTCAAAGGAATGGGGGCCAGTATCAACAACAGAAGGGTGGAAATGGTCCTAATAAGGGAAGGAAAGGAGACGAACGCGTGTATTTCTGCAAGAAGTGCCCCTACAATCATCCTGGAAAGGATTACGAAGGAAAGCTAGTGGAGTGTAACTACTGCCACAAATTGGGTCACCGAGTGTATGAGTGCTTCTCCAAGAACCCTGAGTTGAAGACTCACAAGGGCAAGAGCGGAAACCAGTTTGGTCAGGGCAATCGAAACCATTCAGGAGGCAACAACTATCAAGGTGGGAACAAGCAAAGTTGGAACAACAAGACCGTTTTGAGTGGAGTTGGCCCTAGTGTGCCTGCAGTGGCAAGATTGAATGTCATAAGTGCTACTGAAGCTGAGACGTCTAAGGACGTAGTTACGGGTAATGTTTCTATTAATTCCACTTTTGCTAAAGCTTTATTTGATTCAGGAGCCGAGCGTTCATTTGTTTCAAAGTTAGTTGTTTCAAAATATGGCTTAGAAAACCCTAGGGATGTTGAAATTCCTATTATGTTACCATCTGGGGAAGTAGTAACTTGCTCAAGAGTATATGAGAACGTCCTTGTGAGAATTGGAGATGTAGACTTTGAAACCAACCTCATAGAGTTTCCATTGGAAGACTTGGAGATCATTTTAGGAATGGATTGGCTTAAGGAGTATAAAGCTGAGATTCTGTGTGGAGAACAAAAAGTGAGATTGAGGAATAAGAACGGGAAAAAGGTGACTTTCAAGACTAAACCACAAGAAGGTAGAATTAAGATCATTTCATCCCTAAGTTTGGTAAAGCAAGTGAGTAAGGGAGCATTGTTATTCTTTTGTAGTGTGCAGAGGTTAGAAGAAGTGAAGCTTAGGGTAGAACATGTGAAGGTGGTGAATGAGTTTCCAGACGTATTTCCGGAAGATGTACCAGGGAATGCCACCTCAAAGGGAGTTAGAATTCACCATAGACTTAGTTCCTGGAACTGCCCCTATATCAAAAGCACCCTATAGAATGGCTCCAGTAGAGATGAAGGAGCTCAATAAGCAACTAAAGGAATTACTCGAGAAAGGGTACATTAGACCTAGTTATTCCCCATGGGGAGCGCCTGTTTTGTTTGTAAAGAAGAAGGATGGGAGCTTGAGGCTATGTATCGATTATAGAGATCTCAACAAGGTGACTATTAAGAATAAGTATCCATTACCGAGAATTGACGACCTATTCGATCAATTAAGAGGAGCTGGAATATTTTCAAAGATAGACTTGAGGTCAGGGTATCACCAGTTGCGAATTGGGGAGAAGGACATACCAAAGACTGCCTTTAGGACGAGGTATGGTCACTATGAGTTCACCGTAATGCCATTTGGTTTAACCAATGCACCAGCGATGTTTATGGATCTTATGAATAGAGTGTTTCGAGAGTATTTGGACAAATTTGTAGTTGTATTCATCGATGATATCCTTATCTACTCGAAGAACGAGGAGGAGCATGAAGAGCACTTGAGATTGGTATTATCTACACTTAGGGAGCATCAGCTTTACGCAAAGTTCTCGAAGTGTGAATTTTGGATGGAAGAAGTGGCGTTTCTTGGCCACATTGTGTCAAAGAAGGGAATTTCCGTAGATCCGTCGAAGATAACTACAGTGAGCGAATGGCCTACACTTAGGAATATTACGGATGTAAGGAGTTTCTTGGGTCTAGCTGGCTACTATAGACGTTTTGTGAAGGATTTTTCGAGGGTAGCTAAACCAATGACTAGTCTTATGAAGAAGGATACAAAGTTCATATGGACCGAGGAGTGTGAGAAAGCCTTTAAGAAGCTTAAGGAGTTATTGACTACAGCTCCGATCTTGACATTGCCAGAGGAGAATGCTGAGTTGGAGATATATAGTGACGCTTCGAAAAATGGTTTAGGGTGTGTATTGATGCAAAACCGAAAGGTTATAGCCTACGCTTCTAGGCAATTGAAACCGTACGAAGTGAATTACCCAACCCATGATCTAGAGTTAGCCGCAATAGTGTTTGCTTTGAAGATTTGGCGACACTACTTGTATGGAGTGAAGGTGAAGTTGTACACGGATCACAAGAGTCTGAAGTATTTGTATACTCAAAGAGATTTGAATATGAGGCAGAGAAGATGGTTGGAGTTGGTTAATGACTACGATATTGAGATCTTATACCATGAAGGAAAGGCAAACGTCGTTGCCGATGCGTTAAGTCGCAAGTCTAGCCATAGTTTAAGTACTTTGGTACTTTCAGATAAGTTGTGTGATGAGTTTAGGAAGCTCAACATTGAAGTTGTTGGGAGTGGTGGAGTAGAAGCATGCTTAAATGCCATTTCAATCCAGTCAACATTGAATGAAGAAATTTTAAAGGCTCAAGAAGGGAATGAGGAAATGGAGAAGATAAAGAAGCTAATCGAGGAGAAGAAGACAAAGGAGTTTAGCATCCATGACGATGGAAGTGTCCGATTCAATGGAAGGTGGTGTATACCGTCGAGTTGCACCGAGTTGAAAGAGAAAGTGATGAAAGAAGGGCACAATACGACTTATTCTATCCACCCTGGAGGGGATAAATTGTATAAAGACTTGAAGCTGATGTTCTGGTGGAACAATATGAAGAGGGAAGTAGCTGAATTTGTTGCTAGGTGTTTGACTTGCCAGAAGGTGAAGAGTGAACACAAGAGACCTCAAGGAACAATTCAACCGTTACCAGTGCCTGAGTGGAAGTGGGATGACATAGCAATGGATTTCGTTGTAGGTCTTCCCAAGACAGCGAAAGGATTCGCCAAAGTGTGGGTGATTGTAGATAGACTAACTAAAGAAGCAAAATTTGTTCCGATGAAGGACAATTGGTCGATGGAACAGTGTGGTAAATTATACGTGGACCAAGTGGTGAGGCATCATGGAGTTCCTTCCGCTATTGTGTCTGATAGGGATTCAAGATTCTTATCTCATTTTTGGGAAGCATTACAGAAAGCTTTTGGGACCGATGTGCTTAAGAGTACAGCTTTTCATCCAGCAACTGATGGTCAATCGGAGAGAACCATTCAGCCTCTCGAGAATATGTTGAGAGCGTGTGCCTTAGATTACCCTAAGACTTGGGATGAGATGTTGGCTTTAATAGAATTCTCATACAATAATAGTTACCATTCTAGCATTAAGATGGCTCCTTTCGAAGCTCTATATGGTCGAAAATGTCGCAGTCCATTGTGCTGGAATGATATTAGCGAGACGGTTACTTTGGGACCGCAAATGATTGAAGATACCGTGAATCAAGTGAGATATATCCGTGAGAAGATGAGGGTGGCCCAGGATCGTCAAAAGGCTTATGCAGATCAGAATAGAAGAGATAGTGAGTATCAAGTAGGCGAGAAAGTCTTATTGAAGGTGTCACCTATGAAAGGGGTGATGCGTTTTGGGCAAAAAGGAAAGCTTAGCCCGAAGTTTATAGGTCCCTATGACATTATTGAAAGAATTGGAAAATTAGCTTATCGTTTGGATTTGCCGAATAACTTGGGAAAGGTGCATAATGTGTTCCATGTATCCCAACTAAAGAGATATATACCCGATAGGTCTCATGTGTTAGATCTCGAGATTATAGAAGTGGATGATACACTTTCTTTTGAAGAGAGACCAGTTAAGATCTTGGACTCTAAGGTGAGAAGTACAAGAAATAAAGATATAAAGATACTCAAGGTTTTGTGGTCTAACCAGCGTACCGAAGAGGCTACCTGGGAGACTGAAGATGAGATGAGAAAGAAGTATCCTGAGCTCTTCGACTAGGTGAGTTGAGTTCCGGGACGTAACTCCTTTAAGGGGGGTAGAGTGCGTGCGCGCATTTTGCTAGAAATTTGTGCATTTTGCTAGAAATTGGTAAGAATTTGTTGCATTTGTGCACGATTTTTTAGAGTTTTCAAGGAAAACTTTTTCAAGCAAAGTAAGCATTTCATAGTTTAAACATTCAAGTTTAAACATTCAAGGCAAAAGTTCTATTTAGTAGCGTATTATTTGGCTACTTGTTTTACTTAGTAGCTTATTATTTGGCTACTTCTTAAGAAAGAACTATATTATGGCGTAATGCTCATAAGTTTTTCGAGCTGAAAGTTTGGAGAAGAGAGGAGATTTTGTTTAAGTTTCGGGACGAAACTTCTTTTAAGGGGGGTAGACTGTAATCCCCCATATTTTAAGTTATTTAATTAAATAGTTTTAATCATTTTTGAATTATTAAAGCTATTTAATTTCAGTATTTCAGAGCAGAAGGGTATTTTGGTCATTTTACCAAAAGAGTATTTGAGTATTTTCACAAAGAAATATTTTAGTCTTTTCAAGAAAGTATTTTAGTAATATTAGTAGGAAGATTAGTTTCGCAATTTTATCATCAAATGTATTTCGGTAATTTGATTAGTAAGGGCATTTTAGTCTTTTACCCACAAAGACTACCTCAACATAAAAAATAAAAAAAAGAAACCCTAAGCTTCCCCATATTTTCACCAGCCACTTTCTTCAAAGAAGAGTAAGAAGAGCTTCTTCCTCTCTCAAACTCTAGTACTTCCTCAAACCATTTCTTCAAAGTTTCAAGATTGTAGTTTTAATCTAGTTTTGATTTTATTTTTCTTCCTTATTTTTCTCTCTCTCTCCTGCGTTTTCTGGCCACCAAAGGGGTGGTGCGCCGGCTGGGCACCGGCGGTGCTGCGTGGGCCACTGCCGTGCCGGCAGTGGTGGCAGCAGCTAGGGCTGTTCACCGGTCCCGGACCGGACCGGATCCGGCTGGACCGGTGGACCGGATTTATGGATTTTCTTGGACCGGGGACCGAACCTGATTTTTCCGGTCCGGACCTGTTTGGACCTGATTTTCGATTTTTTTTTTGGGCTTCTAAATATTCCAGAAAAATTGAGAAGAAATTAAGCACACAAACACAAACTTACATCCAGCAGATCTGAAAATAATGAATTTTCAAACAAATTTATCCTCAGATCTAACAAACGAATAAACAAAACTTGGGTAAAAAAAATCCAAACAAGATCACATCAAACCAGCAAAAATCGCACAAGTAATTCGAACAAAAGATGCTAACAAACCAAAAAAATCTAAAAACTAAGAAAATTCGAAAAATAACAATGAAACTCGATGATGAAGGCGAACTTCAACACAAACCCACCAGATACATGAACCGAAGAACCCACAACGGCGACCGGATCCAAAAAATCCAAACCCACCAGATCTGCAACCCACTGGAACTACAAAGAACGCGTCGGCAAATGAGAGAGAGTGGCCGGAGGAACGAAGGCGCCGGAGATGAAGGGTGTACTGCTGGCGACCGTCCTTCGCTTCAAGAGGAGGAGGAAATGCGGCGAAAGGCGAAGGAGGCGAAGAAGAAGCAGAGTAGAATGGCGGAGGAAGAGGAGTATAAGAAGATTGTATTGGATGAAAATAGAAATAGAGATGATGAGTTGATTGAAGCTCATTCTGTTGAGGAAGCTCTTGCTCAGATTTCTGTTGCTGAAACTTTGTCTGTTGATAAGCATCCAGAAAAGAGGCTTAAAGCTTCTTTTAAGGTAATTTTTCTAGGCTCAGTTTCATGATGAAGGGAAGAAAGTAGAGGAGTGAGAGGGAAGAAGGGTTTAGGGTTTTTTAGGGATGGGAGAAGGAGAGTGAAAAATTTTAGTAAGGGGCTAAGGGCTGACAGATTTTTTTTTTTTAAATGATGATTCCGGGTTTCCGGTCCGGAAACCCGGAATCATCATTTTTCACGGACCGGGGACCGGACCGGAATCTCCGGACCGGTCCGGTCCGGTCCAAATTCCGGTCCGGTCTGGTCCAAATTCCGGTCCGACCCACCTCTCTGAACACCCCTAGCAGCAGCTGGGCTCGATGCGGCTGCGGTTGGTTGTTTTCTTTCCCGATTTGTGGGTTCGAACCATATGTAAAAAAAAAAAAACTTCTTTTGGTCTTTGTTTTCCGGCCACCGGCGGTGGTGGGGCACCGGCTGGGCACCGGCGAGTGCCGCCTGTCCCACTACCGTGCCGGCAGCAGTGGTGGCGAGGCACAACCAGTGCTGCCACTACTCGCCGGTGGTGGTGCGGGTGGTGCTCGTGGTGGTGCCGGTTTGGTGCTATTTTTCGGGTTTTTTGTGGTTTTCGAACCACATGTAAAAAAAAAAAAAAATTTTGTTGTTATTTATTAAATAATTTACAGCAGTAATTAAGTAATAAATTGTCGATTTTTATGAAGTTTTAAGTATTAGATTATAGTGGGTTTTGCCTACTAGTAAAGGTTTTCAAGTTTATGACTCAAAAATAGTTTTAAAGCATTTTTAAAGAAAAATCAGCTTTGTTATTACTTTTGAAAGTGCTAATTTTCATTTATTAGTAGCCTTGAATTGTTGTTGGTGAGTACTAATTGATAGTACTTTGTTGTGGTAGGTTTCAAGAATAGTAGAAGCAAGTGAAGCTTTTAATTGTTGATTTTTGTGTGTTATCAAGGTACATACACTTGACCTTTGACTTTAATGTTTAAAGGTTTATTTATTGAACATGAGGAGTAAGGAGAGGCTTATGCCTTATAATTGTTTGAGTACATGTTGAGAACTTAGAAAGGAGATTAGGAATGGAACTTTTGAGTTATTCCTATATTTAGAAGGCATGTGATTGATGATAATTGCTTTTGAGCATGATTAAAGTTATTTAAAAATTATTCTTGAAGCTAGGGCTTGCATGAGAACATTTTATTGAGCAAGGTCTCATTAGCAGTTATATGTTTTATTGAGCAAGGTCCCATTAGCAGTTATATGTTTTATTGAGCAAGGTCTCATTAGCAGTTATATGTTTTATTGAGCAAGGTCTCAATAGAAGTTATATATTTTGTTGAGCAAGGTCTCACAAGTTTAAAGTTATTGAGCAAGGTCTCACAAGTAGTTGAATCATTGAGCAAGGACTCAATTGATTGGATCATGGATCCTTAAGAAAGTAAGAAAGGACTCTTGGAGTCATTAAAGTAATAAGATGAGCAAGGTCTCAAAGGATTTAGAATCGAGTTATTTATGGTATTTGTTGCATTCACTTGTTAAAGAAAGATAAGAAATTAATTTATTTGCTAGATGTATTATGATTGTGATTGTGTCTCACATAATGGGCTTTGGCAATAAAACTCTTGGGATGGATCCCCCATGAGTATTGAACATAAGGGGGGAGTTAGTGTGAAACTACACTCCTGCATATAGCTTAGCATGACGATGCTAATGCTTTTATTTTATCAAGTAAGTTTATGGAATTCCAATTATCAAGATTTTTGAGTGGACTAGGCGTCACTCGTATTCTATATCTCTGAGATGTTGAGTCTAGAGGCTCACTCTCACCCTCTTTCATTACTAACTAGCTTAAAATTCTCGAGTCAAGTTATTTAAAGTTCATGGAACTTTAGTAAGAGGTGTGGGATCTCTTACACAAGGAATAGTAGCCCGTATGATTCCAAGAGGATGACGGTGCCTGTTCATTGCCAATAATAATAAAAGAAAGTATTTAGTAAGTTCAGTTATGTGCTGGTCGCATGTAGTGTCACAAGAAGAGCAAGCCGAAGTTGTTGAGGATTGCATGCATCATTATTTGCATTAGTTAGTAATGTTATGTACTCAGCGTTGCTGATGTATGTGTTTCTTTGTTTTCTTTTGGTTGTTGTTTTTCCTCAACGACCTTGTGATGACCCATTTGGCGAGCAGAACTTAGAGGAGAAGTTTCAGGTACAAGTTCTTGATGTGCATGGGAATCATAAGCATCCGGATGGGAATTATAGTACACGAGTACTTTCTTATGTATTTAAATTATTTTGAATTATATGTTTAACTTTACTTGACCATTGGGGTCAAGGTTTGACTTGTTTTGAAAATGGGACTATTATGGGATAGTTTCCGAGTATGTAACTCATTTACATACTTTCTTATTTCAGTTGTATTAAAGTATTTCCAGTTTATTTTAAAAGACTTCCGCTGTATTCTCTGATTAGCCTTACGTATTATCATGCGTGGCATAACACTCCCGTAATTTCTCCTAGTATATATAAGGAGGGGTTGTGGGGTGTTATACCCGACCTTAAATCTATTTTGGAGAACATCCCTGCACCCTGGAGTTGGTCAAACAAGTCACCTATCCTAGGTAATGGATATTTGTTTTTCACAGTGACATTGTTCAACTCACGGTAGTCTATACACAACCTCAAACTACCATCCTTCTGTTTCACAAATAAGACAGGGGCTCCCCATGGTGACATACTAGGTCTAATGTACCCCTTCTCTAGTAGTTCTTCCAACTGGTTTTTTAACTTGTTCATTTATGCTGGAGCCATTCGGTATGGGGCTTTTGAGATAGGTCCAGTTCCAGGTACTAGGTCAACAGTGAACTCTACATCTCTCCTTGGCGGCATACCAGGTATTTCTTCAGGAAAAACATCCTGAAATTCGCTGATTATAGACACATCCTCAGGTTTCAATGGATCATCCTCAACCCTTCTCACAGAACACATAAAGAGAGGCCATCATTTGTCTATATAACCCTTAAGTTGCAAGGCATTATTTACCTTAATCCCAGTTTCTCGAGGTATTCTCCTATATGACACCTTTTTTCCCGAAGGATCTCTCAGTTCCACTTTCTGTGCATCACAGTCTATCTTAGCCTTGTACTTCCCAAGCCAGTCTATCCCCAACATGACGTCTAGGTTTGATAAGTTAAACTCTATTAGGTCGGAAGGAAAGAAGCCCTCCCCTATTTTCAGCGAGACATTCAGGAATTTCTTAGAGCAATTTACAGTATCCCCAGACGGAATAATTATAGGCATAGAAATTGACTCAGACTCAACCAGTGCTAGAGTTCTAACAGTTGTATGGCCAATAAAAGACAAAGATGCTCCAGAATCGAACAACACTTTAACAGGAATTGAGTTGATAGAGAAAATACCAGTGACAACATCTCTACGAGCTTCCTCTTCACTAGCCGTCATCATATACAGCTTCCCTTTACCCTTATTATCATTGTTGTTGGTCACATGGTTCCCAGATGGTGCCTGATTATTTGCATTAGTTGGTGGTTTGGAGTAATTAGAGTTCCCTGACCCATTGTATGCATTTCCACCATTCTCATTCCCATTCCTAGGCTTGTCTCCAAAGTTCCCTTTCTTTTGACCATTGGGGTTAACCTTATTCTTTGAGTAGCACTCATACGCCCTATGCCCCAATTTTCCACATTCACGACACTCCACCTTATTACCCTTGCAATCTCTCCCAGGATGGTTGTTTGGGCACTTCTTACACCTGTACACACGCTCAGGTCTGCGGTTGTTGGTGTTATTGTTGCGGTTATTGTTATTGTGTTGAGTGTTGTTGTTGTTGGGTCCCTTACCAAAGTTTCTTTGGGAGGTTTGATTGTTTTGGTTCCCATGGTGTTTCTTTTCAAACCTTTGAACCTCGGGGTTTGGATTCTCCTTTCGCTTCTCACCTTGTTTACCCCCTTCATCTCGTTTCCTTATGGCATATAGGTGGGCAGCTTTGCCAAAGACATGGTCCAACGAGGTGAAAGTATCTCCCCCAGTCTCCCTTGTAGGTCAAGGGTGAGCCCCAATTCAAAAAGTGAGGCCTTAGCTTCCTCGGTAGGGGCAATTTCAGGAGCAAATCTCATCAACTCAATGAATTTGTGGTAATACTCCTCAACAGACAGGTTCCCTTGTTCTAGCATCATAAACTCTTAGACTTTCTATTTTTTGAGGTATGGTGGGTAATACTTATCCCTCAGGGCTTTCTTGAAGGTTTCCCACCCAAAGTCAGGTTGTTTAAGGAGGTTGTCCTTAGCTTGGGTCCACCAAAAGTGGGCATCCCCCTGTAGGTAATAACATGCTAAGGGCACAGTCTTGTCATCGGGACAGGAGAGGGTAAAGAAAAGCTTATCAAACTCCCTAACCCAGTTTTCCAATTCGTCGGGTCCCTCTTTCCCATTCAGTACTGGTGGATTCCTACGGGCAACCTCTTCAGACAAGTCCCCATCCCGTTGATGTCCTTAGGCTAGGTTAGCTGTGATCTGCATTAGATCACGAATCGATTGCTCGACATTCAGAGAGGTATCAGGCGTGCCGCCTTGACGAACCATTCTGCGCTAAAAAATGACACAACGGCTGTTTCAGCGACATGCACATAGTCGTTTATTTATTTAACTACTACACATTGGCACGTTCATATAACACGTTTTTATTGCGATTAATCATTAAGTCTCTATCGACTTGCAATATAAACATCTCAAATAAGACGTTACATCAAATAAAAGAATAAAAATGTTGTATTATTATTGGAAAGGGTAAAATTTATTGTTTCTAAGGAAAGCATAATATGAATAATAAAGGAATAAAAGAATACTAATTTGCTACTTGGCATGCAAGCCTTATTAAAACTGAAATAAACGAATAAAATAATATTCTAATCCTAATTATATAATCAAAAGAAACTAGGGACTATAATGGTGAGCTTCGTCATCCGAATTAGGATTTTCTATTCCTTCTTCCATGTCAGCTTCGTCCTCAGAAGACTCATCATCATCTATAGGTTCATCTTCCTCCAGAGGTTCTTCTTCTATGGGCTCTTCTTCTGCTTCTTGGTCATTTTCCTCAATCGGATCCTCTTTAGCAGGCTCATTCTCATTAGGATCTCCCTCTTCAGCAGACTCATTTTCATTAGGATCTCCCTCTTCAGCAGACTCATTTTCATTAGGATCTCCCTCTTCCTCATTTTCTAAGTCAAGTATAGGTTCAACCTTATCTTCCCCAATCACTGCGATGAATGCCCTATTATTCCCCTCATCATCGGAAATGTAGGTTACAGTTCCGAGGTTTGACGCTATGTGATAGTCCTCGAGTATGAACTCATCCTCAAAAGTTTGATACCTAGCTCTTTTTGCAGCTCTAAAGGACGCTTGCGGCTCAGATTTTACTTTAGGGTTCTCAGAATTCACATTAGTTCCCGAGCTTTCCCCCACATGATAGGTTTCTCTAACTAGAGGTGATGAGGTAGAGGGCTCCCAACTTCTTTTCTCCCAAATTCTCCATTCATTTTCACAGTATTTAAGATCAGTAATGAAATGTCCTACAGTAGGAAGGTATTGGTTCCAGTAAGTGTGTTTGGCCCTATTAAAACCTCCATTTTCTGACCATATATCCCCATATCTACGGTGTACGAAAAGGTAGGGTTCCTTCTTAGGGACGTAATGCAGCATAAAATATATTTTCTCTATTTCAGTCTTTAGTCTAGTATCTCCCTGTAAGGTCCTATACTCCATAGCAGCTTTCATCTTATGGGCCCAGATGTCCCAATCTTCCAGTATTCGATGTTTCATCAGGTATTCCTTAGGACCTATGTCGTAAACCATCTGCGAAATTAAAGGAAGAAATAGTCTAAGTTTTGTGAATTTAAGGTTTTTAAGTATACATTATATATAAACATATATAAGAGGTAAAACAATTATGTTCAAATTTAGAACTCCAAGTTCAAAATATTTATAACAATTTAGATGGTTCTTTCCTAAAATATTCGAAATAATGTTTTAGTTCAATACTCTTTTTGACACATCTCGGGAATATTATATTAATTCGAAATTTTAGGGAATAAAATATTTCACTATCGAAATTAGTGCTAGCTTCTAACCACTATCGACGTACCTATCCTTGTACACTCCCCTACTCTATTCACATTTCGAAGATTTCAAAGAATCTTTCACTAATTCAATCAAGCAACCACACCATATTTCATATAATCAGACATCTGATTCATTCTACAGTATTTGCATGCTTTCTATAAACATATCAGACAAGTAAAGGCAAGAAAGGTAGTACAAATAAAATCATTCTTATGATTTAATGCACGCAAAAGTAATCTATATGCTCTTATCCCATACTACCCATTTTAAAAATCATTTAAAACATCTTTGAAAAAAAGGAACTTTTGGCTCTGATGACCAGTTTTGTAACACCCCCAAAATCCATACACGACTAAACTACATTGCATCGACTTTGGGAGTGTTACCGCCGCGGTGAAACGCTAGGCATAATAATTTATAACGTTAACAACTCCTTATTAAGAAAACTACATTGCAGCGGAAATAAAATGTTTACGTTAAACTACAACTCGGGAATCACCAAGGACCCCTTTTATTCAAACCATTAACTATGAATACTAATTATTCTATAAGTTCAACAAAAACACTTAAAAGTTTATAAACCAGAAAATATCCCCCGTATGCCCAACTCATGCAGCATCACCAGCATACCTAATCTGCTCCCCATTGAAATATCAATGGCTCATCACAGGTCAACAACATCACAAATAACAAACAATCAGCTACGCTGAGTACGTACATAATCAGTTAAATAATACATCAAGCATAAACAGAATAATAATAATCATTCCTAGACATGATACTACAAGAATACAACTATTCATTTTTCATAGTTTAATTGGCATCGAACGGGCACCGTCATCTTTCTAGAATCATACGGGCTACTTTATCCTTAATAGACAACTTAGTCTAGTAGATGGAATGCAAATACGGTTTCGTTCCGTTCCGCATCGATCACCTTAGTATGCATACCCCCAAGATCGTACGAAACCTTCCGCCTACTTGAGTTATCAAAATTTATAAGGACACTACTGTCGTCACAGTAGGCCTGCGTAGGAGTGTAGAACAAGTCTCACACTCCCTCCATTGTTCATTACTTGTAGGGAATCCGACTACAAGTTTATTGCCAACAATCCTTTTTAGCGATACTCATTCATACAACATTAAGCATATGATTTCTGTAACATCATATAAAATCCTTTAGTTTAGGCAATCTCTTATAAATCCTTGCTACAATTATTAATCATAGCATTTCAATCCAACATCTCATTTCATGCTTGTGATACAATAGAATTTCGCATTCCAATAACAATTCATTCTATTTCACAAGTCATACAACAAGGAAATACATACAGATTTCCAATTGATTTCATGTTACCAAACAATCTCATCAACCATAATCAACAACAATTCCCTATCATGATTCTAGGTTCCAATATAACTATCATAACCTAAACATGATACTAATATATCAAACTGAACTAGTACGCATACGTACCTTGTAACGGAGAATCTTTGCTGACTATTAAAACGTTCCGCTTATGAAATTGGGACCTAATCGAAATATAAAAATAATTCAGTTCTAAGTCCTTGATATCATTAAAATAAAACCAGCTTAACTATTATGTAAAATTAAACTTAGTGTTTTGAACAATAAAAGTAAACGTTCTTGTTGTTTAAACTTCCTTTTCATGAAGTCTATTAAAACTAATATTTTTAGAACTTAATAATAACTTTAAGAATCTGATTTCCTCTCACTTATTTTATACTTGTTCATGACAATAAAACTTAAACGACTATATAAGTATAAAATAAGAATTAAGAAATAACATCATCATAAGAACTACTAATACACTTGTAAATCTGATTTCTTTTAAATTTTATTATACTTTGTTTACAACAACAAAACTTAAACAATTATATATACAAGTATTATAAAAATCAGATTTGAGTAATAAAGTTATCACAAGAATTAAAGCATAATTATAATTCTGATTTCTTTTACTAATTCTATACTTTATTAATACTTACAAAACTTAATCAAAAATACATAACAAAATCAGATTATATAAATTAATTTAAAGAAGAAAAGAGGGAGGAAAACCACCGAAGACCACCGGCGACTGACCACCCACGGCCGACTTGCTTTCCGGCAACCACGACGCACCACTCCGGCACGACCCTCGCACGAACCTTGATTCGCACAGCACCTTCGACGCCCCGCACACGCAGCCTCGCACACGAACCTCGATTCACACAGCACCTTCGATGCCCCGCACACGCAGCCTCGCACCCGAACCTCGATTCGCACAGCACCTTCGACCACCCTCGAAGCCTCGCGCACCACTCAAGGGCTTACGAACTCAGGAGGAGGGGAGAAGAGAAAACGAACGAAGAAGGAGGAGGAAGGAGCGTGAGGAGGGAGGAGAAGAGAGGAGAGAGAAAAAGATCTTGAGAGTAAAAAGAAAAAACGGCTGAGTTAGTAGAATAGGGTTTTCTAATTTTTTTTCTCTCTTCCTTTTCTTATTTATAGTATGAGAAACCCTGGTTTATTAGGATTTGTTTCCAAATCGAACTCTGATTTATTATTTAACAAAAACCGAATTAAAATATAATTAGGTACGAAAGTAGGTTGTATATTTAAATTATAACTGTAGGCTTACCCAAACTATATTATAAAATATTTTCACTTTCACTTTATATTTTCTTATTTATAGCAAAATAACTCCAAAAAATACGGAGTATTACAACCCCCCTCCGCAACCCCCTCCCCCCCGCAGCTCCCCCTCCCACCCAACCAAGATTTTTCCGGCGCCCTAAAGCATAAAGATAGGAGAGAGAGTAGTAGATAACGAAAATGGAGAAAGAGGGGGTTGCGGAGGGGGTTCGTGGTGGGGGGGATGGACGAAGGGAGAGGAGAGGGGGGTGAGGGAGGGGAAGAAGGGAGAGGACGTGGTGGGGGGCCGCCCTGAGGGGGTGGAGGGAGGGGTGGGGGGCTGCGGTGGGGTGGGTTGGGGTGGGTTGGGTTGGAGGTGGTGGGGCTGGGGGTGAAGTGGGGGGCCGCAGGGGTGACCGGGTGGGTGGGGGGGCTTGCGGCAGGAGTTGGTAGTGGTGGCTAGGTGGTGATTATGGAGGAAGAAAGGAAATAGAAGTGGTCAACGCCGGAACGTTCATGGTCAACATTGGAAAATGAGTTTAGGTTTCATCTTGTAAAAATAATTTACTTTTTGGTTTGTTTTCGCAAAAAAATGTTTTATAAAGTTTTTATTCGTAAAAATGAACTCGTAAAAGTTTTTTTTTGGCAAATTTTCCTTAATAAAAAAAACCAGTTCAACTTTCTATTTTCCCTTGCTTAATCAACAATTAAAAGAAAGTTGTTCTTCCCCGCCAACCTCTGCTAGACTCCTTCAACCCTAGTTATCCCCCTTTCTCTCTCCCAGGTACTACCAAAACAAAAGGGAATTACTCTTTTTATTTATCTATTGTAATTTCTTGGTAGTTTTCTTTTTCTTGATTAATACGTTAATTCAATCTTAACTTAACTTTTACAGTGATACAACAATGGTTGGTGATGGGTCTGAACCAAATCAATCGACTTTATCTTGTGCTCGATGCTCTAAACCTGCTCATCTTCAGTATGTCCCTCTGTTCTTCTTTTTCTCTTCCATTAATTTGTTCTGAAAATGGGTATTTCTTTATTTATTTATTGATTTCAGCATGAATTTATAGTCTTTACTCTTTTTACATGATTTATTTGATCTAGGGTTGTTAGAATTATCAAGGTTATTGGAAAATATATTTCATTTGATTGTGGAGGGGTGTTATAAGTTTCTTAATCTTTCAAGAAGTTGAGAAATGAAATCATAAAATATTCTTTTAATTGTTTTGTTTTCTTGAATTCACTTTATCATGGAATTTGAGACATTTACCCGTTGGATAGTTTATCCACTAGAAATCGATAGTAAAAACATATTTCGAAATGATGAGTTGGATTCCACTAATTAATAATGGGTTAGACAAAGTTATTTCTTTTATAGTTCTTCTTAATTACTGATAACAAATGTTGTGAGGGAGAAAAATGAGGAAACATTTACAAATTGTGATTATTATGAACTACTCCCTCCGTTTCTTAATCTACACACAGTTGCTTTTTCTATTTTAGGTAACATGTCATATCTACTTTCTCCTCTTTTTCCACCCATGTCATCCACTTTTTAATATTTTAACCTACTTTTAACTTTCTCTCTCTCACTTTTCAGTTTTTCTCTCCACCTTTTCATTTTCCCTCTCATACTTTTGTACTTCCTCCTTGGTTCTCCCCCAAAGTGAAGTGAGTAAATTAAAATGAAATGGAGGGAGTTTAATGGAGTCTAGGGGGAATAAGAGGTTTGCTGTTTGCCCTCTCCGGTAAAGCCGTAAAGGAGAGAAAATCTTCTTCTCTGTATTAAGGAACGGGTCTTCTTATGTGCTCTGAGAAGCTTATAAAAGTGATGGTAGTCGTACAATTAAGATGATCCATGAAATTGTAACAAAACTACTAAATAATTTGCGAAAATGTACTCTTGTAAAGCTTCCACATTATCTTTAACTGGCAAAGCAACACATGGATGGCTGAAGCATGTCTTCGAACCCCCTTTTATATATAAAAAAAATGAGTAGCTAGCCCATTTACCAGGTCTGTGAATGTCTATATTCTACCGTTCTGAGTAATTCAGCAAATGAGTTTTTCAGTATTTGAATTGAATTTAACACCTATGATATAATTTTGTAGGTGTCCAAAGTGTGTACTGCTGAAGCTCCCACGGGAAGGTGCTTCATTCTGGTAATTATTAGATTTCTACTTATATTGCACTTTGCAGTAAGGTTGAAAGTTAAATTCCATACGAGGCTTTATCTATAACATTTTGATGGTCTCCTACTCAGAGTCTCTAATTATGTCATTGCGCTTGTTAGTTTCATAAGCCTTTTTTTTATGGTTTGGACTTTGGAGAAATTGTAGCCGGAGCTTGAGGACCGGGAATTAAACTCACTTGTTCAACCTATATCGACTAATTAAGAAATATAAGTTAAGTTCAAATAATTCAATAAGTTTTAGTAAGTTCCAAAAAGTTCAATTCACAATTACAATAAGTTAAGATAAGTTCGGATACGTCAAATGCGTTGAATAGGACACACCCTTATCAAGGATTTCCTGCCATTTACTACTTTTTGGGGTCTATACTTTTGAGTGTACTTGATTATGTAGCTAATATTTACTCATGTTTGTCAATTTAGAGTGTTTAAACCCGGGTTATTAACAAACTTAAGTCTACTATAGTTCTCAGGAATGTTTCAAGGAATCTTGGAGTTCTCATAAATCAGTGCACATGAAGGCAAATGCATCTTCCTTGGGAACTGGTGCTGCTGGAGACAAAAATAGTGAAGGTTGGCTTTATTGCTTAAAAAAAGGACAGGCTCGGACTTCAAAGCTGCCAAATTTCGATTGGACAGGGTATTATGCCAATATTTGCTTGCTTTTGGCTATACTTTCATTTACAAATTACAACCCTTCCCTTTTGTACATTGAGCAAGTTTTAGACTGCCTCACTATATCTTATTGTGATCCATCAAAAGTCTGCCTTTTAAAAAAGTAAGAAGTAATCCTGAATTAAATAAATATCAACTCCACCTCTTATAAGACTTTTCTCTGTACTTCCCATGTCTTTATGCTATAGCCTCCCATCATGACTGCTATCATGATTGCTATCATGACTGCTACATAATGGGATTGATAATTCTAATCTTGCAGTGTGAGTTCATTTTGTTTGTTTTGAACCCTTCAAAAATTCTATTGTTTGCTTAAAAAAGAATTTGTTCGTTTTGGGTGTCTCTGTGATTGCTCCTATATACCTAACATTGCATGTTTCTTTTGCTACTTAGATTGTATTTAATGATGTTATAGGTTTTAATTAGATAAAGTATTATCGATTTACTATTGCTTCTTATTGAGGAATGTGGGGCTGGACTCATTTTTTGACACGTGTCTTTTGAATTGGCTTCATTCTTTTGCTGGTATTTCATTCTTCTCTATAATGTAACCTTTTCCTGGTGTAGATCATTAAGACCATACCCCATATCAAGTAAGCGTACTGTACCAGCACATATTGAGCTACCGGATTGGGCCATGGATGTAAGTTTTTATTTCTTTTATTGACAATTGTAGTTTTACTGCATATTTTCCAGATGTTTGAATGCATTGAATCACATTCTATTAATCCTAGAAGCTACTGGTTTCGCTTTGTGCTTATAAATGAACTGATGTTGCCTTTGGTACTTAAAGTCTGCAAATAATGAAGCTCTAATGAGATGCTTCTAATAACTGTAGGGTATCCCCAAAATTGAGCCGGAGAGCTCCCTGCAGCATGTTGTCGAGGTAGGCTTAAATATTATACTTCCTAGTATTTAGTGGCTTTTTTAGTCCAGTCAGATTTGTATTTTTCTCTTTATCTCTTTTCTAATAAATTTTCAATTTTGAAGATCAAAACTCCAGAGCAGATAGAGAGAATGAGAGAGACTTGCAAGGTAAGGTCAATTTTTTTTGTTGAAGTTATAATTGTCAATAGTTAAAGTGGTTTCCTTGTGTATAATGCCCCTTTCCTTTTATATATAGTTTGCAGTGGTATGTGAACATCTTTGTGCGACCCCCACACAAGAAAGAAACAAAGAAAGTAAGGTTCAGGGTGAAGGATGAACTGAAGGAACCCCCTCTCTTTTTTTGGATGAGTTAATTGAGTCCATCTTAGGTTACGTGTAGCTATGTCATCATGATAACTTCTTGAGGTGGAAGTATTTTGTCTCTTCTATTTCACAATTTCTTACATGGAGGATTTATTACTGGTGTTTGATTGATAAAATTCAGTGTTTGGACTTCGCCTGTTAGCTTATGAGACCTGATCGAATATGTAGAGTGTTTTTGGCTTCTAAGCAGTTCTGACATTAGCTGTGTGGATCTTAGTGAAAACTACCAGTGGTCTTGCAAGTCTGATTCATGTGATATATGTATTGTATTTATGTTTGTCCTTGAGGGATCATTTTCATTTCGATGCCCTATGTGTGTCCTTTACCACATCTCCCTTTTCTGTGTATATTTTCTTTTTTTACTTGATTTTTTTTTTTTTTTTTGGGGGGAGGTTAGGAGAACTGACTTTTTCCGTGGAAGTGGTTAGAAGTTACCATCCATCCAAATTAGATGTGTGGATGAATAGATTGGGACAACCAAAGCTTCCTTAGGGGTGAATGATCTTTTCGGGGAGTTTGGTTCCTTTGGTTAGGTTGATGTTCTCTATAATTTGATACACTCCAGTGCTTTTCCTTGTGATTTGCTGACTTGTTTCTGAACTCTGAAATTGCTTTCTTCAGATTGCTAGGGAGGTTTTGGATGCAGCTGCACGTATTATCCGGCCAGGCATTACGACAGATGAAATTGACCGAGTTGTCCATGAGGCTACTATAGCGGCAGGTTTGTGTTGATATGTGACAAGAATTAAGCTACTACATGTGTAGGATTATCTTGTTGCAAGCTACTACATGTGTAGGATTATCTTGTTGCATAGGAAAATTTTAAAAGACATGTTGCCTAGTTCCGTGATACTTTCACTTTGGTGACTAGGAAAGTCAGGAGAACCCTTTTATAGATTACTAATCTTCACTTCTAGGTTTTCTCCTTCTCTCAGATCTCTAGATATGCATTATATTCTTACATTAGATGAGTTTTACCATATGCGAATAGAAAAAGTACATTCAAGAGTTCCAGATTCTGTCTTGGCCCCAGTCATTGGTCAAATATAAGCGACAAATCTGTACTTAAGAGTATTTTCACACCCTTTAGGAGCAGGAGCTGTCACTCCCTTCTGATCGAGATTAAGAGAAACGACTTTCTCTTCCGATTCTCCACCTATACTGTTTCTTTTTTTTTTGGTAGCATGTGTAAATTATTCCGGAGAAGCAGTCACTGGGCACAAACAAAACTGGCAACTTAGTGAAGCTTCAGTGTGCTGTGAAATCCTTCAGAATTTAGTGGGATGTGCATGAAGGGATAAATGCTCTAAAACCCTATCACCCAATTTCACAATGTCATTGTTGCGGACTACATAATTTGAGGCTCAATGTAGCTTTGAGTATCACTTCTTGCATGAGAACCATATATTTGATCATATATATGTTTTTTCCCAAATGATTTTGTATTCTAACTATAGGCGCAAGGTTATATGACTAGCCTTTTTTTTTTTTTTTTTTTCATGAATGCAGGTGCTTATCCTTCTCCATTGAATTATCATTTCTTTCCGAAATCCTGCTGCACGTAGGTATTTTTACATGTTAACTTTCTCAATACTTGTTTGGGGTTGTGAAATCTGTAACTGGTATAGAATTGACTTGCTTGTTGTAGGTCCGTCAACGAAGTCATCTGCCATGGGATACCTGATGCCAGGTCTGTCCTTAATGCTTTAGATTTGGAACACCATTGTTATGTTCATCACTGTTTGGTATATCTCTCTTTTAGGGGTTTCCCTTTTTCTTTTTTTTTTGGGGGGGGGGGGAATTGGTATAACTCAATCCTAAATTGTACTTTTCTTTTTGCTGCTGGTGTACAGGTATAAGTTGTCAACTTAGTGGACTCACTTACACTCTTTACTCCCCTCACCCTCCCCTTCCAAAAAAAAATAAGAAAAGGAAATAGGAGGAAAGAAAATTCACATCATGTAGCTGTCAATTTTTTGGGATACCTACCACACATCTTGATCTACTCGTGGGTGATCACATTTGATGGATGACTGAAAAGCATTTTCTGCACTTGCATTTGATAAGTATTTGATGACATTTAATTTTGTTCTGCAAATGGTTATAGAAGATATTTTAATTTAAATGCTTTACTAATGGATATTTTATTTATCGTTTCAGAATGTTAGAAGATGGTGATATTGTAAACGTTGATGTCACTGTTTACTACAAAGGGGTTCATGGTGAGAATTATGTTCCTCAAGAACTGTTAAATGGTGATTTAACAAGTGCCCAGAGGGTCAGTATGCTGACTGCTGCCTGAATTATTTGCAGGTGATCTGAATGAGACGTATTTTGTTGGAAATGTTGATGAAGAATCACAAAAGCTGGTCAAGTGTACATATGAATGCCTGGAGAAAGCAATATCCATTGGTTGGTGCTTATTGACTCATAGATTGCCTCCTTTTTTTTTGAACTCTGCGTAAAGCCCATTCATACATGACAACAATTCAGTTTGACTCTGAAATAAAGTCTTTGACCATTTACTACTCAAAAGAGTAGTTTATTCTCTTTTTTGGATATTTATATACTTTTGAATATTGGATTTTCATATAACATTCAGAGGTCTCTTTAATTTGCCTTTATGGTCTCACCTTCTAAGCGGCAGTTTGGGTATAGCCGTATAGGAGGCATTCAGTTTTAATATGATTATGACCGATGAAGGCATTTTATGCGAAATCAGGAGTGTTATGTCCTCTCAATCTGCTCTGGTTTGTATAATTATCTTCGTCAGATATAAGGAACTGAGACATAGTATGTGGACATGGGATAAAGCATCATTCTAAGGATAGCAGATAAAAGGAAGAAATTAAGTAACAAAGTTTCTCTGAATACTAGTATTATAAAGCCCCTTTAAAGTTTAAACCCAACATATTTAGCATGAAGTAATATTTTAAGCCAACAGATTGATGACCAGAATGCAGTGACAGTCTCAACTATGCCATCTTTGCTGTAAATTGGTGCCTTCTACACAAATATCCTATCCTTTCCATCTTAAATCTGGGAAGAAAAAGGCATCTGAAGGCTGCTGTTGCATTCTCAGTTTTCACCTTGTTCATTTGGCCTTCTTTTGCTGATCAGAGGGGGAAAAACAGGAAGAAAGAAAAGGGAAGGTGGCCTTTTTTCCCCTCCATTTTTTTGTATACTTCCTCTGTTTTCTTTACATGTTACACTTTTAAAATCACGGACTCCTAGGCAATTTTTGGAGAGGAGAGAGATAGAGAGAAAGAAAACAAAAGGGTCCCATGTGAACATGTAATAGGAGAGAGATAGAGAGAAGTTATTACCCAAAATGAAAGTGTAACATCTAATTTGAAACTTCCTAAAATAGAAAGTGTAACATCTAAAAAAAACGGAGGAAGTATATGGATTGTTGCATCCAAGAAAACCTGTATCATTGCATTCACGTCTTGATTGGTCGACATGCTTCCTGGAGTTTTTGGTTATATTCTCTGTTTTTATTACAGTCAAGCCTGGCATGAGATTTCGAGAAGTCGGGGAGGTCATTAGTCGACATGCTACAAGGTCATCCATGAGTGTGGTATGTCGTATTATCTGTATTAGGAGTTCTCAAAGCATGATAGATGCTTCAATGATCTGACCAACTAGCTCATGTGTTTCTTTTATCATGAAAAATACAGGTTAGGTCATATTGTGGTCATGGAATTGGAGAGCTTTTCCACTGTGCCCCAAATATTCCGCATTATGAAAGTATCCTTGAATAATCACGTTTTCTATCATGTACATCCTCCGGCCCAATATTTTTTCACTTGGGTTTGGTGTACATAACAAAAAACTATTAAGGGCTGGGCCATTTTCATGTTAAATGTAATTTAAAGAACTAAAAGTGGATTGAGAAAGTAGTAAGAAAAATTGTAGAAATTGTGAAAGAGAGGTTGAATGGCTGATGTGACAGAGAGAGAATGTATCAAGAAAAGTGGTGCCCTACTCACATGGTAGATCTGTATCTCGCCATTTTAGGTAAGTTGAAGATAAAAAATGGACGAAAATGTTTTAAGTGAAAAATAAAATTGGACTGATGGCGTAATTAGCTATAATTATCTTCCACATAGTTATGTGCCGCATTGAGCATTGCGTTCCACTGAGTTTCTACAAAACTATCTTTATGTTTGCTGCAATTACACATTCACTTCCTTAACAAGAGCAGGAAATAAAGCAGTTGGTGTGATGAAGGCTGGACAGACCTTCACAATTGAACCAATGATTAACGCTGGTACTTTCATCATCTATATGTGTATTACTGCCATAAGATCTTCTTTGTATGTGTGATTATGTTTGCTTTCATGGTGTACTGTTTTCTTAGGGGTGTGGCGAGACAGAATGTGGCCTGATGGATGGACTGCTGTTACAGCAGATGGAAAGCGCAGTGCTCAGTTTGAGCACACATTGCTGGTATTTGTTATGACCCCATCATCTTTCTCTTTTCTATCTTTATAAATTGCCCTTTACTGTCCTTTGAGAGCTTATATATTTGCTCAATCCTTTGTTTGTAAGATTACTGGTTTCTCTAGATCCATTTAATAGAGATACTCTCCTGCTATTGGCAATTTGGCATCTTACACATTAATAGAATCATCTTATTTGTTTTTTTATCCAATATCAGGGAAGTTGTCAGTCTTGCTTAAATCTCATCTTTTGCCATTTCTGAAGTCTCTCTCACCTCAAGAGATCATTTTTTTTTCCTATTTCTTCTTTTTCCATGTAATCCTTAATCGTCTTCTGATTTCTGAATGTAATCCTTAAATTTTTAAGAGCTCGAAGGTTAATATTGCCTCCACGAAGCTTTTTTTCATTGTCTGTTTTCAGTTTAGTTTTTGGGGCTGCCAGGTTGAGGGATTGTCATCCGTGCAAGTCAAATTTGGTTGAGCATCCCTCATATTACCCTCACTCCCTCTTGGTCTAACCCCAGCTTAACCAGTGCTTTCCCTCATGTAAAGAAAAACTAAGAAATTAGAACTCAATGTCTTCTGGCTTTATATGGTTTAGCTTATGAAATCCGTGACAATATATTCTTGAACTTGTTATTCTGCAGGTTACTGAAACAGGGGTTGAAAACCTTACAGCGCGATTGCCTACCTCCCCTAATGTATTCCCTTGGCTCAATGCTTGAGAAATTACCTCAGTTCCGAGGAAATGGAGAGCTATTTTTCGTGTATTCTAACAATTCTCGAATTATTTTTTTTTTCTATTTGAATTTTGTATACATAAATTTCTCTCGTTGATGAGTGGTAGCTTTAATTCATTTTGGTGATCTTTAGGATCGTTTCTGATTTTGTCATTGATGATGAGTAAAATGTAATCTTTCTCATTTTCACTACCATTGAGGAAAATTTGCTGGAAATTAACATTTGAGATTGAACTCTGGCTATTTCTTGCCTGTTCTTTCTTTGTTCAATGTTATGGCCTCTTCAGACACATTTAGCGCATACTGTCATACAACTCTTGAGGCAATTCCAGGTTGAGTCTTAACTTTCCTCAAATTATGGAAGGGAGGAATGAGGGCTTTTCTCAGTGCAGTGCGTAAGCACTTCCATAATTTATTGAATGTGCTATTCCCTGTTTTATTATATTATACCGCAAGGCTCCATGAATTTTGGGTAAAGGAATCCTTGGGTTAATGGTTTCCATTTTGAGGCAGCCTTTTCTGCAAGCTCCACAGTTGAGCCTTTATCAGCAGTAAAATATCCATTTCATGTAAACCTTGAATTAATCATGTATACAAAATCCAAGGTTGAAATGCCATCTGTTCCTCTCAAAGCAAAACTGGGGTTTGCATTTCCTTTACATTATAACCGCAAACTCAGTAGAAATGGCTACACGAAAATATGCACCATCAGAACATCTAAAAACCTGTTGATTCAACTAAAGCAGAGTACGAAGCATGTTCGTCATACATCGACTGCTTTTGCTCGACATGCCTCTTTGACATAGCAGAGCTGTTTTTGAGAAGCGGCCCAGGATCTAGACCAGCTAGCTCATATAGATGTAATTGATGTTGCTTCGCTTCCTCTAAGTCACCTTCCCAGCAGGTTTCAGAAATGATTTCAAGAGCTTTATCCATATGATTCTCCGGCACCACATTTCCATTTTGTAGCACGACAAGATACACTTGTTCAGCTGCAGCTTTTCGTATCTGATAAAACAGGCAATGAAGTTGCATCCATCAGCAAGGATCTATTTACCTCAGTATTAAAAATTTTGGCAGTACAAATTTGGTTTAATAGAACAAAAAGGCGCAAGTCAATGGCTTTGATAAGTCGCCAAACCTTAGGATATCTATGCCCCAGCAGAGAGAGTAGATGGGCAAAGGCTTGCATGTTAATCGGTTCAGAAATGGAAGCAATATAGCCAAGTAATGCAATTCCTGAATACAACTTTGTGAAGTCCTTGCATGCCCGCAACTCCACCTTAATTGAATCAAACACTCCTGCGCAGAAAGTTGCTGTATGGGCCTGAAAACAATGATCAAAGGCACAACTTACCAAGAGGGACACATCATCATAGCATACAAACGACTAGCAGAAATCACACACTTCAATGGATATCAGGTTACTTATGGAAAATTAAAACATTTAATCAACATCTCTTTATAAGCATAAGTTCTGACAAATGATATTGGATCCAGCAAATAACAAATGCAACAGAAGAGATACAGTTTAAAATGTCATATCCCCGATATCAGTTCATAAAACAGTTGAAGCTTAATGATTTTCGTAATATAATAATGAAATTGCTGATGAACTGACGAATTTCTTGACCCTTGACAGGCAGTTGCAAGTATGTGATAGTATAATCTCCACTCTAAATCAAAGACTTTGTAGCAGATACGTTACTAAGATTTCCACTTTCTATTGCCAAATTTGTGAACTGTTCAATAGCTGATAAACTTTGCAGCTAAACATTTTGTTCAAAACTGGCTCAAATTGATAGAAAGTTTAACAGTGTCAATACTTTGTCCAACCATTACCACCAAGGAGTTCAAGACTAGCCCTCAGTGTTCTCTCTCTCCTCCCCCTTTCAAACCAAAAAAAGGAGCTAAACTTAAAAGCAATTTTAAAACCGCCCCTCCAGAAGGCATCATTTGTACTCTCTAACTCTCTTCTTTGTGTTTGTGATGCATGCAGGTTCCTATTGCACACCTAAACAAACTCAACCTTCTTCCTGCACTGTAACAAGAACATGACAAGAAGACCAAGGAAGAGTTATATATAATACAGTATCATAAACTAAAGAGAGAGAAATACCTCCATGCTCAGGAAGAACTTTTTACTGAAGAGAATCTCTATTGTCTGAAACAAAAAGGCAAGTATGTTAAAATGAAAGTACTTGATGCAAAACAACCTTAACAAATCATGAGCAATTAGGAGCAAAATTAAAAATCCAAAAAGCTTTGCTAGAAAAGAACAATTTAGCCACTAGAAGCCAAAAGCAGTTATATAGCTCAGCAACCGATCTAAGCAACAGCATCTCAAAAAAAAAAAAGTATGATTGGACAAAATGATTTATCCCTATGGAAAGCAATAAAAGTATAATTACATTTAACCCTGTGACATCTATAAGCTCAAACTACAAGCAGCTCCTTATCACCCTATCCCTAAGAACATGAGCAAATGATACAAGACCTTCAAAGTTGGAGGGAGATTTCTGTAGCCAGCTTGCACACATCAAAGGGAGCACCAAAACAATACCAAAAAAAAGAATCCCAACTTAAATAACACACCCCCCACCCTCACAACCCCCCCCAAAAAAAAAAAAAAAAAAAAAAAAAAAGGGAAATAAAAGAGATCCTGAAAGAAAAAAAAGGGGCGATTGTAGTTTAATTTGTTCAAGATGGATTTACACAGATAATGACCCTCAAATAATGATAGAAAAAATCCTGTACACATTAGAGAGAATGCTATCTGTATGATAGCCTGCCCATAGTTGGGTCCATCAATGTTATCCTTTTCCATTTTTAATCCTACCTACTACTATCACCACTCCTTTTCCTCATCATAAACGTCATTATTGCTATTGTAGCAGTGACTGGTGTTATCATTAGCTGTTGGGAGATCCAAGTGGTCGCAAACTTCATTGCAAACAAAACCTAATTACAACTGGAAACATCATAGAACACAGGTTGTAAGCTATAGTAAAGTGACCTCCTTCAATTCAAAACGCGTCCCTTAGTTGTGAGGTGTCAGCCTGCAGCCTCATCATCCCAAGCAACCCTGGGGAAGCAAGGTCAATGAGAAAACACACATGACGAGCAAATGCATGGAGTACATCAGGTGCATCCGTCCATCCCCGTTTTCATTCGTCTCATTTGTTTATCCCCCTCCGATTTCTCTTTCTGCTCTTGACAAAACCACATTATCACACCAAAAAAAACCTTATAGTAGAGAGCCTGGAATTTGTGTCCAACGCCTTGGGAGTACCTCACGCTTTTCAAAACCAAGTCCTAACTCACATCAGGTGTGAGGCTTTTATGCTCAAAAAGAAAAAAAAAATTGGCCCTCTTTAAATCAAACTAACTCATATTTTTTCAGATCAGGACCAAAAAATGGCCTTGGATGCATGTCAAGCAGTGAGAGGACAGAGAAGTGTCAGCAAGTATGGATGTTCTGAGCACGTAAGGATATTAGCTATTATCCAAGCACTTGGATATTCTATTTGGCAAATTCTGAATTCCTCGCAGCAGAAGCAAAATGCTTATTATAAATCTCTCAGCCACTTCACTTAGCCAAAGTGAATGGAAACTCCAAAGCCAGAATTGAACACAAAAATGTGCAAGCCTCTTAAACGAAGGTTCTCTTGCAGACAAGTTTCCAATACACTAAGCTATTTATGCATCTTAGACAGACTCAATGTAGGTGTGAATTACCTTCATAGTAGGTGTGATAACTCTATCACATTTTTTATATTCCTGCAGGACCCAAAGTATATCTGTGGAAAAATTGAGCTCCCGGGAGATTCTTTCATCATCAAGGTTTTGACTTTTGGTCACCTGCAAATAATCTAATAAAGCTGCAAGTGATGCTTTAGCCAGAGACTCTTGTAACCCACCAATTGCTACAACCAGTCCAGAAAGTAAAAATCTACTGTAACAACTGATCTCAAGTAAATGAACAAAACGAGGATATGACAATGTAGGTACCTGCAAGAGAAACTCTCCATCAGGAAACAAATTGATCTGTTACAAAACTGATACGAAACAATTCTAAAAAAAACATACTTACCCCCCACTTCAAATCAGCATCATTTGGTACGATTTCCTGCAACTTTTCCCTGTAAGGTATGAAGGGAACAAATTTTGTTTTGTTGTAAAGAATCCTTCCAAGAACCTTGGCAGCAATTTCTCTTAACTTGTCCATTTTTTCTACAGCTTGCTTAAGGAGTCCTCCAACTAAATTGACAGCAAGTTCTTTATTAAATAATGGGCCTAGTTCTGATACCTGCGAAAATTCTTCTGTTTCTATTTGAGAACCTATAGTATCTCTTCTACAAAGTATATATGTACATCTCTCAAGGGCATCCATGGCAGCCTCACGAACCCAAGAACCAACATCACCTCTGTTGTCGACAGAATAATCATCAAGGGCTTTAAACAAACTCCTCATAACCTCATTCTTGATGAGAAGAAAAAGTGGCATGTCATCTTCTCCAAAATGCAGAGCTGTTGTGGTTCTTGAGTCAGTCAGAATTTCACACACAGCAACAAGACCTTTGACGGCATTTACCCGTGCTTCAGCATCCCTATCTTCAGAATTTTCCTGAACATACGAGCCATTTTGGTTCCTCCAATTAACCGTGAAATTTTTTTTTGGGCAAAAAGGCAACAAGAAAGGCTTTATTACCTCAATTTCACAGGACTTGGAAAGTTTTGGGAGTACATCCCTCCATCTTTTAGCAAGAAATTCATATGGCAAAATGCCAAGAGCCAATGCAGAGCCTCGTCTTACCGCCACATTAGAATCACTCAGCTGCTCGAGATACTTTGATGTAATATCACAAGTACCTTTACCGTTTGTTGGTTGGAAATATGCTGGAACAAAGTGTTTCAGGGCATCAACAGCAGCTACCTGCTCAGCAGATTGAATAACAAAAGTAAGAGTTCAGGTCTAAAGACTAATCACACATATCCAGTAAGAAACTTGACCTGTATCTGAGAATTTGGATGTCTCAGGTTCTCATTAAGTGTGTCAAGCAAACTTCGCTTTGTTTTATCTGATAATGGTATATGAGCTAAAGCTGCACACTCAATGAACCGAGAAACTGCTGCACGCATTATTTCTCCACCCTTTCCACGATAAAGGCGTGCTTTCTCAATAGCAGGAACGAGGCCAGCAAGTTGTTTCTGCTTATCTGCAATAGCAAATACAGATAACATCTGAAGTGTTCCTCCCTTTTATCTTAAATTTAGCAAGATGAAGAAGATTTAGTTAGAAAGAACCAACATGCAGCAAAGGAAGACCAGCAAACGTGTTAAACATATATTAGAAAGAGAATAATCACGGAAAATCGGCAAAGGACTAGAAAGAAGCTGAACTGTTTTTCTAACAATATATATGTAAAAAAAAACTTATTCCAATTGTTATCTATTAAGGAGCCACGGGGCAAAAAGAAAACAAGTCTATTTTTCACATGAGGACTCTAGAATATACTTAGCCTGTCAACATGTGAGTACTTGCTGAGTTGCTGCTCTGGTAGGACGAACTACAGAAGAAAAAATTAGCCCACAAAAAGTGTCAGCAAATTGTAACTGAGATTTCATCAATTCTGCTTAGTCAGACTTAATTTTTAGCACTCCCAACGTTCTAATGATTACTTCAAAAGATTGATTTGAAAGAATAGAACCTGGAGCTCCAACAAGGTTATTACGAGAGAGAGCAACATCAAGATCAAAATTAGTATGGTCCATTATCAGAGCAATGTTTAGAAATCTAAATAGCTCAGCAGTATTACGTGATAATTCATAGCAGACAAATCCACTTTCCTGAGCCTTTTAGTCAAAGGAAATAAGAAAGTCTATACCAAGCTCTTGCCATTTACTGTAGTAGAGATATTCCTACAGAAACAGCAACAAGAATCTGAGGTGAGTATGGTCCATGTATGGTTTAATTACCTTAATGAGTATGCGTATTATATTCATCCAATTCACTATCAAAATTCCACTGTCATGATAAAACAGATTTCAAACAGTGACTTCACTAACATTTTCAAAAGGAGGATGCCAGAATAGATTGCAAAGAGCAAGTTCCTATTTTGGGATGTAAAGAATTTTGTGACAAGCCAAATAGAATTAATGCTATTTTTTATGTACAGGAGAAAGTAAATCCTAATTTCTAAACAGATACTTCAAAAAACTAGCTACAAAAGCTTAAATTTAAGAAACTAACCAGCCGAAAGGTTATGATTGCACTTATGTAGAGCCAAAACAACTTCCCCAGCTGCTAATGTTGCACCATGACGCATGCACAAATCAGTTGAGAGAGTGCTCGGTATTATTTTCTCCAATACAAAATTTGCAGCATGCTCTGGGTCATAATTTACAAGGGCAGAAAGGGATCTTGATGCAAGTTCTCTCAAACCTTTATCCTGAAAAGAACATACAAGTCACATATAACCAAGTTTGACAGGAAAATCAGGAAGTGAAGGTCTGAGTTAATAGATCGACACATAATTTATTTCAATTCTCAGGTATTTAGTCAAATTATTACACTAAAGACCTACATATGCTATTGATCAAAGATCCTTTCTCCAGCAAGTATGACAGATGGGCAACTAGGAGAAATGAGAACAAGCATGATGGACATAAAGCAGAACAGGGACCAAGTTGGTCTCCAAAATGAGGCGTGATGTAAATTCTTAGTGACTGAAGTACAATTATGTAAGCTTTAGGTTTAAGATCCTTTCTTCAGAAACTAAAGTCCATTCTCAGGCAGGATACACGAATCATATGACGCAATAAACAAGAAAAAATGAAACCAAAAGTTCCCTACATACTCATGTGACTGATGTGAGAGATAACAGAATGGAAAAAAGATACTAAACAACAACATTTACTCCTTCCATCCCATTATAATTGCCACATCGTGCACAAGATAATTTGACCACAATGGGATCAAAACAAATAAAAGAGATGAGACAAAAAGCGACAAAAAACAAAACAAAACAGGAGGACAACTCACAGAACTCACTGAATCTGACTATAATAAGTAAAGTTCCCTTCGGAGGAGGTACTTCCGAAGATAGAAAAAAGAGAGACAGAAAGCAATACATTTGGAGACCACATGTATCAAAAATAATTGGAAGTACAGAACTTTCATCTTCTTCTGATTCTTAATCCAGCATGACTAAATTCAAAATAAATTTTAAGCTCCAGACAAAAGTAATTGTCAAATTCAACCTAATATAATGCATAAGATTTCATGTTTCAATTGAATTTCGGAGACAGGAATACAAAATTTAATTTCCTTGTGAAGCAGAGTTAACTAAAGCTAGCGTCCCAGGAAAATCCTACCGAGTTCAAAACTCAGCTGTTATTCAAAAACCTTTAGACGTCAAAATCCCATCAAGTCACAAAACAAAGAAAAAGCAATTCACAAGGTTCAAATATGTTTTCCCTGAGAAAACAACGTCGGCAGCAGCAAAATAGCAAATCAGCAAGTATCAAGCAAGTGGCAAAATAAGTAATAATGTTACAATTAGACAGATGCAAGATTCCTTCAAGTGAAGTAGTAAGCATATAGGACAATAGAGACAAACTAGCATTCGCCATACCCAGTGACACATTTTGCTAGACAGCAGTTCATCCACAAAAGGATAAAGATAACCCTCATACTTAGCAATGCTGACAGCCACGTGAAGATATGAATTCACACGTGATGAAAGAGCAAAGTAATCTGCAGTGTTCACAATATCAATACCATGCGGGTAATTTCCTTGTCTTCCTACATTTTCCTGAAAGGCTGCTGCAGCCGCTCTTCTACAGTTCACCTGAAAACCACATTTCAAAGAATTCCAATCAAAGAGTATGTACTACTATCCAACAATCCAGAATAAAGACGTCATATAGATAAAATACACACCTCACGATCATAACAAGCAACTGTCAACAGATGAGGAGCAAGTTGTTCCAGTATACTTCTCATGTCAGCGTGATAATATGCACGACCAAATGCCCAACAAACATAGGCAGCAGCATCACGTACATGCGCGCCAACACTATGCGGACCCCCTTCTAACATCATAATGCAATGCCTGCAAAAAATTTAATTAATATGGATCCTGCAATTCTGCATAGCAATGAATTTAATGTTTAAATCAATCGATATTCAATCAACCGATGCTTGAATTCAATATGTGAGCATTCAATTGTTTGCCTCATGCACTTTTAAGAGGTCAATGACAAAATCACGTTTAACAAGCTAATATAAATAAATTGACAAGTCCAGTGATTGAAATCGAGATATAGAACAAGAACTTGAACTACAAAATATTTGACATATGCTGGAAGAGTCAATGACAAAATCACGTTTAACAAGCTAATATAAATAAATTGACAAGTCCAGTGATTGAAATCGAGATATAGAACAAGAACTTGAACTACAAAATATTTGACATATGCTGGAAGAGTACAGCTAATTAAAGCTGTTTTGGTAAGGTATTCAGACATATCAGGTTGAGATCTTTATACTTCACCAGAAAGTCATCAAAACTATTGATGCAATGTGTAAATCATTTCTATGGTCTGGAAGTGCTACCATCACTAAGTAGGCTTTATTTGTAAACTTGTTACTGCAGGTGGCCAGGGGAGCGATTATTATGCAATATTCATGCAATAAAGCTGCCATCTTTAAGCTGTTTTGGGCCCTAGCCTAGAAGAAACGTGTTGTGGGCACATTAGATTTGGACTGAGATGTATGGAGCAAATCATATTTCTTGGATGCAAATATAGGTTTTGGGGACCCGAAAACTTGTTACTCAAGAAAGAGGTTCAAAATGTAGATTGAAGTTATTGTGATGTAATGATGCTGTTCATGAGGCAAGACTTGTCCTTTGGATAGCGAAGAAGAAGAAACTCAAGAAAAGGAAAAAGTTAGAAGATGGGGCCTCCTAGTGATCGGCGATCGTGTAGGTTATGCCGGGGAATTAAAACTCTCCCGTTCCGTTACGGAACGACAACGGTGGTCGTTCCGTAACGGATTTTGAATTTGCCGTTCCGCAAAATCTCGTTATGGAACGCCATAATAAAATTCACATACTTCTCGCCGCGTTGTCCGTTCCGTAACGCGAACTCGCCACGTTAGGACGCTTTTATCCCCGTTACATCCGTTCTTTTCAAACATTGGCCAAATTTTTTTTATGATTTAATTATATAGTTGATGAAACATGATATTCTAATAGATTTGATTATATTATGTTGGAATAATGCTTCATAAACTAAAACAATGCAAATAAGGTTAAAACATATTAATGTGATTTTTTCAAAAAAAAAAAAATCACGCCGCGTCGGCCACGAAACGCTCTATTTCCCCGTTAAAAAGCCGTTCCGCGACAACGCGACCGTTCCCGCAAACGCGACCGCGTTTTGTTTCCCTGGGTTATGCACCCAGGAAGATAAATTCTAGAACTATTTATGTTCCTATGTCTTATCAGTACCATGTGGAGAGAGTTGATGGATAAAACTGGCACTATAAACCTCCTGCACCTCGGGCCAAAGAACTGAAGCATACAATATATGCAACCTGGCATATAAGAATGGACTTTGATGTGGAGAATCATACAGTAAATCAAGTGGTGTGGAACACTGCTGCTACTATAGCATTTAGAGTTAGTGAACACCCAAAATTAGTAAAGCCGGTGATGTAATTCAGGTCTTCAACTTTGGCCTTAATTCCTGTTTCTTCGCGAGGTTTTTATGTAACTGACTCTTGGCTACTTGGGAACATTATGAAATATTTGTTGCGGATCTTCCAATGACGAAAATCATGTATAACTGAGGCTATTACAAGAATCAGATTGGCATAGTGAGTGGGAAGCCAGCAGGCTCCAGCTAGTAGCTATGCTTTACACAATTCAATTTTTTGGTAATTTATCAAATTCCTTAATTAGACTAGGACAAAAGACTAATCTAAGTAAACATCTCTACATGCTCTTCAGCCATTTGGTGCTTGTTCCAGATTAAACTTCTTTGGATATTGAACTCACAGCATGAAGAAACAAAAGGGAAAAAGGCTATAGCTTATAGCTATATACATATGCACCAAAAAGGCAAAAGCATCCATGATATAAAAATGTCTTCAAGAAAGCTTACTGTGATATCAGCGAAAAGAGAGTGGTATACAGCAGCAACAAACATCCATCAATGAGTGTCTAAGTTTCCATATTCTAAGACACTGAGCTGGTTGATGAGATGGGAGAGATTCTAAAATACCACAGAGAACTCAGTTGCCAAATTTGCGAATAAACTTCAATGCAGTACTTCAAAAGAAATACTAGCATCAACATAACTATCTAAGAAGCCTCCACCTTACATATTGCTTTCTGAGAGCCAACAAAATTATTGTAGGACAACTACCCCATAGAAGATTTTCCTTTAGAGTAACACTACCTTTAAGCTAAAAAATAACTTAACTTGGCCCCGTTTTCTCAACACTTTGCCATCCAGTGGCAGAAGGGTGATGATTACTACCTTAATGGCAATTTGGAGCTTAATGATGATCAACTGAGGGTCAACTTAGATTATGTTCAAATTTACACATAGTGTTTACGATATCATCTTAAAGGTAGTTGTTGAGACAACTTTCGTAACATAGCACTTAGATGTAAGGTATTTTTAAAGAGTCCAGGAGGTAATAAAATAACTCGAATTGCTAATTTCACACGTTGAATCTGCAAACTGAAATCCTTGCAGATTTTCTCAAGGATAATATTGCTTAACACACTTTAATAAAAAAAAAAAAATGCCTCAGAAGTCCAAGAAGCTTATGTTGTCTTTGAGGTGAAGGAAATATCAATTAGTGGAATTGGGTGACAAGTGAGAGTAATTAAAACAATATGGTCATTTTTAGCAAAGAATTTCCAAAGAACCTGTGAAAAGGATGTGAAAAAGGTAAAAGCTATGGATCATGAAATAAATAATAGAAAAAAAAGGAAGTGAAAACGTATATTTGTTGTAGAACTAGTTATCTCCATAGTTGTTTATTACTTGTCACTATAATCTTACATTTTCACTTCATCTATTCCAGATACCAGTTCTTCAAATGGCCTCTCTACTTGTGATGACTTTACTTCCATTGAAAAAGGTTGCATCAGAATTTAGAAGGCCAATTGCATGAACTAGTCAGAATTTGTTCATACACTGATTAAGTTAACATACAAGCAGATAGTCCATGTAGCTTGACTTCAGCTCATGGGATTTGTTTGTGATAAACTTACAAGCATGGATGGTAATTGCCAATTGGTATGGTTTTGTTTGAGATTTAGAAGATACTAAGAGGCTAAGGGACATGAAGATGGGAGACACACCACCTTCATGCAAACCCAGACCATAAATAGATTAAGTTAGTGAAGTCTACACACCAGATGATCTAACCTTAGCAACAACATTCACAACTTTTGGAAGACTAACTGGCAACAGCAATCCCCTACGAGCAAGTTCAGCCAAAGCTAGGCAGCCTCCGTGCCATGAGCCATCTCCCTGGAAATTAGCAAGACAAGCCAGATGAATTTAGCATTAGAGTATCTATATAGACAATCATGAATGGGAAATTAAAAAATAATAGTTAAAAGTTAAAACACCAGAAACTAGGAAGGAAAGGAAACAGACACACACAAAAAAAGAGGCCTAAGGGGGTCAGCAACATCTATGTTAAATTAGACAGTATCGAACTCTTAGTAGAGGCTTAGGTCTTGTACACACTCAGCTGATTTTAAGAAAATCTTATGTGGATTAGAAGTCATGAGAGTCCAAAAACACGAAATATCACAAGTATGCTGTTTTTCATTAACAATAAACAAAGACAGGGGGGTGTCACCCATGTGACAAATGAGGGCAAAAGACAAAGGACAAAAGGAGTGCATAGCACAGATGCTTTCAACTGACATGTAGCACAATATGAAAAGTCCACCTAAAAATAAAAAACATTTGGTAAATCAGCATGCAAAAGAGAATCACAGTTGCCATGACAGCATACCTCACGTGGTGAAAATAACTCCAGAACAGATGTAAGAATTTCATCTGAGAGGGAAAATGTGAGACGTGAGGTAACGCGGCCAATTCCTTTAGCAGCAGACCAACGGACAACAGTGTCCTGCACAAGTATGACATATATCACAAAGTTATAGAAGATCAGAAGTAGGCTAAGGTTTAAGTGGATATATTAGGTGATGACTCAACAACCACAAGATTGTGGATTTGGGCCAAACACCTTCTCAGTTCAAGACTATATAATAAAGCACTTAATTACAGAAAGGAGGATACTGAATCTTCAGTAAGAGAATAAGAGGCAAGACTATATAATTAGCAAGCAACATTAATTTTAATAAATTCAACAAACACCTCCCATTACAAGGTAATGACTTGTGACATTATTTTTGGTTGGAAAATTTGTTAGAAACAACTTTTTAAATAGCATTTTTTGTGAGAAACAACCTTATAAAAAAAATAGGCACCCAACCACCTTTTATCATGTTTTCTTTCTGAGATGAAACCACTTGTCAGATTCCGGCATTGACTTTATTTCTCCGGTGTTGACTGGCTCGCTTTAGCACATGGCCTACTAAATCTCCCATTCCCTTCATTTTCCTCCATTTTCTTCTCTCTCCTCTTACTTTGCAACTCTTCGCATCTTCATCCATCTTCATCTCCAATAATCTGCTCAAAAGAAACCTTAAACAACCCCGCCTAAAGATCACCACCATCCCCACCTCTACCTGCCTAAAAAGATGGCAGTGCCACCACCAAAAACTACACGAATATGCTCTCAATACGGCAACAACGACCACAACGCCAGAACTTGCATCAACTCCCCGCCGCAGCCACCGTCACTTCATCCACTGCTCTCACACTCGGTTTCATGCTCTTTGGGGCGAGATTAACAGCCCTAAAGAGATATCGTTCATCTTCATCACCTTCGATTTCTCGGGCTTCGACGATTTTTTTCGGAAGAGAATGAGTTCGAATGATCTACAAATTCTTTAAAAGATTCATAATTGAGGGGAAAAAAAAGAGATATAGAAATTATCTTTACTTGATTTTGTCGCAATTGAAGTGGAATTAATTCGAAATGAAGAATCTGATTAATTGGAGGGAGAAATCTTGAACAAATTATTGGTATGAACCCGAAATTGGAATGCAAGTGAGGAGAGCAAAGGCAAGAGGAAGAAGAAAGGGGAACGGGGGTGAAAAAAAAAATAAAAAAAATAAAGTTAAATGATATCACGTGAAGGGAACGTGAGGGTCAACGCCCGGGATTCACCAGTCAATACCGGGATCCGAGCAAAGGTTTTCTCTCGCAAAAAAAAATTGATAAAAGGTGGTTTGCTGCCCAGTTTTTTTAACAAGGTTGTTTCTCAAAAGAAGAGCTATCTAAAAGGTGTTTTTTGACAAATTTTCCTTTTTAGTTTGCAAGATTTAAGTTTGCAATTATTCTTAATCTTGACATGCCACCTCTAATTTAAAATTATAGGTCTCAGCATTTCTCTTAATTTTCTGAATGTATCAAGTCATCCGGGGCTGTAGTTAAAGTATCTGTTACCTATAAGTGGTATTACAATACTGGAGCATGTTTGTTATGTATCAATATGCTTGCTCTCCAATGTTGTACTGGATTTTCAGCAAGTTTTATAACCAACACATTACTGTAGTAGGTCCTTGCAGATGACTAAGTTCTTGAAAGAGATTTCGGAGCCATAGTGCTTCAAAAACTGCAGATGAAGCTGCTATACACACTGCTTCATAACTTGATAATGCCACCACATGCTTTTTAGAACTCTTGAGTAAAAATTGTTGAGCCTAGATAAAACGAATACCCTGTTGAACCAGTGTTTCCTAATTCCCCATACAAAAATGGATATAACTATATAAGACCACAATATGCTACCTAATTTTGTTGCTTTAGCCCAAAAATATACCATTTGCATATACCTAATTTTGTTGCTTTTTCGAATCGCAATTAAAAGGGGTTTAGCAAATTAGGTAACACTATGTTGACCTTTCCCTCTCATCTTGATCACCGGCCAAATCACTATAAGAGTTATCAAACACTTAGCTCTGTCTCTGTAATTATAAAGCATTCCAAACTCTAAGGTACCTTTAATACACCTTAGAAGTCTCTCTGTGATGCTCCAAGATCTACATATAGTACTATGTATATCCGTTCAGCCCAAAAACACTGGCAGAGAAAGTAAACATTTATGTACAGCCTTTAAGACCAGTAACAAACCAAGACCATGCATATATTGAGGTATACAATATATTTTCAGTTTTGAGGCACTAGAGTGGGATGGAGAATAGATTTTAAAAAAGGATCTCACCCTTTAAACATACCGTATCTTTTAAGCCAGTTAGTAGCACTTCAATAATGTCTTCTACAAGTTCTGGAACATCCATGTCTTCGTCTTCTTCACTGCTCATGCTTTGATTTAAGCTGGATGATTTCATATCAGCACCCTGACAGCAGTGATCTGTTCTTTTAGCATCTTCTGTTAAAAGATCCTTCCCCAGAGATGCGACTCTACCCTGCAGAGATGCAAATATATACGTGAATCCTTGAAAACCATGCGGACTATCATAAAAAGGCAAGTATAAAATGTACACTTTGAAGCAGGCAGGAATGTAGTTTTAGTCTCATATGTAAAGTGCTTAACCCAAAAGCCAAAAGGTCAGAGACCCTTGGTCCTTATTAAATATGAATGCTTTATCTCATATTGCTAATGGGATAAAATTAAAGCAAAACAACTGCTTACTGAAGTTAATAAGATCAGAAAAAGTATTAAACCAATGCTAAGAAGCTCATAAAACGCCTAAAACAATTCCATTGATCTTCGTTAGGAAGGGAGGAGATGGGAAGGTTCACTACCAACTAGTTCTGAGTCTAGCTAAGATTTTCTAATAGTTGGTATCTTCATCAATCAGCTCCAGTCTAAATATTCTCCTGATGACCAAAAGTGCAGAACTTTTATTTTCAATCTGCCATGCAATCATGAATCGTTGTAGATAAACTTCTAAGCCACTTAGTTAATTGCAAATGCTCCGTTCTATAATAGCAGCTAAGTAGTAATTGCTGAACAAGGTGGAGAGCTTTTTCTTGAAACTCTTATTGTAGGCACTTGCAAACTACTTAAACAAAAGCTCGTTCATTCCTTCAAACTACATTTGGTATTCAAAGGATCAAAAACAGTGAAAGCCTAAATTCACAGCACAATTTTGGATAGACTCAATACCACTGACATACTGCAGCCAGCAGGTTCAAAAAACCAATAAAACCTCTTCTCCAAATCCATGTTATGAAGTTTGCAGTTGGAGCAACCGGAAGTAGCTCATTTATGCACTATGGCATAAAATCTTGGAGGTGACAGATTCCTCGAGTTATAGTTGATCCTATATAGCTTTTTGTTGAAACAACTCAATAAGGCCTCGGAAAGTTTATGATCTTCGATAGAGTTTGGCCATCTACGGTTTTGTAACTGGAAAGAAACAAGAAGATTTCTCCCCTCAAGGCAATGCTGTCTACTTCTCTAAGGTGTCATTCATGCCTCCGGACCTTTTTTTGAGGTTTCTCTAACTATGGAGGATTCCATTTCCTATTCTTTTATATGCGCATACCTTTGATAAGAAATTTTTCTTTGGGGGTGGGAGGAGGGGGGGATACACTGCATGTCTCATAAAATATTTTATGCTAGACGTCATATTGCTAGATAATTAATTAGCAGAACAAGGGAAACATTTAATTTTCATGATGTACCTCTGCGTAGAAGAAAGGAACTTTCATGTGAGGTTAGAAGCAGCGGCACAAACAAGATATGAACAAATTTACGGTATGATAATTGAAGACAATGACAAACAATATACGTGGAAAACACCCCTCACTCACAAGTCGGGGAAAAAACCACCAATGAAACTAATTATCTACAAATATTAGAAAATCTGCCCCAACATCCTTATGATGGAAAATCCTAGCCTCTCAACAACACTAACAAGTCTCTTAAGAGTGTCTGTAATGTCTCACCTTTTGCATTTTAACTATGATCCTAAGCGCTGTTTATATAGAGGTTAGAATCTTAGCTCTAGGAAACTCTAGCATCTAACAGGATCTGGAAGAATACAATGATCAATAAATTGATCATGTTATCTCTAAATTGATAACAAATGTAGTAGGACGTAATACACTAGAATCCTAACATAAGTACGATAAGAATTCTTTGTACCAAAGAAATAAACCACAAAATTTCCAGAACAATATTGGAAAAACTGGTGGACTGGACGCCGAAATTGCTCTGTCCAACTTCGCAAGCCTCAAGCGAACGCTCCACCTTCAAAGAAGTGGATGCTTCAGCAAAAAAATTTGACACGGGTGTGTTTGCCCAATTTTGCTGACGTCTTCTTGCTTTGCCTGCGAGCTTCACCATGACCAAACCCAAAACCCACCATGTGTTTCCTAGCCCATCCCATATTTAACTTGCTGGGCTTGCATATTTAACATCTACTTTTATGCAACACAAATCATACATGATCAAACATGTCCACATAATATTCCAGAAACACACAAGCAAAGGAAGCGTAAAAGCTGTGAGTTTCAACTTTCAATGGTCCTGACCTTATAGTGCCAAGATGGAGAACGATAAGAAAGGCAAACAAGACCTATTCTCTGAGTGAGCTTTACAAGATACTTGCGAAGCAAAGGGCTTCGGCCTGCCACACTGGACTTCATCAAGGCAGATACATCATTCCAGACAATTGGGACCACGTTCAGTAGGACTTTTCTGCTACCAACCTGCACCAAACATTATCTGTATATTATGTGGTGTGGCAAAATCAATAACTTTTGAGTACCAAAGAAAGAGAGACAAAGATACACAGCATGGATTGATGCAGGTCCTACCAGAAATAGTAGACACCTTTCCATCAAACTCAAGTACATATTTTCCTAAGAATTCTTTTAAGCTAAACAACTTTTGATCCCCTCCCTACCCTCCTCCCCCAACTACCAACCAACAAAGAAAAAACTACTAGCTCAGCCTCACTGACCATAAGCTCATAATCAACCTATGGATTGCTACTCAGATTAGAGAGTCCTGTATAATAAGCAAGACTCAAGAAAATCACCTTGAAAATGGCCGCCAAAGATTCCACAGCACCAAGCAATCGGAAATGATCCAGGACATTATCCGATGATGAAGGCAATACTTCATGAGTCCATTCAGTGAAGCTGAAAAAGGTATCAAGCATTTATAAACCGGGTGCATTCACTGGTAAAAAATCTCCCTAAAAAATAATCACACGAGAAGCAAGTCAACAGAATTAGGTAATATGCATCCAAGAGGATACCAGCATAGGCAGCAAACAAAATTCACCCAAGGCTCTTGCACCATACTGAGTTGCTATCAGGATACTTTAGCACAGCCACAAAAATAACAAAATATTATTTTCTCCCTAAAGCAAATAATTTGAACCATAGATCCTGACAAACAGATGAGAAATCAGCTTTTATTGCCCAAAGCAACTAGAAATACAACTCATCATATACTCTCTTATGATGGTCCACCAATTGCGATGTTCCAAGTATCTCCATAGCAGCAATTACCTAAAATTGTACTCCCTTTGTCCTTTCTTTTTTCAAATTGTTCTACTTTATGGATGTCCCTGAATGTCAAGTTTCCAGTACTACAAAAAGCAACTAAATGCCATTCAGATCATAAGTGAGATAAATCACTTAAATGCTGTTTTCTTATTCTTTTTAACTCCCCGAAAACAATCAGATAATAGTTGGTACTTGGTATGGAAAGTACCTAAATAGGTTCAAGTATTGATTATAAGCCACGTCGCTAGCTTAAAAGCAAGATATAAGTTCATTCGTGCATGTAATTTAGTAAAGAAAAATAAGCTGCCTAAAGAATTATCTTTAGTATTACCCATAACTTTTCATTTGAGGCCCTGAAGCTCGGGGTCTAACTCTCGTTCGTGTGGATTGTGAAGGACAGAAAAACAAACGATCATGACAAGGCTTGCTTATCGTACACGGCAGGCTCAAAGACACCTGGTTCAGAAGTAGCACTTAAGTCCAACAAATATTTTATAGTAATTCCTCAATATCTAGTCTGTTTCAATGACATATTCTAGCCAATTGATGCGACCTATGGATGGATGACGGACCCTTTCAGATTAAATCAGATCTAGAAGTTTAAAGCTGCTGCAGTCCAGCCATTCACATAAGCACCAAAATCCTATACCATAAATGTTCTACTAACTCCTTTTACAACAAATAAAATGAACTCGTACCAAGCACTAATGTAAACAACATTTTTGTGTGCATCAAACTCATTGATGGTCAAAGCTTCTTCTCCCGCTATGACTACTGAAACCATACATTTCAAATGGAATTCTTCCTATAGAGAAAAGAGCAATCCAATCATCTTCCTTAACTCCAAGTCCGTAACAAAGAGATTACTCCATTTCACTCTCAAGTATTGTGCATTACTCAGATAAGACAAATACATAACCCAGACATAGATCTTTAGACTCACTTATCTAATCGAGGAAGTGAGAACTCATTAATTACATATTAATGGATAATGATAGAGTTAGCTCTCCCTAATAATCCGAATGTAGATCAAGTTACAGCAAAGATAACCATAGAAAAGATCTTAGTCGATCTTACTTCATTTCTTTTTGACACCCTTTCACGGGTTGACATCTGATCCAACATTCAAACCACCAAAATCGATCAAAGAAGTCCTTACATGAAAATGCACAAGAGTCTCCACGCCCTCTAAATTTTCTTGACAGGAAAGTTATTCGCCAAACAGCAAGGAAAAGGCCTCTTCAATCATCCCTTTTTGTAAGAATAGATGCAATTACCATTTCATAATTTGGGATCTCAAGAATGAAAACATCCTCAATTCTACGTGAATTTTTACGTAAGCCTCTCATTTGCTTCTCTCAATGGAAGTTTCACTTTCGGGGTGCTCATTCTAACTTAGTTTTCTAAAATGAATCAACTATATTCCCAACTTCATGTGCTAAGCAGTAGACTTTCTTCATCTATGATCTTCCTTTTTTTATTTCATTACTTTTTTGTAACAGATTCAAAAGGGGTGATGCAGTGTTGCAAGTAGCAACTACTTTTGAGTACAAATTTGTGTAGTATGCCTTGCAAGGAAAATACAAATATTTCTTGCAAGTTAGCAATAAGGAAGAAAATTATCCTTGAAAATGCATCTAGTCATCTAAATGAACCAAACTAGAACAAAATATCAGCCTACTACGTACAATAAAAAATCTATTTCGAAAAGGAAAACAACCCTACTTCCATCATCGGGAAACAAGCTAAGCGACCCAATTATTGAAACTCCACATAATACGACATATCAACAGAAAATCTCAGCACCAACCACCTCTCCAAACCACAAGCCACCAGACAAAGGGTCCGATTATTTCACCGTCTATCTACAGGCTACAGCTCATATGCAGAGGCAAACAACCTATGTTCTAGTTTTTTAAAAATTATATCATCCTCATACCCCCACCCCCCTTGGACAACACCTCCATCCTAGTATACAAATGCACCAATCGTTTTTTACTTTTTTTTCTCAGACATTTGAAAAATTAATTAAGTGTGGTCTTGAGGAAAAAAAACCTGGTAAAGGCCTTCAGCATATCAGGCCGTGTCAAAAGTCTTGAGAGTAGCAGGCCAGAAATGGTACGCATGGGACCTGCATTTGAAAGGTAGTCCTTGGAGAATTCCAATATCCTTAGGACCAGAGGTGGTGGCTCATCTCCTTTAAAAGACCCAGTTTGTGAGATACTTGAGTCAACAGAAGAAATGTCAAAAGGAACTAGAACAAGTATAGATAGCCACAACAGCACTACACATTTTGCTTCCATTTCTCCTGTGCTTTCTTGGCGCAAAGATGATGTCGTATTCGTACTGTGGCACTTCTCCATGAGAGATACAGCAAGTTCTAAGTCAGAAACCTGATGTGGGAAGAACTTGGTAACAGCCTTGTATCCACAAACAGTCACTAAAGTATAGATGATTATGCAAACAGGCTTGACCACTTCAAGAATTTCATCCGACACTGTTCCTAAATCAATTGTCTTGGAACGGATGATGGACATCAAAGGAGAAACTATGCTTTCAAGGTAAGGCTCAACTAGCTGTCCTTCCTGCTGATACTTGTCCATCTGTACAATATAATAAACAATCTTCAGAGATATGGAGAAGTAACACAGAACCACTGACCAAAAGATATGAAAGACAACCTCAAAATATTACATTATGACACCAGCAAAGACCACAAAATAACCATATTATACAACCCAGGAAGAGAACTACTAACCAACTTAATTTAGCACAAAACAAGGTAACGAGTGAACCATATCAACATGTCTAGGTGTGAATCTAAAGTTAGCACATTTCTCTATCAATCCCATAAAACAGTGATTTTTGGCAAACAACGCTAAGCTGGCACACAGATGCATAGAGCAGAGAGATATTCAAATTGTTCCTAATACAACGAGGCAGGCAATATGGAGAAAATGAAGTGATAGAAGAATCATCATGGAATGAAGCAACTGCCACAGCTGCCCTCAAGTAATTGCACAAATAACAATTAAAATCCAATGAAAGGTGATATGCATAATGAAGTTATGTCCACCCTTAAATGAAGGATGAACCATCAACCATCTGTGTGGCCTGTGGATTTTTAATTACAAGGAAAGAGCGGCATGTGGTAATGAAAGGGACTGAAGACCCTTAAACTAGTGGTATCCCTGCCAATCTCCCAGAGGAGACCAGGGATCAAGTCCTGGGGAAGCTCTTTGGGGTAAAAAAGGGAGGGGGTTGTCTTTACTCTTTAGTTCTGGGCCTATGTTGAATCCCTAGGAGGAGGGTAGTCCCCGGTGATCCATAAACCTACCAAAAAAAAAGTGGTGATGAAATAGATTCTACTCCCACAGTTCCATTGTCAATCAGAATTTGAAAAAAGTCTCTACCTTTCAAATATGATAACTCAAGGGAATATTACCTATAATTCTACCATCCTGGATTTATTACTTAATCCAGATGACTAGACATGCCAAAAGACCTTACGACACTATAACCATTCCTCGTCTATAAATCAAGGGGGTGGATGCCAACTATTCTAGGCCAAATCCAAACAGAAAAGAAAAACAACGGCAATTTCCTTGTACGCATAATGCATCTCCGCACTACCCTTGCCTATAGTGTGCCACCTCTCACTATTCAGCCCAACCAATCACTACTAGGACCAACTACTCACAAGTCCACAACCAAAAAATGTGTCATGAATAAATCTTCCTTAATATTGCACGTCACGGTTAAGTTCCATCCTGCTCGCCCCCAGATAGTACTTAGGAACCGTATAGCAATAACTCACCCATCCAAAATACTCATATAATCCATCCTGACATGTCCCCAATCTACTTCCTGTTTTCCTCAACACAATACACTAACTACTCTTGTCTTATCCACAAGTCAAGAGTTCTCATACAAATCAGACATTGAAAAAAAAAAAATCTAGTTCTAATGAACCGTGAATCGAACGAATCAGCTGTAACGACGAAGCGATAGGACTAGGCAAGTAGGCAACTGAATTAACTAAATCCATATACTCACTTCTTAATATCCAGGTCAAATTATCATCCACACACCAAAAATATACACTACATTCATCAAAAAGTAGCCGCAAGCCGCGTATTCTACATAAACACTTCCTATAGAAATCGATATATACTCAAAACCCTAAATTAGATTCTAACAACATATATATCGAAATCAAGAGCTCAAACAAAAAGTAACGATTAAAAAGCAAAGTTTATAGAGAAAAACAGAGAGATGAGAGAGAGAACAATACAATATGGCGGATCTTGTAAGCAGAGGAAAGATTGGAGACGCGACCGAGCGAAACGATGTCGTCGAGAATGGATTTGACGACATTCCATTCTTGAAGGAAGTACTTCTGTAAAACCCTCTCTTTGCAAGCGAGCTCATCATCTTCTTCCACTGGTTCGTCTTCTTCGTTGGCATTCGTTTTCACCACCATTTTCGTAATTTCTTCTGGTTTTTGGTTTGATGTTGCTGCATCTTCTATGGCTACCATTTCTCTCTCCTCTTTTCGATTCCCGCCAGCAGGAACAGTCGGAGAGTGCGAGTGTCGAGTCGTGAAATTAACCTCGTTTTTTATTGGGAGAAAGTCCAAGTTTATCACCTTGGTAAATAAACTTTGTAATTGAAGTAGAATTGCGTATCCTCGGTTCTTTTATTATTGAAGGATTTCCCTTTTTATGTTTTCTCTTTACGTTTCCTCTTATTACGGGTCCTTTTTTTCATGCTTTCTTAATCAGCTTACAAAAGTCTGGCCCTTATATGTTGCGATTATTAAATAACGTAGGAAATAGTAAAAAAAATCAACAAAGTGGAGTAGTTTAGTCTCTCTTCGACTAGACATCACTAGACACTACATGTGTGCTTCTACGCAATGAATTAAAGTCATCAATATTAGAACCTACCTTGGAGGATACCAAGCCACTAGTTTAGTCTCTAAATATTACAACGTGATACATCCATTAAGCTGAAAACTGAAAACAGAAGATCTGGACCATTAAATGAGATAAATTAGATCCGACGCTCCTCCACGACTATGAAACACCATTCTCTCTCTTCGAAGACCCCAACTTTTGCCATTCTCATTCTCTCTTCTGACCACAAATTCATCATACAACAATGGAAAATCTCCATTTTCTCTCTCCTCTCACCATTAAATCTACCATTCCCTAGAATTCATGTCTTCTAAATTCTAATGCTTGAATTCGAAACCTATAAAACTTGTGGGTTGAAGAAATTCGTGAATAAACTTGTGGGTTGAACAAACCTATGGCGAAAACGAAAACCAGCACCATAGCAACAGAAGCGAGAAGCTCAACATTCATCTTTCTCTCTCTTATCTCCGAGTTATAGTGAGATTCAAACAACTGCAAAAATGGTGAAACAAGAATAGAGAAGAAAACCAGCAAAATTGGAGGAAATAATTCGATAATAACATCAAATGTCTCCAATCTCTTTTTTTCGGCCCCGATTTTTCTTTAGAAAATCCCGATTTTGAATGATGAAAATTGAAACAAAATGTTGTTTGATAATTTCAAGGAAACTCCATATTATAGCACTTATGTTGATTAGAGGAACTTTTTGGTGCTAATTTTAGCTCAGTTTTGCTGATGACAATGATTGATTTTATTTAAGCGATTTGCTAAGTCATGGAGCTGCAATTGGAATTGATTAGATTTTCGCATTTTTGTGAAAGTTGAGAGAAATAGAAAAGGGAAGAAGATGAAGGTTGAAGAAGATGAAGGTTGAAGGAGAAGGTGGGGAAAACTTAAAGTTACTGTAATATTAGTCATAGTTACTCTTATAATACTCAAAGTTACCCTTAAAAAATGAAAAGTTATCTTAACATAATAAAGTTGCCTTTAAAGTGGTAAAAGTTACTCTTATTATATATAAAGTTGCCCTTTAAATATATAAAGTTACCCTTAATATAACAAAGTTACCCTAAAACTGGAAAAAGTTACCCCTTAAAAGCTATAAAGTTGCCCCAAGAGTGTTAAAAGTTACCCCGTTTTCAGTTTTCAGATTAAGAATTGTTTTCAGCGGATCTCACCTCCTATATATATATATATATATATATATATATATATATATATATTGTTACATACTCCCTCTGTTTTTTTTATCTTTCTCACTTAGAATCTTGACACTATTCATGCTTAGAGAGAATCTTCTCAATTGTTTTCAATTTACAAGAAAAAATTTAGTCATGTGGGGTCTTGTTTGATTCGTCTCAATTAGTACATTATTAATATTCAATCGTTATAATTTTTATAAATATATAATGAAAGATATTTAAGTTCAAATAGGTGCATTGGGAGACGCGCACAGGAAAGTGAGAATGATAAAAAAAAAACAGATTGAGTATCAGTTTATATATATATATATTTATAACAATATTTTCATATATATAAATGTTTCAACAGTGCATGAGGAGCCATTGTATAAACTGATATGAAAATATGTTAAAATGGTAAGAAAATGCCTTAAACTGATAAAGAATATGCATAAACTAATAAAATAATATGCATGAACTAAAGTGACTAGATTGCATCTCGTTCATTCTAAGACCGTTACGTGTCTCAACCAATATACTTTCTTTAATTTTTTTGTTAGACCCAATAAGGGGGGAAATTTGATGCGCCTCAAGTTTGAAATTAATATGAGTAGCCACATATTAAGGTTGTTTGGTAGCGAAATCATATGCTAAATGTGCTTCTATAAGTTTATACTAGTAATTTATGCACGCAATGCGTGCGTGAACTTCAAAAAAAATCTAGATATTTTGGGCAGAAATTCTAGACATAAAAAAATAAAAAAAAATATTACATATACATATTTGTTTAGTTAAGGCTCTGTTTTGGGAGGCATTTTAGGTGCCTAAAATGATAAGTTGCTAAAATGAATTAGGTGTGTTTGGGAAATAGCTAAAATAAAAATTCAGTTCCTAAAATGACTGATTTTGACAAGGTAAAAAAAGTAACGTTTGAAAATCAGATACCTAAAATCAGGTACCTAAAATCTTGGAAAATAACGTTAATTGGAAAATATATTACGGCTCACAACCACAATTCTCTCTCATTCTCTCTTCCCTGCTGCGTTGGCTTCGTCCCTCTGCTTGCGTTGGCTTCGTCCCTCTTGCATCTATCGGGTATCACGTCCAATTTCATTATTCATCTCCTTGAAATCCCATTACGATTTTTCTTGCAATTTTGTGCAATTGCAAATGTGTGGCTGGGTATGATTTGAGATAAAATTAATTTTTTACGGTTTTTTCACCAAATGCCCCAGAGTTTTCCACGAAATTCACCGGGCACCCTCGCATTTTGAAAATACACAGGTACCCCTCGGTTTCAACATAATACACCCAAATGCCCTTAGTGACTAACGGCGTTAACCGTTTGTTAGTCTTAACCCTAATTAAACCCTAATTAGCCTTAATTAACCTAACTAAACTCTAATTTCTAACCTTACCCTAACCTTAAACCCTAACCTAACCCTCCCCTGCCCTCCCAGCAGCCCCCGTCCCACCACCCCCTTCCTCCAGCTGTCCCAGCGACCCCCACCCCCACCGCCTGACCCCCCCTTCCCAAGCCCCGCGCGTCCCATACCCCTCCCCCAGCCCGGCACCCTCTCACTACCCCTCCCCCCCCCCCTCGCGGCCCCCCCCCCCCCCTTCGCCGCCCCAACTCGATTTCCCACCACCCCAGTCGAATTTCCCCCCCGACCCTCGTCGATTTTCGCTCCCCAACCCCCCGGCGTTGCTTTCTTCTCTCCCTCCTCTACTCACGCTGCGAAAATCGATTAGCTTTGTGTGGGTGCGGAAATCGGTTCCGACCACTGCGTGTGGGCTGCGAAAATTGGCGGGGTGGGGGGTTTTGCGGAGTCGATGGGGCGGGGGGGAGAGATGTGGAAATCGACGGGGGTTGGGAGAGGAGGGAGGGAGGAGGAGGCTGGGGGGGGGGGGAGGGGAGGAAGGCTGCGGGGGGGTGGTGGGAGGGTGGGGGAGGGGGGTGGTGTGCTTGGTGGTTAGGGTTATGGGGTTAGGGTTAAGGTTATGGATAGGGGTTAGGATTAGGGTTAGGGTTAGTAGTTAATTAGGATTGAAAATAACAAAATAAGGGTTAATGACTAACGGCGGTTAACGGCGTTAACCGCCGTTAGTCATTAAGAGTATTTGGATGTATTGTTATGAAACCGAGGGGTACCCCGTGTATTTTGAAAAGTGCGAGGGTACCTCGTGAATAAACCGAAAACTCGGGGGCATTTGGTGAAAACACCGTTTTTTTTAATGCATTGGAGTACATTAACTATAGAGATTAAGAATTTTATTGGAATCGATTGAATAGAAGATGGGATCCTACTCTAGATCAAATAGAATACAAACCGGTGGTTGCGATTGAATAGGGCATAAAATGGTGGGTTTTGTAATTTAATCTGGGGGGTTTTAAGTTTGTAGGGGTTAAGAGTTAAGTGGAATGATTAAAATTTTGACGAAAAAAATTGTTGTGCTTGTATATTGTGTGATGGTGAGTATATCTTTTACCATGTGTATTCTGATTCAATTGGTTGGTAGTAGTATGGTTTTTTTGGGGCAATATTAGAATAGTTTTAAAGTATCATGTTCTCTTTTTTTACTACTTTGTTTTATCACAATACTTGTTTGTGACGTTCAAAGATGTCTGTCTGATAGCTTTTGTCTGCACAAACTTCAGTATAACTAAGATCTTAGTGAAGTCTCAGGAGCACTATCATTTTTGGACATTTTAGGATTGCTTGAAAATTATTGCTAGTGGTAATTTTGATATAGAATATCCTTTTTTTATAGATGGCGCCAACAAATGAAAAAAAGGAGGGGAATTTCATATGGACGAGATGATGACATGATAGTTTTTGTGACATTTTGATCGCCTCATCGATGATAAAAGTAAAAGGACGTGCGGTTAAGTGGGTATTAGTTCATGATGAGTTTGAGAAAAGAATTAAGCGCAAATGTCCAATAAAAAGTATGAAGAATAAGTATGATTGGATGAGGAGAGATTGGCGGCTTTGGAAATTCTTAAAAACGGGAAGCTGGGCTTGGGTGGGACCCTACTACGGGAAGATCAAAGCTTCAAATGAATGGTGGGAAAAGAAAATTATGGTGAGTATCATATTGCTAAATCATATTAATTTTTGAATAGATTTGTTTTTATAAGTTAAATTTATAATACTACCTTTGCATTTTGTAGGAGAAACACGAAGTAAAAAAGTTTCGAAATAAAGGACTAGCTCCTTAGATAGAAGATTATGGAATAGGGTGTATGAAGATGGATATGCTCTTGGTGAACATGTTGTGTCGGCAAGTATTGACCCGTCGAGTGTGATTGCGGTTAATATGGAAGGCTGAAAGAAGTGGTCGGGGGTGTTAATGAAAATGATCGAGCACTCGGGATATTTACCACTGAATATTATCTGACTTAGATAGTGTGGATAGTTTAGGGCCAAATTTTTATAGCAATTTACTAAAAGATGTCTCATCCCAAGTACCCGGTTTTTCTGTTAGTGGTGATTGGGAGTACGCAAGCACCCGATTTAGGTGTTAGTGGTGGTTCTAACACTCAAATTCCAATCCTTGGTTCTCGGGATACTACGGGTAGTGAGCCCTCCAACCTGAATGGTAAAAATGGTACTAGATGCTCTAAGCAACCTCAAAAATGTGGTACAAGAACTACAAAATCCATACCAATGAAACGTAAGGGAAGACAATCTAGTGGATCGGCTATGTTATCTAGTCACATTAACACTATGGTAAACACTTGTAGTCGAAGCATTGGAATTAATGGAGTCGGGCGTTGATCATCTTGGTAGTGTAAACACCCAACGCACATATAATGATACTAGTATTGCTACAACATTGACTATTATTAATGGCATGTGTGCTTACGGATGTGGCCTTATAAAGAATAGTGACTTATGGTGCTTTTTAGTTCGTTTGATCGAGGACGGTGCGAGAAGAGAAATTTTCATAAAAATGGATGATGATGAATCAAGGATGACTTGGTTGGATTACATGCATACTCAAGGCATATGAATGGTTTCCTGTTAGACTCATTTAGTTGCTTTTATGTTTTAGTTTCATTTCGAGATTAATAAATTAATGAAGTCAATATGACTAGTAGTTTGTATTACAGGTTATTTTTTTTATTGGCGGACACTCGTGAGTGACGAAAATTGAATTATGTTTTTGTGTGTTATAAAATTATATGTAAGTTTGATTAAATTTTTGCAATCTTATTATATGGTTACTAGGTACACACGATGAACATTGAAAGGAGAAAGAAGAAAAGACAGAAATTGTTTTGGGTGCTAACGACATGTAATACATGTGCTATAACAACATATTTTTGTAAGTATATCTACAAGAACCATACATGACTTCCAACCAAACAGGAGAAGACTGGATGAACGATGTTTTAAACGGACATTACATACGATGCATAAATGCTTTTAGGATGGAATCAAGTGTGTTTAGAAAATTGTGTGAAGAACTACATCTTACATATGGACTGGAACCAAGTAAGAAAATGACTGTTGTTGAAAAAGTCGGTATATTTATCTATACTCTTGCATTGGGTATATCTAATAGAGAGGTAGCAGAACTATTTCAACGTTCTAGTGAGACTTTTTTTTTTTTAAAGAGTAATAAATATATATTAACAAAGTATGAAAAAATCTCAGTAACAGACAACAGCAAGTACCTAAACTTAGAATGACTTACAACTGACACTACAACCACAAGAAACCCCAGCAGCACTCTAAACAAGCAACCAACCAACAAACCCCAACAACAAGAGAAAAAGAAAACAACAAAAAAAACAATACAACAGCAACTACCTAATTACAGCTTCTAAGTCCTGCAACCAATTTTTGTCTTCAATGGACCATTTCTCAGTCACCTTAGCATGAGCACGCCAACTTACTGCACATTGGATATTCCTCACCACTTGACAGGGTCTTGGAACAGCATTTTGCCATAGAGCATGATTTCTTGCAATCCAAACATGGTACACCGTTTCTTTGCCGAGAGACATATAACATATTTCTTTGTCTTTTTTACTTCTATAGCCTCTGCCCCACTTCTTCCAGCCAGTATACAAAAATTCAGCTCCACTACTTCTGATCTGAAGCCATTGCATCACCATAGCACACACTTGATTACTAAAAGCACATCTGAAAAACAGGTGTGTGCAAGAATCCTGGCCATGAATACACAGTAAGCAATCTGTACTATTACATAGACCTGCAGCAGCAAGCCTATCCCTTGTGCGAAGTCTCCCAAGAGCCACCAGCCAAGCAATGACAGCATGCTTGGGCACATTCAAAGCATTCCAAACCCAAAAGTACCACCCCACTTTCTCATGTTGGCCTTTGAGCCAATTATACCCTGCTCTAATGGTGTATGTTTTATCAGAGTTTAGCCATTGATTCTCAGCATTGTATCCTGCCTTATACACATCTTTCACTCTACAAATGCCTTTCCACACCCAACTAGCATTAGTAGGAGCTTTATACTCCCACCAATTACTATTTTTAATATACACATGATGGACCCACTTGATTCATAACAAATCTTGTTTCCTTGCAACCTGCCACACATATTTCTCCACAGCAGCTACATTCCATGCTATACAATCACGCACTCCCAGACCACCATTTTTCTTTGGAAGGCACACCTAACTCCAGGCAACTGGAGGAGGTTTGCTCAGGAAGATTTTCCCTTCCCATAGAAATGATCTACACACTTGTGTTATCCTATTTAACACATTTTTAGGCAAAATAAAAATTTGTGCCCAATAAGTGTGTAGACTAAGCAAAACCGAATTCACCAAAACAATCCTAGCAGCATATGATAGATGTCTAGAACTCCAAGTCATAATTCTTTTCAGAATTTTATCAACTAATAAATCACAATCATTTTTGTTAAGCTTCTTGGATGTGATTGGAACTCCCAAATAACGGAAAGGAAACTCACCTTTCATAAACCCTGTAATCTGCAAAATGCTAGTTTGAATATTGTCAGGCACATTGCCAAAATAAATGGCAGTTTTTTCATTGCTTGCTTCCAAACCCGAAGTCTCAGCAAAAGCTTTGAGTGTTCTTTTCAATAGCACAGTAGAGCGTGCATCACCTCTACTAAATAACATCAAATCGTCCGCAAAGATCAAGTGGTTCAAGGCCAAAGGAGCACACCTATAATGGAACTTGAAATCATCCCTTCTACTCGTCCTCTTGCATCGATCGAGTAAAATATTCCATAGCAAAAACAAAGATCAAGGGGGAAATTGGATCCCCTTGTCTCAATCCTTTCTTGCCTTGGAAAAACCCACATAATTCACCATTGAAACTCAAGGAAAATGAGGGAGTTGTTATGCACACCATTATCCAGCTTACAAACTGCTGAGGAAAATTCATCTTTACAAGCAATTCCTTAATAAACTCCCAATTCAGAGAATCGTATGCTTTCTTTAAATCTACCTTCACAGTACATCTGGCAGGTTGATTCTTCCTTTTATAATGCTTCAAAATGTCATGGCAAAGGAAGTTATTATGAAGAATCACTCTATCTTCAATGAAGGCACTTTGAACAGGATTCACAAGATGAGGAAGCACCTTTTTCAACCTTGAACAAATCATTTTGGAAATGATTTTATAAATAACATTGCAACATGCTATAGGGCGAAATTGAGTGACATCCATAGGTTGCTCACACTTGGGAATTAAGCACAAGGTAGTTGCATTGATCTGCCTTAGCATCTTGCCAGTCTGAAAAAAAATCCAACACAACCTCAATAACCTCCTGCCCTACACAAGGCCATGTCTGTTTAAAAAAGTAACTTGTGAACCCATTAGGCCCAGGGGATTTGTCATTATCAATTCCAAACACAGCTTGTTTCACATCTTCCCCTGTGAAATTCATACACAGCAACTCATGATGTTCCTCAGTCAACACTGCATCCTCTTGTATTATTGAATGACTTACCTTTTTCCTCACAGAGTGAGTAGTACCCAGTAGCCCCTGGTAAAATTGCAAGAAGGCATTCTCTAAATCTTCATGATTCTCAGCCCAAACCCCTTCCATGTTCTTCAATCTGTAAACATGATTATAAGACCTTCGTTGTTTCAAACAGGCATGAAAATATGCCGTGTTAGCATCACCACCTTTTAACCAGTTTTGCTTGACTTTTTGCTTCAAAAAGCTAAGTCTAGCTTTATTCTTATCCTCATAATCCTCCCTTGCAATCTTCTCCTTTCTATCAGATCATAATTCCCGGGATCCTCTGAATCGACTGGAAGAAGCTTTAGCTTAGACATAGCTTCCTCGGCGGCACCGCTCTACATTCGAAAACCTGTTTTTATTCAGAGTTTTTAGCTCCTTTTTCAGCCATTTAAGCTTTGTCACCAATCTATACATTGGAACTCCAGTCACCCCCTTTTGCCACCCATTCTGCACTATACCTTGGAATTCTTCAGCTTGGACCCACATGTTGAAAAACCTAAAAGCTTTAGGTTTAGAAATCACATTGTCATTCAATTTTATGACACAAGGACAGTGATCAAAAACATTTTCAGGCAAAAAATTGGCAGTAGCATCCTTGAACATGTCCTCCATTCATCACTTACACACACTCTATCTATTTTTGAGAAAACTCTATCTTCTCCTTCTTGCTTGTTTGACCAAGTATAGAATGGCCCTGACATAGCAGCATCATGTAAACAACAATCTCTTAGGCATTGTCTGAATTTAGAGATTTCTTCAAGAGAGATAGCAGAACCTATTCTCTTATTCATGTTAAGGACATTATTAAAGTCACCACCAATAACCCAAGCTCCAGTGACATGCCTTCTCAATTGACACAACCCTTCCCATAACTCAGATCTCTCCACATGATCATTTGCACCATATACCATAGTGACAAAAAACTTCTTCTCCGTAGCTCTGTGCTGCACTAAACAATGAATATATTGAGTTTTCACCTCAATCACATTCACATGAAATTTTGTAGGAAGCCAAATGAACCATATCCTCCCTCCCCTATGTACTTGATAATTAGTGATGACACTCCAATTATCACATACTCTAGGATACACTTTATTGAAATTATTAGCTTTGACTCTAGTTTCCAACAAACCAAATAAACCTATGGAGTATTGGTGCAACAACCACCTAACATCTCCATGTTTGTGAGGACTATTTAAGCCCCTCACATTCCAAAACCCTATATTATCCATTAGGAGGATTTACAACCTCCTCACACACCACTTCCCCTGCTGTCACAACATCCTGCTGGTTTTGGTGTAACCATGGCTCTTCCTTTTCCAGTCCATTGTAACAATTAGCACCCACCTTGATAGATCCTGTCCCTCCTTCATCTCTAGTCTTTCCAGATCCACCCACATTCACCTCTAGAGCCTCCACCTCATCCTCTTCCCCTGCCGCTTCAATGATAGTTGCTAAGACTTGCTGTTTTGGCCCATTCACCTCTGTTGCTTGCCCAACATTTTTCTGAGTCTGCATAGCTGGAATCACAGTTTGTTGCATGTGCTTAGCGTTCCCCTTTACCACCCAACGCTTCCGTGGTTGAATTTTCTTTTGAGCAACTTCGTACCTCTTCTTCCTACACTCCTCCATAGTGTGACCAATACCCTTGCAGTCAGAACAGGCGATTGGTTTACACTCATATTGGACAACTTGACTCTGCATAATTCCTTTTTCATTCACATAAACTATTTCAGTAGGAAAGTCTTGATCAATAGAGACCTCCACCAAAATACGAGCATAAGCCAATATATCCTTTTGAGCCGTAGCTCTATCTGTCCTAATAGGCTTACCCACGATCCCCACGAAGCTTATTAAGGGTCCCCTTGCCCCCATACTTCAATGGTAAGGCGGGTAATTTGATCCAAGTTGGCCCGACCTTAATATCCTCCGCATTCAAATCAAGATCGGGGTGCCAACTTTTCACAATCACGGGTTTCTGTCATATAGTATTGATCCTGCTTTGCCCTGACCCTCTCTTTGTCTTCTTTAGATCGAAACCTCACCATAAACACACGTTATCCATCATTGCCACCTTATGTACTCCAAATTGTTTCCAGACTCGTCTAATAAAACCATCTATTATCCCAAATGGAGGTTTAACTGCTAGAATATAACACACAACAACTGACTCCCAGTATTCAATTTCAGTTTGGACATCCTCTATTTGTAATAGTCACAACATTCTCCTTAACAATTTCAATTAATTGATTCGAAATTGATTTTGTTAAATCCAATCCTTCTTCATTCAGATTGTGAAATAATGAATGTCTCCAACTAGCTTGATGACTAGTTTCAGGCATACCTGGATTGCTTGCTAGTTGTTGCATCGGAATTGGAGATGGGTTAACTGGACCATGTCTCGCCGGAGTTCGGATTGATTCAATCCAACTCGCCGTCTTACTCCTTCTTTGCTAAAAACGCTTCATGATCTGGTTTGACATAGTCTTATCAATCGACTCCATAGATTGAGTTTCCTCTTCATCTTCAGTGGACCAACTCAAGGCAGGGACTTCTTGCATCTCATTCACATTTCTCGTCTTCTTCGCATCCCCGGATTGAGGAATCTTATTCTTTCCTTTTTGTGAGACAACTTTCTTCTTTTGATTTTTAGCACTCTTACTCTCCACCCTTACTCTTCTTCGCTCCTTTTGCCATAGCTTCAGACAAGCTGAGGAATGAAGAATTTGAAAGATGAAGAAAGCACACAAAATCGTCAAAAACCTAGAGAGAGGCGGGATTTCTCTCTCTAGACTCTCATGGTATACCTACCATTAACTTTTACAGAACAATAGATGAAGAAAATTGACAAACTTCTGGTGAGACTATTAGTAGAGCATTTCATGAAGTTCTAGAAGCAATTAGTGGTTGAAGTAGGGGTTATATGGGTCTTGCACGTGATATAATAAAGCCAAAGGATAGAAGCTTTCCAGATATACCAGCCCAAATTGAACATGACTCAAGATACATGCCAAATTTAAAGGTACGACTTCATAAACTCATATTGAGATTTTATAATTATACAATGTAATTAAATATTGGCATAATATTACACAATTTATCATAATTACTTAAGCTTATTTATCCTTCATTATTTCTAAATATAATAGGATGCTATCGGGTGCATTGATGGCACTCATATAGATGCATGCATTCCTGAGGCAAAACAACTGCGTTATAGAGGAAGGAAAGGAATCCCTGCTTTCAATGTCATGGCTACATGTGATTTTGATATGTGTTTCACTTTCATTTCTGCTGGATGGGAAGGATCTGCTCATGACACTCGTGTTTTTCTCCATGCGCTTCACACACCAGAATTAAACTTTCCGAAACCACCTGAAGGTATGTAGGATCTCCTTCTAATAATTACTTGAAGTTTTATATTTTTTAACCCATTGTTTTATTAATCTATTACAGGTAAGTATTATTTGGTTGATAAAGGATATCCAGATAGAAAAGGCTATTTGATACCATATCCAAAGACAAGGTATCATAAGGATGAATATCAACATAAGCCACCAACTAGTGAAAAAGAAGCTTTCAACCGTTCTCATTCTTCCCTTCGAAGTTGTATCGAGAGATCATCTGGAATTTTGAAAAAAAGATGGAAAATATTACGGTAAATGCCACAGTTCAGTATTAATACTCAAATTGATGTCATAATAGCCACCTTTGCCTTACACAACTACATACGAAAAAGTTCAACAAATGACCTTATGTTTAGTGTGCTCGATAATAATCCGGATTATATGCCAAACGAAGAAATCCCGGACGTTGCTAATTACAGAAGTAGCGAAACATCAAGAGAGACTTCTAAAGAGATGGATTTGGTTCGTGACGGTATTGCTAGTCAAATATGGAGTAGAAAATAATTTGTTATTGTATTTTACAAGTATCGTATTTTTTTGTATTATGACGGTTTCACGCATAATATGATAGTATAAATTTAGATAAATTCGTTTCATAATTACTTATGGAGAAGTAGCGAAATATTTTTGTTTGAGTTATGATTTGAAATATTTATATTGTTTTTTTATTATTTAAATACATTGAAATAAATTAGTGTTGAAATATATAAATAAAAAAATTACAAAATTTAAATAATTAATCAACTTATGCAGCTAGTTCTGCCAAATAGTAAAACTAATCAGCTACCTTATCAGTTTCAGCACCTTATCAATTTCAACTATACCTTATCAGTTTCAGCTACCTTATGAGTTTCAGCTACCTTATCAGTTTCAAGCTTTCAGCTACATTTCAGGAAGTATTGCCAAACAGACCCAATATACATATACATAAAGCCTAATCCGAGGGTGATTCCACCTGATCGAGATCATAAACTGATTTCTATTGCAATTCGATCAAATATTGGTGGGAATCCAGCGAGTCAAAGACAATTATGGCTAAAATAAGCAGTTAATAATTTAAAATTCCTACTAAATACTAGCACAAGTGTACAAATAAAACAAATTAATCTCAAGTATCTTAAGTTTGTAGATTGTACTCCTTCCTTGGAACAAGTCTTTCTAACACAGCTGTGTTGGTGTTCCCCCTTGCTTCTGATTTCTGCAGCATATTTTTTGGGAGGATTCTAACATCACATGGACACCCTACTAGAGTATTCGATATTTCAAAGGCATTATGTAATTTTATTAAGTAGCTTCTTAGTGTAAATGATAAAACATGCATATATAATCAGTACTTATCTTTATTTCTCCTTCATTTAGTAAACGATATACAAATTAGTACGTAGATAATCAATCTCAAAACTACTTTAATTCATGCTATAGTCTGTAATCTATATACATAAATGCTCTTTTGAAATAGGAGAGTTTGGAAAATTAAATAGAACAAGAAAATAATTAGTTGATCTCTAATTTTATTTTAATCATTGATAATAAAAAAAATTATATCTATAGTTGTTACACAGTGATTGAGAGCGGTTGCTAATGGATTTTCGGGCGCTTCAGCATTCATATAGTTGAGTCAATTACTATACCTTGCATACATCATTCAAGCTAAGCTAGACCTCGGAGTCACTACACACTACACGAGAAGTGAGAAGTAAATACTTTCTCTGTTTTTTTTTTTACTTGTCAGTTTTGAATTTTCCACTTTTCACAAATAGTGACTAAATATAATACAAACTTTAGCAATACGAGATGTTGGATTAAATCCCAATATATATTTACAAGATTTCAACTTTTTATAATTTTCACAAACAGATTATTAGAGACGATGTAATGGTCAAAGACTCAAAGTTGTGTATTGATAAAGGGTAAAAATCAAAACTTTGTAACTAAAAGAATACGGAGGAAGTATTAAAATTAATATGATTTCAATTCAATTAAACAGCTAATAGTAAGAAGTCCAGCATATGGTAGATGTATCTTTCTCCACAAATGTGTAATTTCAGCTGGTCTCTTGAAGGCAGTTGGATATCATATATTTGGATTCATTGACTAGGCACTAGCTATACGTTTTTACTTAAACTTATAAGTATTTCTGTTCAGGTTTTTAGCTTTTAAGGTTTTTTTTTCATTAAAAATCAAAGGTAAATAATAGCAAATATAAATATATTCTCTATTAGTTAAGTCTTATGTTTCGTAACACTTGCTATTTTTTCGTTTATCATTAGATCGTTTGATACAAGAATTTACTGCTTACTAATGTAATTACACATTTTTGTAACAATATTTATTGCGTAACCACATGTCCACATTAGCAAAATGCTAACCGCTAACAATATATATCAACCAAAGTTTATTAGTAATGAAGCACCATTTAGTATTTTTTGCAATTTGCATAAGATATTCATATATAACCATTATTACAAAACTTTGCTGATATTATTACTCATAATTACAACTTTCAGTATACAGTAACTTTGTAGATCATTATGTAAACTTTGTAGTATAGATAACAAACAAAGCATGCTTTGTAGATCCAAAGAATTAATTAAAACACAACTAAATAATAAATAATTTCATAACAGTATATAGTATATATTATAAGACTAATTAGTAGCAAATTTAAACACTTATCCATGCAAACACCTTCACCAGAAAAACCTCCATTATCTTACGGCCTAAGATGACTTTTTGCACGAGTAAATCTATGCCTCATAATAAAGCGATTTACCAAAGCCAAAGCATTACTTGTAACTTGGGTAACACCATCCACCTTTGCCCTAACCCTACTCCTTACAATCTTGCCATGCACGTTACCTTCGAACGCGGCAGCGCAATTGATTTGATCTGTAAGTGCAGTACTAGTCCAAGTTTCAACGTTACTAGTATACCATGCAAAATTATCAAAAGTTACTTGATCACTACATCTTTGAAGTTCTCTTAATGATAGTCTAAGTTGAAATACACTATCATTTATTTGGTCTATGCAATCTCCTATTGCTTGAGCTTCTTCATAATGTGATCTTCTGAGCCTACGAGCCATCTTGGTTAAGTAGGCTCGTGTAAATCTAGCCTCGGTTATGCTCACCCGTAACGCTATTTGAGCTAGGTGTTTATGGCTAAGGTTGGTTGAGTTAACGTATCTTGAAAGAGATTTTTCACACACTTCAGGGTAGAGGGTGGTTCTACATGAGATAATGACAAATGCTCTAGCCCTAGAGCATCGTCGGCAGCTCGCGACGCTGCCGGCGAGGAGGAGGAGGGAGAGTGAGAGTAATAGGAGAGGGGTGGTGTATTTTGCCATATTGGTTGATGTTATGCGTATGATTTTGGCTTGGGAGTTTTCGGAGGTTGAATAATTTGTGTGAGGTATTAGAAGGGTTAGAGCTAAGAAGGTGTATATATAGAACTATAGAAGAAAGGTATATATATAGTGTCTTAATTATGTGCCAGCCTTATTTTAGGGTCAAATGTTACCCATGTGCATAAATTAAGTGCTAGTTGAGCTTAGCTTAAGGTCAAAGCTTAAGAGCGAGATGAATCTTAGGAAGATTGGTAATAGATCTCTTTAATCGTAAATTTCTATTTAATCATTTAGTATTAGATTTCAAGATATACGCATCTATATGGAACTGTGAGAGATGCCTTGGACTTAAGAAAACAATACATAAAAAGAATAATATAATGATCGATTAGATATATTACATAAGAGATTGAGGTGTTAGATCTAGGGTTTCTCAACATTAACAAACATACCAAGTATGCTTATTTGAAAAAAGTTGATATTATTGGCTTAAAGTTAGGACACAGTTGTGACCAGGAATAGTGCTAGCTGTTCTTTTCAACAAAGAATTGAGAATAATATATATGTATACTTCATCCGTTTACATATAATTGTTATATATACTTACACTTTTTACGCATGTTAATGCAAAACTTGGAGAACTAATATCTCTAGTTTTGTGTTTGTAAAAATTATAAAAAAATACATGTTAATAAAATACATATTAAGACGAATCTAACAAGATTTGACATGACTATGTTTGTATTCACACATAAATCACAAACAATGATCAAAGTGAAACTTATGAATAGCGTACTAGATAACATTCTACAATGTTCTATAATAATTAAATCAGATATTGATGCCATACTTTAAAATGTTTGGGCCTCTATCTCTTTATAATAAATTAATTTTTGTTAAGATCACCTTCAAATATTTGTGACAATCACTTTATCAACAAGCAAAGCTGTTATACATACACATAATCACTTGATAATTACTCCCTCCGTTTCATTTTAATTGTTACACTTTGATATTTAACACTATTCACAAATTTCACTTTGACCATCATTTGTGATTCATATGCGGATGAAAATATAGTCATGTGGGATCTTGTTAGATTTATCATAACATGTATTTTATTAATATGTACTTTTTTTAATTTTTACAAACACAAAACTAAAAATATATGTCCTCAAACTTTTGCGTTGGCGTGCGTAAAAAGTGTAAGTGTGTAGATTAAAAATGAAACGGATGGAGTATATACAAACCACCAAAATGCTAGCAAGCAGCAAAGACCGATGGCATGTATCACTCCGAGATATAGCAGCAGGCTTGCATGTAAATCCTCGATCTGTCAACTACTTTTGAATGCAAAATGAGAAGCTTAGCCAGCATAGAAGCATTACTTAGTATTTCATATAGTATCATGTTACATAAAAATAATAGTTAACATTTTCTTACATTATCGTTTGACAGGATTGACCTTAACTCTTATTTATATTGTTTTTACTGTAATGAGTAATGACAGCAAAGTCAACGAAAAGTTTTAAAATAAAAAATACACATCCTATGTAGCCACAGTTAGCAATATTATTAAAATAAGTTTTCAGTCTAACAAGTAAATATGTTGCAGCTCATGTTAGCCTGTAATTATAGATAAAAAAAAAAGGCATGTCAATGATGTCATGATGAAAAAGAACGTAAAATTTGTAAAGTTATACCTGAGAGTGAGATATATATCATAAAAATCAAAAACTGAAAGTATAGGGTTTACACAATGAATTGTGTAAAGCTTATTGATTATGAAAAATAACATAAACAAAATGCATAAACTTCTTTTAAGGTGTCTTTTCATTTGACTATGAAACAATTTAATGTAATGTTTTTTTACTTATTTTATGGGGTAAGTAATGTAAATGACTTTTGTTAGACATGAGTAATGATCTTTATATAATTCTCAATCCAACTTTATTTAGAAGTCATTTTGTATATTGGAAGTAGGAACGAAAATAATGAGATCCTTACCCTAAATCGCCAACATGCTACAACTCGTAGGAGGTTGGCTATGTGACCTAGAAGTTATTAGGCTCACTCTATCCTTAGTATCATTGGCCTTAAGTAAGCTTGGTAGCATTATAATTAGTTTTATATGGTAAGAGTTAATATCCTACTAGCAAACTTGCTTAATTCTTTGTACAAGTCAATCCAATGCAACTTAATCTCCAGGACCCTCGGAAAGAAAGAAGTTAAAGAAATCTCTATTCTTAGAGTCATTAAAAAAGTTGACTTTGTAATAACCTTAAAATTATTTTATAACCTTAAAATCAATCAATATATATATATAAAGGAGAAATTTTTCGGGAGCATAGGGAGCTTCTCAAGATTTTGAGCTCATAGAGTGCGCCACGTAGGATTGCCACGTCATCAATTTATATTTTTATTTTTTACAAAAATAGAGTTCTAGATAATTTAAATACATATAAGGAGATTTGGATAAGCGAAAATTAGAGTTTGGATTTGAATCAACAACCTAAATTATTATATCATGAAAATTGTGTATAACTTTTGCTACGTAATTCGGAATATTATAATTTTTGTACCATTGGAGAGTGCTCGAAATATGCTTCGAAATAAGATTCATTTATAATATAGTTGTACAACTTATGAAATATAGAGCGCCGTGTATGATTGTCATGTCATCAATTTTTATTTTTATATTTGTTCTAAAAATAGAGTTCTACATAGATTTAAATAGAGTCTTGGATAAGCAGAATTTAGAGTTTCGTTTTGAATGAACAACCTAAATTATTGTATTATGTAAATTGTGTATAACTTTTGCTGCCTAATTCAGAATATTATAATTTTTGTACCATTAGATAGTGCTCGAAATATGCTTTGAAATAAGATCCATTTACAATATAGTTCTACAATTTAAGAAATAGAGAGCACCACTTAAGATTACCATGTCATTAGTTTTTATTTTAAATATTTGAAAAAAAAATAGAATTCTACATATATTTATATACATAAAAGGGTTATGAATATGGGGAAATTAGAGTTGCGTTTTGAATAAACAACCTAAATTATTATATTATGTAAATTGAATTTAACTTTTGTTACCTAATTCAAAACATTATAATTTTCTTACCATTGGAGAGTGCTTGAAATATGCTTCAAAATATGATCTATTTACAATATAGTGTTACAACTCATGAAAATATATTAAATTAGATGCATTATAGGACATTATTTAGTCTTTGTTTTAGATAAATATAATAATGGCTATAAGTATTGAGTATAGTGTATTATATGTGATTATACCATTTGATTATAGGTCCAATTTACAGGATTAAACATATTATCTTTCAAAACCTCAACCTTACTCAACTAAACTAAAACAATATAGTATTGCAACAAAATTTATTAACTAAAATCTATAACGATAAAGCTACATATTAGAGTTTTGGATTATGTAAAAATTAGAGTTTGATTCAAATAAAACATACTTAGAATATTATAAAGAGCTCCACCTAAGCATGCCATGTCATTCTTATCAATTTTTAAGAAAGTATTCTTTCTGGCCTGCATCAATGAAATTATTACCTTCTACTTTCTTAAAGTATCATTCAGGTATTATTCATGTTAAAACTGTATTAGCTATTGTTAGTCATACCTGTTATTGGGATACCATTTAATTGGTTTGGACATGGTTTTTAAGGAAATAAAAAATGGGTAGTCTAGCATAGAGGTACCTCTTTAGTTAACTAGAGTAGGGGACAAATAAATCCTTATTAAAGTAAACACAACTTTATAAGGCAATTCGGGTAATTAATGATGGTTTTATTAACATAAAGTAAAGGTAATATTGTCAACTGTAATAAAGTGGAATGGTTCCAAAAGATGAAACTACCTAAAGTGGTAATTGTTGTAATAGAAAAAGAACGGAGGAAGTATGTAAATACAATGATCTTGAAAAATCTCATTTTACAACAACACAAAATCAACAATAATTTTAACAAAAAATTTGCAATAAAATAAAATAAACAACAACCCGTGCAACGCACGGGCTTCAAACCTAGTATATATATAAAGGAGGAACTTTTCGGGAGCATAGGGAGCTCCTCAAGATTTCGAGCTCATAGAGCGCGCCACGTAGGATTGCCACGTCATTAATTTATATTTTTATTTTTTTACAAAAATAGAGTTCTAGATGATTTAAATACATATAAGGAGATTTGGATAAGCGAAAATTAGAGTTTGGATTTGAATCAACAACTTAAATTATTATATCATGAAAATTGTGTATAACTTTTGCTACGTAATTCGGAATATTATAATTTTTGTACCATTGGAGAGTGCTCGGAATATGCTTCGAAATAAGATCCATTTATAATATAGTTGTACAACTTATGAAATATAGAGAGCCGTGTAGGATTGTCATGTCATCAATTTTTATTTTTATTGTTTTTCTAAAAATAGAGTTCTACATAGATTTAAATACATATAAGGAGTCTTGGATAAGCAGAAATTAGAGTTTCGTTTTGAATGAACAACCTAAATTATTGTATTATGTAAATTGTGTATAACTTTTGCTACCTAATTTAGAATATTATAATTTATGTACCATTAGATAGTGCTCGAAATATGCTTTGAAATAAGAATCATTTACAATGTAGTTCTACAATTTGTGAAATAGAGAGCGCCACTTAAGATTGCCATGTCATTAGTTTTTATTTTAAATATTTGAAAAAATAGAATTCTATATATATTTAAATACATAAAATAGTTTTGAATAGGGGGAAATTAGAGTTGCATTTTGAATAAACAACCTAAATTATTATATTACGTCAATTGAATTTAACTTTTGCTACCTAATGCAAAACATTTGAGAGTGCTTGAAATATGCTTCAAAATATGATCTATTTACAATATAGAGTTACAACTCATGAAAATATATTAAATTAGATGCATTGTAGGACATTATTTAGTCTTTTTTTTTAGATAAATATAATAATGGCTATAAGTGTTAAGTATAGTGTATTATATGTGATTATAACATTGTATTATAACATGATTAAACATATTATATTTCAAAACCTCAACCATACTCAATTAAACTAAAACAATTTAGTATTGCAACAAAATTTATTAACTAAAATCTATAGCGATAAAGTTACATATTAGAGTTTTGGATTATGTAAAATTTGAGTTTGATTTAAATAAAACATCCTTAGAATATTATAAAGAGCTCCACCTAAGCATGCCATGTCATTCTTATCACTTTTTAAGAAAGTATTATTTCTGTCCTGCATCAATTAAATTATTACCCTCTACTTTTTTAAAGTATCATTCGGGTATTATTCATGTAAAAACTGTATTAGCTATTGTTAGTCATACCTGTTATTGGGATACCATTTAATTGGTTTGGACATGATTTTTAAGGAAATAAAAAATGGGTAGTCTAGCATAGAGGTACCTCTTTAGTTAACTAGAGTAGGGGACAAATAAATCCTTATTAGAGTAAACGCAACTTTATAAGGCAATTCGTGTAATTAATGATGGTTTTATTAACATAGAGTAAAGGTAATATTGTCAATTGTAGTTTCTTTTTTAACCAAAAGTGGAATGGTTCCAAAAGATGAAACTACCTAAAGTGGTAATTGTTGTAATAGAAAAAGAATGGAGGAAGTATGTAAATACAATGATCTTGAAAAATCTCATTTTACAACACCACAAAATCAACAATAATTTTAACAAAAAATTTGCAATAAAATAAAATAAACAACAAGATTTCGAGCTCATAGAGCGCGCCACGTAGGATTGCCACGTCATCAATTTATATTTATATTTTTTACAAAAATAGAGTTCTAGATGATTTAATTACATATAAGGAGATATGGATAAGCGAAAATTAGAGTTTGGATTTGAATCAACAACCTAAATTATTATATCATGAAAATTGTGTATAACTTTTGCTAAGTAATTCGGAATATTATAATTTTTGTACCATTGGAGAGTGCTCGAAATATGCTTCGAAATAAGATTCATTTATAATATAGTTGTACAACTTATGAAATATAGAGCGCCGTGTATGATTGTCATGTCATCAATTTTTATTTTTATATTTTTTCTAAAAATAGAGTTCTACATAAATTTAAATACAGGAGTCTTGGATAAGCAGAAATTAGAGTTTTGTTTTGAATGAACAACCTAAATTATTGTATTATGTAAATTGTGTATAACTTTTGCTACCTAATTCAGAATATTATAATTTTTGTACCATTAGATAGTGCTCGAAATATGCTTTGAAATAAGATACATTTACAATATAGTTCTACAATTTATGAAATAGAGAGCGCCAGTTAAGATTGTCATGTCATTAGTTTTTATTTTAAATATTTGAAAAAAATAAAATTCTACATATATTTAAATACATAAAAGAGTTTTGGATAGGGGAAAATTAGAGTTGCGTTTTGAATAAACAACCTAAATTATTATATTATGTAAATTGAATTTAACTTTTGCTACCTAATTCAAAACATTATAATTTTTTTACCATTGGAGAGTGCTTGAAATATGCTTCAAAATACGATCTATTTACAATATAGTGTTACAACTCATGAAAATATATTAAATTAGATGCATTGTAGAACATTATTTAGTCTTTTTTTTAGATAAATATAATAATGGCTATAAGTATTAAGGGTCTGTTCTGTTCAACTTATTTTGTATTATCTTATCTTATCTTATCTTATCTTATAAGAACTTATAAAATCTGATCTGATCTGATCTGATCTGATCTTATCTTATCTTATCTTATCTTATAAGATAGTTTATTGAGTGGGTCTAACATCTTATTTTATCTGATCTTATCTTATCTTATCTGATTTTATAAAATCTTATATAAGTTAAAATAAGTTGAACAGAACGGGCCCTAAGTATAGTGTATTATATGTGATTATCACATTCGATTATAGGTCCAATTTACAGGATTAAACATATTATCTTTCAAAACCTCAACCTTACTCAACTAAACTAAAACAATATAGTATTGAAACAAAATTTATTAACTAAAATCTATAGCGATAAAGTTACATATTAGAGTTTTGAATTATGTAAAAATTAGAGTTTGATTTAAATAAAACATCCTTAGAATATTATAAAGAGCTCTACCTAAACATGCCATGTCATTCTTATCAAATTTTAAGAAAGTATTCTTTATGTCCTGCACCAATTAAATTATTACCCTCTACTTTCTTAAAGTGTCATTCGGGTATTATTCATGTTAAAACTATATTAGCTATTGTTAGTCAAACCTGTTATTGGGATACCATTTAATTGGTTTGGACATGGTTTTTAAGGAAATAAAAAATGGGTAGTCTAGCATAGAGGTACCTCTTTAGTTAACTAGAGTATGGGACAAATTAATCCTTATTAAAGTAAACGCAACTTTATAAGGCAATTCGGGTAATTAATGATGGTTTTATAGACATAAAGTAAAGGTAATATTGTCAACTGTAGTTTCTTATTTTACCAAAAGTGGAATGGTTCCAAAAGATCAAACTACCTAAAGTGGTAATTGTTGTAATAGAAAAAGAACGGATGAAGTATGTAAATAAAATGATCTTGAAAAATCTCATTTTACAACAACACAAAATCAACAATAATTTTAACAAAAAATTTACAATAAAATAAAATAAACAACTCGTGCAACGCACGGACTTCAAACCTAGTTATGTATATATAAGATACAAATCTTACCATCGAATAATATAATGCGGGGCCTGATCTAATTAAATTATTTTATAACCTTAAAATTATGTATATATAAGATACAAATCTTACCATCGAATCATATAATGCATTCTAGGTGTAGAATTCAATAATTACTCGGAGAAGTTTCTAGCAATTTTCTTAAATACTCGCATATAACACAAAGATACAGGCGTATTCACGAGGAGAAGCAAGCATGTGCTTCAACTTGCACAATCAGATATAGCTGGTGAATGTGCACGTGCTATTGCATGCATAATGGAGAGATCGACTAGTCAATTTGATCAAATTTACTCCACGCACCCCATATTTTTAGGGCCACTGTCCCAAAATCTGATACAACCTTCTATTTTTAAGGGTCTTTTGCTTCCTATATTCAAAGTAATTACCTAAGGATTTAATAGTATTAACGAAAGTACAAAGAAATGAGTCTTTCAGTCATGTGCTAGTTGGCTAGTTGCCAAGGGACTAGGGTTTGTCATTTGTGCCAAGGCTGTGAAATATGAACTATTTCGGCGCACTATTCTCGTACGACAAAGCTTTGAGTATGGAAAACATCACGTCACCGTCCATTACAACAAATAAAATGAGGAAATCAGTGTTTTTATAGCATTATGAGTACTGATGAAACAATATTGGGACTCAGAAGAAGTTATATATATTCATCTACTACCTTGTGTTTAGGGTGTCCTTAGAATGACGCAATTAAAATCATTATCAGTAATGAAAATTTGAAGTTGAACCTTGACAATATTAAATGAAGGCGCAATTTTTTAAAAACTTATAGAGATACCTATTAATTTCGCGGTATGGTAACAATAAACTTTATTGTACGTATTTAGAAGAGTTGTAAAAATAGTCAACTTGTTATAGAACATTAGGTGATTATTATTTTTTTTATCCATATGAGTCACGGGCGCATTACAAAATACAAAAGAAGGAGAAGGGGATTCGAACCTCGTGATCCACTGTTCACAAGACTCGAATCTTACACTAGGCCAAGACATCCTTGATTAATATTAGGTGGTTATTGATATTACTAAGGTTGTTAGTTTCCTTATATAGTTACTAGTTAGTCTAGGGTTTGTCACTTGTGAGTCTTATTTTTAAATAGGAGTTTATTGGCTCATAGGAAAGGAGAGTGTTGTAAGAGGTGTGTGAAACTCGAAGATGCAGATATTGGTGGTCAATGAAGTGTAGGTTGGTGTACAACCAAAACTGGTGTTTGTGCACAACCAAATGTGGGTAACAATATGGGTGTTAGTAAGTTAGGTGACTGGAGGAGAAAGTTACTTGTGTAATGATGGTCAATTGGTCATGGACCAAGTCATAAGATAATTCCATGTGTAATATGGTTGCTTGTGATAATATTGCTTAAATTGTAATGTTGTATGATGTATTACTCTTCTTTATGATAAGTAATATAGTGGTTTGGTGGTCTTTTCCCTAGGATCAGATCTTCCACATTAGATTTCGTGTCTTTAATTCTATTATTTTTAGGAAATTTGTTAGAAAAGACTTAATTTGTTACAATATTAGTGAGCAACACCTCTTATGATTTTTTTTGTGAGCAATCCCTTACGTTACATTTTTTTTTGTTAAACCCTGTCATCAAATTCCGACCTAAAAATCAAACTTCCGATCATTTTGAACCTTTTTTCCCTCCCTCTTTTTGCACAAGGAAGTCACGAACAGCTTTCTTCCTAGCTACTAATTAACAATATTCACTAGTATAAACTTCATATTGGGCAAGCTTTCGGAGTGCATTCATCATACACCCCAAGGCTATTTTTTGCTCATTTTAGACTTTCAAATGAGCATAGTGAGAGCTCCAAATGAGCAAAAAATGAGATTAGGTGCATTATGCTCATGATACACTCGGGCAGGTGTATGATAAAGATGGTAAAGCTTTCCCTTTAGCTGTTGGCAGTCGATACTTTCATAGGGGAGTTAAAAGGGAGCGACAGTTGTGCCCCTTTCCCTTTAAGCAGCAGCCAGCAGGTCCATTGACAATATGCGTGTACTTCCTTCAAAAAAGGGGCACACTTGTCATAGCATGTACAGTACTTGTCAAACGTAATTATGAAGCTCACAACACGCTAAGAAAAAGTGTACGTTGATCATCATTTGTTATTATTCCAGGATCACCAATCACTAGATGCACAGATTTTGCACCAAAGTGCAATATGCATTAACACAGTTACAGACACTGTAAGACAACATGAAGATGTTGATCCGACATAACAAATGGGTCACCAATTTATGCCAAAAGCCCTTGAGGACTCGAGACACAATTACACACTTCAACAAGGAGGCACTGAGAACACAGCGGCCAGCTACTAGAAGGATAGACTTACATTACATACAATGAAAATTAACACCACTAAGTTACATAATAAATGGCACAATTGAGACATGAATCAACTCGTCAACGAGAAGAATCAATCAGCCACTTTCATGCCGGTCAAGTAAACCCGGCTTTGAATTACTGTACCACCAATCCAAAAGCCAGGCATAACCATCAAGCCAGCCTTCGGTTTTTGCTCGTTGTCATCAAGTACTAGGTTTTTCACCACACTTTCCATGTAAACCTCAGAGAACTCTGTTCCCTTGTTGACTTGAAACACCTTAACACTTGGATCAAAAGAATGCGCAAGTCTATGCAGGAGCCAGATTGATTTTGCCAGTTTTAAAAAGGCCTGGTAGAATGGGGTGCGTGGATGTCCACCCCCCCATTACATAGTTCCTCTGATCCAAATTACCAAAGAAGGAGGCCTCCATTTTAGGGTGGACTAATATTAGGTACTTGCTCCTGCAAAATTTACCAAAAATGGAATCCGGGTTCTGACCCAAAGCATCCAAGGGGTCCATTTCTCTCAAAGCAAGGTACTGATGAAAGAAACTCTCTCTGTTTACTGAAAGATCTTCAGGTTTCTCTGTGAAACTCTCCTGTTGAAACCCCAGGAACATTCTTTGGCATATGCAGGATTCAAACGCAAATTTCTTGTGAGCTCTCTTTGCATAAACAACACTTGGTTCAATTGACTGAGCTGCAGCATCAAGGTCCCAACCAGCCGCCTTCATCATGTTGATCAATGGCTTTGAGAAGTCATGGATAGCTTTGTATGCAGCTTCTACCACCGAAATGAACAAATCAGGAGTCAAATCCACCGGGAAAAATCCCTTTTGCTCTCCAGAAACTTCTGAATCTCTTGTTGACAATCCCCTTAGCTTTAAATTCTTTTCGAGTTTCTCTCGCTTTTGAGTAGCCTCTTCTATCTGATGCTGCAACTGATTTATCTCTGAATCTTTGTTCTGAATTTCTGACTGGAACTTTTTGACCATGACCTCATATGTCTTCAATAAACTTTGCTGTTCTTGAATCTCTGCAGCTAACCTCGAGTCTTGAGGAGAAACGCATACAGGCTTGGGATTGTTTTCCCTGTAAAAGTGCTTAAGTTCCGATAAATTCTTAAGCTCTGCAATGACTTGCTTATCAGCAACTTGAATTTTATCAGGATCATAGGGAGTATGAGCTGCTTGGAGATGGATATAAGCAGTCTTTAAAGAGGAAATATTCGTAAAAATTCTTGATATAAGAGCATCTATAGCTTCAACGTTTTGATTCATGGCCTCTTCCATAGGTTGAGGGTGGACTTTCTGGCTGTTGCTCTCACGGAGTTGAGGTTCTTTCACTTCAGTGGGTAGCATAGCTACTTCAAAGGAAAAGTGGTCAAACAAACACCACTTTCCGTGGAGCAATAATGGCACAACTTATCTACAAAATTCACACAACAATAATCAATTTAACAAACATATTGAGGTCAATGAAGTATCAAAGCAGAACAGACAAAGCAAATCAACACTAAAATATCTTTTAGCCATGCCCAACGTTGGCACTTTATTGATACTCACTTAGTGAAAAAATCTCGTCTTCGACTAGATTGAAACTAAATAACCCTCTAAAGCCGAATGAAGTGGCGTCTTTCCCTCACCCTATACCCTCTTACTCAAGATAGTGGCAATTATACAACTAACAAAGTCTTAGTCTCTTTTACCTTTCTTTGGTGGTGATATTCATAATTCTCTGATATACAGACTAACAATTCAAGTTAGTAGGCCGCGACGATGTTCGAACATAATCAACCTCACAATAGCCTAAAATACAACACGACCAAATTAAACAAAGCTAAAAAAAAGGGTTTTTTTTTTTTCACCAGTCCAAATGAAGTGCTGTGTTCTATAACAAGTAACAACCCATACTTAGTTTAAAAGGTAAAGAAAAACCTAAACAAAAAATAAGTGCAATAGAAATGCACCAGTTTACACATAATAATTAGAGCTTTCTTCAAATGTTCAATCAAAGATCAAAATCAACACCCTCAAGCTAATATATCATCCATCAAAGAAAGCACAATCGAAGAATCCAAATTTGGGGATTTTTTCGTAGAAATCAAACAACTAAAAATCGGAAACCCTAATTCGCAAAAATAAATCAGTGATCCCAAGAATATTCGACACCAATTAGCTCAAAGATTAGCACAATAATCATTCGATCTTGTAAAATCGTGGATCAAACAAAAAAGAAAAAAAAGGAAAGAGAAGAAAGAACAAAAGTAATTAACAAAATTAGTAGAAAACAACATCGTTTAATTAAAAACCAGAAAAATAAAAACTAACCTTGGCAGCAATGAAGAGATCGACAGGGAGGAGAGAGAAAGAGGTTGACAGAAGAGGTGCCAATGTCACCGGACAACGTAAAATGGAGCTTCTTGTTTCGCCTAACCTAAACATTCTAGGACTCCACCGTTTTAATTACTTTCTACGAAGTATTTTTTTTTCTTGAAGGTGTCTTTTTAATTCTACTTTCGTGGCCAATAAGGGGAAAAAAAAAAGCATTGGGAATTAAGTGGGACAAGTTGGGTCCGTTTAACTCAACTCACAAGTCACAACTCACAATTAAGGTGGCCAATAAGAAGAAAAAAAAAGTATTGGGAATTAAGTGGGACAAGTTGGGTCCGTTTAACTCAACTCACAACTAGGGTGTAATTGGAACGAGACAGCTCGCGAGCTACTTGAGATCGACTCGGCCAAAGTTCGACCCGAGTGAGCTCGAATCGAACTCGAGTTCGACTTGAGATGTTGGCGAGTCAAGTTGAGCAACTTGATACTCGACTCGAAAACTCGTGAGAAACTCGAAATTCGAATACCCAATTATCAATACAAAATACCTAAATTTGACATATTTTCCACCTTAGGGTTGCTTTTAACATGAGACACTTGCAAGTTACTCGAAATCTAATCGATAAAAACTCGACTCGATCCAATCTCCGTCAATACTCGGTCAAATCTCGAAATGCTAACGAGTCGAGTCGAGCTAGCTCAAACTCGAACTTGACTCGCATCATTTACACCCCTACTCACAACGTCAAAAGTCACAACCTTGTGTGCGTGGTGATAAGCTGATAGCTGTTGTCTGATTGAATCCTAATTAAAAATTACTTCCTTCTTTTTTTTAATAAGTAATACGTTTTTGTTTTAGGAAAATGTTACAAATCTTGAAACACACACAAACCCAGAACACAAACTTAAACCTACACGTAAACCCACAAAGGCATTAAGGCACAAACCCAGAAACATAAACATTAACGCCCTAAAACACAAACCTTAAAACACATATTACACAATTTCAATATTTAGTTTTAACAAGACATTAAAACCCTAAAACAAATACACTGAATCACATTTCACAAAATATCAATATTTAGTTTTAACAAGACATTAAAAACCCTAAAACATGAAAATAAAAACACCTAAAGCATGTTATAGCAATGGCGATTTTGCTTGGTTAGGGTTTTTGCCAACTCTATCATCATGGCAAGGAAGAAGAAGTCTTCATCAGATCAAGTTTCCATGGCTTCGGAATATGCGACAAAGGATATACAACCTCATCCTAGTGTTGGACCTATTACGCCTGAATTACAATCAGCTATTAATGCGATTCACTCTGCGATTATCACACCTCACCCAGACGAACTTAGCAATGTAGCAAAGGAGGTTTCTCAAGTGACTGAAAAAATTGACATTGAAACTACAGAGAACCCTTGGAATACACTTTTCAAAAGTAGTAGACTCACTTCTAAAGGTAACTCGCTGAAATTTGTAGCTCCGATAATAAAAAATGGCATTGCTGTTGCTTGTTTGGATAAAACTGAGACTGATAAACTTTCAGAAGTGTGGGCTAATTCGTTGGTGATATATATTGTTGATAATACACCAACTATAGGTGCTTTAACACGATTCATTGAACAGGAATGGAATTTTGTTTCTAAACCTCAAATCTTCTTACATGATGAAGGATTTTTTGTGGTGAAATTTGTGTCGATTGATGATAGGAATGAAGTTTTATATGCTGGTCCTCATAGCTTCTATAATATACCTATGATTGTTAAACCTTGGAAAACAAATTTTAGTTTTCAGGATGAAGTGCTGAAAATCATACCAATATGGGTGAAACTTCCTAATCTACCTCTCAATTGTTGGAGTCCTGACTCTCTAAGTAGGATTGGTAGTCTATTAGGTGTCCCTTTGTATGCTGATGAATGTACCTCCCAACAGTTGAGAATCTCTTTTGCTCGAATCCTTATAGAGATAGATGTTACTAAGGACAAACTACATACCATCACTTTTGAAGATGCAAATGGAACAGCTATTCAGCAAGAAGTAAGGTATGGTTGGTGGCCTCCTTTTTGCAAGAAATGTCAGATGGTTGGGCATGACTGTGGGGCTAAGAGAGGTCAACAACAACAACAGTTGGCTAAACCTAAAGTTGTGCATAAATGGGTTCCAAAAAAACCACAGAATACAGTGGTGGTAGCTACTGAACAACCAGTACCTGAGGTAATACAACAACATGAACAAACACAACAGTATGAGCAACCAGAACCAACTGAAGCAAGACCTAGATCAAACCAATCTAGTGTCGTCAATACACCTGTTCAAACCTATTGTTCATCAATGGAAGATGGTGACAAGGAGGAATAGAGGGAAAAGAATCATTGTTCCCTGTGATGGAAGCAATGAAGAATTCTGTCTTGAAGAAAATATGAAGAACAAGGAGATGAAGAGGAACAAAATGGTGAACATCAAGCGGGTGAAAACCCTTATTTGTCATGATTTATGCATGCTCATGGAATGTGAGAGGTCTTAATGACCCTCTCAAAATAAAGGAGGTAACTTCTTTTATTGCAGTTAATAGGATTACTATTTTTGCTTTAACTGAAACTAGAGTTAGATTGTCTAATAAAGATAAGGTGCAAAAGAAGTTTGGGAGATGTTGGCAATGGGGTGATAATTACAGTCATAGTCCTAGAGGTAGGATATGGCTTGCTTGGAACAATACAATGATTAATGTTGAAATTGCTTTTACCTCTGATCAAATTATTCATTGCTTGCTTACTGATAAACATACTCAGCAAAAAATGTATTTTACTGCTGTTTATGGCTTGCATAGTATTGAAAACAGGAAACCTCTTTGGAACACATTACAAACTCTGGCTACTACTATCAATTTAGAGTGGATAATCATGGGAGATTTCAACTCAGTGCTTGAAAGTGATGATAGACTTAATGGTGTTCCAGTTTCTAATGCTGAAACTCAGGATTTCAGACATTTGATTGATCACACAGATTTACTTGAAGTTAAAGGGATTGGTGACTTTTAAGCCTGGTCAAATAAGAGACAAGGAATTGACAAAATTTTTAGTCGTATTGATAGATGTCTGTGCAATACTGAGTGGTTTGCTAACCATACTCATACAACGGTGGAAGTCAAAAATCAATCTATTTCTGACCATAACCCTCTGTTGATCTACTTGACTCATCAAAATCAACATGGGGGTAGACCATTCAGGTTTTTTAATCATTTAATTGATCACCCTCAATTTCATGATAAAGTTGCTGAAGCTTGGAGGCAAAAAGGAGCTGCAAAAAATCTTGCTGACATCTGGTACAAACTGAAAGCAGTTAGCAGGGTTCTCAAACATCTTCAAACTACTCAATTTGCAAATATAACTGAGAAGATCGTGGATGCAAGAGAGAAGTTAGATCTGATTCAAACTCAGATACACAGGGATCAACTCAATGCTGCATTACATATTCAGGAGCAACAATGTATTGATTCTATCAGGAAATGGCTTCATATTGAAGAAAGTATTCTTAAACAGAAATCAAGAATACAGTGGCTCCAGGTTGGGGATTCTAATAGCAAAGTTTTCTTTGCTGCGGTGAAAGAAAGACAGGCCAGGAATTCTATTGATGTCCTGTATTCTACTACAGGGACTAAACTGGAGCAAGCTACTGATATCTAGAATGAGTTGAATCTTTTCTATAGTAATCTTGTAACAACCCATAATTTTGCTCCTAGTTTTTTCGCAAAAATTTTCTCTAAAACTATTATTTTCTCTAAATTAATGACTTTTATTTTATATTTTGGGAGCCGAATTATTATTTTTATTTTTATGGCCTGCTAATGTGTTTATTATATTTATATTTATAATATAATTTATTGGAATTATTTTCATTATTAAGTATTTTCAAAGTTTAGGCGCGATTTAGGAAGTTATCGATTTATCGCGTGACGGACTTTTGTTGCATGGATCTTTGATGACTTGGGCCGAATTTTTTTTTTGGTGTACTTGGGCTTGGCAGCCGGCCATGGGGAAGAAGAAGGAAGAAGCTTCTCTTCTTTCATTTCTTTTTTTTATTTGATGACCCTTTGTAGTTTGTAACCCCCATAACCCCCTAATCATTTCTCCTAAATGAAACCATTTACTTCAACCTTTAAACACTCCAAATTCTGATTAAAAATCAGAACACCATTGCTGCAATATTCAAGGAAAAATTCGGCCATCACCATATTCATCATTCTCTCAAATTTTTCATTTTCTACTCTTTATCAATTGTTCGTGACTTGTTCTACTTGCCTCTTTCTTGTACGTGGTGCTTGGGGATTGAAGAAGGAGAAGGGTACACGCCTATAATGGGATTTTACAGTAGTATTCAGGTCGCCTCCGACGATCCAGGTAACTAGTAGTTATCTTAGAACAATAGTGATTAGGGTATTATTCGGTATTAGATTATTACGCTAGAAATTGTTTAAAATACTTTTTGAATGAAATTATTGACAAAATTTGACATGAATATACTTGATGCATGCTGTGTGAATATTGTATATAGAAAAATAATTTTCGTCTGATTTTTAGTATTTATTTGATTTAATTGGTATTTTGTGCGTTTTTGGCTTATTTGCATAATAATTATTAAACGAATGTTAAAATTGCTGAAATTATTTTTCATGGATCATGTTATATGTGTAGTATGTATTTCATGCCTTATAATAATTTTTTCCTGCTGTTTACCAGTTTATTTAATTGATTTATCTGTTTTTGCAATTTCGTTTCTGTCAGTATATAAATCGTGAAAATTATTTATGGAGTCCGAAAAAAATTCATTTATTTGTATATTATGTATTACCATGAGTTTATACATGTTATGTAATTTTTTGGTAATTTTTGTGCGTTTATTTTTATTTTTAATTATTATATTGGCTTTATTGAATATTCTGTAAATTAACGTTTAAAAATACTTTTAGAGTCCGAAAATTATAAATAAAAATTTTACCATGTCATTAGAGCCATTAGGGTCGTATGATAATTTTTGTGTTATTTTAATGATCGAACTTATTAGTTTAATAATTATTATTGTATTTTTGTTGTAAAATTGAGGATATTCTTTTAAATTATTTAAGAGCTTGTTAATCAGAAATAATTTGTGATCTTTTATGTTCTTGGATGCTGATGTTTAGTAGGTTGCTGTAAGTATTTTTGAGTATCATTATGTTTATGTTTGATTTATGTAAAAAGATTAATTGTTACTGTTTATTTATTTAATAAGCCTTGGAGTTAATTGGTGATGTATTATTGATTGAATTGTTGGTGCTGTAAAAGCTAGTTTAATATCATTGTTGATGCTAGAGATGTTCAACGTGTTTATTGTTGGAGACATTTGTTGAAAGTTTGTAAGTTATTATTTTTTGAGGAATTATGAATAATTGTTTTTGATGAATTATGGGTATAAGGCCGGGTGGCATCCCTTTTTGACGAATATTTTTGAGATGAATGATACTTTGATGATATGTATGATTTTATTTTGAGATAAGAACATCCGGTGGGATAGATGTAGTCCCCGGTGAAGAACATGCCAACCACCTGGTTTGCGAACTAGGGGTACACCTGGGTTAATTGTTGTCGTCCGAGAGGTCTGGGAGTTCTGCGTGTTCTACCCTGCATCGGGAGTTTGGCCATTCTTAGACACAGGTAGTGGGGAACGTAAGCCCATAGACTGACCTGGAGATTGCGATCTGACAAACCTTAGGAAGTGAATTGCGATTCACTGGCGTTCGGTTTCTGACTCAATAACTTGTTGTACTTTTGTTTTATTATTATTTGAGTATTCTAGAGTTGATTCACTCACTATATCTTGTTTACTTGATGTTGATGATCACTTGTGTTACCTATGAGCTTTATGTTTTTTTTTAGATGCATGTTATTGTTATAATGATTGTATGCTTTCCTTTCTTATTAATCTATTTCTGAATCGTGCTTTGATTGCTTTTGTTCTGGGAGAACTGCTAGTTACTCCCCACTGACTGTGGAATTATTTAATATATCCTTGCAGATGGAAATGATTGCTAGACTTGTGACTGCTTGGGCTAGCAGAGTGTGAGTTTATAGTGAGAAGAAGCTCCTGGTAGTCTTTTTGGTAGATGAGTTTTATGCAAACCATAGAGAGTCCTATTTTATGCTAGGTCTCAAAGACATTTAGTTTTTATTTGAGTTTTAATGGGAGACTTGCATGTCTCGTAGTTTTGGATGATGATATGATATGATTTGGGATGTTTCTATTTTATTAGAACCATAATGTTTTTCAGATATTACTTTTTGAAGCTATGAAACTTTGAATTGAGGATTATCTTTAATTATTGTTTTAGAGTAGCATACCCGTCCTAACGTTATTTCCGTTAATGTCTTTTTAATAAATCTTGATTAGATTATGTTTAGTATCTTAGTAGTAGAAGGACGAGGTGTTACAAATCTGATGGGTAAAAGTAATAATGAGCTCCCAGGCATTGATCTTACTATCATTAGGAAGGGTCTCACACTTAGCTCTCAAGCTAGGAGTAACTTGATCACTCCTATTACTTTACAAGAAATTGATAATGCTTTGCTTAGCACTGATGGTAACAAGGCCCCATGTTTAGATGGTTTCAATGCTAAATTTTTTACAAAAACTTGGCATATTATAAAACCTGACATTTATGCTGCTGTTTTAGATTTTTTGACACTGGCCATCTCAGTACTAAGGTGAACATTGCTTCTCTCACTCTGGTTCCTAAAGTTGCCAATCCCACTTATGCTAGTGATTTTAGACCCATTGCTTGCTGTACAGTAGTCTATAAAATCATTGCTAAGCTGATTACTCATCGAATGCAAGATGTTATTGGTGAAGTTGTTGATTCCGCTTAGGCTGGTTTTATACCTAGAAGAAATATTACTGACAACATTATTCTGGCAACTGATCTCATCAAAGGTTACACTAGGAAAAGGATTTCTCCTAGATATACAATCAAGGTGGACTTCAAGAAAGCTTATGATTCAATTGAATGGGCTTTTCTAAAAAGCATTGTTTTGGAACTGGGTTTTCCCCAGTTATTTGTTTCTTGGATCATGGCTTGTGTCTCTACTGCATCATATTCTATTCTTCTTAATGGCAAACCTTGCACTCCTTTTCATGCTAAGAAGGGGCTCAGACAGGGGGATCCCTTATCCCCTTTTCTTTTTGCAATTGGTATGGAATATTTATCTAGATGCTTAAGTAATCTTAAAGAAAACACAAATTTCCATTACCATCCTTTTGTGCCAGATTATCTCTCATATGATGTTTGCTGATGACTTGCTGATGTTCTGTAGAGGTGATTTGCCTTCTATCTAAGATATCCTTAAAGCTTTTAAGCTTTTCTCCCAAGCTTCAGGGTTGGAAGCTAATCTTCAGAAAAGTAACATTTATCTGGGAGGTGCTTCTAATGAGACTATTTCAGCTGTTCAAGATACAACTCAGATTCCTTTGGGTGAATTCCCTTTCAGATATCTTGGTGTTCTACTTTCCACCAAGAAGTTATCTTCTACCACTTGTAAGCCACTGATTGAGAAAATCATGGCTAGGACTAAAACTTGGGCTGCAAAAACTCTTTCTTATGCAGGGAGAGCTCAACTAGTCAAGTCTGTCCTTCTGAGTATGCAAATCTTTTGGTGCTAGATCTTCATTCTTCCAAAGAAGATTCTTTAAGAGATACAAGGGCTATGTAGAACCTATTTATGGACTGGCAAAGACCAGCCTTCCAGGAAAGCTCTTGTTTCATGGGAGCATATTTGTTTCCCTAAAACTGGAGGTGGATTGAACTTCACAAATCTGGAATGTTGGAATGAAGCAGCCATATCCAAACACTTCTGGGCTATTGCTCTTAAACAAGACAAACTTTGGATTCAATGGATTCACTCTTACTATATTAAAGGAGCTGATATTTGGATTATGAAAGTCCCTGCTGTAAAAAAAATCACGAACTGTGGAAATATCTTTGAAAATGGCTCCAAGCTGCATGATTTTGAAAATGATGGAAAGTTCTCCATCAAAAAGTGCTACACTGCAATCAGAGAACCCATTGCTCATGTTAGTTGGAAACGACTAATTTGCAATAACAAAGCCTCTCCTAAAAGCCTTTTTATTACATGGTTAGCAGTGCTCAATAGATTAGCCACAAAAGTCAGGCTAGCTAATTGGAATATGGTGAATGATGCCAACTGTGGTCTTTGTAACAATGCAGAGGAAGATATCAATCATCTTTTCTTCAATTGTGTCTATTCTATTACAATTTGGGGGAAATGCTTGAATATCCTTGGAATCTCAAGAAGGCCAAAATCCTTTATGGAAGAGATCAATATAGCAGCTGAACATTGTAGAAGAAGAAGCAAGCGTAGCAAGTTGTTGGGATGTTATTTGCAGAAACAATCTACCATATTTGGATCAACGAAATCAACAAGTGTTTGAAGGCACTCACAAAAATCCTGAGCATACAGTGGATTCAATTTTGTTTAATGTAGCTTGTAGAGTTAAGGATGAATTGAAAAATCTCTTGTATAGTTAGGTGGCTTTCATTGTAACACCCCAGAAATTCAAAGCGAAAAAGAAAGAAATAATAATAGTATTAATAGGACGATGGCGGAAACATCGTCTTCTGGGAATGTCACTACTACAAGAATAGTGTTTAAATAACTAAGTGATAAAAACAAACATAAGTAAGTACTATAAGTAAATTAATTACTTAATTTAAAACCGAAATGAGAAAACTATCTCAATCTAAAGAGAAGTCTAGAACTAAAACCCCTAATAGATTAATTCTCGCATCTCAACCCGAACCCAAAATCAAAGAAAATCCCCATCAACAAAACCTGCAAAATATACAACAAATATCCACAATCAGTGGGGAGTAACTAGCAGTTCTCCCAGAACAAAAGAAATCAAAGCATGATTCAGACATAGATTAATAAGAAAGGAAAGCATAAAGTCAAGTCAACTACAATATGCATCCACTTCCATATAACTCACAAATAACGCAAATGAATAATAAATAGCAAGTGAGTTGGATAAAAATAAATAAATAATCTCAAGAGTACTTTTATAAAAATAAAATATAGGTAAAACAAGTTATTGAGTCAGAAACCGAACATTAGTGAATCGCAATTCACTTCCTAAGGTTTGTCAGATCGCAATCTCCAGGTCAGTCTATGGGCTTACGTTCCCCACTGCCTGTGTCTAAGAATGGCCAAACTCCCGATGCAGGGTAGAACATGCAGAACTCCCAGACCTCTCGGACGACAACAATTAACCCAGGTGTACCCCTAGTTCGCAAACCAGGTGGTTGGAATGTTCTTCACCGGGGACTACATCTATCCCACCGGATGTTCTTATCCCAAAAATAAAATCATAAATATCATCAAAGTATCATTCATCTCAAAAATATTCGTCAAAAGGGATGTCACCCGGCCTTATACCCATAATTCATCAAAAGTAATTTTTTTCAAAAATCTTCAAAGTAGTAACTTACAAATTTACAACAAATATCTTCAACCACAATACTTAAAACATCACTAAGCATCAACAATGATAGTGAAATAGTTTTTACAGCACTAACAACACCAATCAAAAATGCATCACCAATTAACTCCAAGGCTTATTAAATAAATGAATAGTACACAATTAATCATTTTTACATAAATCAAACATAAACATAATGATACCAATAATACTTACAGCAGCCTACTAAACACCAGCATCCAAGAACATAAAAGATCACAAATTATTTCTGATTAACAAGCTCTCAAATAATTTAAAAGAGTATCCTCAATTTCACAACAAAAACCCAATAATAATTATTAAACTAATAAGTTCGAGCAGTAAAATCACACAAAAATTATCATATGACCCTAATGGCTCTACTGACATGGTACAAATTTATTTATAATTTTCGGACTCCAAAAGTAATTTCAAAAGTTAATATACAGATTACTCAATAAAGCCAATATAATAACTAAAAATATAAATAAACGCCCAACAATTACCAAAAATTTATACAACATGCATAAACTCACGAAAATACATATTATACAAAGAAATGAATTTTTCGGCCTCCAAAAATAATTTTCATGATTTATATACTGACAGAAATGAAATTGCAAAAACAGATATATCAATTAAATAAACCAGTACACAGTAGGAAAAAAATTATTCTAAGGCATGGAATACATACTACGCATACAACATGATCTAAGAAAAATAATTTCAGCAATTTTAACATCCGTTTAATAATTATTATGCAATTTAGCCAAAAACGCACAAAACACCAATTAAATCAAATAAATACCAAAAATCATACGAAAATTATTTTTCTCTTTACAGTAATCACACAGCATGCATCAAGTATATTCATGTCAAATTTCGTCAATAATTTCATTCAAAAAGTATTTTAAATAATTCCTAGCGTAATAATCTAATACCGAATAATACTCTAATCACTATGGTTCTAAGATAACTACTAGTTACCTGGAACGTCGGGAGGAGAGCTGAGTCTAAAGAGATAGTTAAGAGCTACGCATACAATCTAATTCCTCTTCTAACCCCAAGGCACAACGAACGAGAATTGAAGCAACCAGTCACTAGGCATTTTCTTCTTGAACGTTAATAAATCTCATGTCACACTGCTCTGTTCCGACCATGATTCCCGGTGATCAAAAGCTCAGATTCTAAATCTCTGTGGTCAGAGTGTAGAACAAGATGTTATAAACGTTCTGTCCAAATTTGAAGACGATCCAACGGTTAGATCTCCGGTTACGGTTATTTTCGTGAAGGTGTGACAGGACAAACCGGGTTGAACCTTTCTATTCTTTTCCTCTTCCTTTTCTCTCTTTCTTTTCTTGAAAACGGTGAGGGTTAAATGCAAATGATGCTGAACCTCTTTTAATAAAAATCAGAATTTTATGGCAAGGAAAAATGAAGGGTTTAGGAGAAATGATTAGGGGGGTTATGGGGGTTACAATCTACCAAGAGTCACCAATTAAAAGAAATGAAATAAAAGAGGAGAAACTTCTTCCTTCTCCCTCCCCATAGCCGGCTGTCCAAGCCCAAGTACACCAAGAAGATTTCGGCCCAAGTCATCAAAGGTCCATGCATCAAAAGTCCGTCACGCGATAAATCGATAAATTTCTAAATCGCGCCTAAACTTTGAAAATACTTAATAATGAAAATAAATCTAATAAATTATATTATAAATATAAATATAATAAACACATTAACACGCCACATGCGATGCAACATTTCATCACTCAATTCGGTCCAACATTGTTACAAAAACGCTACGCGGCAAAAAAAAATGCATCCTAAACGCCTAAATAAATAACGAAACTAATATAACCTTTAAAATAAATAACTAAAAACTTAAAATAAATATATATACATATATCACATCATATAAATATATATACACATTTTCACAACACGTTCCAAAATAATCTAAATAATAAATTATTTATTTTTACGAAAAATATCATTTTAATGTAAACAAACACCAAAAATAAGGGTGAAAATTAAGGGGTGTTACATTCATTCTGGTTGTTTTTTGGCAAGTTTGTTACTATAGGGTAGCACATGAAGAGTCTAACTTATCAACCCTTCCTAGAAGGTGGGATAGGTTGGATACTGATGCTGTTTATTCCCTTTAGGCTGTCGCTTTGGTGTTTGTATCATCCTTTTTTTGGTTATCAATAATAACTTTGAATTTCCAAAAAAAAAACCCTAAAACATAAATCCTAAATTAAAACCCTAAAATAAGTAAAAATTAATTTAAAATCTAACCTTATTCATGCATAACAATTAAATTAAGCACAAAAATTATAGATTTGGTAAAAAATACAAACCGTAAAATAAAAATACAAATGAATCTGCGATCATGCATTTAAAATGTAAACAAAAACCACAAAAACTTCAGATCAGTTTAATAAAGCTCATAATAAAAAATAAAGAAAAACAAAAAAAAATCAATCAGGCATTATTCCAGCGTATGTCACTTTAAAAACATAAAAAAAAATGACATGAATCATGCATTATTCCAGTAGATCAACAGAGCTGGACCAACATAAATCACACATCCAGACATAAAGCCTAAAGCACATCTAACCTTCATGACTAAATAAATTTTTAAAAATCCGAGAAACTAAACTCATTTCGTCGATCGAACGATAAATTAAATTTTTTTGCTTTTCTTCGTTAGATCTTCACTTTACCTTGCCAATCTTTGCAGAAATCTTCGGAATAACCGTAGAAAGCAGACTTTATGACCTTCAACCGAAAAAACTTCAAAAGTTGGACCTTCGCCGAAAAATTAGAACTTGCGAACTTTTTTATTTAACTTAAAATTTTTTAGGAAACTGATAGGTAGAGAGAAACTGTGAGAGAGAGTAATAAAATTAAAGGAAAAATTGACAACAGAGGTCTCAACTTTGAATGATAATTTTTAAAAGGTCTGAACTATTGATTAACCTGTGTAGGTCCAAATTTTAGGGGGTCTTAACTTTTAGCGGGCCTTAGTGACTTGAAATTGCCTTAATAGGTCATCACTCGTAAAACTTTGGTCACATCAGAAGGGTTAATTGAGGGAGGGATGTAGGAACTATGTGAGATTTTTAAAAAAATCGTCAATTTTAAGTCCCCGAGGCCCGCTAAAAGTTAAGACCCCCTAAAGTTGGGACATACACAGGTTAATCAATAGTTCAGACCTTTTAAAAATTATCACCCAAAGTTGAGACCTCTGGTGTCAATTTTTTCTAAAATTAAATATGATCAAAATGCGGGCCAACCCACCACTATTAAAAATCGGCCCACACAACGGGTCGGGCCTGGCCAAATTTCAGACCCTTTTTGTTGTCCAAAGCCCACTTTTTCGGGCCAAATATAGCGGGTTTTCGACCAAAATCGGACCGGCAAAAAAACTTAGACTTAAAACTCATTTTATGCCTGCTCAATGCCCGTCCCAAATCATAAAAAAAAATTCCGATCCAGCTGGTCCCAAAACCATGCCCGAAAATCTACCCAAACTCATGCATTTTTCGGACCAGGCTGGACTACCTTTGATAAGCTCTAGATAAAATTAGGGTTCGTATTTTGTGAGATAAAGACAGCAGTGAGATAGAGAAAATCAGGGTTTTGGAGTTCATGTTTTGTGAGAGAGACGGAGAACTGAGAGTTAGAGATTAGATAGAAACTGAGAGAAAAAATGAGAAATGGGGGGCAAAAGAATTTTTTTTTGCTTTTATACCCTAACCATTTTCGGGTTTCTTAGAGGTTTTTGTCTGAATTGTTCACATCAACAAATGAGAATATTCCAAATTTCTTCTTTTTCATTTTACTCTTTTTTGTACCGTACTTAACTTAATTAATAGTTGGATTTTGATCCTTCTGGAATCATGATATAATATTTTGACCAATAAGAATTGAGATAGACTAAGCAAAAATTGTTGAAATTGCTCATTGCTAAGTTACCTAGTATTTAAATTAATGGTTGGATTTTCATCCTTCTGAAATTGATGGTCTTATATCTAATTCTAGATTTCAACTATTAATAGTTAATTAGTTTAGACTTTTAGTAACTTTAGAATTTATCAAATTAGACAATTAGTATCAAACTATCATTAAGGACTTTAATGTATTATGACTTATGATTTTATGATTTATGGTTTATTGCTTTGCTTTTTTTATAGTTTTTAGTTGGTTTTGTAGTGGTTTGAGTTAGTTTATGCTAGTTTATTAACTATTTCCTTTAAGTTGTGCAATTTTCCTCGTTATGTGCATTTTCTTTGGCAACTTTGTTGGATTTAAGAGCTTAGGAGCATGCTTGGAGGACACTAGCACAATCCCGGGGGCAAGAAAACGAAGGAAGGAGCTCAAAAGAGTAGAATAAGGAAGCCCAATCTGACCTAAGGGCCTAGGTTAATCAACCCATAGGGTCAACTATGATCCGAGTTCCCGGGTGGATTATAACCAGCCCAAACTTTCTATTTTATCTCTCTTCTCATATATAAAATCTAGCCAAATCTCTATTATATAAGGGAAAGGGGAGTAAGTGGTGTCCACATGAAATGACCCTCTACCCTTACTCACACAATAAATCATGTAACTATTAATAAAGAATAAATTTATAAGCAAAAAATCAACCATATCCAAAAAGTCAAATAATTACCTATTTGACATAATTGTCAATCAATACAAGTTTTAAAAAATATTACATTTAACATTGATTCCAGATCTTTGAATGATGAGGAGAGTTGTTATATGAAGGGAAAAAAAACCTTGAAACTACAATTCAAAAATATTACTCCATACAATACAAACACTATTATTAATCTGAATTACAATTAAATTAAATTCTTATGTAACATATATTCATAGTTCGTCATCCCTATAACAAGTTCGTTCAACTTTGTGCAAATCAGATATCTAACAAACTATCAAACAATTTCAAGTTGATATACAGTCGAAAAATTGACAATTTGTTGCTCCATACATATTGCATTTAATCCCTCTGAACATTGTCATGTACGAAATCATTGTTTTTTTAATTACAGCCTAAAGATCATGAAAAAGTATGTGTTGATCATGAACAAGTTGACATTGTATCAAGTGCATAACTCTTTAATATAAAGGAAATTAAAGGGGTGATATGATATATTATAACCCTATGAACAATTAATAAGTAACCTTTAGATCTAAAAACTAAAGCGCAAAACTTTGAATTCGCACGCACGCATTGCGTGCATAAATTGCTAGTATTTAATATTGGATTGGTTCCTCCCCTGATTCCAAAGAAGAAGAACAAAAGTGAATGGAGGCCGAAATATATAAGATATCATTATACATAAAGTTTCTATTTCAAAATCCAACTAAACTAAAAAATCTTACATAATTATCTTTATCTTAAGTTTAATCTTTATTTATTATCCCCAAATAGAATCTTGTTGTATTATTTTTTTTTTTTTTAAGAAATGTTGAAATTCTTAACTTATGCCTTGTGGCATAGGTTAGAAAAATCCATATTAGAAAAACAATATATGGAAATATTAGGATAATACATTTGTACTTATATGTGGCAACATGTGCCTTATATTCGAGGGGTTAGAGCATTCTTGACAATGAACAAAAAAATGGTTCATGCCCTTAAACCATTTTTTTTGCTTAATCATGAATATAGAAATGATTCGTGCGCTAATAGAGGTGGAAGTAGTCAGAAAAACGAATGGTTCGTTTGTGAATTCATCTCGCCAAGCTGGCGTTGGAAAGGAGAAGAAAATTAGATAAATGAACCAAACACGCAACATGTCGCGTTCGGAATGGCCGGTCCATCGTTACAAACGAAAAAGCAAATGCGTGTCTGCTGGAATTCTGACGCACGTCAAAATTGCTGGCAGCCCATTTGGAATACGCCATTTGGCAGCATCCCATTCGTTCTTTAATTATTAACCTTACAAGTTTTGTAACATTTGGCAGCATCCCATTCGTTCTTTAATTCATACTTTTTCATTCTCTATAAATAGACACCCATTTTACTATACTTTACTCACAATTTCAGTTTTCTCTTCTCCTCCAATTATCATTTCTTTCTTCAGATAATTTACCTTTAGCTTGCAACCTTTCCAAAATAAAAACTTCATAATTATGGATTCTAATTATCCTAATTAAAAATCTAATCCTAATCCTAGTACAAGACACAAAAATTGCCCAACAAATCGACAACAAAACACAAACCAAAACCTCGTAAATTACTATCAGGATCTTAATAATTATCCACAAAACCACCCAAATTACCCAAAAAATAATCCACCAAGTTATCCGCAAAATCTCTCAAATTATACTAACCCTATAACTTATTAACATACGTATATAATTCTCAATTTTCTTTGTTATCAACTTCCTCTGTTCTCAACTTTCTCTGTTCAATTTTCTTTGTTCTCAACTTTCTCTCTCTTGCTGACCCACTCATCCTCCGCCGTCATTTTCTCTCTCCTGTTCACACAAACAAATTAATCAATCATGCTCATATTGATATTCTCAAACGTTTGACTGAAACAGACTTTGTTAACTACATTCCGGGTGTCAGATTTCATCCCTCTGATAGGAAATTATTAGAGTATTTAAGACTCTACCTTCTCCACCCAATTGAATTTCAAGAATTTAAATTTTTTCCAGTTTTCTAAACGACAGTAGATGTAATTCACCCTAGAATGGTGGAAGGTATATAAAATTACTCCCTCCGTCCCAGAAAGATCTGAACACTTGTTGGGACACGTAGTTTAAGGTGATAAGTTGTTGTGTGGTTATCAAATGTTATTTATTTAAAAAGTAGATGTGATAGGAGTTGGTGGGGTATTTTTTATTAGAGGAGAGAGAAAGTTGGGTAATTTTTTATTGATAAATGGTAGAGTGTGGGCCAAAGATGTGTAAAAGAAATAATATATTAATGGTGGGACCATGCTAAGAATGGAAGTGTTCAAACTAATTTGGGACAAACAGAAAAGGAAAGTGTTCAGACTATTCTAGGACGGAGGTAGTACATAATTTTCTTGATTTTCTTGATTGTTTTCTTTCTTTTCTTTTTTATTTTTTTTTGTGTTGCCAATGCAGAAGAATCATTTCATACTTCAAATTTGGCTTGTTATTTTGTCGCAAAAAATGTTGTGAATCCAACTAGCTAAGTACAATCTTTAAAGAGAAATTACCATCGTGATGTAATGTTTGATGGAAATATGAAGGGGGGTTGTTTCTACCATTACAGTTTGTAATGGTGCATAGAGGACATTCAGGTTTACAATGCTAAAGAATTTCCTGAAGAGTATGTTGTATATCGTGTAGTAAATAATCCAAGATTTGATTAGTTGACTCCTCCTATTAGACCTATATACACTTTGTTGGTGAATGCTCCAATTCCAGGGAATGACGATGAGGATCAAGTACAAAATTTTGTTGGTGAATTAGAATCTGAAATATAGTTTTAGGATATGCTTTTTGGCTTAATCTAGTAACAAAATAAATGTTTGTCATTTTCATGTTTTGTATATGTAGTTGTAAAACTTGTCATTGTAAAGTTGTTTTGTATACTGTGTAAAACTTGTAGTTAAAGTTGTTTTGTATACTGTAAATGTGATTGTTTTCATATAAAAGCAATGGGAATTTGCCATATTTTCTCATTATCAAAAAAAAAAAATTGTCATATTTTCTTGGTTTGCCAACATTTTTTTTTTATGTATGTCTTATGTTTGGGCTCAATTAATCAGCAGCCCAATAAGGAGCATAAAAGCCTCCTAGGCATGGGACAGGTGGCCGCAGTGGGTTCCACTTGAAAGTTGACCTATTCACAAGAACTTGGGAAGCCTCTAAAAGGGTAGAATAATCATTGCCTAAAAAGGTAACATGCCCATTGACACCAAAAAGGCCCATCTGAACAATGTTTCCTGTCTTGGAAATCCCCAACACTATAAAAACCAACTACCTAATCAATGAACAAGTATTCAATTATCACCTAACAAACTAGAGCATCTCTCTCTAGACTTTCTCTCTCTACCTCAATCACATACTGACTTGAGCGTTGGAGGGGCGATCCCGGAAACACCCCCGGGGTAATCTAACGGTGTTTTACAGGATTCCGGCGTACGGATATCGGAGCTCAGGCGACCGCTCTTGGGGCCCACATCCAACCTCACAACCGATCACAATTCTTAATTTCTCAGCAGAAACAGTTTGGCGCCGTCTGTGGGGAAGATACAATCAAAGTCACTTCGCCCCCACTCAGCAAAATCCATTTCAGAATCACCTAGCAATGGCCCCAGCTAAGAGCGCCCGCAATAGGCAACCTTCAACACAGGTCCAAAGGTCCGAGCGAGAGCCCTCACCCTCCCAGCACAGGAGGTCAGAGCGGCCTCCCTCGCCGGGCCCTCACAAGACTCCAACTAGGGATGACAACGGGTAGGATCTGGATCGGATCCTCTAGGATCCAGATCCAGATCTGTTTTTTTGGCAAGGATCCAGATCCTTCTCGGATCCGATGGGTAATAAATTTGGGGATCCAGATCCAGATCCGATGGATCCTACGGATCCGGGTCCAAAACGGATCCTAACCAAAAATTCAGCATACAAGCTACATTTTCACAAAAGCGACACAAGAGTATGATTACACAAAATGCTACAAAGTCGCAGCAACACCTAAATTCATCAAAACTAAACAAATCAAAGAGTAATTTCAACAAACTCAATCAATCCACCAAAAAATAAAAACGAAAATCAACCTAACAAACATATAATTAACTCGCAAGCCTCAAGGAAATACAATGAGTCAATGGTGCTGCAATTTGCAAACAACTCGAGCAAGAAAAAATAAAAACGACATTGAACAGGATTCGTTTCACTCTCTGCCTCTCTTCACTGATTAACACGAGCAAGAAGAAATACAAATGGTGCTGCAATTACATATTAACTCGAGCAAAATGACATACAAACGGAAATCAACAAGAAATACAAACGAAATTAATTCAGGCTACAATCGAAAACGAAAATGAAAAAGAATAATTAGGGTTTCGGCGAAAACAAAAAGGAAACAGAGAGTAAGAAACAAGGACTAATCTGAATCAGTGAAGAGAGGGGAGTGCTCTGGCTGAATCAGCGAAAACGAGTAATGAACGCCGACGCTGGCTGCTCTGGCGCGGTGGTCCGACTGCTTGGTGGTCAGAATGACTTCTGGCGTGGTGATCCGGTGCCGGAATCAGCGAAGAGAGAGTAGAGACCGAGTGACTGACTCAGTGAAGAAAGGCAGAGAGTGAAACAAGGGAGTGAAAGTGAAAGAAAACGGCGCTTGAGTCTTGACTGCTTGAGTGAATTTAGGGTTTTAACTTTTATATTTTAATTTTAACTTAAAAAAAACGGGTAAACGGATCCGGATCCGGGTAATGATTTAGGACCCGGTCCAGATCCTTTTTCAAAAGTGAGGATCCGGATCCGCCGGGTCCAAAAATTTGAGGATCCAGATCCGCTAAAAACGGATCTGGATCCACGGATCCGGGTAGGGTCCATTACCCACTACCATCCCTAACTCCGACCGTTCAGACAATCGACCCTGAAGAAGAGCAGTCCATTGAAAATGGACCGCAACCGTCAAACCAGCTACAGCATGCTGACCCCCAGCCCATCTCTACTGCGGACATCAACTTGATAACCGCTCAGCTCCAGCAGACCCTGCAGCAAAGCCTAATGGACATGTTAGCCAACCTACAGCAGGGACGCCCTCTTCACCCCTTAAAGACCGAGTCTTGGTCCCTTCCCTTCGGGCAGAGAACCAGGGCCAGCCTAGCCGGCAGCGATCGGGGGCAAGGGAGCATAGTCAACACGATCGGCAACGATCCACGCAGGGGGAGGAAGAGCGGCACAGATCTAAAGGAAACGTCGGGCATAAGCACAACGATGCCCAACACTTCCTCAACGAGAAGCGCCTCAGCAAAGGTTATGACGCGAGGCATATCCTCGATAAAAAGGCGGCTCAGCGAGAGGGGCATGGCGATTCTGCCCAATCTAAGCCTGTTCGAATTAACAGCGGGGCGCTCAAGTTCATGGTCCCCTTCAGTCAGGCCATACATGAGGCACCCAGCCCGGGAAAGATCAAAACACCCACCATCGAACCGTTCGCGGGCCTAACCGACCCGGATGATCACATGGCCGCATACAAAGCTCAAATGAGTGTTCAAACTAGTTGCGAGCCCACTTGGTGCCGTTTCTTTCCCATGACTCTGAAAGGACTGGCCCTGAATTGGTTCTAAGAGCTTTCCGCAGGGATCATAACCGATTTCTCGGTGCTCGAGGACCTATTCATTCACCAGTTTGTTGCTGGGAAAAGACAAAAGAAAACAAGTCTCCACTTGATGGGGGTCAAGCAGGAGAAGAATGAAAGCCTGGCCGACTACATCAAAAGATTCAATGAGGAGTCATTAAAAATCTTGGATCTGCAAGACGCGGTGGCATTCGCCGCCCTAATGTCCTGAATTCAACCCGGTCGGCTAAGATGGTCCTTGGCAGAAAACGAAGTCAAAACCTTCTCTGAAGCAATGACTCGGGCTCAAAGATTCATCCAAGCGACAGACATATGTCGCCACTCGGACGATGGAAGTAAGAAGAGGAAAGAAGAAGAAAATCACAAGGACCAGTCGAAACAGCAAAAGACAGGGAGTCGGTCAGACAGGTCCAGTGACCACGGCCACGACCCCCGATTCAGCAAAAACAGGAGAGAAATCTACTTGGACATAAAAGATAAGTCCATGCTTCCCCGCCCACCCCCTATCAGAACAACAACCGCTTGGAGGGATAAGAGCTAGTGGTGCGAATACCACAAAGAATGCGGACACACCACCAAAGATTGCAGGGAGCTGAAGAAATCCCTTAACAACTTGGCAGACCAGGGGAAGCTGAACCGATACCTCAAGCATTCTAGTGAGGAAAAAGGCAAACAGAAAGTTGGTCAATCCAACAGCGGGGATACAAAGGGCTTCATCGGGGTCATAGCGGGTGGCTTCGCGTCGGGCGGCCTAACCGGCCGATCACGCAAAACCCACCTCCAGAATCTAAAACATCAAGTGCTCGACGTCCATCATCCCCGACCCGACTGCCCTATCATGACATTTGGGGAATCCAGTCGGCCACTACAGACGCCCCATGACGACCCCTTGGTCATCGAGCTCAAAGTGGCTAATGCCAGAGTCAAACGGATGTTAGTGGATAGTGGATCCTCAGCCGACATAATCACACTAGAGTGCCTAAGGAAGCTGAAGTACAATGAAAGGGATGTAACCCCACTCAATCAGCCACTCATAGGCTTTGGGAGAAACTCGGTACATCCTGTCGGATCTATAAAGTTGCCTACTCGAATGGGAGAGAAGGGCAAAGGAAGAAGCCTACAGATTGACTTCCTCGTGGTAGACATCCCTCTGCCGTACAATATCATAATGGGAAGACCAACCTTGAACAAGGTCAAGGCAGCGATCTCCATCTACCAACTTCTCATGCAATTCGAAACCGACGAGAAGAGGGATCAGCAAGCAGCAAGAGAGTGTTACGTTAACAGTTTGAAGAGCAGGGTCGACGTCCAAGAGGACTCGAGAAAAAGAAGGCGAGAAGAGGGTCAGCCCTCAAGTGGCCTCGCGGTTTACATTACCGAAACTCCCAAGCAGTACGAGCGCCCTCAGCCAGCCGAGGATGACGAAGAAGTCGTCATTGATGAGAGACATGGTCGGACTCTGAGAGTAGGCAAGGCCACGGACTCTCAAACAAGAAAGGAGATCATTCAGGTTCTAATAGAGTACAGAGACGTCTTTGCCTATGAAGCCACCGAAATGTCTGGACTCGACCCCAAGGTTATGTGCCATGAGCTAAACATCAAAGAGGGGTTCAAGCCGGTCAAACATAAGCTTAGGCATCAAGGCCCCGAAAGAAACACCGCGGCAGCTGCCGAAGTTAAGAAATTGCTTGAAGCGGGGTTCATTGAAGAATATCAGTACTCAGAATGGCTGGCCAACGTTGTGCTGGTCAAAAAGTCAAGCGGGGCATGGAGAATGTGCGTGGATTTTACAGACCTGAACAAGGCCTGTCCAAAAGATAACCATCCTCCGCCCAGAATCGACAGGCTGGTCGACTCAACGGCAGGTCATGCTCTCCTAAGTTTCATGGATGCAAACGCGGGGTATCACCAGATCCCGATGGTTGAGCATGATCGAATCCACACAGCCTTCGTCACCAATCAAGGGGTGTATTGCTACAAGATAATACCCTTCGGGCTCAAGAATGCTGGGGCTACGTATCAGCGCACAGTCAACAAAATATTCAACGACCAACTAGGTGGGAACATCGAGGTAACGTCGTCGATATGATAGTCAAAAGCAAGGTTCAAAGCGATCACCCCTCAGACTTAAGGGAGACTCTCAGCACCTTGAGGCGATACCGCATGATGTTGAACCCGAAAAAATGCGTCTTTGGAGTGAAGGGAGGAAAGTGCCTCGGATTCCTGGTTGATGAAAGGGGAATCGAAGCAAACCCCGACAAAGTTAAAGCAGTGATGGAAATGAAGTCTCCTCGGAACGTAAGAGAGGTACAACGCCTAACTGGCTGCTTGGCCGCCCTCGGCCGCTTCCTATCCCGGTCAGCAGATAAGAGCTTACACTTCTTCAAAGCTCTGAAAAGAAAAGAATTCAATTGGGATGATGAAGCCGAACAGGCTTTCACCTCCCTCAAAACGCATCTATCAACCCACCCCAAGTTAATTTCCCCCTTTCCGGGAGAAACACTGTTCGTTTACTTGGCTGTTTCCGAATACGCGCTCATCGCTGTTCTGATAGCCGAGAGAGAGGAAAAGCAGCACCCAGTCGACTTCATAAGTCACGCCTTCCGAGGAGCCGAGGCCAAATACAGCGAAGTAGAAAAAAAGGTCTTCGCCTTAGTGATGGCTAGTCGGAAACTCAAGCCTTACTTCCAGGCCCATCAAATTAAAGTTCTCACAGGTCAGCCGCTCAGGAAGCTCATCGAAAGCAGGAATCACTCTAGTCGGATGACCGACTGGGCGAATCAGTTAGCAGACTTCGGGTTGGAATATGAGCCCAGGAGGGCGATCAAAGCCCAAGCCTTGGCTGACTTCATAACAGAATGTACAACCAGGCCCCCAGTCAGCAGGCAGGATAGCTGGGAGTTGCAAGTAGACGGCTCGCCCACCAAGGCAGGGTGCGGAGCCGGATTGGTTATCAAACCCCGGGTCGGGGAAAAGATGGAATACGCCATCAAATTCGAGTTCTTGGGCTCTAACAACGAAGCTGAATACGAAGCCCTGATCCTCGGACTGGAGTTATGCATCTTAGCCGGAGCCACCGTGATTAATGCCAAATCCGACTCACAGCTGATAGTGGGTCAGGTATCAGGCGAGTACGAGGCCAAAGAAGATAACATGAGAATGTATTTGGCCAAGGCCCAAGGTATCATCAAACAGCTATCTCAGTTCAATATCACCCACATACCCCGATCCGAAAATCAGCAGGCTGACGCCTTAGCTCGGATGGCCAGTTCGACGGAAGGGTCAACTCCTCGAACAATCATGTGGGAAGTCTTTCGACAACCTAGCATCAATGTCTTGGAACAACTCGCATTGATTCGGACATCTGCCTGGATGGAAGAGGTAGTCGGGTATTTAAAAGATGGGAAACTGCCTGAAGATCACAAAGAAGTCGAGTGAGTCAAGCACAAATCCGGATGGTTCCTATGGCACGAGAGCCAGCTCTACAAAAAGTCCTTTACCCACCCCTTGCTCAAATGTGTCACTCCTGAGGAAGGGAACTACATCCTCAGGGAAATCCACCAAGGGGTTTGTGGAAGCCATCAAGGGGGAAGAACCATAGCGGGAAAAGCTCTCAGAGCCGGATATTACTGGCCTACTCTGAAATCAGATGCTCATGAGCTAGTTAAGAGGTGCCCATCCTGTCAGATCCATTCGGACATCCCAAGAGCACCAACCACCCCCTTGACAACAATTCAAGCAGTTCTGCCATTCGATAAGTGGGGTATGGACCTACTCGGACCGTTTCCCCCAGCCTCAGATCAAAGAAAGTTCCTTATAGTCTCCATCGACTACTTCACCAAATGGACTGAGGCCGAACCACTCTCCTCCGTAACAGATAAACAGGTTCAAATGTTCATTTGGAGGAGCATCATCACCAGATTCAGAGTTCCTAGGGTACTGATTTCCGACAATGGACGTCAATTCAACAGCGGCCCTACTCGGGAATATTGTGCCCGTTTCGGAATATGTACCAAATTCTCTGCAGTCTCCAGGCCACAAACGAACGAGGAAGAAAAATCGATCAACTTTGACTTGTTGCCAGAAACAAGGGGCAACGCGCTGCTAAAATCCATTCAGTACAAGCAAAGAATCACTCGGATGTTTAATCGACGAGTGAAGTCCAGACCAATCCACCTTGGCGATTGGGTCGTGCGAAAGGTAGAGGCCACCGGGCTCTCGCATTTAAAGGGAAAGCTAGGACCTAATTGGGATGGCCCCTACAAAGCGACATAAATCATCAAACCCGGTACATTCCGACTAGAGTCCCCAGAAGGTATACCGTTGGCCCAACCATGGAACGCAAACAATCTTAATAAAAACTTTGTGTAAAGTTTGTTACTTGCATTAGGGGCATATATTGTAATAGCAGCCGGTCGGCACTTTTGTAGCAAAGTCAGTCTTTCAGAGTTGGCTATTTTTGTAGTAATATTCAAAGCATAGCCGGTCGGCATATTTTGTATCATAGCCAGCCTATTAGACTTAACCAATCAAAATAGTTGGCATATTTGTCTCGTAGCAATAGTTAAATTACAGCTGGTCAGCATTCCTACAACAGAGTCAGCCCATCAACCAGTGGGCATTGTTCAGCCAATAAGACCGGACAAAAAACGACACCCATTCGGGAAAGGCTTAACCAGTCCAGAATCAGAAAATGGATCAACTTTTTAGCACACGCCAATTGGTTCGTAAACAAGTCAGTCGGAGTTAATAAAGTTAGTCGGGCAATATTGCAATCAACAAACAAGGAAAATGGAGGCCAAAAAGATAAGCTTCATTAAGCGGGTCGAGCATTACTAGAGAGGAGTCATTACAAAAGCAATTAAGACAGGATCTAAAAACGGCTAAGTACAAGTGCCGTATATCCTAAGAGTTAGGAGGAGGGGGAAGATCAGTCACACTCTCGGCATTTGCTTCGGTGTTGTCGCCGACTCGCTCCTCCCCCCGACCAGCATTGTCGGCCGCATCAGCACCATCTTCATTATCATCGTCATCGTCACCGTCAATGACGTTGACGTCAACCTGGCCCTCCTCATCATCATCCTCCTCATCTTCACCCCCCTCGGCTTTCATCCGAGCTATGATAGCAGTGTTGTCGGCATCAATCGACACCTGATAGTCTGACCAGAGGTCGGCCCAAACCAGATTAGGGTGGGACTCAGCCAAGACCTTTCTCAACCAATCGAGAGCCTCGTCCTCACCCATCTTGTGAGCAGCGCTCCCAACCTAGTTGGCGTAGACCTCAGCCGCGTCGGATTTGTCCCACTCAGCGAACCACTGCTCTTCAGTCTTAATTTTGCCCTCAGCCTCGGATAGGAGGGTCTCCAGCTCGGCCACTCTCTGCTTGGCTTCATTCAGCTTGACCAAAGCATCGTCCTTTGCAGTCTGGGCAGTGTCGCGTGCCAAGACCAGGTCAGCCTTCTCCTTAACCCACTTAGCTCGTTCCTCCTCAAAGCCTTTTTGATAATTTTCGATGGCCCTCTTGGCATCATCGAGCTTCGATTCGGCGATGCGCTTGCCTTCGTTCGCCCGATAAAGCTCATCGAAATGCTTCTGGGCCTTCGCTCTGAGGTCGGTCACCTCTTCACCCAGACTTACTCGGTTTTGGGCGACATTGGCCAGCCGAAAGGAGAAATGGAAAAAAAGAAAGAGTTAGCAAATAAAAAGAGAGAAATAAAACGCACTTGAATAAAGTATAAGGCACTCGGCGGAGAAGAATGGACTTACGTCATGCCAGGAGCGGAAAAGCTCATTGGTCTCGTTCTGACCATGAGTTACTTGAATATGCTCCCGATCAGCGACAGTATACATTAACTCTATGGCCTTCGACCAGCGACCGTCCTTCTCAGCTCGACTAAGCCCGGTGAAGGGAGCGCCAAGCGTCGCACCCTCGCCCAGCTCACCCCCAAGTCGGTCGGGGAAGGGAGACATGGGAGTGTACTGAGGACTCCCAATCGGCCGGAAGTCTGAGGAGTGAAGGGAGAGAGAGCCGCCATTGGTCGGCTGCGGCGGCCCCCTCGGGCTGATAACCTCAATAGACTTGGCCTTTTTGGCCTCCTTCTCCCGATCAGCCCTCTCCCGATCAGCTTTAGCTCTCGCGAGCGCCTTCTCGATCTGAGCGACCTTGTCGGACGACCGCTCCTTCCTGTTCTTAAACTTAGGCTTGGTAGGATCCTGAGGAAAAAGAAAACTCGTCTATGAATTGCTAATCACAAAAAGGAATGCCGCTCGGCTAAAAGGCAATGGAAATTTCACCTTGGGAGGGGCGGGGACCTTCATGGTCTTAGCCGCAATCTCGGCTTTCAGCCGAGCAACTCTCATTGCCGCCACATTCAATTTGTCAGCCATGGTCGGGTCTACCTCACCTATATATGCTCGGGCAGGCTCTGCAAAACAAAACAAAAAGCAGAAGTGTTAGTCAAATAGAAAACTTAAATTGTCACACTGACCACTCTAAGCCATCCCCTCGGCAGATTACCCTTCGGGAAGGTCAAACTCAGGCCCATAGCCGAGAGGAAATGCTCATCCTTGAAGGGTTGGCAGTCGGGCAACCATTGGCCGGGTACGAATACCTCGCCCCCATTAACGATTCTCGACTCGGTCTGCATATAGCAGGCCGCAGCTCCTTCTTCGTCATCGAGCTCGCCGACTCGGCAATTCAAAGCAACGAGGGGCTCGGTCGGGGGAGGGACCAACGGAATTCCCCAATCTCCGCCAAAATAAATGAAGGCAAACTCCCTACGAAACCCCTTCTGAGATGTAGGGAGATTGAGGACGGTCCGATATCCTGGTCGGACCTGAAAACTCCACCAGCCAGGCCCGTTCGTCGCAGCCATGACCTCGACCAACTTATACATGTGCCTCCACAATTTAACGGTCGGTCGGACGTTCATCAAGTTGCAGAGGACCTGGAAGGCGTTGATCCCGTCCCATGAGTTCGGAGAGACTTAACAAATCGCCAAGTTATAGGCCTTCAGCAACTCTTTGACGAAAGGAGTCAAAGGGAACCGAAGCCCCATCTCCATTGATTTGTAGTAGACTACAATGCATCCGGGCGGTGGAGACAGGACTGTACGATAGGCCTCTGGTCGGACCAGATAATAAGGGTCCTTTTTTTAGAACCTCGTCGCCGTCCCTCGAAGGTCTTCGGTCAGAGATGTTATTACGCCGGGCTCGGGAAAGAAAGCCCCTGGGCCTCCTTTCGTATCAAGGTCGGGATACTCTAGCTCCTGACTCGAAGTGGACGCTTTTCCTGCTCCCCTCGGCATGGCCACCCGCACTACATCACGAGACAAATATTTGTCTAAGTAACTCCTCGAAGGGGGGTAGGCTAAAGACACCTCCCAGGGGTACGAAATGATGCCCTCGGCCTCCTCCTCTACCGAAGAAGACGGGCTCGGAAGAGTAACCGCGTCGGGCACAACCGAGGGGTCGGGACAACTTATTACAGTCGACACCAACGTTATTCCCATCCCCCTCACCTCCTCGGACAATTTATAGGGAGGTGAGGTCGGGGGTGTCGACGACTCGGACGAATCTCCCATTATTTATGAACAAGGGAGTCGGCCGAGATTATTTGAAGAAAAAGAAAGAAAAAGAAAACTTAAAAGGAAAACAAGAGCGTACCTGGTCGGACGAAGAAGCTAGAGGAAGAACTTGGGATAGAATTTGGAAGATTTGTGATAGAGAGAGAATGAAGAAATGAACAAATGATTATGAAAATCTCTCTCCTCTCATGTATATATAGGAGCGCCTTGGGGGACGTGAAACGCAAATCCCCCCGCGCCGCCTTAATGGGCTCCTAATAGAGGCCCAACTGGACCTACTCAGTCCATTCCATGGAAAGTCCAGCAAAAACATTCCAAACCCAAGCAATTTGAAGCGTAAAAGTTCCTTAGAGCGGCTCTTCAGCTCGGCCTACAAGAAGGGCCCCAACATCCCAAGTGTCAAAAACGGCCATGTGACATTACTGGTCGGACACATATGGTCGAGTAACCTAAACGCAGCTCCACCATCCGGAACACAAAACCCACTCGAACCAAGTTGAGGCTCATTAAACCCCTCATCCGAGTGGCCCTGTACCCTACTCGGCCAACAGGGGTTCCCTTCTTTGCCGAGTTGCTCCTATACTTGGTCAAGTATGGCCAAGTATCAGCTAGCACCCACTCGGACCAACATGGGGCTCATTAGCCCCTCATCCGAGTGGCCCTGTATCCTACTCGGCCAACAGGAGCTCCCCTCCTTTACCGAGTTGCTTCTATACCTGGTCAAGTAAGGTCAAGTATCAGCTAGCACCCACTTGGACCAACTTGGGGCTCATTAGCTCCTCATCCGAGTGGCCCTGTACCCTACTCAGCCAATAGGAGCCCCCTCCTTTACCGAGTTGCTTCTATACCTGGTCAAGTATGGTCAAGTATTAGCTAGCACCCACTCGGACGAACTTGGGGCTCATTAGCCCCTCATCCGAGTGGCCCTGTACCCTATTCGGCCAACAGGAGCTCCCCTCCTTTGCCGAGTTGCTTCTATACTTGGTCAAGTATGGCCAAGTATCAGCTAGCACCCACTCGGACCAACTTGGGGCTCATTAGCCCCTCATTCGAGTGGCCCTGTACCCTACTCGGCCAACAGGAGCTCCCCTCCTTTGCCGAGTCGCTTCTATACTTGGTCAGGAATGGCCAAGTATCATCTAGCACCCATTCGGGCAAATTTCGGGTTCCGTAGTAGTAATCCGGTCGGCCCTCTCCTCCTTCAATGAGAGGAGACCGGGTCGACGCTCTCCCATTAACAATGAGTGACCCAGTCAGACCTTTTCTCCTTCAAACGAAAGATGACCGGGTCGGCATTCTTCCTTCAATAGGAAGTGACCCGGTCGGCCCTCTCCTCCTTCAATAAGAGGATACCGGCTCGGCGCTCTCCCATCAATAGGGAGTGACCCGGTCAGACCTCTCCTCCTTCAAACGAAAGATGATCGGGTGGGCATCCTGCCTTCGATAGGAAGTGACCCGGTCTGCCCTCTCCTCCTCCAACGAGAGATGATCGGGTCGGCATTCTTCCTTCAATAGGAAGTGACCCGGTCGGCCCTCTCCTCCTTCAATGAGAGGAGACCGGGTCGGCACTCTCCCATCAATAGGGAGTGACCCGGTCGGACCTCTCCTCCTTCAAACGAAAGATGACCGGGTCGGCATCCTTCCTTCAATAGGAAGGGACCCGGTCGGCCCTCTCCTCTCTCAATGAGAGGACTGGGTCGGCGCTCTCCCATCAATAGGGAGTGACCCGGTCGGACCTCTCCTCCTTCAAACGAAAGATGACCGGGTCGGCATCCTTCTTTCAATAGGAAGGGACCCGGTCGGCCCTTTCCTCTCTCAATGAGAGGACTGGGTCGGCATTCTCCCTTCAACAAAGGGTAACCCGGTCGGCTCTCTCCTTATCCAGCGAGAGGTGACCGGGTCGGCATCCCTCCTGAAGTAAGGGGACCCGGTCGGCGTTCCTCTTTCTAGCAGGAGGTAAGCTAGTCTGCATGAGCCTCCTCTGTAGGGATGGACTCAGTCGGCGCCATGGTCTATTCCACCTGCCTGCTCAAGCGGGACAGTAAATCAGTCAGAAGTAAGACGGTCATTATTCCGCCACAGACGGGCGTCTCCTCAGTAAGGTTTCCGAAGTACCCCATCTATGGCGTGGGGCTAATTATTTGGGCTCAATTAATCAGCAGCCCAATAAGGAGCATAAAAGCCTCCTAAGGCATGGGACAGGTGGCAGCAGTGGGTTCCACTTGAAAGTTGACCTAATCACAAGAACTTGGGAAGCCTCTAAAAGGGTAGAATAATCATTGCCAAAAAGGTAACATGCCTGTTGACACCAAAAAGGCCCATCTGAACAATGTTTCCTGTCTTGGAAATCCCCAACACTGTAAAAACCAACTGCCTAATCAATGAACAGGTATTCAATTCTCACCTAACAAACTAGAGCATCTCTCTCTAGACTTTCTCTCTCTACCTCAATCACATACTGACTTGAGCGTCGGAGGGGCGATCCCGGAAACACCCCCAGGGTAGTCTAACGTTGTTTTGCAGGATTCCGGCGTACAGATATCGGAGCTCAGGCGACCGCTCTTGGGGCCCACATCCAACCTCACAACCGATCACAATTCTTAATTTCTCAGCAGAAACATCTTAATTAATATTTTGTTCTTAATTTTAATTTTGACTTTGTCGAATTTAATTCTTGAACTTGCTATTGAGTTCTGCAATAGCTTTAGGAGGTGCCAAAGCATCAACATCACTCCTTGGAGTGCCTCTAGGGAATAATTCTTCATTTCTCCATGGGCCTGCTTTTGCACCTCCATGTATTACAGGTATTAGGGAGGCAATCTGGTTTGGAAGAACAAATGCAACATCCAAAGAAGGTATATTCATCATTTATATATCATTGTTGGTAAATGCCATGTAGGTGAAAACCATTTGGCACTATATGTGTATAATCAAATAAGTAATAACTTATGACAGCTGAATTTTGGTTCAGAATGATTGAAATTTTGATATATATTGCACTTATAATTGATTTGCTACTCAGCTGCCATTAAAATTCTTGTCTATGAGACTATGCAGGCAAAGAACTAAATGATCCTCGAGTCCCAACAGATGTTGGAGATGTTCCTGTTCAAGAGATCAGAGATTGTGGAGTGGATGATGATAGATTAATGAACATCATCAGTGCGTCAGTCAAGCTAGTCATGGAAGAAGCCATCTTTAATTTTGTCGTCTTCCCACCTTACAAGCAATCTAATAAGTTCACAAGATTTTATGCTATGTAGTATTTACAACTATGTAGTGGTTTAATCTTTTGGAAATTTCACTTCCAGATAGTTCACCAGCATGATCACCCAATTTTAGGCATGGGAGGGGTGGGGGTTAGTTTAAAATATAATTTAATTAGTACTCCCTCCGTCCCAGAATACTCTTTACACTTTCCTTTTTCATCTGTCCCAGAATACTCTTTACACTTCTATTTTTGGATATGACCCACTATTATTTTAATTCTTGTACCTTTTTAAGTTGGCCCACACTCTCTCTCCTTCAAATAAAATAATACCACTCCTACCACCCACCAACTCTAACCATGGCCCACACACTATCTCCTTAAAATAAAATAATACTACTTTTACTAACTACTAACTCCGATCACATCTACTTTTCAATTAAATAACAATTGATAACCAAACAACAACTTATCATCTAAAACTACGTGCATTGATAAGTGTCAAGAGTATTCTGGGACGGAGGGAGTACTAAAATTTGCATGCTTGTAGAGTTAAGTTTGATCTGATGTCAACACTTAGATCTCTCCAGAAACTGAGCTTCTCGATAAGTCGCTCTTCTTCTTTTTTTTTTTTGTCACTGCTTGCAGTCATTCACGTGTGCCCTGACCTTCCAAATGTGCTGCTAAGTTTGTTTCTTGTGTTGTAGATAATATACAAAAAAATGAATAAGGAAAAAATGACTTTTTTATAGACACTTGCAAGTTGCAACACACTGGATGCTGTTTATGGACACTACAATATGCCTTTTACACTTCACTGTTGGAGTTTATAGTAGAAACTCTAAGTTTGCTTCAAAACAATGTGAGGAGTCTTTTGATCTTTTGTCCCACATTGAAAGAATAGAAGGGAAGAGTAAGGTTTATAACTATTACTCTTCCTCTACCCTTTGAGTTGAGTAGCAATGAGGCTTTTAGTGGGTATGTGGTGATGTATGGTTACCACTTGTTCAAGCTAGGGCCTTGGGGAATAAACTTAACTTAACTATTTTCTTGGGTCAATTATTTATCAGCATTTAATGATCGTTTTTTTGTAACCGATTAAGTTACCGTTTTTCCCTAAGTGACCGTTTTCCCTAATTACTCTTCACGTCTTCCCTATGTGAAAGATTTTACCCTTCAGGAATTAGTTTCCCATATTAAGATTGAGGAGCAGAACCGTATCCAAATTAAAGGGAAATCAGTTGATCATTCTTCCTCTACTGCTAATCTGGTGGAAAATAAAGTTGCAGGCAAAGGACCAAGAGGTAAGGGTCCAAATCAGTTTTATGGTACAAGGCAGAACCAAAACAACTTCAAGGGAAAACATCATTTTAAGGGAAGTTGCTTCGTTTGTTGTAAGTATGGGCATGCTGCCAAGGATTGCCGTTAAAGAAAGGAAGCTCCAAGCAAACCAAAAGACAAAAAAGCTCAAGCCAACCTTGCCGAAGATGACATCATTACTGCTGTGGTGTCCAAGGTCAACTTGGTAAGCAATGTTTCTGAATGGGTCGTGGACACTGGTGCATCCCGCCACATCTGCGCTAACAAGGAGATGTTCCAGGACTATAACAAAGTTTTAGAGGGAGAATGTGTCTTCATGAGCAACTCAAGCACTGTGAGTGTTTTAGGCAAAAGAAAGGTTTTCCTGAAATTAACTTCCGAGAAAACCATTGCTTTGCAGAATGTTTTTCATGTCCCCGACATCCGCAGAAACCTTATTTCTGGTTCTCTTTTAAACAAAGCTGGGATCAAGTTAGGTTTTGAATCTGATAAACTTGTATTAAAGAGATATGGTGTTTTTGTGGGTTAAGGCTTTTGTAATGATGGACTTTTTGTTTTGGATGGTGTTATTGATAATAAAAAGGGATATTATCTCAGAAAACCCTGACATATAGCCCTTTTTCCCAAATAACCTCCACATTGTCACCCTTATCTCAAATAACCCTAAATTTGTAATAAGTCATTAAACATGATGGAATTACAAACAGTGTTAACTTGGTTTGACTTTGGATGTGTTTTGGCGTCATTTAAGAAGGTGGTTGATGGCATTAAATGTGAAGAAACTGGTTTGGCGCCCTATTAGTGGTCTGTTGTCAGCAATAAAACCCTTGAATTGTGCATCAAAACTAATGAACATCCTTTTGAATAGCCATCAACCACTTTCTTAAATGGCTTCAAACCCATCGAAAGTCAAACCATGTGTAATTCCGTCATGTTTAATGACAAATTACAAATTTAGGGTTATCCGCGATAGGGGTGACAATTTGGGGGTTATTTGGGAAAAAGGGTTGTATGTGAGGGTTATTTGAGATAATATCCCTAATAAAAATACTACTGCTTCCGTTTATATTGCTTAGTCTGTTTCTTTATGGCATCCTAGACTAGGTCATGTGAATATTGCATCTATTAAAAGGCTAAAACAACCTAGTCTTATTCCTGACTTTAGCAATACATCTTTTGATAAATGTGAAGTGTGTGTAGAAGCTAATTGTAGGCGTGTTTTTATTTCGCCTACGCGGTGTGAGCGCGTATTAGATTTGACTACCCCATTGTTAAGGTTTTATTGAAAATTATTTTGTATTGAACGAAGTCGCCAACAATTCTTTTTAGGAAGAATCATAAACCTAATTGGATATAGGAAAATCATAGGGACAAATTATCCAATGTAGATTTCCCCGTCCTGACTCCATAGATGGTCAAAATGAACCAAAGATTGAGTTCGGGGGTGAGGGTATGAATATAGTCATAATGAACCACATACGCCCAAAGTTGGCCTCTATTAAATATCGATTCATTACCGATTTTTTGACAAAGAATAATCATATAACATTTTAAACACCCTAAAAATATTTATTCTAAGTTGGTTCAAGAAACACATAAAAAGGCTAATTTTTAATGACATGTTATTAGGCAATCAAATTACATGAACATAGCAAGTTGTCCAAATTAATCTGATTAAGGTTAGAATAATTCTTTAGGTCTTGTTTAGCAATAATAACATGTGGGTGATAAAAGCAATAAAGTAGGACAATCATATAATATGCATAGAATAATCAGGCAGACATATAATAAATGTATGAAAATAAATAAAAATAAGAAAATAAAATATTGCAGGGAGTTAGTATAATATACAATACTTACAGTCGCATGAATTTGTTAACAATCTACATCACGAATAGAATGTTAGTAACTTCAATAAAATAATAAAAAGAAATAAATAAAATAAAGAAAGTTTGTTATAATTTAGTTGACCCTCAGAAATTATACCACCGTCCGGGGTCGTTGATTTGTACGGATCTTGGATCGAATTGTTGCACGAGTCTTAATAATAGTTTTGTAAAAATAAGTGTAGTATGTTATATGTTGCGTCAAACACTTTGGTTTTATGAGAGTTTATGCATGGATATCAATTGATGATGATGATGTGCTGCGTAGGTGTAGTGTTGATGAATGTGGGTAACTTTTAGAAAATAGTGGCGTCGACTGTCATTGTTAAGGGAGAGCAGCAGTATGGATTTGTAGATGATGTGGTGATTTTGTAAGGATGACTAGGCGGTGGAGGATGAATTAGGCGGTGGAGATTAGGAAGTACGGAATTGTTTTAGGTGACGTTGAATGATAATGAGATGATGATTATGGCGAGAGAATTTCTTGAGGTGTGCTGTTAGAGGAGTTTAAGTTAGGCCTGGCAAAAGCTGACCCAACCTGATTTATCAACCCGAACCCGACCTGAAAATAGCGGGTTCGGATTAAGTTTTTCAACCCGATTAGTTAAATGGGTCGACACGAACCCGACCTGAAAGATAAATGGGTTAGGTTAAGGTTGAAATTTCCAACCTGAAAATGACCCACTTAACCTGATTTTTTAATGGGTCAAAATCAGGTCGAGTCAACCCACCTAACCCGATTTACCCAAATAATTAGAGAGATGAAAATCCTATAAAAAGTCAAAAAAAGGGGGGAAACTTACCAAATTTTACCGCTTTATCAAAAGGGGGGATGAAAAATTGAAGATCCTAACCTCATGCATATGGGCAATGGGATAACCGTCTAACCAGCCCAAATCCTTCTCTCTCTCACTCATAAACTTAAACCTAAACCTAATTCTCTATTTGCTATCCTCTTCGCTGCTCCTCTGAGTCTCTTTCCTCTTCACTACTCTTCAATAACTAATTCAAGAAGCTAGCCTAGCTAACATCAAATCCCTAATTACACCGTCACACTCTCAATCTTTCTCTCTCCTCTTCGGTCCTCTCCTTCATCTGACCTAACCTAATTTCTCAGTCGCTCTTTTTTGCGTTTCTTCTTGCAACTTAGTCTCTCTATCTACTCTCTCCTCTTCGGATTACTTCAACAACTTGCTGCACTTCATATGATTGCTCTTCAAGAAGCTTGCCGAGAAGTAGACAAAGATACGATTTGTTCTTCAGCAACATGTTTTTGTTTTATTTTTTTTTCTTCTAAAAATTACGGTTTGTTCATCAGTATGCGAATATTCGGTTGTTAATGCTAATCTTTGTTTTTAATTTCAGTTTTTCGTGTTATTATACGGTTTATTCTTGCTGATTTGAGTAATTTTTGTTATTTATTTTCTGTTGTTGTTGTTCATATAATTTGTGATCTAATTTCTTTTATTGTTGTTGTTAATGCCAATTTGTGTTGTTGTTCATGCTAATTTATGTTGTTGTTCATATAATATTTTGTTGTTGTTCATGCTAATTTATGTTGTTTTTTATAAAGTGATTTATACCAAAAAAAAAAGTTTCAGGTCAAAGCAGGTCATTTTCGGGTTGACCTGAACCCGAAATTATCAGGTTCAGGTTGTGTTTTTCAACCTGAAAACTTAAATGGGTCAGGTTCGGGTTGGGGGTGGCTGACTCGAAATCAGCTGACCCGAACACGAACCCGACCTGACCTGATCTGTTTAACACCCCTAGTTTAAGTTTGGTCGTAGATTGAGCTGTGAGCCGAGTGATTGTCTTGATAATTATGAAGGGGTTAGGGATGATATATATAGGTTTAGGTAGTTGGGTTGCAATAGGTTTTCGAAAACTAGTAGGTCTCTAAAAGATTTTTATTGTAAAAAGATTAAAAAAAAAAAGAGTTAGTAAGAGATATTTGGAATCACTTTGGAAAAAAATGATTTTTATTGAAAAATATTTTAGAAAATAGTTAGACAAAAGATATTTAAAAACAATTTGGTAAAAAAATATTTTTATAAAAGATATTTTTATTAATAAAACTAATCAATGTAATTAATTAATTCTATTAATTAAATTGGGCTAGAAAAGGGGTTTCATAAAATTGGGCTTTCATAAAAACTATTTTTAAAAGGTTTTCGAAGATGGGGTTTTATAGAACTATTTTAAAACGTTTTAGAAAGTGAGATTAGTAAAACTAGTTATAGAAAAGTTTTTCGGAAATGGGTTAATAAAATGAGTTAGAAAATGGATTTGGGCTTAAAACATTTTATTTTAGACTCGTTCTTTATTCTTTCCTCGATCCGGACCAATTGGAGCAGGGTATTGGTCATCATAGGGTACTAAATGGGAAGACACGATTATGTGTCTACAGAAGCCCCCACTTTGACTGAGGTTCAGGAAACCGATAGTCAAAGTATATGGTGTCGGGACGAAGAACGATTCTAAACGCTCTGCAGTTTAGAACTGATCTATAACCGTCGGTCTCTGCAAAACAAAGTTAGTATGCAGGACAATAACTACAAGCAATCTGATTACCTGCAGGGAAAGATGTTAGCAGATAGGTGCAAACAACTCACATAAGCACATAGTGATGCAATAATGCAAACTTAGACTATCTAAGGATGCATAAGACGCTATGCAAGGATTTAGGTTATGCAAAGCTAAGGGATGACACCTCATGCAAAGTCAGGGTTATGCAAGACTAGAATGTATGAAATGCAATGCAAGGTCAGGGTTTTGCAAGGCTGCAATGCAAGGTCATGATTTTGTAAGGCTAGAAGAGGGATAGCATGATAGAATGATAGACTGATTAGAAATAGATAGAATGATTTTCGAAAATCGTTTTTAGTAAATGATCGGGGTTCGTAAACGAGGTCCGCGGATTACAACTCTTCGGGAGTTTGATTCGACTTGGAGGAACCACCACACATAGGAAGCCCCCACTTTGGGTGAGCTTGCCTTGAATTAGGCATTATGAGCCTTGATTGAAATATACTTGAACTGATTTTGAAACATAATTGATTTAATATTAAAATGTTGAAAGCTGTCACTGGGGATTGTACTGGGGATTCTACTTTGAGAAATTGATATAGGCAAAGTCAAGTATCGCCAGAAATCATGGAATTGTCGGAGAGTATTTCAGGGACAAGGAGAGCATGGATTGAAAAAGAAAAGGTTGAAATTTGTGACTTAAATGAATGTAGGTGGGAAAAGGTTTTGATGAGGCTAGGTGCAGACTCGAGTCTATGTCGGGATCTAGAAAAAGTATGCTCCTAAATTCTAGAAAGCCAAATCATTAGACCATGACTAATTTTATTTTATTGAAGCGGTCGGACCTCGAGATGAACTTGTGTGCAAGCCCCCTAGCTTGACTTTTTATTTCTTTGCCTTTGGATTTTCCTTTTTGCCTTGTGCGTTTTCTTTTGCTAGCTTTTGCTTTTTCGCACCTTGAATTTTTTCACTTTTTTTTTTTGTTTTTGCCTGGCATTGATACTTTTTGTAATGTAGTGAGGCTTGCACACGAGTTTGGTTTAGGGTATTGGAAGGCTTAAAGGATATTTGTGGAGCTTTGATGTTGAAGGGATTGTTTGGCTAATGATGGTTTAAAGGATTTTTGTTTTTCCTTGGTTGTATGAGGATGGCTTATGAAAGGCAATGGCAGGGAGATGTATGTCCTCCTTTTTATTTTCTCTTTTTTTATTTCAGATCTTTTTATTTATTTATTATTGTTAGTCAAGTTCATTAGGTGATTTGAGTTTCATCATTGAATTAGAAGCATAAATAAAATGATGGAAGGCCAATGAAAATGAAAAGAAAATGCGATTATTTTATTAATTGAAAATGAATGAAACAAGGCTTATTATAAAAAAAAATCCTAAATGACATAGACTCGACTGGAAATGAAATGAAGGAGCTAGGGGAGGGACTCTCCGACTCAACCTAGAAAACTAGCGTTAAATGACTAAGCCTCCTGCACTGTTGAGATGATTCCCAAGGGGTTGCTATTATTATTGACTTTTGCTGCCGGCGGGATCGGGAGTCTGCCACTTTCAACCATGTCTTGCAGAGTATTCCTTAAGGCCCAACACGCAGATGTAGGGTGTCCATTCCCTCGGTGGTACTTACAATAGGCATTAGGGTTCCACTTCTTGTGCCTAATTTCAGGTGCCGGGTCTGGAGTGGGACCGATAGGCTGTATTGCTCCTTTTACATGAAGCCTAGTGAAGGCTTCTTCCAAAGTCATGCCCAATGGAGTGAATGTTCATGGAGGCTTTTGATATCCTCCTTTTTAAGTAGTTAGGGCATTGACATTAGAGCTAGAAGGGTTGTTACTACTCTTCTTGAAAGAGTTGTTGTTGTTGGAACCCCTGTTCTTGTTGGCTTGTACCTCTTCCTCAATCAACAAGCCTACCTTATAGAGCCTCGTGAAAGACTCTATAGGTTGGAATTTAATATGTTCTCCGTACTTAGGCTGTAGATTACGGATCACCATTCGGACTTGATCCTCTTGAGATGGTCTGTTAGTCATTTGTGCAGCTTTTTCCCTCCATCTATTAAGGAAGGTGACGAAGTCTTCGTTGGAGATTTGTTTAGTTAACTCCAGCTCACGCAGGCCAATAGGAAGCTGAGTATTGTATATGCATTGTTTGTGGAACTCTTCTCTGATATAGTCCCATTCATTCAGCTTGGCTTTGTTCAATGATCTGAACCACTTGGATGGATGTGCATCCAAGGTTAAAGGAAAGACATAAGCAAACAGGTCCTTGCTCATGCCCTTGAGAGCCACAGAGATGGAGAAAGCTCTCAAGTGATCATCTGGGTTTTCGACCCCCTTGAATTTTGGGAGGTCACCAAGTGTTACCTTTTTAGGGAGTTTTTCCCTTAGTTCAGGATCAATGACGTCATGGCCATGAGCCTGACTTTCGAGCGTAGGAATTGACTGGATCAATTGCTTGAGTTTTTCAAATCTCAACTCAGTCTCAGTTTTGATTGGTGGTGGAGTGTCGCCTTGCTCGTCTTCCTCAGTTAGCTTCTCCCTCAGTTTCTTAATCTCTTTGTCTTGTTCCTCAAGACGAGAGTTCATCAGTGTGAGTTGAGCCATAATGGCACTGAGCTGTTCATTAGTGTCCCCCATTTCAGATGATGATTCAGAAGAGTCGGAAGATTCGTCTGTAAATGTGAGGATGCGCTTGACGAGTCTGGGAGTAGGTCGATCTTGTTGCCTCTCTGTCGGACGTTCCCAAGTTATAATCTCATGACCTGTCCTGAACATAAATCGAATGGACCTCGTAAATTTTTAGAAATGATGCTTTCGAAACGAGAAATGGAGATGAGAAACGTAGATGAGAAATGAGAAATGAAAGTGGAAATGAAAATGGGAAATGATTTTGAAATGGAAATGGAAATGGTTATGGTTTGGACTAGTGTAGACTTGACCGTGATGGAGACATGGTCCTAACTATATGCAAATGCAGACATGGACCGGACTGGACTATGCAAATAGACTAAAAGATTACCTATGCTAGCTTCGCAACACTTAGGGGATGAACTTTTATAGTCCGAAGATTGACTTTTATAGTCCGTAGACTGACTAGGGTTTACATGTAATGTGAACTAGACCAAGGGAGATTTTATAGTCCTAAGACTGAGCTTTTATAGTTCGTAGACTGACTTTATCATCCTAAGACTGAGCTTTTATAGTCCGTAGACTGACTAGGGAATGAATTGGGCCTAAATGGTCCTAAGATCTGGATTGGACTAGACTTAGACTTAGATTGGAATTGATTAGGGATAGATTTGGACTAGACTTCACACAAAGATGTAGATGGCCCTAGATTTTGACAGGAGCTAGACTTATATGGGCCTAAGATGGACTCTAATGCTAGCGGGCCGAATATGAATGCATGGACTCGAATTAGATGGACCCTATATGAATGCAAAATGGAGTCTAATGCATATGGGCCTAGAATGAATGCAAGTGAATTGGGTCGATTGGATTGAATTGGATTGAAGGTGTTTAGACTGAGCTTAGGATTTTCGAAATTCATTTTTGAAAGGAACCCCTTGTTTTATCTTTTGTTAGGAAAAGATGATGGATTAATTTTGAAGAATTTTTTTTTTTGAAATGTCGTGATATGATGATGATTAGTAAATGCTTTTTGAAAAAGTTGGAATAGAAGAGGGTGTAGGATTGATTTTGAAAAATGTAAATTTTTGAAATTGCTGAATATGATAGGGTAGGATTGATAGGAAAGATAGTTGAACAGCAAGGATAAAATGGGAAGAGGTAGACATGCATGACAACTCTAACTCTACAGTGACCCTTTCGATGCATTTTTTTTAGGACAGACTTAACCTTGCATTAGGTGATAAGCCTAAATGACCAAATTACGCGAATGCAGACAGACAGACGCACATAGGACTGAACATAGGATCGACAATTACGACGACTAAATTGATGAAAAGCGTGCGATGCACAAACTGCGTGCCGCGCAGCGAGCGGCGCACAGCCGTGCGTCTGGCGCGGGAGTGGTGCGCCAGGCGCAACTTAATGCGTTTGACCCACTATTCCCCGACACGTTTTTCGGAAATTTAGGCGACAAATTGGCCGATTGACGAATTTTTTCTTGATTGTTAGACGCGATTTTAGGAACGACGTATAATAATGACGATTTGACAAGATAATAGCAGGCAAAAATTGCAATCACAGGCAAATGTCATATAACACGGATGCAAAAGTTCCAACCTAAAGTCCAATTTTATGTTTGAAACTATTGGTCAGGTTTAGGTTCAGTCTGAAAGGGTCCATGACTAAGAGATTGATCCCACGCTTCGTACTCCTGCTTAAAGAAGTGGCCACGTGTAAGACGCACTCCAGTCTCAAGTCAGGAACAAGAGAACAATGCCATTGTTGGGTAGGTTTGCTTATGACTAAGATCCAACACTATCGCTTAGAAAGCTTTTTGGAAGGACAAAGCGCAAACCCCCCGGTGGTGACCTCACACATAGAACATGTGCTAATGAGGCAAGGTAGATTGTACTTATGGTGACTGAACAATAGCCATGCATATGCAAAACTATATATTATTTAAAGGCATAAAAATAAGAATGAATCGTATTTTCCACGTTTCACCCACTCATTTTTTTTAAAAAAAAATTTTTAAAATCATCCCCAGTGAAGTCGTCAAATTCTAGGCGTGTTTTTATTTCGACTACGCGGTGTGAGCGCGTATTAGATTTGACTACCCCACTGTTAATGTTTTATTGAAAATTGTTTTGTATTGAAAGAAGTCGCCAACAATTCTGTTTAGGAAGAATCATAAACCTAATTGGATATAGGAAAATCATAGGGACAAATTATCCAATGTAGATTTCCCCGTCCTGACTCTATAGATGGTCAAAATGAACCAAAGATTGAGTTCGGGGGGTGAGGGTACGAATATAGTCATACTGAACCACATTCGCCCAAAGTTGGCCTCTACTAATTATCGATTCATTACAGATTTTATGCCAAAGAATAATTATATAACGTTTTAATCACCTAAAAATATTTAGTCTAAGTTGGTTTAGGAAACACATAAAAAGACTAATTTTTAATGACATGTTATTAGGCAATCAAATTACAGGGAACCTAGCAAGTTGTCCGAATTCATCTGATTAATGTTAGAACAATTCTTTAGGTCTTGTTTAGCAATAATAACATGTGGGTGATAAAAGCAATAAAGTAGGACAATCATATAATATGCATAGAACAATCAGGCAGACATAAAATGTACGAAAATAAATAAAAATAAGAAAATAAAATATTGCAGGGAGTTAGTATAATATACAATACTTACAGTCGCATGAATTTGTTAACAATCTACATCACGAATAGAATGTTAGTAACTTCAATAAAATAATAAAAAGAAATAAAGAAAATAAAGAAAGTTCGTTAATTTAGTTGATCCTCAGAAATTATACCACCGTCCGGGGTCGTTGATTTGTACGGATCTTGGATCGAATTGTTGTACGAGTCTTAAAAATAGTTTTGTAAAAATAAGTGTAGTATGTTATATGTTGCGTCAAACAAAGACTGTCTCTTGGTTTTATGAGAGTTTATGCGTGGATATCAATTGATGATGATGATGTGCTGTGTAGGTGTAGTGTTGATGAATGTGGGTAACTTTTAGAAAATAGTGGCGTCGACTGTCATTGTTAAGAGAGAGCAGCAGTATGGATTTGTAGATGATGTGGTGATTTTGTAAGGATGATTAGGCGGTGGAGGATGAATTAGGCGGTAGAGATTAGGAAGTACGAAATTGTTTTAGGTGCCGTTGAATGATGATGAGATGATGATTATGGCGAGAGAATTTCGTGAGGTATGCTGTTAGAGGAGTTTAAGTTTGGCCGTGGATTGAGCTGTGAGCCGAGTGATTGTCTTGATAATTATGAAGGGGTTAGGGATGATATATATAGGTTTAGGTAGTTGGGTTGCAATAGGTTTTCGAAAACTAGTAGGTCTCTAAAAGATTTTTATTGTAAAAAGATTAAAAAAAAAAAAGAGTTAGTAAGAGATATTTGAAATCACTTTGGAAAAAAATGATTTTTATTGAAAAAGATTTTAGAAAATAGTTAGACAAAAGATATTTAAAAACAATTTGGTAAAAGATTATTTTTATAAAAGATATTTTTATTAATAAAACTAATCAATGTAATTAATTAATTCTATTAATTAAATTGGGCTAGAAAAGGGGTTTCATAAAATTGGGCTTTCATAAAAACTATTTTTAAAAGGTTTTCGAAGATGGGGTTTTATAAATCTATTTTAAAACGTTTTAGAAAGTGAGCATAGTAAAACTAGTTATAGAAAAGGTTTTCGGAAATGGGTTAATAAAATGAGTTAGAAAATGGATTTGGGCTTAAAACATTTTATTTTAGACTCGTTCTTTATTCTTTCCTCGATCAGGACCAATTGGAGCAGGGTATTGGTCATCATAGGGTACTAAATGGGGAGACACGATTATGTGTCTACACTAAGCACCCTAAGAAAGCATTCAACAAAAATGTGTCTTGTTCCTCTACTTTACTAGAGTTAGTCCATAGTGACTTAGGTGACTTTAAGAATTCCATAAGTAGGGGAGGAAAGAAATATTATATTACATTTGTTGATGACTTCTCACGTTATACTAAGGTTTATTTTATTAAGTTCTAAGGATGAGGCTGAAGAAAAATTTATAATATATAAAGCAGAAGTTGAAAACCAATTAGACCTTAAGATAAAGAGAGTGAGATCAGATAGGGGTGGAATATATGCTGGAGTTTCTCTTAAGAAATTTTGAGAGTCTAATGGAATTATTCATGAGGTTACAACTCCCTATACACCCGAACAAAATGGAATAGCTGAGCGGAAAAACAGGACTCTTAAGGATATGATGAATGCAATGCTTATTAGTTCAAGTATGCCTACCAACATGTGGGGTGAGGCTATTCTTTCTGCTTGCTATGTTCTTAACCGAGTTCCCCATAAGAAGTTAGATAAAACTCCCTATGAATTGTGGAAAGGTTATAAGCCCAATTTAGGTTACCTCAAAGTGTGGTGGTGTTTGGGTAAAATAGGACTTCCTAACTTTCAAAGGAGTAAGATTGGACCTAAGACTGTAGATGGTATCTTTATTGGTTATGCTTCTAACAGTGCTGCATATAGACTTATTCGTAAGGATGCATATGGTTTTGGTCCTATTAGAGAGTCAAGGGATGTTGAATTCTTTGAGCATGTTTTTCCTATGAAAGTTAGTGTACAATCATGTTTGCCTGCTGCATCTTCTTCTCCTTTGCATCATGACATTGCATCATCTAGTGAGACCTTAGAACCTAGAAGGAGTAGAGAGCTTTGAGTCTAGTTTCAGACCTGACTTTATTACTACCTTTCTAACTGAGAAAGAGTGTTTAGATGAGCAAGATGTCAATGCGTTTGTATTGGAAGAGAACCCTAGAACCTATGCAGAGGCCATAAGATCTGTAGACTCAAGTTTTTTATTAGAGGCTATTAACTGTGAAATTGAGTCTATTATGTGTAATAATACTTGGATTTTTTCAGACCTTCCTAGAGGTTGTAAGGCCCTAAGTAGTAGCCACCATTAGAGCATTAATTGCACTTACATCTATTCATGATTTGATTGTGCTTCAAATGGATGTGAAAACTACATTTTTGAATGGTGAGTTAAATGAGGAGATCTATATGAAGCAGCCTGAAGGATGGGTGGTTCCTGGTCAAAAGGACAAGGTATGCAAGCTTATTAGATCTTTGTATGGTTTAAAACAAGCACCAAAACAATGGTATGATAAATTTCATCAAACTATTACTTCCAATGGTTTTTTGGTAAATGATTCTGATGCTTGTTTTATTCCAAAATTGATGAGCTTAGTTGTGTTTTCATATGTCTATATGTGGATGATATGTTAATTCTTGGGACCAATATAGACGTAGTAAATGCAACTAAGTTTTCTAAATTCTTGTTTTGAGATGAAGGATTTAGGAGAAACTGATGTTATTCTTGGAATAAATATTACTCGAACGTCATGTGGGATGTCTTTAAATCAATCTCATTATATTGAGAAAATATTAAAGAAGTTTGATCAATTTGATTGCATTCTTATGAAAACCTCATATGATTCTAGTATTCATTTGAAAAAGAATAAAGGTGATAGTATATCACAAGAACAATATGCAAAAATAATTGGTAGTGTAATGTTCTTGATGAATTATACTATACCTGATATAGCTTATGCTATTAGTAGATTGAGCAGGTATACTCACAATCCTAAACGGGAGCATTGGTGTGCCTTGATTAGATAGTTGAAGTAACAAAAAATTTATATTAAGAACAGGTAACAAGACTGTTAAGTGTTGGCTGACACTACTTCCATGGTAAACTAAGGATTATGTATGGTTCAAGCTACTGATTTCTTAGCTTAGCATGGGTCGAAAGAAGAAAATTCAGGCGCCTAATCCTCCTAAAACGCGCCAATCTCAACTTTTGAATGCAAAGCAAGGATCTTTAATGGTGAATAATGTTGATACTGGAATTGCTAAAACCCCAGTAAACACCCCTGAAACTGGTGACATTGGGAAACAAAGTGCTATTGATGCTATGCAACAAGTGTTTGAGCAACAAAGGATTGCTCAAAGACAAAGTGCGATGGTTAAGAAGGTAAATGAAGCTATGGCAAGTACCGCTCCTCCGGCAACAGAGGAAGTTGTGAATGCAATTTCTATTCCTGATTCAAGTAGTGAGGTTACTAATGTTGAAGATGAGGAAGAAGCTATTGAGAATAGGGTGCAAGATCCTGTGGTCAAAACGTGGTCTGCCATTGCTAAGGGGAAAAAACTCACATCCAAAGGTATGTCTCTGAAGATTGTAGCTCCTAGTTCGCATAATGGAAAGTCTATTGCTAAAATAGATAAATCTGAAGTTGAGCAATTATCTGATGTGTGGGCGAATGCAATATAGTACTATATGTGGTGGGGCAAACACCAACAATAGGGGCTATTATCAGGTTTATCAATATGGAATGGAAACATGTTGGGAAGCCTAAAGTCTTTCTTCATGAAGATGGGTACTTCTTGATAAAATTTGACTCTATTGATGACAGGAATGAGATTTTGTTTGCTGATCCATATTCCCTAAACAATAGACCTATGATTATAAAAGCTTGGACCCCCAAATTTAATTTCCATGAGGAAATAATGAGGGTGATTCCATTATGGGTTAGGTTTCCTAATTTACCTCTGAACTATTGGGGACCAGAAACTCTGAGTAACATTGGTAGTATGATTGGAGTGCCACTTTTTGCGGATGAGTGCACTACTAGGCAAATGAGAATTTCCTTTGCTCGACTTCTTATTGAAGTAGATGTCACAAAGGAATTGCCTAAAGTTATTTCTATTGAAGACTATGCTGGAAACATAATTGAGCAGGCTGTTCACTATGACTGGGTTCCTCCTTTTTGCCAGAAATGTCAAAATGCAGGTCATGACTGTGCTAAGAATGTATCTAAGCAACCAGTTAGACAAGAACCAGTCAAGACAGTTCAGAATGGGTTCCTAAAGCTCCTGCTACTGTTCAAGTGAGCAAAGATACTGATGTGGGAGCTTTAGAGAAGGCAGTTCAGCCAACTGAGATCCAGCAACATGGTGGGAATTCTTCTGGTTTTGCAGAACCTGCTCATCAATCAATTGCTGATGTTGCTTCTCAACAAGTAAGAATTGGTGATACTGAGTGGTCTGTTGTGCCTGAAAAACCTGGTAAAGACAAACAACCTATTACCAGTGGGCCTGGCACTATTGTCCACACTGTTGATGAAGAGGGTTCCAGCTCATTTCATATCTCACCAATATGATCATTAGTTCTTGGAATATGAGAAGGATTAAATAATCCTACAACCATAGTAGAAGTTAAGAAGTATATGAGTTATAATAAAGTAAACCTTTTTGGTTTACTGGAAACAAAAGTCAAAAATGACAATAAAGACAGGATCAGGAGGAAGTTTAGAGGTAATTGGCTTTGGGAGGATAACTATGTGCATTCTAATAGAGGTAGAATATGGGTTTGCTGGAATCCTGAGAGCTTATCTTGGCACACCTTGGATAAAATAGATCAATTTATCCATGGTGAGGTTACTAACAAGCTTACTGGTGTTACTATCTTAGTTACCTTTGTGTATGGTTTACACTCTGTGGAAACTAGGAAGCCTCTCTGGGAGAATTTAATCAAGCTTAGTCACATAACTACAAAAGAATGGTTTGTTCTAGGTGACTTTAATGCTGTTCTTAAAGTGGCAGATAGGTTTCAAGGTAGAGTTGTTTCTACCTATGAGACTCAAGATTTTTCTCACTGTCTTGAAAATAGTGATCTAATGGAGCTTAGAAGCAGTGGCCATTTCTTTTCTTGGACTAATAAGAGTCAAGGTGATGCAAGAGTAATGAGCAGAATTGATAGATGTCTTGTTAATTCTTATTGGCTGATTACTTTTACTGGTGTTACTGTTAATTTTCTTAATCCTGGCATTTCAGACCATAGCCCTCTTCTTTTAAAGTGTTCTTCTTCTTTCATTCAGAGGGGAGACCCTTTAAATTTTTTAACTATATGGCCGATCATAATGATTTTGAGAAAGTTGTTACTGAGTCTTAGATCCTTGATTCAAGACAGGATTCTATGATGCAAGTCTGGAATAATCTGAAGCCATTAAAAGACAAGTTTAAAAAGCTGCATAAGCAAGATTTTGCTAATTTGGAGGCCATAATTGCTCAAGTAAGAGAGCAATTGGATATTATTCAGACCAAAATTGCTGCTGACAGGTCTAATGAAGAGTTGTTTACTCAAGAGGCTGCTTGTATTAGTAATCTGAAGAAGTTTCTGGCTGTTGAGGAAAGTGCTTTCAGACAGAAATCCAGAGTTCAGTGGCTCAAGCTGGGTGATAGTAATAATCAGTTCTTCTTTCAGGCTATGAAAGACATATTTGCTAAAAACAGTATGGAATCTCTTTATACTGACCAAGGGATCAAGCTCACCAAGGCTACTGACATTCAAGATGAAGTGATGACATGTTATACAGACTTGTTGGGTACTGCTGCTGTTGATTTACCAGGTGTTGATATTACTCTTTTGAGAGCAGGAGCTCAGTTACAGACAGTTGACATTCAATATCTTATTCAACCTGTCACTTGTAATGAGATTGATATAGCTCTTCATAGTATTGATGATCTCAAGGCTCCTAGGATTGATGGCTTCAATAGTCATTTTTTCAAGAGATGCTGGAGTATTATCAATGAGAAGGTGTATCAGGCTATTCAAGAGTTTTTTCATGATGGTATTTTACCTATTGCTATTAATTGCACCTTTGTGACTTTGATTCCTAAAATTGCTCACACATACTCTATTAAGGATTTTAGGCCAATTGTTTGTTGTTCAGTTTTATACAAGTTAATTGCTAAAATTCTAACTATGAGAATGCAAGCAGTGATAGGTAATGTGGTGGACTTAGCTCAATCTGGGTTCATGCCTAATAGAACTATCTCTGATAATATTCTTCTTGCTACTGAATTGATCAAAGGGTATTCTACTAAGCATGTTAGCCCTAGGTGCATAATGATTAAAATTGACTTAAGAAAAGCCTATGACTCAGTTGAGTGGCCTTTTCTTAAGGTCATGCTTTCTGAATTGGGTTTCCCTTCTATCTTTGTAAAATGGATCATGACTTGTGTGTCTTTTGTGTCCTATTCTGTGCTCATTAATGGAGTTCCTAGTCCTCCTTTTAAAGCTCAGAAAGGTCTTAAACAGGGTGATCCCTTGTCCCCTTTTCTCTTTGCCATTTGTATGGAATATCTTTCAAGGTGTTTGGGAAATTTGAAGACAATTCCTGATTTCAACTTTCACCCTAGATGTGAGAAGATGGGTGTGACACATCTCATGTTTGCTGATGATCTTTTGATGTTTGCAAGAGCTGATACAAGTTCCATTCACCTAATTTTTGATGCTTTTCAAAAGTTTTCCAAGGCTTCAGACTTGGAATTAAGCAAATCTGGACAAGAGTAATGTTTATTTTGTTGGGATCTCTACTGATGACATTCATATATTGCAAAATATACTTCAGATGCCTACTGGTACTCTTCCTTTTAAGTATCTGGGAGTCCCTCTTGCGTCTAGGAAATTGTTCTACAATGAGTGTAAACCTATGCTGGCTAAAGTTACTGCAAGAATAAAGACTTGGACTGCTAAGAAATTGTCTTATGCAGGAAGAGCTCAATTAGTGGTTGCTGTTCTGCGGGGTATTCAATTGTATTGGTGCCAATTTGTTATTCTTCCTAAGAAGCTTCTTAGAGATATTCAAGCAGCCTGCAGGAATTATCTTTGGACTGGTATGGATAATATGTCTAGAAAGAATCCTATCTCATGGGATACTCTTTGCAACAAAAAATCCAGTGGTGGGCTAAATTTCAAAGATATTACTCTTTGGAATAAAGCTGCAATTGCTAAGCATTTTTTGGTCTTAGCTCAGAAGCAGGATAGATTATGGATTAGGTGGATTCATGCTTACTATGTAAAGTGCTGATGTTTGGAGTATGACTATTCCTCAAAGACTCTCTTGGTCAATGAGGGAAATCTTGGATGCTAGAACTATTGTGGTTGATTCTAGCACTTGCCAGCAGTATATCCATAATGGTAAATTTTCCATCCAAAAACTCTACTGGTCCCTAAGAGGTGAAGCACCATTTGTTCCATGGAGGAGAATAGTGTTTAAAAGTAAAGCCAGCCCAAAGGCTTTGTTTATCACTTGGCTTATGTTGCATGGAAGACTAACTACTAAAGTTAGACTGGCTCAATGGGGGATTGGTGATAATCAAGATTGTGTGTTATGCACTGGAAATAGAGAGACTCAAGAGCATTTATTTTTTGCTTGTCCCTACAATATTGAAGTCTGGAACTTGTGTATGCAACAAATTGGTATTACCCGACTCACTCATCACATTGCAGAAGTGGATAAAACAGCTAGGATCAGCAGGAAAGGTGATGAAACAGCTCAATTGTATAATATGATGTTTGTGGAATGTGTCTATCACATTTGGATTCAGAGAAACAGGAAAATATTTGATGATACACTGATTCTTGCTCACCAGTTATTTAAGAATATTGTGTTTAGTGTTGCTTGTCGTTGTAATCAGAATATGGTGGCTAGGTTGTTATAGCTATTCTGGTATTTTGCTGGTTGTTTTGCAGTTGTCCTTTCTTTCTTTTTTTTTTGTTTTCTCTGAGCCTGTTCAGAGGTGGTGTTGGGGTTCTTGCCTTGTGTGGCTTCTTCTCAAACCCTTCCTAGAAGGTGGGGGGGGAGGGGCCACTGTTGGGCTTGTTATCCTGTAGTCTTAAGGTGTATTCCAAAATCTTTCCAACGATATATTACATGTGTGAAACAAAGCTCTGGATCAAAAGTTATAGCTGTTCAAAGTTGAGCTGAAGCCACTGTCTCGCCCGCACGCCCGTGCGGATATATGCTCGGACGTGCAACCTGCAATCAAAAGTCACGAATGTTTCTGCCTTGCTCGCACGACCGAGCATGATTTCGCTCGACGGTGCACGACCCTGCACGCCCGTGCGCGTAGTTGCTTGCCCGTGCAACCTGCTGTAATGTCGTATCTTCCGCGTGACCTAACTTATGTCGGTTTATATTAATCTTAGCTTATAAATAGGACTTTAAACATTATTTTGGGGAGCTTAGATAATATATCATCATTATTAGTTTATACTTATGGTTTTTAGAGAGAGAAGTTAGAGAGATAAACTTGTAGATCTCCATTATTCTCCAAGACTCCACCTTTCTTCCATTAATTCAAGTATCTCTTTTCTTCTTCTTTTCTCCTTGTTTTATATTATGATGTTTTATTATTCTTTTCTATTTTCTTTATTTATTTCAATTATGCTTTCATAGTTTTGTAATCTATGGTTAAGTTGAACCCTAGTGTGAATTAATTCATGATTATACCTTTAAATTCCCAAATTAATTGCTTAATTGTTCTTGCTTAATTGATTGTGCATATTCCAATACTAGATTAGGGATAACTAGTATTGTTATGATTCCATTGTCTTGATCACAACGGGAGTTGGGTTTTGACGGATTTGAATATTTCAATTAAGGACATGAAGTTCTCCACGGGAGTAGGTAGAATGGATTGTTAGGAAGTTAGAGTGCCGCGTTTAATGTCTTTAGTTTGCATGATTCCACGGGAGTAGGCTTGAGTGCATATTAGAGAAGCCATAGATACTCGGGAGAGGTTAATGGCATTTTATAGGGTGTACTTTTCCTTGTGAACATTTAATTGACTAGTTTGGGGTAGGAATTATTATTGTACTAATTCATTCTAGTGGGGATACTTAACTATAGAGTCTTTTATTTATAGATTGATTAGTATAGTTTATTCCACCATTATTCTTGATATTAATCTCCTTTAGTCTTACCCGTACTTAAGGGCTAATCATAGAACAACTTTCTCTCTGTGGGATCGACTCTGACTTACCCTACTACAGTAGTTAGGAGGATTAGTTAGGTTATTTATTTTTGTTAGGTGCGCGACACGCCTACCAATTTTGTGATACCAATTGGGTGTCGGATAATGATGAAATTCAATCTACCAGCGGTAGGGGTGTTTATGGGTGGTTAACCGTCTTAAAATAAAATTTCGGTTCGGTAACCGGAAATATCGGTTCGCCGTTTTTTGCGAACCGTAACCGTTCAAGCCGGTAACCGCATAAACGGTTAACCGTTTTTTGTTACGGTTTTGCCGTTACTCAAGTTTTATTAAATTATTTTACTAAATTCATATATTAGATTTCAAATTTTTCTCAACATAAATAATACTCCCTATGTTTTTTTTTATCTTTCTCACTTTCTTGTGGGCATCTCCCAATGCACATCTTTGAACTTAAATATTTTTCATTATATATTAGTAAAAATTATAACGATTGAATATTAATAATGTACTAATTGAGACGAATCAAACAAGACCCCACATGACTATATTTTTTCTTATAAATTGAAAAAAATTGAGAAGATTTTCTTTATATATGAATAGTGTCAAGATTCTAAGTGAGAACGATAAAAAAACAGAGGGAGTATACCATTAATACCAAGATTCTCTATCAAAGACAATCATCTCTAAAAACATTCCGCACCATACAATAAATATCTCAAAATTCTAAGAAAAAACAAGCACAAAAATCTAAACACCATACAATACATATTAGTTTTGCATTTGCTTCCTATTTTCTCAGGGAAATTCGAAGAGGGAGAGTTAGAGTTGAGTTGATGACTGATGACACACTAGTGATGAGTGATGAGAGTCAGTTATTGTGTTGGTTTTGGACTTTTGGGCTTCACATGACCCTTTCTTATATTTTGGACTTTTGAGCTTCACATTTTGTTACTTAGTTACTGACTTACCTTTTCTCATAAACCAGAGTACACTCTACACTACATTACTTAGTCTAAATTACTGCATTTACTAAAATAATAATAATTAATTAAATATAATTATTATTAAAAATTAAATAGTAATAAAATAAAATAAATATATCCGGTTTTTAGGTTGATCGTTTTCCTAAAACTCATAACCGTAATTTTTACCGGTTCGGTAACCGAACCGTTTAATCCCAAATTTTCCGGTTCGGTGACAGCCCATTTTGACCGGTTTTTCGGTTTTTTTTTAACACCCCTAACCAGCGGTTATGTTTTTACTCGTGCTGGAGGAGCTATATCATGGAAATCATCAAAGCAAACATGTATTGCCAAGTCTACAATGGAATCTGAGTTTATTGCTTTAGAATTGGCAGGTCAAGAAGCTGAATGGATAAGGAGTTTGATTGCTGATATTCCATTGTGGGGGAAGCCAGCTCCATCAGTTTCCATGCGGTGTGACTCGCAAGCAGCAATTGGGGTAGCGAATAATCAAGCCTATAATGGAAAGAGAAGACATATTCGATTAAGGCATGTCGTAGTTAGAAATTTAATTAAAAGTAATGTGTTATCACTCGAGTATGTATAGTCAGAGAGGAATATTGTTGATCCTCTCACCAAAGGCCTTTGTAGAAAAATGGTGCTGGAGTCAGCACAAGGAATGGATTTAAAGCCTATTGTGGAGTAAATTGTGATGGATACCCTTCCTACGAATTCCTAAGTTCAGAGGGTCAAACAAAATCACAAAAGAGCTCAAGATATTGAATACTACTACCATTCCTATTAATAAAAGTCATGTAGTATTTTGTTTTATTATACTGTTATATGTATAAGATTGAGCTTAGAGCTCTTAATAAGTTAATAGCCTTAGTTAAGGTGGTTTGTGACTGTACAAACTTGATGAATATACCTATGTGAATGTGGGGGTTACGCCCAATCCCCAATGAGAGTCAGAAGGCTTAGGCTCTCTAGAGCATTCATGAGAATCCAGGCTAATTGTGGGGCACTGATGTTACAATTACGAGAACGTTTCTTGATTTCAAAAAGGTTGAGTGCGCAACTATGCTTTGCTAACTTCGTGAAAGGTTCAAAGAGAAATCTACCTATTACGACAGTAAGACATATTTATATGCACTGAGTATCAATTCAAGTCCATAAAACATTGATGCTCAAAACCTAGTATCTATTACCCAGATCATCTTTTTTCAACCCTGTTTCTTTCAATTTTTCTTCTTTTAAAACATGTGGGGGATTGTTAGAGTTTATAGTAGAAACTTTAAGTTTTCTTCAAGAGAATATGAAGAGTCTTTTGATCTTTTGTTCCACATTAGAAGGGACAGAAGAGTAAGGTTTGTAACTATTATTCTTCCTCTACCCTTTGAGTTGAGTAGCAATGAGGCTTTTAGTGTGTATGTGATGATGTATGGTTACCCCACGCGCCGCCCGCCCGGTCCGGGCCTTTAACTTAACTATCTTTTTAGGTCAATTATTTATCATCATTTAATGACTGTTTTTCCCTAAGTGACTGTTTTCCCTAATTACTCTCCACGTCTTCTGTCATTAACCCCATTAACTGACCGTTTTATCCCACGTAATTAGGGATGGGCATGGGCCGGATCGGGCGGGTCCAACTAGACCAAGACCCAGAATTTATTATTTGGACCCAGACCCACAGGGTCTGAAAATTTCGGACCCTTACCCAGACCCAATGGGTCTAGCGGGTCTTGGATCCAAAATGGGTCTCAAGCATATTTTGACTTTCTATTTATTTTTTTACCTTGCGATTTTTCACGCACATTTTCCTTAGTAATTAAAATGATTAAACTAGTCAACTACGCAACTTACACAAGCATACAACTAGTCAACTACGCATAATTAAACTTACTAACAAAGAAAAACCAGATAGAAATCAAAGATAACAGTGAAGCACACATATTCTCAAATCTCAAAAATTAATAGTTGAATATATACAAACGCATAGAACCATAGACAAACACTACTACACAAGCGCACATATTCTAAGTATTAACATTGATACTTCATTAAACAAGAAAGAAATATGCATAATTAAGTAAATCAAGAAAGAAAAATATTTGAACTTTAGATACAGTCATACAGAAATCAAATACAAAAAATTTGAAAACTTAGGATCTGCGGACTGAAGCAGGTAGCAATGACAAATTGACAATGAGTAGGATTTAGGGTAAAATTTAGTTTATATATTTTATATGGAAAAAAATACACTGGGTCTGTGGGTCGGGTCTGGGTCTAAAATTATCAAACCCGGACCCGTTTTTAAACATTTAGACCTAGATCCGACCCGGACCCAATGGGTCTCAAAATTTTAGACCCAGACCCTTAAAAATGGGCCGGGTCCAACCGGGTCTGGGTCGGGTCTTGGACCCATGCCCATCCCTACACGTAATCAGCCATGATCTGATCACATTCGTTTTTTCATTTCCTATAAATACTAGTGTTCTGGTATTCGTTGATCACACAGAAAACAAACCCATCTTCCTCTTCTCTACCAAATTTCCTCTATTCTGGCCAATATCCTTGAGCGTTCTCAATCTACTTTTTTGTCGACACCGAAAAGGTAGAAACCGCTTATCCCCGGAGGTTGATTGCTGTGAGTCCGTGTGTTGTAGCGGGGCAAATTCAACTTTAGGACAGTGTTTAATTCACGCCACAGTTGTCAGATAAGTTTAATTTATTCGTTACCAGTTTTCGTTCCTACATTCACTTATGCTCAGAGCTCATCCAAAAACTGATCTAATGCATCCCTACACGCTAGGTCTCACATCCAACAATCTTGCAAAGTCTTTCATTATCTTGTCTCCAGATGAAAAATAAGACAATAATAGACGAAGAAATCTTTGTAAAGAAGGTGCTTATTTGTGGGGTTGTGTTTGTGATTCTTATTATCTGCTGTTTCCTGATTCTTTTCTTTCTTGAGTTTTGAAGTCACTTCACATGCTTCAATGGCATGCACCTTCACCATCCGTCTGCATGAGCCATATAGATAAAAGAGAAGGGAAATGAGAACAAGGACCTAAAGGGTTTGATTCTCTCTTGTTTGGATGGTAGGTTTAGCTTTAGCCATTTAGGAAGGGGAGATTAGTAACGTGGGATCCATTTCCCTTAATTAAAGGGTTTAGTGGTTCCTTAGCTTGTTTGGATAATAGGTATAAAAAAGGGGAAATAAAGGGACAAATGAGATTCGTCTTCCTTCCTTGTTTAATGAACTGTCTGCTTTCGAAGTTGAAAGGTTCTTCCCTTCCCCTCCTATTCTCCCTCCCTTCCCTTTCTCTTTGATATTTTTATCCAGATCTAATGTAGATATTGGAACTTAGTGCTCTTTGGTAATTGGTATTAACGCTTCTTTCGTGATTGTTTACATGTAGCTCTGGTTGGTAAAGCGTAAAACATTTTTATGGAAAATTGTTTTCCTCTATTTTCAATTTTTCCCTTCAAAATGAAGGCTTTGTTTGGTAGGAAGGATTTGGATGGAAAAGAAAGGAAAGGAAAGGTAAAAACAAACTTTCTCATGTTTGGTAAAAGAAAATAAGAGGGGTTTGATTGGAAAGGATCGGAGAGGAAGTGGAAGGAAAAGAATACTCTTAAATTTTTGCTTTCCTTTCCTCCCAAAATCGGAGGAATTTGACAGGAAAGAAAGCTAATAAGCTTTTACCTATGTTTTCTTTATTTCCTTCCTTTCATTTCCTTTACTAATGACAAACAAACATGTGATTCATCTCAAATCCACCAATTATGCCAAACATTGAAAACTACAACTACCTTCTTTTCTCTTCTTTTCCTTTCTTTTCCTTTCTCTTCCTTTCTTTTCCCTTCCTTTACTAAAAAAATACCAAACAAAGTGGAAGGGAAAATTGTTTTCCTTCCTTTTCCTTATCTCTGTTGTACACTCCTCTCACTACCTCCTTATTTTCCCTTTCTTTTTCCTTTCGGTTCATTATTTTTCTTACATGTAACCAAACAACGGAAAACTAATTTTGTAATTGTGTTTTCATTTGTCAATTGTTCTTCATGAAAATCATTTTACATTGAAAATGTTTTTACACCCAACCAAACGGAGCTGTAGTGGTCATTTGAGTTTCTCCTTGTGACTAGGTATATAATGAGGAGCTCTTCGCCCTTATCTACAATTTTGAAATTTATTTCTTTGCATTTCTACTTGATTGGCTGTTGCTCTATCTTTCTTCGGCGATCTTTTTGTCTGAGGTGTTTTCTGAAAGATAGCATCTGGCATACCCGCATGGGAGTGCACGGGTGCTACTTCTATTAGGTAGATTCAAATTAGAATCCCTTCTTTCTTCCTCTCCTACTGCAATCTATGCCATGAGTTTTTTGGTTCTGATGTCAGACTATTGAGATATATTACTGACTTGGTGAGATTGTGATATCAATATGGGATTTGTAAATATAGAAGTTCTGCTATTTCATTCCTTAGTTAGCTGCCGTGATTTACGGCTTGTAGCCCAAGGCAAGATATGTGATATCTCTTGTAATGTATATATTGTGATGATGAATGAATGAGAAGGGGGAAGAGAGTTTTAAGGAGATTTAACATGGTATCATGAGCCTAGGTTAACCCTAAGTGAATCAAACACAGTTTGTTTTATACTTTATTTTCAACCACCATAAGAGATTATGGCTGGAGAGGATGCGAAGAAACTTGAGAATGGCGAGAAAAAGGTCGATATGACGTATTTTCTGGGATCGAGTGACAATTCGGGCAACGTAATTACTCCAGTTCAATTGCGTGGTCCAAATTATGATGAATGGGCGAGAGCAATTCGCACCTCTTTGCAGGCAAAAAGGAAATACAGCTTTGTGGAAGGGACTATTCCTGAACCCACGACGTCGGAAAAGCTTGAAGATTGGATGGCAGTACACTCGATGCTCATTGCGTGGCTTCTTAACACCATTGAGCCATCCCTGAGATCCACTTTATCATACTATGATAATGCAGCAATATTATGGAACCATCTCAAACAACGTTTCTGTGTGGTAAATGGAACACGTATATGTCAGTTGAAGGCCTCTTTGGGAGAATGTAAGCAAGGCAAGGACGAAGAAGTCTCAGTCTACTTTGGGCGATTATCCCGTCTTTGGGATGAGCTTGTGACATATGTCAAGACACCGGTGTGCAAGTGTGGAGGATGCAAGTGTGATATCAACACTCAGGTGACTAAATTGCGAGCTGAAGATTATCTGCATCATTTTCTTATTGGGCTTGATGGTGCGTATGCAACAATCTGTTCCACCTTGATATCACAAGACCCTTTGCCCAATATTGATCAAGCATATCAGAGAGTCATCCAAGATGAGAGACTAAGGCGTGGAGAGTCCTTGTCTCATGAAACCCGTGAGAATGTCATGGCATTTCGAGTCGGTTCCGATCCTCGAGGTAAATCTAAATTTGTGGACAACTCTGACAAATTTTGTAATCATTGCAACAGAGAAGGTCATGATGAGAGCTCATGTTTCCAAATTCATGGGTTCCCGGAGTGGTGGGGGGATCGTCCCCGAGGTGGTCGAGGACTGGGTCGTGGTACCGCAGTGACAGGCAGAGGAGGAGGGCGATCTGCTAGTGGCCGCGGTCGAGGACTGCACACAGCACCTGTGCGTGCCAACAAGGCAACAACAAATAGCAGTACATCTGCAGTTAAAGGTGGACAGTCCCAAGCTTCACCTAGTACAAGCGAGGCAGCAGGTATTTCCGGCATTACTCCAGCACAATGGCAGCAACTCCTTGATCTTCTAAACATCCCAAAAACCAAGGATCGCCTTCACGGTAAGGACGATAATGCTTGGATTATTGATATGGGAGCTTCAAATCATGTGACGGGAAACTTGCAATGTATGGTTAATGTGAAAAAGATTTCAAATTGCTCAGTGGGATTACCAAATGGGGAAGATGCCAAGGCAACAAAAATAGGAAGTGTTTTTTTGAATAGTGGTCTGCGAATTAATAATGTCCTTTTTGTCCCACAATTAACTTGCAGCTTGATTTCTGTCACTCAATTAATTGATGATTCTAACTGTATCGTTCAATTTTCTAATACAATGTGTGTAATACAGGACCGGACGACGAGGATGTTGATTGGAGCGGGTGAACGGACTGATGGACTTTACTTTTTCCGCGGTGTTCCGAAGGTGCATGCTTTAACAGTAGCTGGAGATTCATTAATGGACTTATGGCATAATCGCTTGGGTCATCCGTCGGACAAAGTGTTGAAATTCATTCCTAATGTGAGTCAATTTAGTAGAAGCAAGAATAAGAAAGCATGTGATGTTTTTCCCCGTGCCAAGCAACGTCGAGATAGTTTTTCTTTAAGTGAGAATAATGCTAGTGGTATTTTTGAATTAATACACTGTGATTTATGGGGGCCATATAGAACTCCTTCCTCTTGCCGGGCAACTCATTATATGACTATTGTAGATGATTATTCGCGTGCTGTTTGGGTTTACCTTTTATGCAATAAAACTGAGATTGAGACTATGTTTCTTAATTTTGTTGCTTTTGTTAATCGTCAATTTGACAAGAAAATCAAGAAAGTTAGAAGTGACAATGGCACGGAATTTAATTGTCTTCATGATTATTTTTTCAAGAATGGGATCGTTTTTGAAACATCTTGTGTGGGCACTCCGCAACAAAACGGGAGAGTAGAAAGAAAACATCAACATATTATGAATGTGGCCAGAGCGCTTAGATTTCAGGGTCATTTACCAATGTATTTTTGGGGTGAATGTGTTTTAGCAGCATGTTATCTAATTAATCGAACACCCTCCAGTTTGCTTAATTATATGACACCTTATGAAAAATTATTTGGTAAAGTCCCTAAATATGACAACATGAAAAATTTTGGTTGTTTATGTTACGCCCATAACCAACGGCGTGATGGTGATAAATTTGCAAGTAGAAGTCGTAAGTGTGTGTTTGTGGGTTATCCTTATGGAAAAAAGGGGTGGAAGTTGTATGATTTGGAATCAAAAATATTTTTTGTATCTAGGGATGTCAAATTCTTTGAAAATGAATTCCCCTTTGCTGTGAAACTCAACACTCATGTTACTCCCCATATTAATATTGATATAATGGATGATGTTAATGATCTTTGTTGGGACACGTCTGGTGCATCAAATGGAGTGGAGATTGAATTTTGTCATGATGCATCACATGGAGGGGAGTGTGTCTCTATAGCCTTGGAAAGAGAAAATGGACAACAGCTCCAGGGGGGGTTATGTGGTAGACATGGAGCTGATGGGGCAACATATGAGGGAGAATGTGTTGATGGGCATGCTAGTGTTGTAGTTCAAGGTGATAATATAGACAATGGTGAGCCAGAGATGGCTGCAAGTGAACCAAAGTTGACTTCCCAAAGAGGAGAAAATATGGAGGTAGAATTGGGAAGGGGGATGCGAAATAAAATTCCATCGACAAGATATAAGGATTTTGTCACTCATACAATTCGAAAAGTAAAGTCCTCAGAAAGTTCTCCTGCCCAACCACATGCCTCAGGTACTCCTTACCCTATTACTCATTTTGTTTCTTGTGAACGATTTTCTGTTAGACATCGAAATTTTGTTGCAGTTGTGACAGCAGGAAAAGAACCTAAACATTTTAAGGAAGCTGTAAAACATCTTGGTTGGCGTAATGCTATGGCCAATGAGATACGAGCTCTAGAAGATAACAAAACGTGGGTCATGACTAAACTACCCCCTGGGAAGAAAGCACTTGGAAGCAAGTGGGTCTACAAAATCAAACATAATTCAGATGGGAGCATTGAACGACTGAAAGCAAGGCTGGTTGTTTTTGGACATCATCAAATAGAGGGACTAGACTATGGTGAGACATTCGCTCCGGTAGCAAAGATGGTGACTGTTCGTACTTTCTTGGCAGTTGCGGCAATCAAAAAGTGGGAAGTACACCAAATGGATGTCCACAACGCCTTCCTTCACGGCGACTTAAATGAGGAGGTCTATATGAAAGTACCTTCAGGTTTTAAAAACACTGACCCAAATTTAGTTTGCAGGTTGAAGAAGTCATTATATGGATTAAAACAAGCTCCTCGTTGTTGGTTTGCTAAACTAACTGCGGCCTTGAAGTGCTATGGATTTGTTCAATCATATTCAGATTACTCTCTCTTTACATTATGTAGGGGAGAAATACAGATCAACGTGTTGGTGTACGTGGATGACTTGATCATTTCTGGAAATGATATCACATCTTTGAAGATTTTTAAAAGTTACTTGGGAAAATGCTTTCATATGAAAGATTTGGGAGTCTTAAAATATTTTTTGGGGATAGAGGTAGCTCGCAGTTATGAAGGTATTTATCTTTGCCAGAGAAAATATGCATTGGAAATTATTGAAGAAACAGGTTTGTTAGGTGCTAAACCGGCAGAATTTCCAATGGAACAACACCACAAGCTAGCGTTAGCTAATGGTGTATCTCTTGAGGATCCCGAACCCTATCGAAGACTTATAGGGCGTTTGGTTTATATATCTGTGACTCGGCCTGATCTTGCTTATTATGTACACATTTTGTCTCAGTTTATGGAGCATCCTCGCGAGGAACATTGGGAGGCAGCCTTAAGGGTTGTTCGATATTTGAAGAAAAATCCAGGCCAAGGTATTCTTCTAAGTTCCAGGAGTAGATTGGAGTTAGAAGGATGGTGTGATTCAGATTGGGCTAGCTGCCCACTTACGAGATGTTCCTTAACAGGATGGTTAGTGTTACTTGGTCTTTCTCCAGTCTCGTGGAAGACTAAGAAACAACCAACTGTATCACGTTCCTCTGCAGAGGCTGAATATCGATCTATGGCAGCCATCACTTGTGAGTTAAAATGGCTTAAACAATTACTTGGAGATTTGGGGGTTAGTCATCGTAAGGGGATGCGATTGTTTTGTGACAGCCAATCAGCATTGCATATAGCTCAAAATCCGGTATTTCATGAACGAACAAAACACATCGAGGCTGATTGTCATTTTGTTCGTGATGCGGTGACACAAGGCCTTATTTGTCCCTCGTATGTTCCTACAACAGCACAACTGGCGGATATTTTTACAAAGGCATTGGGACGTGCACAGTTTGAGTTCCTTCTTCACAAGTTGGGCATCCGCGATCTTCATGCTCCAACTTGAGGGGGGGTATTGAGATATATTACTGACTTGGTGAGATTGTGATATCAATATGGGATTTGTAAATATAGAAGTTCTGCTATTTCATTCCTTAGTTAGCTGCCGTGATTTACGGCTTGTAGCCCAAGGCAAGATATGTGATACCTCTTGTAATGTATATATTGTGATGATGAATGAATGAGAAGGGGGAAGAGAGTTTTAAGGAGATTTAACACAGACCCTTTACTCATTATCCTTGCTATATTTCCGGATACCGGGTGGGGATACTGTTTTCACTAAGGGCATACTCTCTTTGTTTCTCGTAAATTTAGACCGTGTATATTGTTTTGACTAAGGGCATACTCTCTTTGCTCCTATCTATTTTTCTTGAATGAAATGTCTTGATTATCAAGCCATATTATGACCTTGAATTATTATCAGCAAAACATCATCATGTGGGATCTTGTTAAATTTGTTTTAATTGTACTTTCAAAGTATCAAATTTTCATATTATGATGATGTAATTGAGGACATTTATGATTTAAGTTTGCATTGAAAATTGTGAAAAAAGTAACTAGGAAGAGCAAAAAGAACGTAGGTAGTATATCAACACTCTTTGTAGTACTATATGATACTTATTACATGAATTGTCTTATTTTTCTAAAACTGTCATATTGATGTTTGAATTGTTCAGTTAGTCGTATAAGATCAATAACAAGTGAAGTTCGGAGGCAAGGAAAGAAATTTGGTGTGGAGCAATATGAAATGCGAACATTTTCAAGGGACCGTCAGTACTTGGAAAATTTGGTCTCTTTTTATCTCTCATTTATGCTAAGTGGTTTACCACTTGTTAATTTGGTCTCTTCCGTAACTACCACTACTTTCTCCCTAATTATCACAGCTCCGAGCGAGAAGATCGAGCCGATGACTTGGGAGTAAGGATGGCAATCCAGTCCAGATCCGAGAAAAAATCCGAGCCGACTCTAAGAAAAAAAATTATGCATCCGACTCCGTTTAAAAAATCCGACTCCGAGTCGGAGTAGCGTCGGAGTCGGATCTCATAAAAAATCCGACACCTCCGATCCGACTCCGACTCCAAACATAATCCGACTCGACATCCGACTCCGATTTCGACTTTGAGGCAATTAGTCTTATTTTTTTTATATTAATGTATTACATATGTATACTCTAACTTTGATTTTAACTTTCAAGGCAATTGGCCTTAGTTTATATTCAAAGACGTTTTTATCAAAGGAAAGTTGCGTCGGTGGCACATCACATGATACTCTCCAATGTAGTATATATGTATCACATGACAGTTGACACTTTTATCAAACTTATAATACATATGCTTATGAATTATGATATCATTTAAAAATATTGTATACTTTTATTAGACAAGATCTAACCTATATATACTCAATTCGATGATGGGCCATCCTAATAGTCTAATACGGTAATACCCTATAAACCTTATTATGACCTATGTAAATAGCTAAATCTAGTATAAAACTCTAATATATTATATAGTGTAGTTATGTGCGTGTGTACTGCAATAATTGTATACTTTTATTAGACAAGATCTAATCTATATATACTCAATTCGCCCTTGTTATTAAACCTTTAATTCTTAATAATCCCAACTTTTAACCAAAGGCTGGATGATTCGAATTAATTTTTCCTACATAAAATACATACGTATAACTCATAATATGACAAAAAGATACGTTATTACACCTTTGATTACTATGAATCAACATTAAGGAAATGCAACACAATAATGACATTTCTATATTTTGATCCAATATGATTTATGATATCCTTAGACATCCGACTCCGATTTTGAGGCAATTAGTCTTATTTTTTTTTAATATTAATGTATTACATATGTATACTCTAACTTTGATTTTAACTTTCAAGGCAATTGGTCTTAGTTTATATTCAAAGACATTCCTAACAAAGGAAAGATGCGTCGGTGGCACATGACATGACATTCTCCAATGTAATATGTATGTGTCACATGACAATTGACACTCTTATCAAACTTATAATACATATGCTTATGAATTATGATATTATTTAAAAATATTATATACTTTTATTAGACAAGATCTAACCTATATATACTCAATTCGATGATGGGCCCATCCTAATAGTCTAATACCCTATAAACCTTATGACCTATGTAAATAGCTAAATCTAGTATAAAACTCTAATATATTATCTAGTGTAGTTATATGTGTACTACAATAATTGTATACTTTTATTAGACAATATCTAATCTATATATACTCAATTCGCCCTTGTTATTAAACCTTTCATTATTACACCTTTGATTACTATGAATCAACATTAAGGAAATGCAACACAATAATGACATTTCTATATCTTGATCCAATATGATTTATGATATCCTTAGTATGTTCATGATCATCGTTATTCGTTAGTGTTATACATGATACATCATAACTTTTTACTGACCTTGTTAAGTTTTTATAACTCATACTGAGAAGATCAAACTATGAAAAACTAACAACGAATACTTTGTACTACTCATTTTACTATACTATACATCATAATTCAGAACGACTACCTTAGCCAACTTGTGCGATTAAGAATTAGATGATCTGTCCTATTTGTTATACCATATATTGTACTACTCGTTTTTACGATGTCATATTCATTACTTAAATGTTTATTTCTTATGCTTTCTTTTTAAAATTAAAGTTAAACTTTTTTTTATTTTTTTTTTGAAGGGAACCCATCAAGAGGGAACTAAGTAATTAAATCGGACAAAGCCAAAGAGACTATAGTTTCGGGTACATCATCAATCCACACTCGCTTTCCCAAATCCAAAGATTGGAAATGAGCTAACTCATGGGGTACTTTGTTTCCCGATCTTTTAACAAAATACCACTTAACACAAGAAAAGCAAGAAATTAAACTACTAATATCATCTAAAACAAGAAAAAACTCGTTCGAACCCATCTTCTTCCTCGACAGCGCTTGAAACACAGCCAGACAATCACCTTCACACTACACTTTTTTAATAGATAAGAAAGGATAGAAAAATGTTGAATTATTAAATTTGTTTCCTTCAAAGACAAAAAAAATAAAAAAGGAGAAAAGAAATGAAGTTGTGATTTCGAATTTCGTTTTCATAAAGTTAAACTTTTTTAATAAATAAGAAAGGATAGAAAGATGTTCGATAATTAAATTTCTTTCCTTCAAACACAAAAAAAAAAAAAAAAAGGAGAAAAGAAATGAAGTGTGGTTTTGAAAATAAGGAAGTTGGGCAACTTGTACAAACCCTAGGCAACAAAGTTGAACCCTCATTCTCACCCGCCCACCACCTCCCTCACTCTCACTCTCACTCTCCCTCACTCTCACTCTGAAACGCCGCCAATCAGAAACGCCGTCGGCCCGCCATACTCAACGATTTTGACTTCAGCGAATCAGCGTCGCCTTCACGCAAGTCGGGTAAGTTTTTTTTTTTTTTTTTTTGCGAATCAACGAATTTGTTCCTTAACTTTGATATTTGAGTTATCATACACTTTTGTTGGTGATGAAAAACTGATGATGTAATGACGCTTGTTTCTCAGTTTAATATAGCTTGATTTTGTCTAGATCATACGCATTTTCAGTGACTTATTTGGATTGTGGTTTTGTAGGTTGGTTTTGTGGTTGAATTTGATTATAATTTGATTCGATCTGATTCAATTGGTTGTGGATCTGATTGTGTTTTGCTTGGTTATGTTTTTTGATAGCAGATCTGTGCATAATGTAGTCTATTAATTGTGTTTTGAGATAATGTCAGTTGATTATGCAACTTTAGATTTCTACAGTTGATGAATGCGACTTTTAGGAATAGTGATTTAGTCAACAATTTTTTATATGTTTATGTTTTGTGTATTTAGTTAATTTTAATTTTTTATATATATGTTTTGTGTATTTAGTTAATTTTAATTATAGTGACACTTACAATGGCTTTATTGTATAGGTTTGTGTTGGCCAGGGTTGACTAAAGTTGAGGGTTGAAGACTTGGATGAAGGTGTTTAGTTTCCATGGAAGGTTGAAGAAAAGTTAATGACATTAATTGATTAGTTTCCATGCGAAGAAGATTGTTATTGTTGTATGAACCTTAGGCAGAGGTGGTTCTTGACATGCGCGAGCAGCATGATCGCGCAGGGCCACAACATTAAAGGGGCCCCAAAATTTTGTACTTAACCTTTGTAAAATAAAAATATTAACAGGAAAGTATGTGGAGGAGTTGGTAAGATATATGGCCTTTTAAACCAAGATACAGTGTTCGAATCCAATAGCATACAAAAATTCCTATCTTCATTCATTTCTTGACAGTTTTTATACTTACCCTCTTCCTCTTTTTTCCTTCAAAGGCACTTTACGAGACAAAACATATAACGCCCTGTAATTTTAATATAATTCTAATAATGAAACACTACATGATAGCCATGCAACTCCTTAATTTCTTCACTCAATGTCGGTTTGATTTCTAAGGTTGCTAAATATCCTTCCAGATCACCTACAATCAACTCAATTTCTAACCTCTGAAGTTCTCTTTGGGTAACAGGCTGAATGGTAAGTGAGTTAAGGGTAGCGTAATTTTTTCGACTAAGAGCATTGGCTACCACATTAGCCTTTCCAGGGTGATATTGAATATCCAATTCATAATCCTTTATAAATTCTAACCACCTTCGTTTTCTCCTATTTATATCTTTCTGGGTGAAAATGTATTTAAGGCTTTTATGATCTGTGTAAATTTTACACTTAACCCCATATAGATAATGTCTCCAAATTTTCAATGCAAAAATAATGGCGGCAAGTTCAAGGTCATGGGTAGGATAATTCTGCTCGTGAGGTTTTAACTGACGAGATGCATAAGCTATCACTTTCCCATGTTGCATAAACACACAACCCTTGTCTAGAAGCATCATTATATATTTCTAAACCTTCGGTACCACTAGGAAGAGTAAGAATTGGAGCTGTGGTAAGACGAAATTTCAGTTCTTGGAATGCTACTTCACACTTGTCACTCCACTCAAACTTTGTAGTTTTTCTTATGAGGTTTGTGATAGGTTGAGCAATTCGGGAAAAGTTTTCCACAAATCGACGGTAATATCCTGCTAACCCTAGGAACTTCGTACTTCTGGCACATTGGTGGGTCGAGGCCAATTAATGATTGCTTCTATTTTCTGAGAATCTACTTGCACACCTTCTCTAGACACAACATGTCCTAGAAATGCTATTTTATCTAACCAAAATTCACACTTTTTAAATTTTACAAATAACTGGTTCTTTCTCAGAGTTTCCAGAACTATTGTCAAATGTTCTTCGTGCTCTTTCTTATCTTTGGAATACACTAAAATATCATCAATAAACACAATAACAAAATGATCTAGATAAGGTCTGAAAACTCTATTCATAAGGTCCATAAATACAGCTGGGGCATTGGTAACACCAAAAGGCATAACAAGAAACTCATAATGTTCGTACCTTGTTCTAAAAGCAGTTTTCGGAATATCTAAAGGTCTGATTCTTAATTGATGGTATCCAGATCGTAAGTCTATCTTTGAAAATACGGACGCACCTTGTAACTGGTCAAAAAGGTCATCAATACGAGGCAAAGGATATTTGTTTTTAATGGTTATCTTGTTAAGTTCTCTGTGGTCTATACATAACCTTAGGTTTCCATCTTTTTTTCTTTACAAATAAAACGGGTGCTACCCATGGTGATAGACTTGGTCTAATATATCCTTTTTCCAATAACTCATCAAGTTGAATCTTTAATTCCTTTAATTCTGCAGGTGCCATTCTATATGGTGCTTTTGTGATAGGTGCTAACCCAGGTACTAACTCAATGGTGAAATCAATTTCTCTTTGCGGAGGCATACTTACAATTTCCTGAGGAAAGACATCTTGGAATTTTCTAACAACAAGGATGTCAAAGATTTTAGGTTCAGATTTTTCAATACTAATAACATCACAAAGGTATCCTTCACAACCTTGTCTCAACATTTTTTGTGCTTGAAGAAAAGAAATTATTCTAGATTCTGGTGTTGTCTTATTATTCTGAAATGTGACTATCTCTTCTTCAGAATTTACTAAGGTTACAGATTGCTTTTGACAGTCTACTATGGCACGGTGTTTATTCATCCAATCCATTCCTAAGATAACATCAAATCCCTTAAGGTCAAATTGAATTAGGTCAGCATGAAATATATTTCCCTCTATGCTTAAAGGACAATTTTTATATATAGTTTGACACGGGACAATATTTCCTGTAGGGAGGCTAATGCAAAATTCTAAATTTGACGCACTAGGATTCAAATGCAGATTTTTAGACATTGTAATGGATATAAACGAATGGGATGATCCGATATCAAATAAAACATGTATCAGGAAAGAGTGTATAGAAATGTTACATGTAACTACTTCACTTGAGTTTTCGACCTCTTGTGGATTTATCATAAATACACGACCAGAGGTTGGATTTTGACGTTGGATAGCTCCACCTTGATGTTTAGAGGTAGGTTTTGAGGTATAGGGATTAGGTGCAGTTACTTTTGTATTTGGCATTATACCTCTCTCTAAAGGACAATCTTGTCTTAGATGATTCAGACTCATCATCAGATATGAACACCATATGGTCTCTTTCAAAGGCCAACAACTCTCCAGCTAGTTGATTAATTAAAGGTCGGAGTCCGTCGTGGTCAACCTAGTCCAAACTGTAAGTATTTTTCCTAATCTTGAAATCCATTTACTAGTAAGTCACTATATTTATTTTTAAAAGTAACCCATGGGGCACTCATTGGAAGTGTTTCTAATTAAAGCAAAAGTTAGATAGGGTATGGTCATTCACATTATGGGTATTGAATATTAAACTCATCAATATATCAGGCTAAGCGATTAATATTATCCATAACACTACTGTCAGGATCCATAGCTAGTCCTCTGGACTTATTGGTCATGCCATTTTAAGATGATAAAACACATGATAAATATCATGAAATAACATCAATAAGCAATAAAATATAAATATCCCAACCCTTTCTCTCAAATAGATTACTAATGTAATTATTAATATTTTATTACATTTACTTTCTATTTGTAATATTATAGTATTATTATAAAAGTGGCTCGGATACCAAACTGTAACGCCCTGTAATTTTAATATAATTCTAATAATGAAACACTACATGATAGTACCAGGATCGAACCAAATATTACATCTTTTATTTATTATTATATAATATAGAGTTTACAGGACATTACTGTCGTATTCCTCATAACAGAAATACTAGGCGAAGACAAAATAAAATATGATACTAATATAACAAATTAAAAAAAAAAAACAAGATAACAGCATATAGTATATTAGTCCTAATATTTTATAATCCTCACTCCTGCCCATTCCCATCACTGGTACCTGAAAACAAAACATTTTATAACAGTCAACCCAAAAGGGTCCAGTACATTCCCAATACCATGTAAAAACACTTTACAGATAATTATATAAAGTAATCAGTTACGAATATATAAAATCATTTGTTATAGTTTCTCCCGACAAATCTCATGTTCACACCCCTACAATGACGTACGTCACTCCGGATAATATTTTCAGGCCTTTAGCCTCTCCTGATACTTCCGTGTGCACACCCCTACAATGACGTACGACACTCCATATATAATTCATTCCTCCAACACAAACCACGAACCTCCATTTTATAATACCACGAACCTCCATTTCATTTTATCATAGTAACATCTTTATATAACATCATTATTACCACATATAATAGTATTCTTAGAATCACCTTGTATATAAATCATAATGTGACAAATACCATTTGCATTATAAACACTTTATTTGCAAATCACAATATACCTTTACTATTAAGGCAAAACTATTACTATTAGTTTATCTAAAAAGGTTAATATAACAATACATTGTAGCAAAACAACATTAAAAAGGGGTATTCAAAAATGTACCTTAATAAGGTGTGTTAATCAAATTTCACAATATGTCTCTCACTCTCTTTTGTTGTAACTTTGTTATTTTTATGTCGCTCATATAGAGCATGCTTACGACTGCATGTATTTATAGGGGTTTAGGGGGGGATGTCAATTTGGGTTTTGATACTTAAATCGGTTAACATGATAAACATGAGAATTACTTGTATCATGCATGCAAAGTCAACTATGATAAACATGAGAATTACTTGTATCATGCATGCAAAGTCAACTATATAAAGTTAGTTACTTGTAGTACAGCTTCACGTAAGTTGTATGGATTTGTATGCATGGTTGATTTTATCACATTACCATAATTCAAGAATCTACTACCAACGGCCAAGTGTCATTAATTTGTTTACTCCGAAACCCACTAATATTGTATTCTGCATATTGTCTTAAAATGGGTAACGACTGTCCGTCCTTAGGTAAAGTCATTAGGGACGATTCGAAAAACTAAATTACGTTGGTCATTAGCTTCACCGTTTAGAAGTTAGGAGCATTGTAGGTTTATGCAGTATTTACTAAAAATCCTACTAGATATATCTATAAGCTCATAAACTAGTAATTGATAATTTAATTAATGTTTGACCCTTAAAGTACTTTATAAACTATAATGTTAATATAAATGATATATGTATGCACATATAACTTGCCCTGAGCAAATGCACAAAGCCAAGGAAACACATAACTTTATATAAAATAATCATATAAATGACAAAATAACGTATATAAGATCTTAGGGACTAGTTTATCTTATAATAATACTTTAACCTTCAATCCCTTTATAATAAATATATTTTTTTCCTGGTTATTACAAAACATTAATTGCTTTGTCCCCTACAATACCCCATGAACTAAAATCTCCAATTCTCCAGATGCATACTACTTGTTGAATTTGAAGAGATGGCTTCTTTTTTGATAATTTGCAATCTAATTCATTAATTATGTTCACGCATAATGGCATTGTAAAGTCCAAGAGAGTAGGAGACCAATACAAAGACCTTTACATTAATGGTTAAAACACCCCAAAAAGTCCCATAAATAGAAAAATACCACCAAAAAACCTCAAAGGCTGCAACCAAGATATGAATTCAGAACTAAGGTGAAGGCCTTGCTTAGCAAGAGATCAACCACAAAATCTAATGAGAGCCCCTTAACAACGCAAATAATTTTTCAAAGGTAATGTTAAATCTTTATAGTTTTATATTTTATATTACATTAAATAATTTCTGTCAATTATGCTTCTATTTTGGTTGATAAAAATTAAAATTTTAATTGTTTTTCTTTGTATAGCTTGTAGAAGTCTAAAAGTTAATTTTTGATTTTAGTCAAATTTATAATTGTGTAATTGACAATTTTTTTAATATAATTTATTGAAGTTTTTGGTTAAATTTTTTTTGTAATTATTTTACATATGAGTCAAGGTGCCCAAGTATGAGAATTTGAGCAGGACCTCGATAATGGTAGCCCCGCCCCTGACCTTAGGTTGATTTGGATGAAGTTGAGAACTTTATGTTTTATTAACCTTTGTTTTTAATCATGTACTTGCTTATTTGATTTTATGTGCTTAGTTAAACTTAAATTATATCTTAGATTTTTCGTATTATACAAGTTTTTTTTACAATATAAAATCGTGCAAAAAAAAAAAGTCGGATGTTCGGATTATCGGAGTAAGATGTCGGAGTCGGGTCGGAGTCGGGTCGGAGTCGGATGTTCGGATTTTAAGACTGGTCGGATTCGGATTATCGGATGTTTGTTTTTAATCATGTACTTGCTTATTTGATTTTAAGACTTTTGCATCTAGTGTGTTAGTGTTATGTCACCCTGTTTACAGTTCATATTTTGCTTTTTTTTTTTCCTTGTTTGCACTAAAATCAACAATTTTAGTTCTTTTTTTTTAGGGAACAATTTTAGTTCTACACTCTCTTGAGTTAACAGAGAAATACTACATGTGTGTAATATTTAGGAAGTATATATCAAGTTCTATGTATAATACTATAATGTATGTGTACAATCTATGTATATAATCTACAATTGTTGCAGAGAGTGTAGAACAAACTTGTCTTTGTCATTCTCATTCTACAGCAAGATCAATCAGCCATACCGTATGACTATGCATCAATCTCAGGCCCTGGATATGCAGGTAAGCTCATTATTCGCTTGTCAACTACTGGACCTCCAACTGTGAAATGGTAGAGACTTTGATAGTCTAATCCCTTCAGGCCAAGCACCTCATGTACTGCAAAGAAACACAGCATGCGTTTAACTACTTGCAGCCATGCGACAAAAAACATTGTGTGTACATACTACAATTAAACACTCCTTTGGCTTTCAAGAACCAAAAATATCTGCCTCAACAAAAGTTCTACACTCTTCCTGTCCTCTTGACTGCTAGATTACAGAATAGAGGCAAATACTAAGTAATTAGATCTAAAAATCAACATCTAAGAGTACCAATACAAAGAGAAAAGAGAGCAAGAGGGGAGAAAAATATAGCTATACCAGGATCATCATGAAAGCAGCCAATTCCCGTGGCAGATATGCCCACTGCATGAGCCTCTAGGTAAAGCACTTGTCCTAGAACACCAGTCTCCCAGAACAACCGAGGATACATCCAAGCACCCTTCGCCTGCAACTTGGGCTCAAAATGCGCTATCATGCCAAGACTGAAACACCCATCACTAGCAATATCCTGTTTCCAAATCCAGATGGGAATTAAAAAAGAGTTTATACCACATCTAGTCGCTACTGCAGAAAGTTAAGTATACTATCCAGATTCTTACAAGGCATGAAACAGGTCTCCTATTCTGTTCATAGAATGCCTTTTTCACTCCTTTCTCTCTCCCAGTTTTTTCTCTCTCTAATTCTGCATCATTCCCTTTTAGCAGGCTAAACAATATAGGTACCAGCTCACATCAGATGATTTTACTAACTTAGGATCTTTTGCCGACATCCTATCATTCATTCAAATAGTTTTTGCTTAATCAATATAGGTACCAAACTACCAATAGATTATGATGTAGAGATCAGTCTTCTAGGACATTTCTGTGGCATATGGAGGGAGAAATAGATATACTTTACTACAAGATACACAAAGATATCTATCTAAACCAATAGGACTCTTCTAAAGCACAAAGTACTTTTAACTTTATAAATGATAAAAATGAAAAACTGCTAATTTGCAACTGTACGTCTGTACCTGATGGCATGAAAGCCTTTTCGAGAGCTCCTTACAGTCACCAGGAGCAAGTTCATAAAGAGGAAGATCGGCAGGGCAACCCTCCGGTCTCTTCCACGTAAACTCTGGACTCATAGCTTTCCTAAGATCATCGAAATGATTTTCATTCCTCACCAAGAAATACAAACCTTTAGGCAAACCCGATACTCTATGAACAAATAAAGCAGCATGCACTTCACTATCCCAAGAGAGAGCCCTAAATGGCAATGCCAACTGTTTGCCTTGCTTCTCTCCACTACTCAATCCAGAGGGGAGGCAATGCAATAAAATCTGGTAAAATGTATCTCTATGAATTACAGTTTCTCCATCCATATCTACCGCACTCCTCCTCTTCCTAACCACATCCCTAAGTGCTAACTCCTTATACGAACTATCACTACAAACACCACTGCATTGGAAAGGATCAATCATCAACCTCTCACCTACTGATAACGGCTTCTTCACTGCTTCGGAAGTCCTATAAATCACATCCCAAACTACATGCTCTTTACTCAATGTATTAGGCTTCCCCTTCCATTCCAACTTCGAAAATTCCGATATCCTCGAGCTCAATTCCTCAAAATCCACATCAAACCCTGCCTGTACCCCGCGGGGAAAAACTGCCAACACACAATCCGGGTGCTCAAACTCAATCTCCGGGAACTTACCCTTGACGGGGCGACTAGGAATCGGTAACTTAGGAAAAGACTCAAGCCCTAACAATTTCTCCAAGTCATCAAACCCTAACCCATCAAGCAACTTAACATCCCAACCAAGTCCAGCAGCTGCCATAGCAACAGCAGCAATAGCATGCCCAACATCATGATTACAATACCTAAATGCCCTTTCTCCATACTTCCAAGCTTCCCTCCAAAAAATGGAGGAAAACCCAACAAAAAAACAATCATCAGGTAAACATTCATCAAAAAACCCAGTTGGAATTTCAGCCCTAATCTCTAATCCATGCTCTTTAGGTGCATAATGTGCAACAAAACCCGAATTCGACAACGACCCAATTGCAGGAGCAATGAGATAAGCCTCAGTAGGGTGCAAATTCCCACTACTAGGGTTCACCCTAAGAGACCAAGTTGAAAACCCAGTAGTTTTCCAAGCAGATAAAGCTAAAGAATCATAAAAAAGCTGAGAAATTGATGAAAAAGAAATGGGTTTTGGAGGAGATAAAGATTGAAAAACAGAAGAGTATAAAGTTTCACCTGAAACTAAATTTTGTTCTTCAATTGGAAAATGTTGGAGAGAAATTAAAGGAGCAAAATTATACCTGCGAAATGGGTTAGGTTGATTTGCCCAATCTAAACGACCAGGACCTCTAGCATAGTTAGTGAAGTGGTGTTTTGTTTGCTGGTGGTATTTTAAGGATTGTAAAAGGTGGGTTTTTTGCTGTTCTTTGAGTTCTTCTTCTGTTATTGAAGAAGAAGAAGAAAGTGACATGATGAAGTTGAGATTTTTGGGGTTAGGTTTTTGTTTGGAGATTGAAGGGAGAATGAAGAAGTTGAGATGGTGGTGATGATGGTGGAGAGAGAGAGATAATCTGGGGAAGAAGAAGTGACATTGCATTGCGTTAAAGTTGAAGTTGGAATTTTTCTAGAGGTTTGAAGGCTCAATCAACCGTTTGTAACGGTGGTTGAATATTCCAGATTGGTGATTTGAAGTTCATATCGGGTCGGATCGAACCCAACGTAAACTTATTAATAATGAGATCAAGAAAGTGATAAACCTCTATAAGAGTATAAGGAGGCCAACCATTTACCATGTTTAATATTCCTACTTGTAATCTATATAAACTAGTATTTTTGGCCCGGGCAATGCATCGGATCAAGTGCAATAAATAAATATATAAGGAAAAATTGATAGGAAAAGTCCCAACTATGGGCGTTCCACCATTTTCGATCCCAACTAAAGATTATTTCTGAGCGGTCTCAACTATATATCATTTTTGCCAAAACTGGTCTCAGGTGACTTATTACCTGTTAAAAAAGTTAAATTTTATTTTAAAAATTTCTTAACCCTTTGTCCCTTCCACTGCTCTGCCTCCCCCTCCCATGCATTCCTTGATCTGCCTCCCCCTCCCCTGCAACTCTCTGCCCCCTCTTCTGTCTTTCAATACAACACTATCTCGCCAGAATACGCAGCCCAAAGACCCCTGAAAGTCCTAAGATTCGCACCGTTTTCCCCTCTCTCTCTCCTCTATTTGGGTCGGCCACCCACGCACCACCACAGTGCCGCCATAAATCCTCCACACTCCAACCACCAGCGGATTTCGTATGTGAGTTTAGGAAGAGCAGCGGATTTCGTATGTGAGTATGTTGACTTGATTTCTCGACGAATCTCTTCCATGGCTTTCGAGAGGAAAGTTGAAATGGGTGTTGAAGATTATGGAGAATGAAGCCGAATTCCCTTGATTAAATCTTCTAATGAGCGTTGGAAAAGTGACTCCATTATTGAGGAGTTTGCCATTGTAAGTGTTTCAAACCTCAATTTTGTTGTGCCTGTGTTGAATCTTTTGATTGAGAGAGCATTGCATTTTGGAGTATACACGACTATTTTGATCTAGTATCAAGTATACCCATAAACCTATACCCAATAATACATAAATCTATCTATATATATCGAGTGATTTACCAAGCTTACAAGTGTCAATATGGCTCACCAGATGGGTTTGAGTTGGCCAAACCGGGTCGCAATGTGAGAGGATGGGGCTTCGGGGGTGGGCTCAGTGGCAGAGAGGAGAAGGGAGTGGCGGGGAGGAGAGAGAAATAGGAGGAAGGAAACCTCAAACCAGTTATGAGGGAGGGTGCAGGAGAGAGAAGGACATGGTGGAGGGAGGAGTGAGAAAGAGGTGGAGGAGGAAGAAGAAACAGGTTATAGCGAAAAAAATAACTCGTTTAACCTGTTGTAGCAGGTCATTAACCTGATGGGACCAAAATCTGCAAAAATGATATATAGTTGGGACCGCTCAGAAATAATCTTTAGCTGGGACTGAAATTGGTGGAACGCCCATAATTATTCATAAATTTCATAATTCATTATTTTGTGTGTAAGTCCATGAGAAATTAAAAATTTGACGTCATAACGTGATAAGTAAAAATTATACCTGATCAACTCCAGCCCGGCCCGGCCCGGTTTTTGGGCGGGCTTGGGCAGTTTTTTTGGGCCCGCGGGCCGGGCCCGGCCCGGCCCGGTCAAATTTTTTTTTTTTTTGGGCGGGCTTTGGACAAGCAAAAAAACACTTTTTAGCCTAAAATTTGGGCCCGGCCCGTTTTGGCCCGCAAAAGCCCGCTCGGCCCGGCCCGAAATACCAGGCTTTGGGCACAATTTTTTGGCCCGGATTTGGGCCCGGCCCGGCCCGGCCCGCAAGATGGGCACTTTTTTTTTGGCGCGGCCCGACCCGAACCCGGCCCGGCCCGGTGTTTGATCAGGTCTAGTAAAAATAACCTTAAAGATTTGAATTTGAAAATAATAGCTTAAAAGAAATTGGGGTAAGATAATATGACATCAATAGTGTCTTTGTTTGTACCGTAATAATAGTGTTATAAATGTAATTACTTGTTTAAGCCTTTTTAGTTAAGTATAATTATTATAAGACTTTATCATATTTTATTTGAAATATTAGACAACAAAGTTATAGTGTATTGATGGTTAAACTCTAACTTTTCATTCCAAAGGACACATGTTCGATACCTTGTAGTTACACAATATTTATATTTTTAAAATTGAGAGTTCACATGGATATAAAAACATTTGCAATATAATTCGAGGAGAGCGCCACGTGGCATGTAGGCGTCCTTAGGAACGCCTTTTAATATATTTGTATAAATATTTTAAAATGCATTCCTATTAAAGGAACGGTGCCACATGATATTCTTTTCAAGTTAATACTTTTGATTTCATTTAAGAATATTAACAATGTGAAGCTACTAGAAATTGAACACATGACCTTTGAAATGAAATGTGAGAGTTTGACCGCCAAACTACTACAATTTCAATGTTTACTGTTTCAAAGTAAAAAGTAATAAAGTCTTACAATTATATGTAACTATAAATACATAGACAAGTTTTTTGATCTTTAACACTTTTATTAAGGCAAGAACATTCTTTCACTCCAATTCCATTGAAGTTGTTATTATTATCCCCAATTCCTTAAAAGTTTTTTTAAACAACTTATCATGGCATAACATCCATTTTTTCAATTTCGCACTAGACAGCAAATTACGAGAAACTAATAAAATCAACTATGAAATAATATGAATAAAAAATATATTTAATGATTGTAACTGACCAGGGGCATCGCCCGGGCCAAAATACTAGTATTCTATTTAAAGAGATAAAAACTTTGGCTATGAGTTTGATCGATATATATATGCAACAAATATAGTTACGTGAGATATAATTAGATTTGCCTTATCTTGTAGTATGTCAATATTAAATCTTTATAATTATTTATGATTCAAATCTTAAGATGATATTGGGCAAATATGTGCATTGAAAAATATTCAAAAGACAAGTATGAACAACAAAAGAAACACTAATTGTTCTGGTATGGAATAACTTATAGGGGGTGAAAATTTTACACACAAAAAAAATGTTCATATTGAATATAAGCTAAAAAGTTCTCGAGATATCGTCAAAAGATGCAAGAAGGTGTATGCACCCTAGTCAATGATCCAATAATAAGTATTTTTGCATCGTGTGTACAAGATATTTATTGTCAAATCAGTTCAATTTTTATCTAAAATGGATCAATTTTAAGTTAAAATGGGTCACTTTACAAATTAAAATGGATCACATTTAAACAAATATTAACTCCCCTAAAAAAACAAATGTTAACTTTTAACTATAAACTAGTATTTAGGCCCGGGCGATGCCCCGGAGTTTCTTTGTGCTACAATTTAGTAATAGTTCAAAAAGTCATCTAATTCATTATATAGATTTCAAAAGTTTTCCATTCATATATCATTAATTTTGATTAAATAAGCAATAATAGTATGGCAAAGTGATGGTTGGATCTCTTTATATCATACTTGAGGTTGTGGGTTCGAATCTTCACATTAACAATGCTTTTTTTTTTTTCCAATATGAGAAAAACGTTGATGGAGTGTTATTGAATGAGGGATGCGCACATATTTACTATATGAGAACGACGTTGATAGAATGCTATTGAATGAGGGATGGTGATACGTGGCACATATACGTTCTTAGGAATGCCGATGAGTCACTTTTATACAAGCAGAAGTCACCAATTTAGGCAAAAAGTTACCTTTGTTTGACATATAATTTTTTTTTTTACCTTAAATAGTTCACTTCTATATAAACAACTCATTTAAGGCAAAATACTATATATATAAGTAAGCTTTATGAGTCCGCCAAACCTTTACTACTAGTATGTGCATATGTTTCAGTTTCACCATTTTGTGACAATCCAAATGAGAATGAGGGAGTGGAAGGGTGGTAAGCCCTTCCATCTTCCACCCACATGTTGTGGGTTCGATTCTCATCAGGCGGGTTTGGGGGCTTTGTGGTAGGTTGTATTTAGGTGCCATGTGAAAGGGCGTTAACGTAATTTATCTTACCAATTTTTTTAAAAAAAATAAAAATTGTGATGATCCAAATGGTGTCATTTCTCGGGACAATATACTCCCTCCGTTTCATTTTAATTTACTCACTTTACTTTGGGGAGAACCAAGGAAGAAGTACAAAAGTATGAGAAAGAAACTGAAAAGGTGGAGAGAGAAAGTAAAAAGTGGGTTAAAATATTAAAAAGTGGATGACATGGGTGGAAAAAGAGGAGAAAGTAGATGTGACATGTTACCTAAAATAGAAAAAGCAACAGTCTGTAGTTTAAAAAGAAACAGACCAAAAAGGAAAGTGTGTAGATTAAAATGAAACGGAGTGAGTATGCAATTGGACAATGTTGTACTACTAGTAAGCAGCAGCCACCAATTTAAAAACTTAAAGCACATATTTTTATTCGTCAGCTCCACGGCTCCACCTCTGTTGCCATTCCTCTTTCTCTCTCTTTAAATTCCTACGCCTCCATCATCTCTTCGTCTTTTATCATCTTATCCTTCCTCCATTTCTGATTCTCTCAACGTAAGCAGGTACAATTCATTTACCCTTCTTTCTCTTTTTGTTCAATTACACGTTTTCTTTATCTATGATGTTTGCAAAATAGATGAAACAAAAAGGTGGTTCATTTATGATATTTTACTGATTTATAGTATGCAGTTTATGTTTATGTTTATGTTTGATTTATCTATGGTGTATTATGGATTGTTTTTTTTTTTTTTAAATATAGTATCTATGGTTCTTGGATTAATCTTGATTTTTTGTGGGTTTCAGTACTGGAGTTCAGTGTGTGTGATTTTTGGCTTTCAATTTTGTTAACTAATCTTTTTTTTTTTTTTTTTTTTTTTTGTGGGTTTGTTATACTGGAGTGCAGTGTGTTGGATTTTGTGCCTTCAATCTTATGGATTAGAATTTGTGTTCATTGGTATGTCGAATTCCGGGTTATGATGAAATAGTTAGTTACTCGATTAATTTGAATGTAAGATCATCATTAGGTGATTTTGCAATAAAAACAATAACCTTTAGATGTGGGAAAAGGTGGGTGATGAGGAATGAGGACATGAGGTTCCTTCTTATCACTTTCCAAGCTAAAAGCCAAAATCCATAAGTGCTTTTTATGTTTTTTTTTAGTAAGAATTTGCTCCCAAAAATGTATACATCAAATGATTTTATATCACGTGAATGTCTTCTTGGTTGATTATTAATAGTCCATCGCGTGTGATTGATCAAGCATAATAGCAGTGATTCAAATTGATCAATAAAGACTAATACCATTTGCTATATGGCATGCTATTAACACAGTGACATAGGGGTAAAGAAAGGGGAGAAGAATTGTTGCTTACTGACGGTCTTCTCGATCAAGTTTTATTAGTGAGTAACATGGTTAATTATCTGATGGTTTTATGATATATGCAGTAAATGGATTAGAGATTGGCTCTAGCACTATGTTGTAAAGGGAAAAATGGAGTTTATTATTATTTATTTTTGAAAAGTTCCCCTCTCCTTACAGGTGCTTAGCTTCTTGTGTAGTCATGCAGCGGGTTGCGAGGAGGGGAATTCATTTCATGCAGAAACTGAATGCTGCAAATGTTCCCAATGATTTGATCGAAAAAGGCCAAAATAGAGTTATAGATGCCTCCCTCACTCTCATTCGTGAGAGGGCGAAGCTCAAGGTAGTTCAGCTTTCCATACTAGGATTCCTTGATACTTTCCTTAGTTCCTTATAGTCATGCCATTTCATCTGCCAGATTCTAATGACCAAATCTCACATTTCTAAAACTTTGTTTATACACTGGACTTTAGTTAACAATTTCAGCTTTACATTTCTTGCTGTGAGAACTTGTTAAAATTTAGTTGTTGTTCTAGGGGGAGTTTGTGCGGGCCTTAGGAGGTGCCAAAGCATCAACTTCACTCCTTGGAGTGCCTCTAGGGCATAATTCTTCATTTCTTCAGGGGCCTGCTTTTGCACCTCCACGTATTAGGGAGGCAATCTGGTGTGGAAGCACAAACGCGACAACTGAAGAAGGTATTTTCATCATTGATATTTCATTGTTGGTAAATGCCATGTAGGTGAAAACCTTCCATGAAAACTATTCGGCACTATGTGTGTATCATAGAAAAAAAACGCGGTCGCGGTCGCGTTCGCGGAAACGGTCGCGTTGTCGCGGGAACGGCTTGTAACGGGGAAATAGAACGTTTCGCGGCCGACGCGGCGTGAATTTTTTAAAAAAATTCACATTAATATGTTCTAACCTTATTTGCTTTATTTTAGTTTATGAAGCATTATTACAACATAATATAATTAAATCTATCAAAATATCATGCTATATTAGCTATATAATTAAATTATAAAATATTTTTGGCTAATATTTGAAAAGAACGGATGTAACGGGGATAAAAGCGTTCTAACGCGGCGAGTTCGCGTTACGGAACGGACAACGCGGCGAGAAGTATGTGATTTTTATTATGGCGTTCTGTAACGGCATTTCGCGGAACGGCAAATCCAAAATCCGTTACAGAACGGCCGTTCTGTAACGGAACGGGAGAGTTTTAATTCCATGGTGTGTATAATCAAGTTTTATTTTGATATCTGATCAGAATGATTGAAATTTTGATATCTATTGCACTTATATATTGATTTGCTACTTGGCTGCCATTAAAATTCTGATCTGCTGCAGGCAAAGAACTTAATGATCCTCGAGTCCTGACAGATGTTGGCGATGTTCCTGTTCAAGAGATCAGAGATTGTGGAGTGGATGATGATAGATTGATGAACATCATCAGTGAGTCAGTCAAGCTAGTCATGGAAGAAGTAAGCCATCTTTTGCGATCTTCCCAGCTTACGAGCAATTTAATTTGTTCTCAAGACTTTATGCTATGTAGTGGTTTAATCTTTTGCAACTTTCACTTCCAGATAGCTCACCAGCATGATCACCCATTTTCAGGCCGGGGAGGGGAGGGGGGAGGGTTAGTTTAAAATATAATTTAATCAATACTAAATTATGTATGCTTGCAGTGTTGGGTTTAATCTGATGACAACCAAAATAGTATAAAAACATGAAAGCAAAGTCAAGACAACCAAATTCTAGGACAAAAGCTGTACACAGCAACCAAAGAACACTTAGGTTTCTCCAGCAACTGAGCTTCTTCATAAGTTGCTCTTCTACTTTTTTGTCACTGCTTGCAGTCTTGCTCCTTCTCTAACCTTCCAAATGTGCTGCTAAGTTCTTTCTTCTGTTGTAGATAATATAACAAAAAAATGAATAAGGAAAAAAAACCATTTTTCTGGACACTTGCAACACACTGGATGCTGTTTATGGACAGTGTCATATGCCTTTTACCCTTCACTTCTGCTCAGAGCTTATCCACAAACTGATCTCATGCATCCCTCCATGCTAGGTCTCACATCCAACAATCTTGCAAAGACTTTCATTATCTTGTCTCCAGATAAAAAAAATAAGACAATACACGAAGAAATGTTCGTAATCAAGGTGCTTATTTGCCGGGTAGTGTTTGTGATTCTTATTTTTTGCTGGTTCCTTATTCTTTTCTTTCTTAAGTTTTGAAGTCACTTCACATGCTTCAATGACCTGTACCTTTACCATTCGTCTGCATGAGCCACATGGATAAAAGAGAAAGGGAAGGAGAAGAAGGACCTAAAGGGTTTGATTCTCTTGTTTGGATGGTAGGTTTAGTCGTTTAAGAAGGGGAGAAAAGGAATGTGGGATCGTTTTCTTAATTACAGGGTTTAGTTGTTCCTTGTTTGGATGGTAGGTTTAGGAAGGGGAAAGAAAGGGACTATGGGGATTCATTCCTTCCTTGTTTAATGAACTATCTGCTTCCGAAGATGAAAGGAGTCTATCCTTCCCCTCCAGTTCTTCTTTTCTCCCTCCCTCCCCTTTCCCTTAAATTTTTTCATCCAGATTTAGTGTAGATGTTGGAACTCGGTGCTCTTTGGTATTAACGTTCCTTCCGAGATTGTTAATATTTAGTGGTTGTGGGCTTGTGGCTAGGCATACCGCATATGAATATATGATGAGGAGCTTTTCGGCCTCATCTACAATTTGAAATATATTTCTTTTCATTTCCACCTGATTTCTTGCTCTATCCTCCTTTGGCAATCTTTTTGTCGAGGTATCTTCTGAAAGATAGCATCTGGCATGCCCGCACGGGACTGCGGGAGTGCATGGGTGCTACTTCTATTAGGTAGATTCATATTGGAATCCTTCTTTCTTCCTCTCCTACTTCAATCTGGTGTTCTTGGTTCTACAGTCACTTGTTTCCTGAAGCCAGAGGCAATGTTTGTTTTTCAGAGTAGTACGTTATGCTCATTCAGCATTTTCGGCTTTTTGTCGCTTCATCAACCATGATCTTGTGTAACTGAAATGTCACTTAAGTTCTATGTTATCATCATATAGTTAGCACTTGGTGTTCTTTAATTTCTAGAGATGAAGAAATGGGTCTCAGTTTTATAAATAAAAATTACTTGTTCTGAGTTCTGACTACTGTTTTGGCAGGAACCTTTGCGTCCACTAGTTCTGGGTGGTGACCATTCAATATCTTTCCCAGTTGTCAGAGCTGTGTCTGAAAAGCTCGGAGGACCTATAGATATTTTACATCTTGATGCCCATCCAGATATCTATCATTTATTTGAAGGGAACAAGTATTCTCATGCATCTTCTTTTGCTCGTATTATGGAGGGTGGCTATGCACGGAGGTTGTTGCAGGTAATGAGAGTTCTATTGTTCTTCCTTTTCTTCCAAATGTACTCTTTAAAAGAACAAATAGATTTTACTGTGCTGGTTGTCATGTATGTGAAATGGATTTGTCATCCTTAGGTAACCAATTACTCTCATCAGTTGGTCTAGCCCATAAAAAGACAAGATTGATTACTTTTACTAGTTTCATCTAGTATGTTTAGGCCATTGATTGTATAGGTAGACAAAGATTGCTCGATTCTTGCAACAAGTAATCAAATATCTAAGCCATGAGTTTTTGGTTCTGATGTCTGACCCTTTAGTCATTATCCTTGCTATATTTGCGGTTACCGGGCGGGGATCAAGAGTGCTTTTGCTGTGTAGAACTTCAGCAGATCTCAAAAGAAAACCATCAACATCTTCCCTTTGCCTACTGCTGGGATAAGTATTCATTGTCCTCGTACCTTGTTTCTCGTAAATGAAGACAATATATACTGTTTCTACTAAGGATATACTCCCTTTGTTCCTATTTATTCTTCTTGAATGAAATATTTCGATTATAGAAACAAATTATGACCATGAATTGTTATCAGCAAAACATTATCATGTGGGATCTTGTTACATTTTTTCTAATGCGTGTTTTTCGTAATATCAAATTTTCATTTTTTTTATGAATATGTAATTGAGGACATTAATGATTAAAGTTTGCATTGAAAATTGTGAAAAAGTAGCTAGGAAGAACAAAAAGAACATAGGTAGTATATTAAAACTCTTCTTAGTACTATATGATATTACATGAATTGCCTTATTTTTGGCATGATAATGAAGCCTGAAACTGTCTTATTGCTGTTTGAACTGTTCAGGTCGGTATAAGATCGATAACAAGTGAAGGACGGGAGCAAGGAAAGAAATTTGGTGTGGAGCAATATGAAATGCGAACATTTTCAAGAGACCGCCAGTACTTGGAAAATTTGGTATCTCTTTTTATTTCTCATCTATGCTCAGTAATTATGCTCAGTAATTACCCACTTGTTAATTGTTATGCTGTTAATATGTGTGCTTGGATGTGAATATGCAGGAATACATGTTTTACTTGCTAATGTAGTTGTTTGACATTCTGGGTTCAATCCTATAATCACTACTTGGATTCCTTTTGCTTCCCAAATAATCTTTTTGGCTTGAAACAACTCTCATTTGTACCCTAAAGTTGTTATTTTCATGATGTTTTATGAAATCCTGTTATAGGTATAACATTGCACATTCTCTAGATGGAGGTCCGTCTCAAACATTTTGGTGGCTTTGTGCTAGCTTTATACTTTAGGCCCCAAAAAGATGAGATCATATACCATAATTAATGTATATTGGGAAACATGGGACCTTGAAGGTTCAAAAGACCTCCCTCTGATAATCCTATACAGACCAATAGGCCAACTATACCCTATGTTAAATTTTGCACATATAATTGTACAAAATAAGATTTATTTTTGCAATAAAGTGTACGTTTTCAAATTATGAGACCTCATCCTTTTGGGTCTGTGTGCAGTCACACAGACCACGCTTACTAGCCAGTCATATCTAATGATTTTGTGGGTACAAGTAGTTTTAAGTTCTTGTTGTTTCCCCTTTGTGAATAAATCTTTCAACTTTGGCCTTCTGTTCATCTGTTGAAATTTCATTTGGGTATTCAATAAATACTCGCTGAAAAGTTATTTTTGTTTTTTGCCTGTCATGATATCCTTATGCATGAAGCCTGAAGTAAAACCTTTGAACATTTTTGTGAATCTTTTCTTTTTATGCATTGTATCAGAAACTGGGTGAGGGAGTGAAGGGTGTCTATATATCAATCGACGTGGACTGTCTTGATCCTGCATTTGCACCTGGTGTATCTCACATTGAGCCGGGAGGTCTGTCTTTTCGTGACGTTCTCAATATTCTGCATAATCTTCAAGCTGATATCGTGGCTGCAGACGTGGTTGAATTCAATCCACAGCGCGATACTGTTGATGGTATGACAGCAATGGTTGCAGCCAAGCTGGTAAGAGAACTTACAGCAAAAATATCCAAATAGAGAGGCAAAAATTTCTCACATATAAAACTCTCGTAATCATTCTTACATCTTATTACAGTAGATCTAGTTATATCAAATTGGGTGAGTCTCCAATCTCAATGTTGTATAATGGATGTCAAACTTTGGCTTTCTTGCCAAGCCTTGTTGAGATAGCGAAAGCATGATTTATGGGATAACCATGAAAGTCTTATAATAGCTGCATTGCTTCTCAAGTAAAATGTTCGCAATCGATGCTCTATCGCTGCTATTTTTCCAGTGAAATTTTCTTATATTGTTGAACTCTACAGAACATAGTAGTTTTTGGGACATTTTGATTTCTCTAAACAAAACTTGAGTTTTGAATTAACTGCTTTTGCCAATATCTAAAGAAAAAGACAAAAAAAATATATATATATATAAAGAAAGAAGAAGAAGCAGAGCTAGAATAGAGTGAGAACTCAGAAAGATCAAGGTTTAAAGTTCCAACAAATAGTGTTTATGCAATTATATTAGGCTGAGGATAGAAGAGTTTCTATTTAATAATAAAGGTTCAAGGTTAACTTGCCTACATCTCAGTGCTAGTATTAAGTTAAACAAGAGATTACAAATGAGAGGGATTTATACCTCACAAGCTCTTGTATTAGATGATCTGAGGGTTACCTACTGAAACCAAAGATTGTAAAACTCAAATCTATGAAAATATTATCGAAAACCTTGAAAGTTAAAAAGTTGCACAAATTTGTACATAAAATTTAAGCAAATACATAAAGAGTTAATTGGTCTGACAAAAACAGTTCCGTTAGTTTGTCTAACCAAAGACCAACTTTTTATACTTTATATTGATATGGTAGCTAGGGAAACAAGTTGCATATGAGATTGTTATAAATAATGTACCTTGATGAGTAACAGTTGAGCCAGATTAACTCGGAAAAGGTACCATTTTAGAAGTTATATCGTAGTTGTAAATTGTAATGGGAGTATTGTGAAGTTTAAACTCAAACTTAGCTCTTAAGTTGCTCCATATGAGAAAGGAGGATGGCTAGTCTAGTACTACCTTACACATGTGAGTTCAATGTTAGCTATCGTTTAACTCGCTTCATGGGGCCTAACTCTTTAGTTTATTAAAGTGGGCAAGTTCAAGTAGTTAAGAAGACTTGTGTATAACATGTTACTTTCTCAAGAATTCCTTCTAACTGGATTTTAACACATCAATCTTGGTTTGAGGTTTTCTATGTAGTATACATAGTATATATTGCAAGAACATATGATCTTAGCTTACAAATCTTCCCACCTTACGGCACAATGACATTCATTTCTTTATCACTCTCTCGCTTCTCCAAGGAGATACACTTGTACCTTCTAGCACAAAAAACGTAGAACCCTAAATTTACTGTAGTCAAAGCAGCCGAGAGGAAGAAGAACCGGTCCAAGTGCCCGTCATTCAAGTTTGGAGGGACCCACCCCGGCTTGCCATTCTTTGAGGTGAAATGCATTACCACGGACAAGATAAAGCTGCATAAGTAGCTTCCCATGGCTGAAGAAGACATCGATAGTCCAAGTCCGATACTCTTTATACCATCGGGTGTTTGAGAGGAGAAAAACTCCCATTGAGCTACATACACAAAAGCCTCGGCTATTCCTACAAGAACATATTGAGGAGTTTGCCAAAAGATGCTCAATGGACTTATATCCTCCCCACTCAATATAGCATATTTCCTCCTTTGCTGCTCCAATAACCCTGCTACTATTATTGCAATTACTGCAATTGATAGTCCTATACCGATCCTTTGTAGCTCGCTTGGAGGCTTTGGCTTCCTCTTTGTGAGCTTGACATAAAGAGGGACTATCAGTTTGTCGTAGAAGATAATGAAGGTGGATGTGCTGATTATGTCGAAGGCAGTCATACTTGCTGGGGGGAAGTGGAAGGCTCCTATCGCAGTGTTCATAGTAGCTCCTTGCTCAATGAAGAGAGACATCATTTGGATGAAAACAACCGAGGATAGTATAGTACATAACCATATTGGTAGCAATCTTAAGATGCATTTTACTTCTTCCACTTGAGTGACTGTGCATAGCCGCCAAGGGTTCGTTGGAGATGTCTTTTCTAGAGTTAAAGACGTGTCTTCTGATGTGATAATTGCTGCTCTATCGAGAAACCTGTCGATGAGATAAAGTATGCAAGTTAGTGTAAGACCAAAAAGAAATAGAGGGTAGCTAGACTAAGTAGTCAAGTATTGATCAATAAAGGAAACAGGACTGGTATGTGATTAGTCTTTGCTTGGTCTATTATATAAGGACGCTCAAAAATAGAAATGTGGTCTATATTGTACGATCGTAGAAGTGAGCAGATGATTTCGTCGAAGCGAGTTACTTACTTGAACCCATTTGAGTGGAGTAATTTTCTAGCACAATTCATCTCATGGCTATCCTTCCCTTGATTTTCATAGAGCCCTTCACCATGTTGGGGAACCTCAAGGCTCATTTTCCGAAAAGAAGCCACAATCACTTGAAAGAATCTAGATATAGGGTTCCCACTAGGCTTAAAATGCCTGTACCTCATAGTCCCACTAAATAGCAAAATCAAAGCAGCAATTCCACAAGCAGTAGATATCCAAAATCCAAGCACCCAAGCTCCCATAGTCTCAATATAAACCAATATTGTCTCTCCTATTAAGGAACCCATGTTTAAGGCCACATAGAAGTAACTGAAAAACGACGTCTTTGAATGGCTTTCTTCAGGATCTTCTTCATCAAATTGATCAGCTCCAAATGTAGCTAGTGCAGGTTCAGCTGCCCCATTACCTAGGGCTACTAGGTATATTGATATGAAGAATATGGAAGTCTCAAATTTCGAGTGAGGATCACATTGCTGATCTAGTGTTCCGCAACCAACGGGTTTTAGTAGAAAATGTTGGGTTGTCAAAGAGCTTGCAATCAAACCCTGCATAGATTAAGAAGCTGACATTAGTTGCAGGATTAATTAGAGAGTAACTACATGCTTCTTTTTTCCCCATATTCGAACCGTGTGAATTCACTTTCACCTTTTTTCTTTGTAATTTTGTTGTTAGAATACTTTGCATATTGTTATTCCAGGGAACAATTATATCCTAAAAAACACTTTCTTATATGAAAAAAGTGAAGTGTTATATGCGCTCTTATTTGGAATTCCTGGAGTATTCCTCTAAACCCACCTTGATCCATAACTGAAAAGGCCAATTGAGATCTCCTCTCCTACTTTATGTATTATAATGTGTGTCACTCATTTCATTTCTATTAGGAAAATTTGTCAGAAACAACCTTTTAAATTTTTTTATGTCAAGACAAACCGTAAACCAAAATATTTTTGTCACAATAAACCTTTGGCCGGAAAAGACCATTGACTTAGTTTTCAGGCGTTGACCATCCCAGCTCCACCCACGAAACCACCCCCACCCCACGAAATCAGCCCCCTCACTTTCCCCCACCCTCGAAACCACCGCTTTCTTCCCCCCACCCTCAAAACCACAAACCCTCGCTTCCCCCACCCCCAAAACCGACCCCGACCCCTCCCTCCACCCTTAACCGTGCCCCTCAAACCCTAAATCCCCACCCGAACAAACCTAAACCCTAACGAAGAAAAAGGAAGGGGTGGTTTCGGGGGTGGGGGGAAGTGAGGGTTGGTGGTTTTGAGGGTGTTTTTCCGGCCAAAGGTTTAATGTGACAAAAATATTTAACTTTAAGTTTTGTTTTGACAAAAATAAATTTAAAAGGTTGTTTCTGACAAAAAGTATCTTATAAAAGGTTGTTTCTAACAAAATTTTCCTTTCTATTAATTCATGTTAACGCATCAGGCAATTAGCTACATGCATGACAATGTAAGCGCGTATGTGAATGCGAGTATGTGCCTTGATATAGGCATCACATTGTAGGCTTTGCAGCATTATAGGTTCAAAACTCCACATTATTAATGCAACTTTTTGATAATTGAATTAGTATTGCATTTGCTAAGAGTGGATTAATGAAATGATAGTGATAGCTTTATAAGCATGGTGAGAAAGGGTAAAGACTAAAGAATGTGGGACAGTATACTCACAATGGTTAGGACAGCTTGGAAAATTAAGCAAGTGAGATATCTGCCCAAATATGAATCACTCAGAAAGGCTCCTAACAAGGAGAAAAGATACACAGATCCCATCCACATGCTGAAGGTGTTAGCCGCCTCCGCATTCGTCTGTCTTAATACTGATTTTGAGAACAACACCAAGTTCACTTCCACTCCCACAAATGCAAGTGTTGCTAAAACTTCATTACCTACATTCAAAAGAGAGTGTTGATATTGTTAGAACAAAAAAATTATATATATGGTCATGAAAGATATGAATTACGATCATGTTCTTAATTAACAGGGTTTTATGTAATCTGGAAATAACTTCATACCGATACTAGAAACAGTTAGATGTCTAACATTAGTTACGATTTGATTCTCTATTGAATACATATTTGTTACAATAGTCGATAATATATTGCATGTTGGATCTTATATATTTTTAGTCGTATGTCATGAACTAGTCACGTTTGAATTACATAGCTCGTTAACTTTGACCTTAATTTAATCGAAATTTGTATTGGATGATATGTGTTAGTTGCTAGAGTACATCTTACTTAGATATATGATTATAGTTTATAACTTTTACTACTCCCTCCGTCCCATAATATAGTTCCTATTTCTATTTTGGGAGTCAAACTTTAAAATCTTTGACCAAATATTCTCATTAATGTATACAAAAAAACATACTAATGTGGGGTCTTGTTAGATTCGTCTCAATGTCTACATTTATATTATCAACTTTTTATATTTTTTACTAATATAAAATAGAAGATATTGTAGGTCAAAAATACGTCTTGGAGACTGTGCAAAAAGGAACAGGAACTATATTATGGGACGGATGGAGTAATAACATAATGATAAAAAAAAAAAAGAAGTTAAATTGATAAAGTTTTATTTAAAAATTTAAAGTAGTTTGGATGAGAGACATAATACTTATTTGGGCGTGTTTATAGCTATTTCCCCAAATTTCAAAGTAAAAGATTTCAAAAGTATAATACAAGATTATTGTCTTGCAAGATACAGTGTATGATGCTCTTAGACTTAGTAATTATAATGTCTTAAGATTAAAGTACATATTAAAAAATGAAATGTTTCGAAACCAGCCTTAAATTCATTATTAATGTGTCGAGCATAAACCTCTTTCTGAAGTCCCAAAAATCAAAATAACTTTGTCATTATTTTCTTGACCATATTTTATCTTTTAGTGTTATACTGAATCAACTTATATCTTTACTCGTGACAAAGGTAGGACTCTCGCATGATACTTTAAAAATTAAAAGTACAAGATTTAGCCATCAACAGGGGAAAGTCCATCGATAATTCCAATTATGAATGGATGGAATACAAAGGGATAATGTCCCCATTCACTAAACAACATGATAAATAATAAGATTGTGGACAAAAGTATTACTCCATATTATAGATATATGTTAACGCATGTTGAACTTATGATGATTTATTGACATCAAAATAAGGTTACATAGGGTCCAGAAGACCAACCAAAAAGGATTTACATATTATTAGTCTTGGGATTCACATATTTTAAATTATTGTTTAATCAATATGCTTTCAATCCGTAATTAGTTGATTCATCGTACCAGCTCTTTTTTTTTTTAAATTAAATGCAAAAATTTCCCTGTAAAATCATAACAACGTCAAACCGATTTAAGTATCTAACGGTCAACAAGCTATTAAGAGAAAAAGGTAAATAGTTAAGGTTTGACCAAAAATTTTTTGATCGGATCGACTCAAATATAGAAAGACTTTTTATTTATTGTATTTATAATAAGACCCTTTACATAGTTAGGTCTTTTTTATTATCCTCTCAGCACTTAGTTTCATGTTGAGAAAAATGTGATATTTTTTGCACATCTTAAGATAATACTATATTTGATTGTTAATATCGGTCGAAGGAGTAATATAAGAGTAGAAGAAAGATTCTAAAGCTTGGAGAATAGCAAAGAATAATGTTTTTTTTTTTTTTTTTTTAGGCTAATTATGGTGGACCAAATTAATGATACTCTCTTGTACTTATTGGATCATGGATTCGTTTTTTCTTTCGGTGACAGAGTTAAGTCCATAAATTCATGATTTTGTATGCGAAAGGCAACAAGTAAATAGGATTTGGCACCAATATTTAAGAGGATATATACATGAGTAACTTTTCCTATATACTTTGACCAGAACAGGTGAAACTGGATCCTTTTTCTTCAAAGGTTGAAACTGTTATTACTTTGTGATTTCAGTTGACCATAAAGCAGTACTAATTAGTAATTACTACACCTCTTTTCAAAACAAGGAATGTTTCAGTTTCCGAGATCAAATTTGAGTCCGATGAAGATATCTCATCAAGTTTTTTTTTAAAATCTAGGAGTAACATTTCACAAATTCTTAGGTGTAACTGTTACACTATAATTTATGGACAAACCAGCGCTTCATTTGTAAAAGAACAATCAAATGATATGAATTAAATAACAAAATGACATGAGATTCATGTCATTATTTGTATAGTCCATGCCATTTTTGTTGAAATATATGTCATTAAGCATGTTATACAATAAGTTATGACAAGTGTAATATGTTACACCCAAGATTCACTCGTAACATCTAGCGATAAAATGAATAAAGTTTATTTTATACTAGCAAAAAGAGAGGAGAGCAAATTTTCAAAGTATAGGAGGTAATTACCTAGGAGTAACATCCCCGATTTCCACCCACCAGTTCTTCCTTTGATTGCAGGCCTTCCACGTCGATCAAGTGATCCATCTTTAGTGTAGGAAATCCAAGCTTCTCCACTACTACTGCTACCGCTGCTACTACTGCTATTGCCACCCTGTGATCAATGAAGAACGTACTTATTAATGGTTATACATGCATAAGAAGTTATAGTAGACGTAGTAAACATTTGATAACACTGAGCAATCCATATATAATTTTGATTTTAAATTTCAAGATTAAGGCTATTTTAAAAGAATATTTAATACTTATATTTAACCCTTAAGGGTGAAGAGAAGACTAAGGATTCAAGCTAATTAAATACAATTTCACTCTCCGAGATAAAGAGAAAATAAATCGACATAGTAAACTAATGGCTAGCAAATCATGTATTAGTAGCCCTATTATTATTGTCTACGTATAATCATGTATTAAATTTAATGGCTAAATTATTAAGGTTGATTAACTGAATTTAATGTTTGATATGTCACAAATTTATTTTATGAAATATCAACTTTTCATACTCATTACGATTGGCAAAAATTGTATGTTTTAAGAAGTAAATAAAGAAAATAATTGTTAATTAATAAAAAACCTAGAAAAGTATAATATATTAAAAAAATAGAACAATATTTAAAATTCGCCTCATTTATTAAATAAATTATACAAAGTATGTAAAAATAAGCTAAAGCTAAAGCCAAGCTCACTTAGAAAGAAAAAAGAAAAGCTAAAGCCGAGCTTGAACTCAAGTCGAGTTACCAAGGGAGAGTGCAAGTCATTGCCCCTTTATACTATTACTATCCAAGGCCAAAGGATATATGACACGCCTCATTTCACTCCAAGAAACCAGACATTATAATTCATAATATTCATCATAAAAGAACATCAAGCAACTCTTTTCAAAGACATTTTATTGGAAAAGTGGTGGGTAGATTTGAAATAACAAGTTTGTTATAATTGAGTAGTACTAAAATATCTCCTCAATCTTTTTTGCTCAATGATCACCATGTATCACTCCTTGCGGCTTGTATCACACTTTTCCAAGACCAAATGATAAAGATCATATCCCCAAAGTCCCCTTTTTGAAGTTCGTTTTTGTGTCACCTCCAACAAAAAGAAAAAGAAATTATAAATAGAAGTTTTTTTTTTTTTTTTTTTTTGACGGGAAATATAAATAGAAGTTCACCTTTGAGTTTCTCTAAAAATTGCAAGGGTAAGATTTTGTTAGGTTCGTTGATACGAATATACGATTATTCTACTTATTTGTCCCTTCCTTAGAATGGTGTTCTAATGGTCTACTAGATCCCAACTTCTTTATTATAATTTTCTCGATTTCTTTTCCTTCATATCCTATCTTAAGATGATAACACCTAATCTAGTAAAAAAAAAGCATTTCCAAAACAAACTCTTATTTCCCCCTTTAATGCATTCTCAACCATTGATCTAAGAGAAGGACCTTCCATTTCATTAGGAAAATGAAGAGGATCGCAACTCACTCCCTCTTATACAACTTTTTTTAACCTTTATTGTATCGTAAGTTTAGGAGGTTACTAGTGTATCTATAAGTACATACACGCTCCAAACTTTTTTGGTACCACCAAAACCTTTGGTAAATTGCCCAACAATTTTCACTTTCTTTTGGTAAGGAAAAATCATTATGTCTACCTCATTTTTATCATTTGCATAAGTTTATCACAGGAGAGATTGTAGGAATTTCATTGGTATTTTATTCAAAAAGTACGCAAAGTGTTAGGGATGTCTGATGTTATACAAGAAAAATAATATAATAATTTACTGAATAAAATACCAATGTAATTTATTCATAATAATTTATGTCAACACAAGGAAAACAATGTCAATAAAGATTACGCCTTCTTTTAAGAAATAAAACAATCTCTTATTACTATAGTAAATATCGAACAGCGAATATTTTTTGCCTCATTATATATTAGATAACACTATTTTAAATACTTGGTACATTTAATGGTGATTTTTTTAGAGTGTGTCTTATTATGTAACACGCTTAATGATATACACTTCAACAAGAATGATATGGATTTATACAAATAGTGACATAAATCTCATGTTATTTTGTCATTTATTTCATGTCATTTGAGTTTTTTTTTTTTTTTCAAAAGAAGCGGTTACTATAAATTATGGTGTAACATAACATCCAAAATTTGTATAGATATTATGAACCGTCGAACGCTCACTCAACTTGTTATTTCACATCAAATGAAACTTGTTAGCAGAAAAGGCTATAGGACTATATGACTAACATGATATACACGTTATTCCTAAGTAATTCTTGAGACCTCATGTTATATGTGTAGTGTGAACATGTACGTGAATTATCTAGAATAGAGCTAAGATTGGAGGGAAACTAATCACTTTATTAATTAGTTTCCTATTCTCATAACATCAATCTGTTTTGTACATGTAAATTGTCTATTCTAATTAAGTGAGCTTTTATTGAAGAGTACTTGTCAAAACAACCAGGGAGAAAAAGTGTAATAAAAAAGAATCCACTATTGTAACGAGTAAACAAAAATTCCTTTAGCCAACGACCTAATGATTTTTTAGCTACTCAAATTTGAGTATGTACTGTATAAAAAGAACACCTAATGCTGTCATAGTCGGGTTCTCTCTAGGATTTTTCATTGGGAGGATTTTTTCTCTCTAGGGTTTCTCTTTGGGAGGGTTTTTTTCCTAACCTCCATCGCTGAGTTTTTTTTTTAAAGGTTTTTTCTTCATTCTTTACCTTTTTTTCTCTTTCTCTTTCATCTCTTTTCTTCTTGGCCTCAATTGTGAATCTTTAATTTGTAGGGGCTTTCACTGGTGTTCGTACCGGTGATAAGCCCCAAAAACTCATTTAATTGCTTCCAATAAGTATATCCCATCCTTAAGATGATATTTATTTTAGGGTGTTCAATTTCTTTTTTTGTTCGTCTGATGAAGGAGGAAGATCTAACAATCTCTATCCTCTGTAAGAATCTAGAAGACCACGGAAGTATTTTCACCCAAGCGACTAAGCATCAACGAAAGTTAAGTCGAATCAGAGCGAACTCACAGATTGTATTGCTTCAGATAAAGTTTTTTATTAAGACTATTTTTAATCAAATATGCGATGTATCTAGTTATAAGGTGTTATATACTTGTGTTGAAATTTTCGATTTTTCAGGAATTGATTGTAAGTGCCATTTAGCTATCCTTCATGAATGAAATCCTTTTTCTTCCTGTCAAAAAAAAACACCTAATGCTAAATATAAGTATTAAATATGTTTTTTAAAATCAAGGTAATTACATAATTTGTGACAACACAAATGTGTCGGTTGTTATAGTTAATGCTCTATGTTTTCCTTTTTCTAGCTTATACCCCTTAGGCCTTAGGACTAAATATAACAATTTTCTATATAAGCAATAAAAAGTGTCTTTCTTAGTGACTTTTTACATTAATTTTTCCCCGGCTTTTATCGCTGTATAATTAAAATCTACTCTACGTATAACTTTGGTATGAAAATATTAGTGTCCCTTTTAAAAAAAATACTCCTACTAAAAATAACATATTTCTATGAATATGATGTACTGAGACTATTTTTCTGCTTATTTTGAGATGATTTACTCATGTTGGTGAGCTTCAAATGAACAAAGAAGCCAAAAATAATCGCGTATCATGCTTATTATATACCCAGATGTACGATAAATGTTTACTTGGAGGCGCAATTCAACCTTGTCAAGAAATAATTTTATAAAAAATTATAAAAGTACACCAATTTTCTATCTTTTCACTTTTAATATTCAATAATTTTATTTCGTCATCTAAACCTGGAAGTTCTTTACCATTTTACTTAATATAAATGCATAAAGACAAATAAATAAAGCAATTCAGCCCAAAAACCAAAGCAAAAAAAGAAGAAAAAAAGACTTTAATAAATAAAAGAAAAACTATTACCTCGGATCCATTACAAACTAAAGAAGATTGAGTAAGAGCTTTTGTCTCCATCTTTGAAATCCTCTCTTTCTTTCTCTAAGCTTTTTCTAAATGATAAAACAGAGAATATAAACAAAAAGGAAGAAAAAACTCTGTTTTAAAATTTTCCTACTCTTTCTTTTTCTTTTAATGGTGTAACAATCCAAGAATTTAGAAAGTTAGACAAAATAGATTGTAAGAGAGTAAAAGGTTGACAAAGGTGTATGAAACAGATGGCAAGGAGAAACAAATGGATTGCTGCATGCCAGAGAAAGAGAGAGGAGAAAGCAAGTGATTAAGAAGAGAGTCAAAGGAGGAAGTGTTTTGTTGCCCCATGCAGAGGAGCTCTTGTTTTTATAACCATAAAGTCACTGACATTTTTGTTAAAGGCTCATAAAGTCATATACTACAAAGGATTTTTTTTTGAAAATTTTAAAAATAGAATATGTTGTAACAGATGCAATAAACAACGAAAAATTAAAGAACAATCGATATAATAATTTAACGTGGTTCACTAACAATGTGCGTGCTAGTTACGTCCACACAACAGGGAGGACGGATTTTTATTAGGTTTAGGAGAGTCAATAAATTAAGTCAAGGCATAGTTTAACAAAATGAAAAAAAGGAGTTTATGTTGGATGGAGATATTTTGGTATTAGTGGGAGTTGCAAAGACAAGATTTTAGTTTTGAAGTATTAGCATTATGATGATATAGGATCTTAGTTTTTTACTAAATGCATTTTGTATTGCTTAGATCAAGACTCAATCCTATATTCTTTTGTAGAATCAAGAGTAAAATTCATATTTTTATAGCAAATAGTTCAATTTATATTATTTTGCACATATCAATAAAAGTATATATTAACCAATTTATCCACTATACTCTCAATTTTTTGAATTGCAACTATTTTACAAATTACTTTATATGATAGTGTTTTAGCTTACTCTATATGAGGCTATTGTACACTAAGATGTTTAACATATCCTTATGCTTAAGCATGCCCTAGGATGAGGATTATTAAGTGGTTCATTAATTTCACTTTATATTTAGAACTGGATAGTCCTAATTTCACCTTATGTTACCTTAAGTTATTGGACCTTTAATTTTTCTTAGGGCAACCTTAGGTTATTGAACCTAATCAGTCTTGATTAGTCCAAAATTCAAATTCGCCTGAAACTTTTTTCTAAGGTGAAGAAAAATGCACCTATAATTGTCCTAAGTGATGAAGAATTTTGTATTTAGGATTAAGGCACCACTACATTTGTTCGTGTAAAAAAGAGAAATATCTCCTCCATTTGTCAATTGCTTTTTTAGATGATATATTGTTTTTTTATCGTCCATTACATTATACAACCATGTATCATAGTGATCGAGGATATGACATGATTTAATGAGAAGATAATGTATAACAAATGAGCTATTTTAATACTTTATCACTTCTTTTAAATGACATATGCAAGAAATATAATCACGAATCATTACTTATTAGAAAATGGTAGGTGAAATTTATTTGCACATCTTAAAGTAGTACCACTTAATTTCCAAACAGAGTGATATCAAATTATTTTGAGAAGAATAATGGATCCTACCATGATTCTAGGCCCAAAGCCTTACTTAAAAAGCCTATATATGCATAACAAGATCTATCTACACTTTTATGCAGTATAGATCCGAATGATAACATATGACCATACAGCAGCTACTTAACTAGGATGCATTGACACAAGTTAGTTGATGAAATTAAGAATCAAGACATATTTTACAAGTTTTGTGGTTGCTATTCGAAGCAACTTATTTTTCAACTAAATTTTTTTTATTGTTCTAATACTTCCTCTGTTCCAAAATAAGTGAAACACTTGTCTCAAAAAGCTCTCACATAAATGAGAGAAGTGTTTCACTTATTTTGGAACGGAGGAAGTATAAATTAAATATGGAACAGTGAGATAATATATAATCATGACTTATTGTAGACCACTAAACAAATGACATAAAATTAATGAGTGAATTATCAGATTTGCCAAATTTCCTACATGCTAATTTGGTGTGGGTCATGATCCTTTCTTAATTAGATTTATGTAATCTATAACTCAAAACCATGGTAATAATAATGTACGGTTGGACTCAATTTTATGGTCCTTTTCAGTGTCATACTTGTATACAAGTAGGCCACATTAAAGCAAGCATGTAGGATGTGGGTAACTTTTTCCCCTACACCATCAGTACAACATGTTAATCATGTCTCATGATCATCTGATCAATTCTAGAAACCTACTATCGAGTAAATTCGATCCAATTTAGTTAGTATTTCTCTTAGCCATTGCTTTTTTTTTTTTTGCTTATGTTTGTTTTTCAGTTCGTGGTTATGGTACTACCATTATAATAAAATCGCGTCTAAGAAGGTGATTTTAGGGTTAAGGAGGGAGACTTTAGTCCCATGTTTTGATGCAATTTATGATACATGGCAAATTGGCAATCACTTGTTTATTTTATTTTATTGCAAATTTTTTGTTAAAATTATTGTTGATTTTGTGTTGTTGTAAAATGAGATTTTTCAAGATCATTGTATTTACATACTTCCTCCGTTCTTTTTCTATTACAACAATTATCACTTTAGGTAGTTTCATCTTTTGGAACCATTCCACTTTTGGTAAAAAAAAGAAACTACAGTTGACAATATTACCTTTACTTTATGATAATAAAACCATCATCAATTACCCGAATTGCCTTATAAAGTTGCGTTTACTTTAATAAGGATTTATTTGTCCCCTACTCTAGTTAACTAAAGAGGTACCTTTATGCTAGACTACTCATTTTTTATTTCCTTAAAAACCATATCCAAACCAATTAAATGGTATCCGAATAACAGGTATGACTAATACTTGAATGATACTTTAAGAAAGTAGAGGGTAATAATTTAATTGATGCAGGACCGAAAGAATACTTTCTTATAAAATTGATAAAAATGACATGACATGATTAGGTGGAGCTCTTTATAATATTCTAAGGATGTTTTATTTAAATCAAACTCTAATTTTTGCATAATCCAAAACTCTAATATGTAACTTTATCGCTATAGATTTTAGTTAATAAATTTTGTTGCAATACTATATTGTTTTATTTTAATTGAGTAAGGTTGAGGTTTTGAAAGATAATATGTTTAATCATGTATAATACAATGTTATAATCACATATAATACACTATACTTAATACTTATAGCCATTATTATATTTATCTAAAAAAAAAAGACTAAATAATGTCCTACAATGCATCTAATTTAATATATTTTCATGAGTTGTAACACTATATTGTAAATAGATCATATTTTGAAGCATATTTCAAGCACTCTCCAATGGTAAAAAAATTATAATGTTTTGAATTATGTAGCAAAAGTTAAATTCAATTTACATAATATAGTAATTTAGGTTGTTTATTCAAAACGCAACTCTAATTTTCCCCTATCCAAAACTCTTTTATGTATTTAAATATATGTAGAATTCTATTTTTTTTAAATATTTAAAATAAAAACTAATAACATGGCAATCTTAAGTGGGGCTCTTCTATTTCATAAATTGTAGAACTATATTGTAAATGGATCTTATTTCAAAGCATATTTCGAGCACTATTAAATGGTACAAAAATTATAATATTCTGAATTAGGTAGCAAAAGTTATACACAATTTACATAATACAATAATTTAGGTTGTTCATTCAAAACGAAACTCTAATTTCTGCTTATCCAAGACTCCTTATATGTATTTAAATCTATGTAGAACTCTATTTTTAGAAAAAATATAAAAATAAAAATTGATGACAGGACAATCCTACACGGCGCTCTATATTTCATAAGTTGTACAACTATATTATAAATGGATCTTATTTCGAAGCATATTTCGAGCACTCTCCAATGGTACAAAAATTATAATATTCCGAATTACATAGCAAAAGTTATACACAATTTTCTTGATATAATAATTTAGGTTGTTGATTCAAATCCAAACTCTAATTTTCGCTTATCCAAATCTCCTTATATGTATTTAAATCATTTAGAACTCTATTTTTATAAAAAAATAAAAATATAAATTGATGACGTGGCAATCCTACTTGGCGCGCTCTATGAGCTCGAAATCTATTCAAATCCAAACTCTAATTTTCGCTTATCCAAATCTCCTTATATGTATTTAAATCATCTAGAACTCTATTTTTATAAAAAAAAATAAAAATATAAATTGATGACGTGACAATCCTACTTGGCGCGCTCTATGAGCTCGAAATCTATTCAAATCCAAACTCTAATTTTCACTTATCCAAATCTCCTTATATGTATTTAAATCATCTAGAACTCTATTTTTATAAAAAAATAAAAATATAAATTGATGACGTGGCAATCCTACTTGGCGCGCTCTATGAGCTCGAAATCTTGAGGAGCTCCCTATACTCCCGAAAAGTTCCTCCTTTATATATATATATTGATTATAACAATTAAATCGGCAATCATTCTATAAACAAGTACTTCTGAAATTTATAATTGGTAACTTAATTTAGGCAAAATTTTGAAAAACTACAATTTATAACCAACTTTTTTCAAAAAACTACTTTTTAAAATTTTTTCCCTGAAAACTACCTTATATAACAATTTTAATATACTACCATTTTATGTTTATAGTTAATATAATCATTAAATGTCTGCCACCTTAAGAGCTGCTGCCGGTGGGGGAGCGAGGAAAGACGAAGGAAACGAGAGGGGAGGAGAAAAAAGCATTTTGCGGTGACCTCGTTATCGGGGTTAAACCTCATTAACGGTCAAATGGTAGTATATTGAAAGAAATATGCTACATAAGGTAGTTTTTGAAAGAAAATTTTCAAAAGGTAGTTTTTTTTAAAAAGTTGGTTATAAAAGGTAGTTTTATGATAATTTTCCAATTTATTTTGAAACGACCTAAAATGATGAGTATTTCTTTTATTTTGTGGTGGTGTTAGACTCTACACTTCCAAATTTTGTGTCTTTTCCATTCGTGGGTTTTATGGTGGTGTTAGACCAAATTGAGTGGGTTTTATGCTCTGAAATTTGATACGAGTTCTTTGATGGCGATTTTTGTTCTGAAATTTGAGCAAACAACATGGAAAAGCTGCAGTAAGGATCTCATGGCTGATTCTTGTACATGGAGACCATAATTGAAGCTCTAGTATCATTTTGTGAGTGAGACTTCTGCCAGCTTGGACATATTCACCATTTGTAGAACCTCAAGGAATCTGAACATACTAGGATTGGTTTTTCCCTATATTTATAATCCCTTTTTCTTCTCTTTTTTTTGTCTTCTTGTGTTTGTTCCTCACCTATTTTGCTTGTATATGGTTGTCTATGTTGCTGCGACTTACTTCTATGAATTGGTTTTCAGAACAAAGACCACCTGAGCCAATTTTTAAATTTATATACGTTGTCATACTGAGCAATCCTATTTTTAGTTTCAGTGATCCAAAGCAGCAGATGGAGTATAAATGGTATTTCAAAGAAATGAGCTTGAATGAGGGGAATATCTTAACAGTCGCAGGTTTTATACACAAGGTCTATTAGAAGTATTTGCAAGGTATACCTCCTAGAAGTCGATTCTACACAAGTTCTCTTGCTCAAAAAGTGATGATATTTTAGTATCTGAGAGCCCCTTGGGTGTGCATACATGTTGATTCATCTCACCTTGGAAGTGCTAACAAGTACTAAAGAAATTCAAGTGTACGTAAACTATAATCGATGTATTGTGTTCCTATAAGAGAATCTTGTGTTTATAATTATTAGTATTGTGTTGGGTCCCATCTTAACCATATCTTTTGTATTTCTTTAATTGTGCTATTGAATGGGTTTGTTATGCCAATGATGTTAGGGTTTCTACAAATATTCTGACATTATATTAAAACAAAGTACCGACTAGTGATTCATGTAGTGATTCGGTAATATTGTTGTTTATCCTTCTTACGTTTGGGGTTTCTACAAATATATTAATGTGAAACATAATAAAAGGGTTGCATGATCGAACATACCAACCAACGAAACGTCCTCAAGGTCTATTAGAAGTATTTGCAAGGTATACCTCCTAGAAGTCGATTCTACACAAGTTCTCTTGCTCAAAAAGCGTAGATATTTTAGTATCTGAGAGCCCCTTGGGTGTGCATAAATGTTGATTCATCTCACCTTGGAAGTGCTAACAAGTACTAAAGAAATTCAAGTGTACGTAAACTGTATTTATTGTGTTCCTATAAGAGAATCTTGTGTTTGTAATTACTAGTATTGTGTTGGGTCCCATCTTAACCATATCTTTTGTATTTCTTTAATTGTGCTCTTGAATGGGTTTGTTATGCCAATGATGTTAGGGTTTCTACATATATTTTGACATTATATTAAAACAAAGTACCGACTAGTGATTCATGTCGTGATTCGGTTATATTGTTGTTTATCCTTTTTATGTTTGGGGTTTCTACAAATATATGGTGACATTAATATGAAACATAATAAAAGGGCTGCATGATCGAACGTACCGACCAACGAAACGTCCTTTTTTTAGTTTAGGGTAAGTTCAGGGTAGCTAATTCGTGTTATTCCTGTAAAAGGTTAGAGTTTCTACAAATAGGATAACATTATTGAAAAACATAAACGAGGCCTAAATGATCGAACGAGCCACCGACTAATGATTCGTGTCGTGATTCGATTGTTCTTCCTAATTAAGTCTATGATCTTCAATAATCAAATGGTGAAGTGTATTTTCCCCCCATAAAAAGTCCTCCTTGTACAAGTATGATGTATTTATTAATCATTTAGGGGATGACATCATATAGCATGTGAAAGATCTATTGTTACCATAAGAGAATCTTGTGTTTATAATTAGTGGTATTGTGTTGGGTCCCATCTTAACCATATCTTTGTAAATCGCTACAATTGTGTTCATGAATGGGTTTGTTATGTCAATGATGCTAGGGTTTCTACAAATATAGTGACATTATCTAAAAGCATAAAGAAGGCCTAAACGAGCGAACAAAGTATCGACTACTGATTTGTGTCGTGATTCGGTTGTATTGTTGTTCTTCCTTCTCATGTTTAGGGTTTCTATAAATATGGTGACATTATTTTAAAACATAACGAAGGCCTGAATAAGCGAACGAAGTATGGACTATTGCTTCGTGTCGTGATTCGGTTGTATTGTTGTTCATCCTTCTTAGGTTCAGGGTTTCTACAAATATGGGGACATATTTTGTAAAACCTAAACGGTGCCTTAACGATCGAACGACCCACGGACTACTGATTCGTGTCGTGATTCGCTTGTGTTGTTCTTCCTAATTCAGTTTATGACCTTGAATAATCAATTAATTGATACATACTACAAACATTGCAAATTGAAGACATTAAATAATTATGACATAAATATGCTAAAAAGTAAACTATATTGCGTTTTTGGATAACATAATTACGTTTTACAGTAAAAATATTACGTTTCGGCTACCATCATTTATCAGTTAATTAATCGTAAAGAATTTAAAACACTTGTACATCTAAATCACCAAATAATAATGTTGCGAAACTTAATAAAGGTCTGAACAATCGAACGAAGTAGCGTTTAATGATTTGTGTCCTGTTTCGCTTTTGTTGATGTTCCTTTTTAACTCTAGGCTCTTCAATAATCAATTAAATATTGTTCAAAAAAATCAATGGCTAAACGAACAACCTAAGTACCAACTGGGGTTTGTACAAATACGGTGACATTTATGGTCTTAATAATTAAAGGCCTTCAATAATCAATAAAATGTTATAAATTACCAACAATTGTACATATAAGTCATTAAATAAATAGGTTTTTCTTGTTACAAAAGAATTATGTTTGAAAGTAACCATATTATGTTCCCTTACACACAAATTATGTTTTAAAGTAACCATATTGTGTTCCCGATAATCTGGATTGTGTTTCGCACTACAAGCAATTTTGAATGCTCTAAATTGGGCCATATATTATTTACCCACTCAATATTAATTATTTGTTGTTGTTATTATGGTTAAAATAAAATGTATCCCTATTTATGTCAACTTATGGTTTTTATAATCAATTTACGATCCTAAGGACTTTAAGAAATACTACAATTGTACATTTTAGTCAATAAATATTTATATTTAGTTACAAGGGAATTATGTTTGAAAGTAACCATATTTATGTTATTACAAAAGAATTATGTACCAAAGTAACCATATATTGTGTTCCCACTAATTGAGATTGTGTTTTACCAATCGATTAAGGGTCATTAAATATTTATGTGCTGTTATAAAAAAAATTATGTTTGAAAGTAACCATCTTGTGTATTGTTACAAAAGAATTATGTTTCAAAAGTTACCATATTGTGTTCCCACTAATTGGGATTGTGTTTCCCACTACAAGCAATTTTCACCAATATTCATTGGTGAATTACCCACTATATTTTAAATATTTGTTGGTGTTATTGTGGTTGAAATAAATTGGCACTAATGTTTGTGTTGTGTAATATAGTACTTTTGATTTGTGGAAATTTAGCGTTTAACTAACAAAAATTTACATAAAGTCAACACAACAAAAATGCAACATGTTATTATCATCTTATTATCATGTTGTTATATTAGAAATAAATAGTGTTTTATAGTAAGCATATTGCAAATATGATGAGATGATTGTAAAACATAAGCAACGTCTGAAGGATCAAATTAAGGAGTAGGGTTTCATCTCGTTATTTGGTTGTATTGTTGTGCCAAATGGAACAGTCATCTAGGGTTTTAAGGTAAATTTGGTTTCGTCTCCTTATTTGGTTTTATCTAGCGCCAAAAATTGCAAAAAAATGTGTTCTGTAACATAGTACTTGTGGTTTCGTCTCGTTATTTGGTTGTATTCAGTTCAGATAAGTTTCAATTAGGTCCAATTAGGTCAATAAGTTCCAATCAGGTCTAATAAGTTCCAATAAGGTCCAGATAGTCAATGATTAATAAATTAGAATTAAAATTTTAATTAAAGTACCACTATGATTATATAGTATTATATTTATATTATTGTCTATTATATTATTATTCATATTACTATTAGCTGATTATGTTAGTCCAGATAGTCAATGATTAATAAATTAGAATTAAAATTTTAATTAAAGTACCACTATGATTATATAGTATTATATTTATATTATTGTCTATTATATTATTATTCATATTACTATTAGCTGATTATGTTATTAATAATTTTTTTAATTAAAGTAGCATTATGATTATTTAGTATTATATTTACAATATTATCTATTATTTTATTATTCATATTACTATTAGCTGATTATGTATTATATTAGTAGTGAAAGTTGTGTATAAGCAAGCATATAAATAGTTCTTTTTTTGTTAAAATGTTAATCATAAGATATAATTAATAATTACTATTTTTTCGAAGGATAAATTTTAATAATTATTATGTCATAATAAATTTTTAGAGGTAGTATTCATGTTAGGGGTAATATTTATGTTATTACTCATCAAAGTTTTTGTCAAATAAGGTCAAATAAGTTCCAATCAGGTCCAATAAGGTCTAATAAGTTTCAATCAGGTCTAATAAGTTCAAATCAGGATCAATCAGGTCCAATAAGTTGAATCAGGTCCAATCAGGTCTAATAAGTTGAATTCAGTTCAGATAAGTTCAGTCCAGTTCAGGGTTTTTTAAGTGAAGAGAACGCACCCTAAGAGTGTTAGCGGTTCATGATATTGTGTTATGTAGCATAACATATTGTGTTCCCATTTAATGAATTTGGGTTTAGTGTGAAACCATTAAACTCCATATGGTCCTCCTTGCAGCGAGCTTATCTTTTATCATATTATACTGATATGTTGTCTAGTTGAAATCATATTGTGTTTTGAAACATTTGATTTTTGTATTATATTCTACTATTTTATTTTTCATACGCAAAACCAGATCAATCGTTTTTCAATAACTTTTTATGTCGGTTTCTTCATCTTCATTACTTGTTTCAAGAACTCCTAATTAAACCTCCAAAGGGCAACGTCTACTGAAAGAGTGGGTTCTTCTGGAACGGGTTCCGGATCTTATAGGTCAATTCGAGTAGCAACCACAACGTGGAGACAGTGGTCCGGGTAATAAAATCTGGCCCAAACAAAGGGACAAAAAATTTCACGGATGTCCTTATCGGCTTGTAATTTTCTTCTCTTATTGTTTGTGTTCATGAATTTTAACTTCATTTCATTTGTCAATAAATCCAGTGACGATGTTGTTCATCTTTCAATTATCAGATTTTTGATTCACTGCAGCTCTCCACCTCCATGAAAGCCCAGTTGCCTTCTCCAAATTTCGCAATACACAACAAAACAACAACAATGGCGAGGCCTTTTTTCCACAATTGAACAACACTTAATTTCCCCCTTAATTTTGGTTTTTATTTCTCCTCATAATTTGCATCAAGTTATTGTCCCAGTGTTACTAATTTGGTTTTGTTGTCCAGTCACTTGTAGTGGAGGAGAGAGAGATGAAGTGACTTTTTCCCCATTCCCTTCTATTCCCTTTCTCAAACTCAAAAGGTTGAATAAAATATGTTTTCTGAATATAATACATTATTTATGTACTTTCAACTTTTTGCAAGATTACTTTTTCAATATTATATTGCTGATATGGGCAATATTCCCCATATCTGATATGGTTTTATCATTACTCTTAGTAGTAGTACTACGTAAAAAGTGAAAACAAAAGATAAGTAAAGGACATATTTGTTCCGTTTGTCACTTTGTGTGCAGCAGCCAGCAGGAAGCTTCACGGTTTTCGTCTTCAATCTTTTTCTCTGCCCCCTACCTTTTATTTTTTAGTTTCTTGGATTTTATAATCTTCATTGTGTGAAAATTAATCTATTTATCGGTATGTAATTAGCCTTTTTTTTAGGTAATGTAATTAGCCATTTATTTGAGCTTAAATAATTTTAAAGAAATATTTCGAGCCTCTTCAAAAAAAAAAATTTGATTATATAATTAAGAGTAGAAACGCTCCGAACAATATTGCTACCTTATAAATTAACTTTTATAACTTCTTCCAAAAGATTATTACTAACGAATGACGGAGTCAAGATTCGATTTTTGGGGTGATGCTACTTTAAATACTTCCTCCGTTTTTTTTTTACATGTTACACTTACACTATTCACAATGTTCACTTTGACCATCATTTGTGATTTATAAGTGAATAAAAATATAGTCTGTAGGATCTGGTTAGATTTGTCTTAATATGTATTTTTTTAATATATACTTTTTATAATTTTTACAAATACAAAATTAGATATGAATGTCCTCAAAGTGTTGCATTGACATGTGTTAAAAGTGAAGTGTAACATGTTAAAAAAAAAAGAAAAAAGGAGGAAGTAGTATTTAAAAAAAAGATGCTATACACGCCAATACAACAAATATGGTGCTCACAATGTGTAAGATCATCGTTTTGTCTTTAAGGGGATGTGGCAAAATGGAGGGCAGGATTTTCCAGAATTCAGAACTCTGGGGTTTTAAAACAATGAGGAACTGCCTCTCACCTACATTTTTTCTCTCTACATTTACTAAATTGTATTTCAAGGGATTAAAAACCCAACCAAAGTTAGTAAACAATCATCTTACGTCATTAACAAAACCTTCTAATATCTATCTAAAACGCATATAAATTACACTAATCAAGCTAGAGATTTAATCATATAAAACAAACGTACCATTTTTTTACAATCTTCGGCAGCAAAATGTCGTCTTTGGCTCTTTTATTTGGATTGCCCATCTTGTTCATCGGAGCTTATGCTCCGACTATATTCATATCTCTGAGTCGCATTTGGCATTGGTGGGTGAGTCTCTCAACAAGGGTTTATGTATATGGTTGTGTTCAAACTCGAGATCCTCCTTAAGTGGTACCAAACTGCTTACAAAAGTGACAATAAGTGCAATTTTTTTTTTTTTTACCCATCACTCGCCTAGTAGCCTATTAGCCACTTTCGCACCCTCACGGCCTCACTAGTCACTAGTAACCACACCCTCCTCTCTCTTCGTCTGTCCATCCTCTTTGAACATTGCATAGCAAAAAATGGTGGGTGTGGCGGGAAGTCTTACTAACACAGTACTTCTACATCGCTTAAAACTGTTCTTTCCTCTCTCCTCTTTTCACACCAAACTAGCGACGTTTCCTACAATTCGACAACTTCGTCAACATAAGAAACTGCAATTTCATTTCATTTCCGCTAATTTTACTACTACCCACTTCAATTCTCACAAAACCCAGTTATCAAAAGTGGAAAATGAGGATAATTTGGTTATGTTGGGGATTGAAACTAGCTGTGATGACACCGCTGTTGCTGTTGTAAGTCTTCATATTTTTTTTTTTTATGTGTTCTCTTTATTAAAAGTGGGTTTTATTTATTTTTGTGCTCTGATTCTTTTTATGTTTTTTTTTTGGGGTTTTCAGGTGAGAGGGAATGGTGAAATTCTTAGTCAAGTTGTGTCATCTCAGGTAGATTTGCTCAGTTTCACTGATGGTTTTGTTGGTTGATATGCTCACTTTGTATATGTTCTTGTTGAGTGTATATTATATACACCAATTATGATGAATTTTTGGGATTTTTTTTTTTTTGTTAATTTCGATTTTATTATTGCTTTTGTTTTTGTATCATGTGGTTGCATCTCCACTTAGATTTTGTGTGACTCGTGAATGTGTTTGATGAGTTGATGAACCACCACTTTGATATACTTGGTTGAAGGGTTGTTGATCGCGGGGACACGGAAATGGGACGCCTTGTGTGAGAATGTTGGCTAGTGGCTATAGAGAGTTTTTGAGAGCCTTTCTTAGAGTGAAAATGGGGTCACTATATAGAGAAGGATTGCTTAGTGAATCCTAGGGTATAGGGCATGAAGGGCTTCAAAACTTAGGAGTCATGGACTCATGGTCAATGATTCGACTATTAATCAAATAATTATTCACATGGCATATGAACATATACGTTTGTCTAGAGAGTGGTGACTTTGTGAGACTTACTGGTTTTGTGTCTAGTTGCAATTTTTTCTGAATGACTGGTCGAATAATAAAGATGTGTGTATGGTAAGACAAGATCACTAGACTGTTTTTTTATAAAACACGAGCTTTTCTTAACAACTTCTACGGAGGGGGTTGAGTTTGAAAGAGATGTAAGGTGATCTTTAAAGAGAAATGAGGTGATTTTGACTCGTTATGTATGCTATTTTTATGTTGAAATTCACAGTAGTTGTGTTATAAATGAGTAAGTTGAGTACTTGACGATGTCATGTTCATGGATTTAAGACAAATCAGTTCCGTCATTGTGTCTTTGTTGAGAAGTACTCTGTTAAGGATATGCACATACATTAGGGATTGGTTGCTGATTGGTTGACGTTTCAAACTGGCAAGTAACATTGCATTGGTATTTAGATTGACAAGTAATAGTACATTGGTATTTCGAGTGACTGATAATAAGGATTGGAATATTTCATTGTCCATTAAACTGTTTATTTTGTACTAAATAGCTAAGTAGATGTCTAAGAAGTAAGAATAGATGCTTTCTGTATTGAAAATACCTCTGCACATAGGTTTACTTCGTGTTTGCCGATAAGTGAATTTGTAGAACTACCTTTGGCTTGTTATTGTCCTGCTTTTTGATATGCTGTTGATTTTGACACTGTTGATGTGTGTTAATGCATTCTGGTATCCTGCTTTCTAGGAGCGATAGTGTATAGGTTTCGTGGTACAGGTCCCTCAATGGAGTTGCTAACTAGAACCGTCTATTTACTCTTCATATTCAGTTTATATGTATCATGGAGCTATAAGCATGTTTATGTTCTTGCCTAATTTTTTATATGTGCTGATCAAGGCAGATCTGCTTGCCCAGTATGGAGGTGTTGCCCCTAAAATGGCCGAAGAGGCTCATTCTAAAGCCATCAACCAGGTATAACTTCAGTCTGACTTGCTTAGTTGCTTCTGTTGATTATAAGTTACTTTTGCATTTCCATATGTGATGTGACCTGGGAACCTTCCAATATCAACCTGGAAAATGAGAATGATCTGTAGAATTGCTAAAGAAAATCTGAAAACTTCTCCTGGCTACTTGAGTCTTTCTAGTAATCAGCAATCTAGCCAACCTTTTGATATGCCTTTATTAGAAGTTTCTTGTGAGTCATTTTGGGTTTGCTCATGTTAATATATCATGTATGCCGTTGAGAGTTGTTTGATGTTCTTGCAGCAATGTCCTAGATTCTTTTTGTGGTTATTGTTGGTAGCCTTTCTTCTACATTTTTATATGAACTACGAAGATTGAAGTTACTAATGGGGGTTGCATCTGTCAAAGTGTCTTCTGTATGTCCTTGAGTCCTTGTATAGTTGTATACTAAAATGAAACTCTTAACACCATATATTGTGTCTCGGTAGAAAAATTAAGTTTTAAATTTATATGTACTGGTGGGACTCTTGAATTATCTCTTCCAATTGTGGTAAACCTTCATGTGGCTAGGACACAGAGATACTTGTGTGGCAAATGGTGGAAGATAATTTTATTGTCTTGTTGGGTTGGGGGGGGGGTTAAAGCTGCTGAGATCTGGCCTTCCCAAACCTTGCCACTGTTGATATTTGTACTTGGCTGCTGTAGTTGATGAAAGAGGATCCCTTCATCACACTCAGCACGATCCATACACACTACAAATTTGGTAGCTATCTTGCCCTCTATGAGTAACCATAACCTATCTGTTTTTGGTGGGTGTCAGGGTTGATTGACTCTATAAAATGGAAAGATATCTATGTCGTGTTCCACTGCTCGAGGATTGAGTCATGAGAGTTATGGCTGTATTAGGGAAGCGAACACTATCGAGGTTCTTTTGTTTACTTTAATAATATATAACCAAAAGCATGAGGATTTCATCTGTGATGGGCCTCTTGTACACTTTACATGTCTTCCCTTTTTGAAATATAGTTAGATGGCTCAAGGACTATATTTACTTGCTCTTTTTGATGTTAGGATGTTTAGTTTTTGCTATTCTGTTGAACAATATAGATTTAAACTGGTCATGAACCATAGAAATGTGTAGTGTTTTAATTATGATATAGTTTTGGTTACTATGACCTCCCCACACCCTGGTCCTGAAAGGATTAATTTGTGTTGTTGTAGTTGTATGCATTTATGTGTTAATTCTGGGGTCTTAAGTGTGTGTGTACATGAACCCAATAGAAGCTGTCATATATAACTATCATACTGCTCTTCAACTTTCCTTTCTCCCCTTTTGTTGCAGGTAACACAATTAGCACTTGACAAAGCAAATTTAACGGCTAAAGATCTTTCTGCTGTTGCAGTTACCATTGGTCCTGGATTAAGTCTTTGTCTACGTGGTAATGTGTTTGGCTGAGTGTTTGTGTTTGGTTTTATTTTGCTACATAATTGGAAATTTGCTGACAGGTTTTACAAATCTTAGGAGTGAGCATATAGGTCTTGTGTAAATATTAAGTTTAAATTGTCAGAGGTGTGGTCGAGTGATGTGGTTGAGGTGATTGATAACCTGGAATCAGATGCGGTTTCTGTCTGGTTGAGGCCCTGTGTTTAGATTGAGATCGAGTCATATTATAGTGGCTTTTAACAGACTTTAGGACTCTATTTTGGTAGTTTTACATTAGAATCCCTGCTTGGCCCTAACGAACACAATTTGAAATACAAAGAGTTCTCTATGAAACTTTCCGTTGTATTGTGTATTGATACTTCTTTCCTTTGGCTCTGAGTTTTGCTTTTGTTAGTCAATTATAATGGAAATGCTCTTTAGTTGGTTCTACTGTGAAGTCATTGGCACCACTGTAATACTTGTTGAGTCTCGTTGCATGTTGGTACCGGGAAAGAAAGATGTGTGTGTGTGCTTCTGTAGGGCTTCAAGTATTCATTAGTGTGTTTTTTCAGCTGCAGAAGGGTCTTGACTCGGAATTTTATTGTTATGTACTACACAGTCAATAGAGTAGGTTAACATATCTCTCTCCATGGTGTCTGGTTTAGTTTTATTTGCGCATGTAGTAGTTTGGGTGGCGTTCCATACAGGGGCGGATCTATTAAGTAACAAGGGGTAGCATATGCTAGCCCTAAAAAAAATTAAAAAATTAAGGCTGGAAAAAAACCTGAGTAGACACTTTATATAGGAAATAAACTAGCAATACTATACTGTCATACTTTGCGTGGTCGCAGTGGTTGGTTGTGTTTTCAAGAAGCATTTATGATCTTCCCAACATCCAAGGTTTGATTCTCCGCCTAGCAGATTCTAGCTCTTGTCGTTCTTTTTTTTATTTTTTTCCTTCCTTTTCTCCTTTTTTCCTCTTATCTTTCCATATCTCTCAAAGCCTCAAAATACACTTGTAAATTCTAAGTAGCATATTACAATAAATTTTACTTTAAGGGAAATTCCCATTACTACTATAAAAAATAAGGGAAGTGTATTAATATAAATGGATGAGCAAAACTTGAAAGAAGAAAAACATTGGGGGCACAACGTAGAAAGGAGACAACCCCTAAAACGAGGGGTAAAACCTAATCTTTTTAAAGTTGTCCTCTTACATATAGTTACCGAAATATGTAAAAACACTAAAACTCCCTCTTTCCGCTTAATAAAAAACTTTTCACATTTTTCAATACACAACTTTGACTATCAATATATCTAAAAATAAACTAGTAAGTGTTTTGGAAAAGTTGATATTTGGTTAAAATTAGTAACATAATAACACATTTTCTTACCATCATTAGTACAAATTGCACCAATTTGTATACCAATTGAACACAACACATGAATTTATATAAAAAATTATATAATTGGTATGAATAGAGAAAAATTAGCACCAAATAACCCCTTTCGAGTAGCTCTAACTTCCACGTACAATTGAATTTTTTTTTGTTAAATTTGGAGTATTAAAGTTGTAAATGGACCAAATTCAAGTAATGGGAAATAATTTCCTATACTAATATCATACCGTATTCTTTAAAAGGTTTATAACTTATAAGTGTTTAACGTGAATTATGTTTCAATATTATAAACCGCTATCTGGTAGTTTTTTTATGCTACCCCTGATTGAGAATCCTGACTCTGCCACTGGTTTCATATGCCAACTGGGGAAGAAAGGGGAAGGGTATACGGCTGTGATGATGGGCCTAAGCTGTAAGCAGTTAGTTTTCTGGCGTTATTTCTGAGTTTATGTGTGGGTTCCAAATCCTATATATGGAAGGAAACTCATGTAATCATGTCAGTAGCACTTGTGGAGCTCAATAATTATTTGTTTGACATGGTTGTGTTAATGTGTCTAGCTTTTCTGGCTTTTATCTTATATGTGAAAAGATCATGAGCAAGGGCCAACATTTTTCTTGAAATTTCAACTATGCATCCAATAATAATACTGCAAGCTAAGTCAGAAGGTTGAGGAGTATCAGATGTAGTAACGACTCACTTCTAAACCTATCATCTAAAATCTAAATGGCTGGAAAATATAACAGGGAGGTAAAGAAGTTGATCTGGAGATTAAATGGATCACGTCTGTTGTACGATTGAAACCCCTAATAGCATTTCATCCCCTGTTTTCTCCCTTTTTTGCCTTTTCTTTATTTTTTTTTTTTTTTTGGGGGGGGAAGGGGTAGCTTGCAGGTTATGGAGAATAAGAACAGAAAAAACAGACAAGAGTCTCCTTTCTATTGGCATTATGTTGTATGTTTGTTTCAGTGATTTAGAGAGCAAGAATAAGTCATCTTTTCTGAAGATTTTGACTTCTCATTCTTGTTACTTGTTATATGAGTTTAGTTGGTGTCCGTAAAGCTCGAGAAATTGCTGGTAGCTTTCAGTTGCCTATAATTGGGGTGCATCACATGGAGGCTCATACTATAGTAGCGAGGTATGGTTGACATCCCTGCACTGGAATCAATTGCATAATGCCTAACATTATATGATGAATTTTGATCAGTTTCTCAAACTTTCTTAGTTTGCTGTTTTTAGTGAGTTTTGATTGTGAAGAACCTTGTTTCTTCTGCACCCCATTAAAGCTACTGTATTCTGTCACATTTCATAGTTTTCCTTGTTGTCCAGGTTGACTCATAGAAACCTGCAGTTTCCCCTTCATGGCACTGCTCATTTCAGGTAATGATGTTTCTCGAAGTCATTCTTTTGCCATTTTTCTGTTGAACCCGGCTGAAATTGATTCTCAAATTTTCTAATACTTCTGTGATCTCTCAGGACTGAGTGATGATGCACCATATGGTGCTTTTCCATCTAATCATTGTTATAGTCATAAACAAATTGGTGCTAATGTCTTCTGCTTCCATATATTTTTCTTTAAATTTGCCAACATTCAGAGATTGAGGCCCTATGTTTCAACAATAGAGTTGAAAACAGTGGAGAAAAAGTTGAAGTCTGACGTAAGATTGAGTATTGTGTAATATTAAAGGATTCAATAACCTGTGCAATTAAGGTTACATTTAGCCATTTGTTATAATGTCTTGGTGATCTGTGAAAGATACTTGTCAAAGCTAATTACAGCCAGCTTTTATCCGATCTGATTGCTTAAGGAACTAAGTGGGTGTTTGGTATGGGGGGTTTCAAGAAAGGGAAAGGGAATTAAGACCCTTTTTTTTCTTTGTATGGAGTTCTTTTATATCCCTTTCCCCATTGTTCCCCCAAATGCGTTAATCCTGATCTCCCTCCTCCCCTCGGGATTTCAAAACCCCCAAACCACTCTACACCATGGCTTCCCTTAACCACCATCCATTAACACTGACCAACACCACCCTCCCCCAACAGCCACGTACCACCACAGCCAACCACCCTGCTTAGAAAAACACCACACTAGTCCCCCCACCCCACTCCACCCAGCACCTCTCAATCTGACACCTAACAACCACTTTATTATGTAGATCGTTCAAGTGTTACCCATAATGCTGTACTGAGTATCTCTTGGACTTTATCTTTCCTTCCAGGAGGACACAATCTTCTAATTCTGGCACGTGATCTGGGCCATTACATACAACTTGGAACAACGATAGATGATGCAATTGGTGAAGCATATGACAAAACAGCAAAGTGGCTTGGTCTAGATATGAGAAGGAGTGGTGGTCCTGCTATAGAGGAGCTTGCTCGAGAGGGTGATCCTGTGTCTATAAGATTCAAAGTGCGTGTCTATTTTTTTTCTTGAACGTTTCCCAAGTCACATTTATTGGCCTGCAAACTTATGGTTCTCCAAATATTGTTTTGTTGGACTGTTTTGTCACCAGTTCTTTTTCTATCTTCTGTTAGACTCCAATGCAGCACCACAAGGATTGCAACTTTTCCTTTGCTGGTCTGAAGACTCAAGTGAAGTTGGCAATTGCATCAAAAAACATGTAAGCATCTGCATCTGCTAGGAGCAAGGGTGCTCGTTACTTGTTCATATTAAGTTACCCTGTTTAAAGAAAAAGATAGGCAGGTGTGCTTCCTTCTTTTTCTCAGAAGGGGGGGTTGGGGGAGGAAGCAAGACTGTACAAAGTTACAAACCTCCACATATATGGGTAATCAGGCCTATGCTCTAGGGTTTTCTGAAATAGGTGGCTAGGGTTGGCACATTCATCTCATTATCTGCAATTCTGCAAGGCTTGCTGCTATAACTTCTTTTTTCTGCAATGTTGTATGAAAATCAGGTGGCCAATTTGGATATCTGATAGACTGATACCGTATCAAATTTACTTCTTGTTACTCACTATTGCATCTAGTATTTGTTGATGCAATCTCCTTCATTCATTTCTTAGTCTGCTTCTACTTCTGGCTAGATTGGTTTCTGGCTGTTGATTATGAAACTGTGTATTAGAGATTGGTCTAATAATGAACTTGATCTCCAGTTGTTCATGAGTCTGGACCTTGTGCAGCGATGCAGAAATTCCACTTTCTTCTGCAAGTAGCGAAGACAGAAGGTCTAGGGCTGATATTGCTGCTTCATTCCAGGTTACTACCATGTGTCAAACAGCTTTTTCTGTCTTCTAACTCAGATTCACTCCCTCAGTGGAGGTGCTCTTTGTATAGTATTTTTTTCATTTGCTGATGCATTTGTGGGGGAACTCTAATGCAGCGAGTTGCAGTGTTACATTTGGAGGAAAGATGTGAACGAGCTATCGAATGGGCATTAAACATGGAGCCATCACTCAAATATTTTGTAAGCAGTCACTGTTTGGTTTGTGACATGCTACTCAACTACTCCCGCCGTCAAACATTACACTTGTCAAGGCACACAAGTAGTCGTTGGGTTATTTAATCTTATTCTAATGGGAAAGCAGATGTGATAGGAGATAGTGGGGTTATTTTTTCTGTTGATAGGAGGTGGCGGGGAATGGGGATTAAAAAATAATGGACCCTATCTTAAAAAGGAAATGGTCAGATTGATTTTGGACAGTTAGAAAGAGGAAAGTGTTTAAACTAATCTGGGACGGTGAGAGTACTTCGATTCTTATTAAAGGTATTCTGCAGGTTGTCTCAGGAGGCGTTGCGTCAAATCAATACGTGAGATCCAGACTTGATCAAGTTGCGAAGAGCAGAGGCGTGGAGCTTGTTTGTCCTCCACCCAGCCTTTGTACTGACAATGGTAGATCACTCTCGCAGTGAAGAAAAAAAATATGTTAGTTAATGAATGGAAGAATGTTTGAACAGTTTTACTGCCTTGAGTATCTGTAAGATTAACTTATTTACTTCCAAAGGTGTTATGGTTGCCTGGACTGGCATTGAAAATTTCCGTGTGGGAAGATTTGATCCACCACCACCTGTCGATGAGCCAGAAAATACAGTGGTATGTACAGAAACTTGAAATTCTACTTTGTCTCTCTCTGTGCCCTTCCGTATCTATGGCTTACCTTATACCAAAGGTGCTCCTATCTAATAATTAAGTTGAACATATTGACAAGGATTCTTACTCAAATGTTGCACTTTTGCGTGATTATACAGTATGATCTCCGACCTAGATGGCCACTGGGGGAGGAATATGCCGAGGGCAGAAGTGAAGCGCGCTCATTGAGGAAAGCAAGGATGCATCCATCCCTCACATCTATCATCCAAGGCTCAGCTCAACATGTCTAGTAGCATCCATATTCCACTGGTATCATATGGTGCAGGTTTATCTCACAAATTGCCCCTTCTCTTTTTTTCCTGGCTCAGTTTTCTTCACTATAAGGTTGAATTGACTTGGATTTGTGTGTTTTAATTAGATTGCAACGATGTTGAGCTATGGTTATCTAAAAGGGTCTTCCAGACGATTCAGCCTTCAGGGTTTGCAACCGCACCTCACCTGGCACCTATTAACTAGCTAATTTTGACTATCACAGCGAATAACTTCAGATTTTTTTTTGTTCTTTTGATATATCTTCATTATATTATATTATTTAAACTTGAGATATATATTGACATTTTTGCTTATAATTGATATTTTGTTTTTAAGGGGAATTAGAGTTTCGCAATTTTTCATTTTAACTCTACAAGGCATCTTGAGGCCATTTTTTCTTCGATCTGAAGCTTCCTAATGTAGGCAAAGCCCAAGCTTTAACAGCCATTTCAGAGCGTGCAAATTGAGCAATTTATGTGTAACTAAGTTAATTGACATTTCAAGGATTTAGGGTTAGGAATTGAGCATTGCAAGTTTCAGAAGAAAAAGAAAGAGAAACAAGATGGACCTTTCTCTAGTGACTAATTTATTGTTTGTAAATCACAGGTTGTTTTTTGTGATATACTTCCCAATAGCTAATATCTTTAAATTGTTTAAGATATTACATCAACTAGAAAATATATCTTATTGTTGTGAGAAATATGGATAGAGAGAAGCTATAGAAATATATCAGAGAGTGTATTGTATTCGTATTGATGTAAAACTGATTTCTTACATCGATGGTATTTATAAGCATAATTTTTCTACTGTGCACAATTGTAAATTCAACAATTTACGCGCGGCGGAAGAAACTCGCGGTGGGACTTCACATGTGAACAGTGGAATCTAGCATTCCACTGTTTCTCAACACTTCCCCTTGAATGTCCACTGATAACTTATAATAGACGTTGTCTCATTAACAACCTTGTTAGGATAAACCCTGTGGAAAAAATCCATAACTAGGGAAAGAGTACAACTATTATGTATCCTTATATGCTTAAAATTAATTGCCTCATTAAAAACCTTGTCAGGAAAAACCCGGTGGGATAAAAACCTGATCGAAGGGAAAAAAAGTGCAGCGCATATAATACTCCCCCTGAATTTAGCATACATCACGAAGATGACACATTCCAATTTTTCGGACTAATTCTTCAAATTTCTTCGTCGGAAGGGATTTGGTGAATAAATCCGCAAGATTCTAACATGATTGGATTTGTTGGATGTTTATCGTCCCTTCCTTTTGGAGGTCATGAGTGAAGAAGAGCTTTGGTGATAAATGTTTAGTTCTGTCTCCTTTGATGTACCCTTCGCTTACTTGGGTGATGCATGCAGTATTGTCTTCGTAGATAATAGTTGGATTTGTTGTTATTGTTTTCATCCCACATTCTTCTTGGATATTCTTGATCATTGACCTTAGCCATACACATTCCCTTCCAGCTTCATAATGAGCAATTAATTCTGCATGATTTGATGATGTGGCCGTCAAAGTCTGCTTCGTGGATTTCCAATATATTGCAGTACCTCCATAAGTGAATTGATACTCGGATTGAGACTTAGCCTTTTGTAGATCTGATAGATACCCAAAGATTCGCATATCCAATGAGTGATGCATTTGATTTCAACTCGGTAGAATAATCCAAGATCTTGTGTTCCTCGAAGATAGCGTAACAAGTCTCTGATTCCATTCCAATGTCTCTTCGTTGGTGCATTGCTGTATCTAGCTAACAAGTTTACTGAAAAAGTTATGTCAGGTCGAGTATTGTTAGCTAAGTACATTAAGGCACCAATCGCACTTAAATATGGTACTTCAGGACCAAGAATTTCTTCATTTTCTTCTCGTGGTATGAATGGATCATCTTTCACAATCAGAGAACGCACTATCATTGGAGAACTTATTGGGTGGGCTTTGTCCATAAAAAAAGGTCTCATAATTTTTTCTGTATAGTTTGATTGATGGACAAAAATCTCATTTCTCAAATGTTCTATTTGCAAGCAAAGGCAAAATTTTGTCCTCCCGAGATCTTTCATCTCAAATTCTTTCATCAAGTACTTTGCAGTTACTTCGAGTTCTATGGGAGTTCCAATAATATTCAAATCATCGACATAAACAACAATGATGGCGAACCCTGATTTAGATCGCTTTATGAAAACACAATGACTGATTTGATTATTTTTGAATCCTTCTTTCAATAGGTATTCACTAAGACGATTATACCACATCCCATAGAGTGGCTTTTTCAATTTTATTGAAAACATCTCTTTGGGCATGTGATTTTCTAGTATTTTTAGTCCATGAGGGACTTTCATATAAATATCTGTGTCAAGTGACCCATATAAATTTTGCAGTCACTACATCCATTAACCTCATTTGCAATCCTTTTGAAACTGTTAAGCTTACCAGAAATCTTAGTGTAGTTGCATCAACTACTGAGAATATGTCTCATCATAATCAATCCCTGGCTTTTGCGAGAAGCCTTGGGCTAGTAGCATTGCGTTATATCTAGTAACTTCATTTTTCTCATTTCGTTTTCTCACGAATACCCATTTGTACCCAACTGGTTTTACACCTTTTGGTATTTGGGTTATTTGACCGAATACCTCATGTTTTTCAAGTGATTTCAATTATGCTTGAATTGCTTCTTTCCATTTTGGCCAATCTAATCTGCGACGACATTCATCTACTGTATATTTGGTTCTATATCATTTTCATCGTATGTCATTTCAACCGCTACGGAGTAAGCAAAGATTTTATTCAAGACAACATCTTTTCGATTCCATTGTTTCTTTGTAGAAACATAATTAATTGAAGTTTCATTGTTGTCTATGCTTTCATGTTCATGTTCTTCTAGAATATGCTTATCTTCATTTTTGTTTTCATCATGAATTTCATCATGCTCCTTTGGAGGATTTATATTAATTTCGTTCGTTGTTTCTCCTTGCCTTTTCATTTTTCTCGGTTTTGAGTCTTTAGAACCGGGTGGTCTACCACGTTTTCGACGTGCTATTGACTCATCTTCAATGGCGTTATTGTCACTAGGAATTTCAATTCGTGTAGGGGCATTCTCAGCATGCACATGTGACTTTGTCACTTTCTTAGTATCTGTGAATGCATCAGGCAATTGGTTTGCAATACTTTGCAAATGAAAAATTTTCTTGACTTCTTGTTCACATGAATTTGTTCTCGGGTCAAGAAACGACATCTGCGATGCGTTCCATGTTATTTCTATTTTTATGTTTTGTGGGTCCACTTTCTCTCCCCCTAAGGATGGGAATACCGACTCATTAAAATGACATCGAGAAATCGAGCCGTAAATAAATCACCGCTTGTTGGCTCTAAATATTTGATAATTGATGGAGATTCAAATCCAACATATATTCCCATCCTTCTTTGTGGACCCATTTTAGTACGTTGGGGAGGAGCAATATGTACATGTACAGCGCACCCAAAAATTTTCAAATGTGAGACATTCGGTTCTCGAACTGATACTAATTGTAACGGTGAGAATTTATGATAGGTTGTCGGCCTTAATCTTATCAATGCTGCTGCATGTAATATAGCATGACCCCAAGCAGAAGAGGGCAATTTTGATCTCATTATTAATGGTCTTGCAATTAATTGCAGTCTCTTGATTAATGATTCAGCAAGACCATTTTGTGTATGTACATGAGGCACAGGATGCTCTACAACAATCCCAATAGACATGCACTAATCATTAAAAATTTGGGATGTAAATTCCCCAGCATTATCTAATCTTATCCTCTTTATTGTATGATCTGGGAATTGAGTTCTTAATCGAATTATTTGAGCCAGAAGTTTTGCAAATGCAACATTTCTACTTGACAAAAGGTTCACATGTGACTATCGAGTAGATGCATCAATTAATACCATGAAATAGCGGAATGGTCCGCATGCGGGGTGAATAGGCCCACAAATATCTCCCTGTATTCTTTCTAAAACATTGGAGATTCAGTGGCAATCTTATTTACAGATGGTCCAATTATCAATTTGCCAAGTGAGCATGCAGAGCATGATAATTCATTTGACCGAGGAATTTTGACATTCTTTATAGAGTGTCCAATTGAATTTTCAATGATTCTATGTATCATTCCTGTGCCAGGATGGCCAAATCGGTCATGCCATAGAGTAAATAATTCTCTATTATCTAACTTATGGTTAGATATCATATTAATTTCAATCGGACGTATATCTATGCGATATAGTCCCGAGGAAATTGCTGGCAATTTTTCATAGATGTATTTCTTGCCGCATTTTTCTGCCGTGAGGCATATAAATTCCTCTTGATTAACTGTCATGGTTTCCAAATGGTAACCATTCTGACGTACATCTTTGAAACTTATAAGGTTTCTTCGAGATTTACTCGAATATAATGCGTCATTGATTATCAATTTTGTCCCATTTGGAAATATAATACAAGCTTTCCCAGAGCTTTCAATTAACTTGGCTGTCCCATATATTGTGCTAACATTTGCCTGGAATATTGTAAGTTTTGAAAAATACTCTTTATTTTTCAATATGGTGTGTGTTGTCCCACTGTCGAGGATTGTTCTTTGGATCCAACTGCTGGCAAATCCATATCTTCATAAATAATAAATATGAAGATCAGTATAAGAAAATGCATATTATATTAATAATCAAAAGAGGGAATACATGAAAATGATTATTGAATCAATTAAAATAAACTAAGCATATTAATGCATTGCAAAGTTGTTTTCGGCTTCAGCATTATCCATAAAAAATATGAAACATCATGGCTGGGCATGGATGTATTAGCTTCATTAACAAAATTTGCTTCAACATTTTTCCCTTTGTTCTGTATTGAAGCCTGGTATAGGTCTACCAAATGTTTGGCATACGACATGTGCGGCCCCAATGCCCAGTCATGCCACATCTGTGGCAAGTGTCATTTCCTTTATAGGACGACTGCATCTGATTTCCAGATGATTGTCCCCAATTTTTATCAGAATTTTTAAAATTGTTATTTCTTGGGGAAAATCGACCTCTGCCACGTCCACACCCTCTGCCACGGTAATTACCACTTCCTCTCCCACGACTGTTGTAATTACCGCGTCCACCTCTATGTATAGCATTTGCTTCAGGTGGATCAGAGCTTTCTATTGCATTTATTTCATGTGTGGCTGAAGACCCCGTAGGTCTAAGATTATGATTTTTCAGCAGAAGATCATTATTTTGTTCAGCCACAAGTAATACTGATATTAGCTCAGAGTACTTTTTGAAAGCTCTGAACCTGTATTGTTCTGCCAATACTCCCTCCGTCCCAGAAAGATCTGAACACTTGTTGGGACACGTAGTTTAAGGTGATAAGTTGTGGTGTGGTTATCAAATGTTATTTTATTTAAAAAGTAGATGTGATAGGAGTTGGTGGGGTATTTTTTATTAGAGGAGAGAGAAAGTTGGGTAACTTTTTATTAATAAAAAGTAGAGTGTGGCCAAAGATGTATAAAAGAAATAATATATTAATGGTGGGACCATGCCAAGAATGGAAGTGTTCAAACTAATTTGGGACAAATATAAAAGGAAAGTGTTCAAACTATTCTGGGACGGAGGTAGTATTATATTAGAAGCGTGGAAGGTGGATAGAGTTTTTTTCAATCATCTGCTCTTCTGTGATGGGATGATCATAATATTTCAACAATGATACAATTCTAAACAATGTTGAATTGTAATCACTGACTGCTTTAAAGTCCTGGAATCTCAAATTGAGCCAGTCAAATTGTGCATTTGGGAGGAGCATATCTTTGTGATGCCCATATCTTTCATTCAGGCTATCCCATAGTTATTTGGGATCCTCCACACGGAGATATTCAGTTTTTAAACTTTCATGTAAATGATGCCCGAGAAGGACTAAGACTTTTGCCTTTTCTTGTTCGGGCCGCCTTTTTAACTGATGTAGTTGCATCACCTTGTTGGGTTGTCACACCCTTAATTGTATGTTCCAGTCCTTGGGCCTTTAAATTCATTTGGGCGTCCACTGTCCATTCTAAAAACTTTTGTCCGGATAGATCTAGTATGTTAAATTGTCTTTTCACTAGATCTCCCATTTTAACTACAAACATGTAAATATTTGAAATTAGTAAATGATAATAAATCATATATATTATCTCCCCCTGATTTATATCATTATAATGATACATGAACAGTACAAACAAAAGAAAAAAAAAATCGAAAATAGCGTACAATAAAAAAAAATTCTAGAAACGAAAAAATACAATGAGTGAGAGAAACAAAAAAACTTCCTAAAAACGCACTTAAAGACACAAAAAAGATGCCAAAAATGAAAAAAAAATACAACGAGGGAGATGAAAAAAGAATTTGTCTCCTACTTGTGTATGAGGAGATAGATCATGAATGCCATGAGAAGGAAAAAGAAACCGGCTATAAGGAATAAGTATAGCCGTATCATCCTAAAATCCTCCTCAAAAGAAGAAGAGGAAGGTGGAGGACGGTTGTCGTCGGCGTGAAACATGGTGGCCGGAAGGTTGAGGAAGAAGAAGAAAAAAAATTGTGAGTGTAGAGGAAAAAGTTGGAAGAAGATAAGGATATGTGTGGTGGAAAATGGAGCGGGTAATCCGCTTTTATAGAGGGTTATCCCTAACTGTGCAGTTCATCTACAGTTAAAAATATACAATGCAATAAAATTATATGTACTAAATTGGTCTACCATTATGCATGTTAAAATGGTGATATAATATATGTAACTACAAATGCAAAAAAAAAGAAGATTAGAGACAATAATATATAATAGTATTCTGAATGCTTGTTTCCTGCATACATATAACATTATTGCACATATAAGAGATAATAATTTTATCACTTCACTAGGCCGTCCATATAGGCAGCAAGTTAAAAAAAAAAAATTAACTCGTCCATATAGGCGGTTCAAGAGCAAAAAGAAATAACATAAAATATATGTCCTTACTCTCCATGAAGGTGGCTTTATTATCAAATTATTTATTTTCCGGGTTAGTGGCATGGTGACGTTTACTACTAGTCCCTTCCCTGTTCATCCCTATCTCTTTTATTACTTGGTGGAGGTTGATTTTCAGTTGGTTGTATAGGAGGGTTATTATTGGTGTTGGAAACAGGGGTTTGTGGGTTTTCTCTGGTATGGGTATTATTGGCTGTCTTACAGTTCCCCTTGCTGGGTTGGTAGTGAATGACACATTGTTTCGCTCTATCCAAAAGTAAACACCCGAGACAGAGACATTGTGTAAAACAATGTTAATCCAGTTACTTTGTTGATCCATGTTCGGATAGTAAAGGGTTGGGCTTGGAGAAAAATAACTTTTTTTTTAGAACTTGAAACAGAATGGATGTATACCTTTATTTTTTTTCTCAGTAGCAAACTCGTACGATAACGTGTTGTGAAAAATATGGAGAGAGATAAGCTATAGAAATATATCGTAGAGTGTATTGTATTCGTATTGATGTAAAACCGATTTCTTACATCGATGATATTTATAAGCAAAATTTTTCTACTGGCACAATTGTAAATTCAACAATTTACGCGCGGCGGAAGAAACTTGCGGTGGGAAGAAAAATTACCTAACATGCATTAAATGCATGCAGGAAAAGTGGACTTCACATGTGAACAGTGGAATCTAGCATTCCACTGTTTCTCAACACTCATAATGTTATTTCACCAAACACCACTTTTTACATTTAATAAAATCTTGACTCAGTCAAACCTTTAAAAAACCTATTTAAAAAAGTTATTACTGAACATGGTGTGTATCTAGATATGAGGAGAAGCCAACATCATTCTACAAGTTTTAATTTAAATTGGATCAAGAATTAGTGTTTCCTAATTTGTTAAACCCATGACCATCAACAAACTATTAAATGCTGCCAATTTAAAAATGCAAATAGATGCGTACTCATTCAATTGTTTTCACATATCAAATTGTAAGTCTATACTACAAATTAGGTAACACTACCTCTATAAACTTTCTCTCATCCCATAGGAGTAACAAATAAAAACACTGCTCTTGTCAAAAATAATATAACAAACTTTCTCCGTTCTTTTTTAATTGCAACATTTTGACTTTTCAACGAAAATTAAGTTATTAATAGTCAAACTGTGCCTTGACAAGCGTAAATGTGTAATAATGCAATTGTTACCATTAAAAAAGAAGGGTACAAAAATTGGAACACAAATTCCCATTGTTTTTGGCGCGAGAAGACGAATGTGGCTGTGCTAGAGAGAGAAAGAGAAAGGGGAGAAGTGAAAAAATGGAGGTGATGAGAATGGCAATATCAGGAACACAAAGAGGCAAATTGATATCAGCAGGCTACACTTCTCTCTCTTCTCTCTCATCCCTTTCTCCTTCTCTTCTTGCTCGAGGTTTTCTCTCTCTCTCTCTCTCTCTCCTCTTTTTTTCCCCTACTTATTTTCAATTTTGATGCTTCTATGCTATTATTTTACTCTGATTTTATCTTTTCTTTAACACTGATCATTATATTCGAAAGCGTTAGGTTAATTTTGTATGTACAATTTGATTATTACTGTTGATTTCATATTTGATTATTTAGTACTTCTGTTTCATGCGCATTTCTTCTAACTGTTTGATCAAATGTCTAGCTGAACATTTTTGTTCTCACACCTTTGCCTTCTTTCTATCAAGTTCAATAATGTGTATATATTCAAATTTTTAGGTCATTTAGCTGTGCTTTTTTTTTTTTTCTCTCATTTTGATTACGCGATTGATCGGATTTGGAACCAATGTTGTGCTTCTCCATCCAAACCTAACTCTAAAATAAATGTGACTTTATTGATTTCCTTACAAATTTTTTGATTTGGAAAGACTGGAAATGTGAGTTCAATTAATTTAATTCGTTTACTGTAGTGTTTCGAAATTTTTTTTAAACAGAGGTCAATGTATTTCATGTTCTGTAATGAACTAAGTATCTTCAAAGCAGATTAAAGACTGAAACTGATATTTGAGAGGATTGTTTCTCTCCCAAAACTAAACCATATACTCTCCAAATTTTCAGCATAATTTCTTTCTCCCTAACCTATTCTATTTATGGAGTTTCTTCCCTACTAACTCCCTAACTTATTTCTCAAGGTACCCTTAATTTACATATTTAAAATTATGTCCAGTTTTAGACATACCTTGATAACAATGATAAGATGTAAGGATTCTGTTATCCTGTTGAATATTACTTCTACGTGGTAAGAGAACAAGTTTAGAAGTGAACTTCGCCTGGTATGTAATGAAAATTGTAATAATATCTGAGTGTTCTCAAGTCAGTTTGTTGCGCATAAGGTGTTACTGCCATGACTCTTTGTTTTCCCCTTTTGAACTGCTTTTAGTCACTGCCAGTTTAAGTTAACCACAAGTTGTTATCTGTCTACTTTTGACCTATAGCACACCCATGTTGTCTAATGTCCGGTGAAGCCCCAAGGGGTGCCAAGTGGATTTTGGCCAAGCTGAGTCGTCGTGTATGCTTAGAGGATATAAACTCTGCTGATATACTTGCTACTGCTTCTGCTGATGTTCCTTTTTTCTTCTCGTCTTTTATATCATCAGGCCAATTTTTATTTGTCAAAGTGCACTCTCAAGTAGAATACTTACATTCTGTATTTCAACAGATTTAAATATTTCAGAAGTTGAAGCTCTTGAAATATTGAAGGCTGCATCACATAGCAGCAGAATAGTTAACTCTGGTGGAAGTCATGCAGTTCTCAATGGTAATTATTTTTCTTATTCTAAATTCATCTAAAGGATGGCTAAATAATGCCATGGAACATCATGCCATCTTGTAAGATGCGCTTATGTTCCCTTAAAAATAAAGAGTTTTTTTTGTTTCTTTTTCATGTGTAGTAACAATGAATTATGTGACTAGAAAATTCCAGCATGTTACGTGATGTACTGATGATCACCTCAAACATTGGCCACTTCTCCATCTTTCTTATGTACTTAAATAAGATTTTATTTCATCTAAGACAACCTTTAATATGTCTGCTGTAGGTGCTCAAAATGCATGGGAAATGTTGCATGGGGACTCGTGTATACGGATCACTACATCTTCTGCTGATGTTGACAACGTCCTAGGTGGTGGTATAAGTTGTAAAGAAGTTACTGAGATAGGTATGTCGTACTCTGTTGTATACATCAACAGAGAAACTGACATAAGCCAGTTTTTCTAAGTATTACAGTCTTCGTATCTTTTTGCTTACAAGGTGGTCTTGCAGTGCTGAAATACTTACTATTTCTCAACTGTAGGTGGAGTACCTGGCATTGGCAAAACACAATTTGGGTATGCAACCAAAAGTTTTTTGTTTGCAGTTTCTTGAGTTATGTTATGCTTTGATATCGATGTTGTATACATTTCAGGATTCAACTTGCAATTAATGTCCAAATTCCAGTCGACTTTGGCGGTCTTGGAGGAAAAGCAATTTATGTAGGTGAGTCATAGCTGCACCAATTAACCTGACTTTCTTATGCTTGAATCTGAGCTGTGTAGATGCATGTTTAGATACGGAGGGCAACTTCATAGTGGAGCGTGCTTTACAGATTGCTGAAGGTTGCATTGACGGCATGGGGGAGGATGATTACTTTCGGCAAAGAGATATTCGAGCTGTTAGAGAGAAATTGCTCCCAGAGGTTTTTTTGGCTAACATATTCCATTTTAGAATTTGCAGTTACACTGAGCTGATTGATATGATAAATCATCTGGACAAATGGGTCTCTGAGCATAAAGAGGTACGTATCATATCTTTCCGTAGATTATCGAATATGTTGTTGTTTGAGTGTCCTTTTTACCGCCTTTCTACCCATTGACTCGATTTATTCTAGTAAGTATTCTGCTTATTAAATTTAGTGCAGTATCTAAATTGTTTCGGGAATTGGAAAATAGTTGCAATGATGCATAATTTGGCCTGTTGAGCTGCCAAAATGACATAAACTGAGTTCTGGATCACGAAATGAATAGATCCAATCAAATTTCTGATTTCTTATTGTTTCAGGTATTCAGGCCTGACACTATATTCTTAAAAGATCCTGTTAAATGTTCAGTAGCAGTTGTGTTTCCAAATAGCTGCAACAATATTCTGTTCATATGTTATGAATGAGTTTGACTTATTAGCTGCGTGTTCTTTCAGGTCAAAGTGGTTGTAATTGATAGTCTAACATTTTATTTCCGTCAAGATTTTGAGGACATGGCCCTCAGGACTCGGATTCTTGGTGAGATAGCACTGAAGTTGATGAAGCTTGCAAATAAGTTCAATCTGGCTGTAAGTGAAAGTCTCGCTCTTACACTCTTCCCTGTTGTAAGGTGCACTTGGGCTGAACAAACAGATGAGAGTCTAATTGATGTTAGTCTCACAACTTGACAAGATGTAGACACAGATTCATCTCAGGAACCTTAATTTATTTGTTCAGAATTCAGAAGTGTACGACATGTCCTATAATTTATCGGGTACATAAAGGGACTGGAAATAAAGTTTGGATTACTTCCAACCACCTCCATACTTCTTTGTTAGTGTCATTTGATCGTATTTAGTAATTTATATATTTCAAAAAAGATCATGCAAGGTTCATTATATCCGTCATAATCTGTTTTCAGAAGTATACACTGGAGACTGCATATTCCAAATAGGATTTAACAAAAAAATGACAGAGGTAGTAGATACAAATATTGAACTATGTTTATAGTGTTTTGTTCAACATATTTTTACTTATTAAATAAGTTAGATGTAGGTTTCAAAAGGTTATACCAATAACAAATAAGTTGACATAACTTCAGATAAGTCGAAATCAATTGAATAGAACCCACCCATGATGTGCATAAGAGCTTCAGTCATGATCTAACCAACCCCATCGTTCTCTGCTTGGAGAGAAAGAGGACTTTATCAGTTATTTTCTCATGTATCTTCAGGTGGTCATATTAAATCAAGCGGCAGCCAAGTATACAGAAGGTTCATATCAACTAGCTTTAGCACTAGGTAACAATAACTTTCTCATCTCCTTGCCTCTTGAATTACTACTGGCTTGGACTACTGCTTTCCTTTCTGTTCTCTGAAGGGAAGATGAACTAGGGAATTATGGTAGTCTTCTCATAAGATTCAGCATTGCCCTTTTGATTTTCATATCAACTGATCTTTCTGGGCAGGTGACAGCTGGTCTCATGCAAGTACAAACAGGATCATCTTATACTGGAAAGGGGATGAGCGTTGCGCTTATGTTGACAAATCGCCCTCTCTTCCATCCGCCTCTGCACCATACTCTATTACAGCTAAGGGTATCCGAAACTCGAGTAAAAATTGTAAAAGACTGAAAATTATGTAAGCCTATATCTGTTCAGTTGGTTCCAAATTCCAATAGACTGCAAATGGTTTTTTTAGCTTGTACATTTATCACGGTTCCTTGCTTGGTGCTTTTTTCAGCTCCAGTTTGCTTGCTGAACTGATTAAAGGTTGCTCCTTTCAAAAAAATAAATATAAAAACTAAGTATTGCATTCAAAGAGTATTGTGTGATGAGAAAATCTCAGTTTATTTTAGATATATGTATTCTTTTGCATCTGAACTCTTTTAAGTATAAAAGATGGTTACTATATCCTAGCTAGACTCCTCTCCTACCCCATCTGGTGAGTACATGACTAATTCTGGTTACTATGTCCTTTCACAACAAAATGAAATCTACATCATGACAACCCCGACAATTACGAAATTCTTTCGTATCATCTCGAATTTGAACATCATGCCAAAATGGAAAATCTGGCACAACAACATGGCTGTTTATGCCAACCTCCATCGGCGAGGAAGGGGTGCCATAGATTGATGCCCCATCTGCCTCATGAAATGGAAGACACACATCATCACTTCCGTTCGTGCCAACTGGCCATTGGAGCATGGGTAACATCAGCTGATTGTTCGTTCCCTGATGAAAGACCATACCCCCTCCTAGACTGGCTCATTGCTTGGGTTATATCTATTTGAGGAAGGAAGACGGACTCCATGGTCACAGATTACCAATATATGGCTACCCTATGGGGGATATGGTGCACAAGAGACGACCATGTCTTCAAGAATATCACAAGTTCACAACCACTCTGGAGGGAGTTTGACAACATGTGAATATGGGATTGCAACAGCACATGACATACAACGAGGCAAGTACCACCCCCACTGCAGGATCAAGATTTCCAACCAGGCTTCCTAGTGGCAAATATCGGACAACGATTACAAGCCTTTCCCCAGATTTACATTCAAATAGATGGGTCCTAGGACAAGAACACCAATTTGGGAAGCACTCTTCGATAGCAGGCCACACTGCACATCGCCACCAAGAGGATTTCTTCTTATATATTAAAAAAACTAATTTCATTTATGTTTTGTAATATAGTGAAATTAATGTAACTTATGTATATTTCAATCAAATTGTACATATTTTAATCAAATTGCATATATTATAATTCAATCAAATTCAATAATAATGAAATTATTCATTAATATTAATAATTATATATATTTTAATTAGTTTTAAATGTTTTATGTAACAATAATGAATAATTTCAATGATTCAATAATTTTGGAAAAAAATTCCCATACCGGACCGCCAGCCCGGTCCAGCCCGCTAGGCCAGCAAACCGTCAGAACCGCACTCCAAACCATGAAAATCGGTAACAGACCGGTGTGGGCCAAGGTTTTTCAGCCCACCCATACCGTAAATTTCACGGTCCGCTAGGGCCCATAGACTGGCCCGCCCAGCCCGCACCAGTGGCCATCTCTAGCGGTAAGGAAAGAACCTTCCAACCTCAAGGTTGGGGGTTCAATCCCCACTAGGGGTACTTTGGGAGAGGGATCCCCTTATCGTTCACTCTCCAAGTATCTACTTGCTAACCCGGACCTGATTAACCTACGAAAGGTTCCGATCTAATAGGGCCCTTCATCTTACCATCCTAAAAAAAGAATGGCAATTTATTTTAAAAAAATTAAAGAACATTTTTTATTTTTTCAAAAAAAATATTTCATCCCTCCTTTTCATAAGCTTGCACAATCAAATTAATTGGCGCTTCCCTCTCCAGTCTCCTCCCTTACACACCTTTCACTTCGTCACTTGCAAAGACTCGCCGACTGCCGCCCCACTCACCGCCGTCAAGCGTCAACCATTTGCTGCACAAACCAGCGTTGAAAACCATACAAAACACAGGTAATTTGAAACCAAAAAAATTCAAAATTTTTGCCCTAATTTTACTAGCTTTGATATTATGTACTTAATTACAATGCTTTTGGCGTTAATTTAGCTGTAATTTTCTGGTGTCATTTGAATTTTCGCTCTTAAATTGGTGGAAATGAGCTTGATTTGAATTATTGTCTTGAAATTTTGACTTGGCAGTTGGCTCTGTAGATTAAATTTTGTTTTTCTCATGTAATTAGGGTGGATGAAGGAAATTATATGATATTATACTTATTAATTTTGTATGTAACCTAAAATTCTGATTAGCCTTGAGTAATTGGAATTGAGTTTGGAGCAAGATTGTAGACATTTGTTGGATTGCAAAAATTGAGATGGTTGTATTTTTATAAAGTTTGGGAAAGTGTATTTGATACCTTTGGGTTATCTACCTACAGCCTATTTAACTAAGATGGATAAGATAAATACGGTCGGTATTAATTAGAATATGTGCAGCTAATAATTAGGATATGCACTTGCTAACATGCGTCCTCAAGTTGGAGCATGCAAATTGCGAATGCCGAACTTGCTTAACAGACTATTAAACTGTGAGTGACTGAGACTTTCAGTAAACACATCGACAACTTGATGGCCTGATGAAATGCAATGCGGGCAGTAAATGTACACTTATTCTGATACAGGCGTTTTTGTTTCCTAGATTATTGAAGAAGTTTTGGCCTTTGCTCATTGATCATGGCACAAGCTGAGCCTGTCAATTCTCACTTAGAACCTGTACAGGCTAATGTAACACCGAGGAGACCCAGGATCCTTCTTGCTGCTAGTGGAAGTGTTGCTGCGATCAAGTTCGGGAACCTGTGTCATTGCTTTTCTGAATGGGCTGATGTGAAAGCAGTGGCCACAAAATCTGCTTTGCATTTCATTGACAGTGTGACAATTCCAGAGGATGTAATTCTGTACACGGATGAGGATGAATGGTCTAGTTGGAGTAAAATTGGTGATAATGTTCTGCACATTGAGCTGCGTAAGTGGGCTGACCTCATCGTTATTGCCCCTCTTTCAGCAAATACTCTCGGCAAGGTACTTTTTTTTTTCCTTCCATTCCATATTATCTCGTCACTTGAACTAAGCTTTCTCATTCCATAATATCTGTCACTTAAAGTACCAGTGCACTATCATTTACTCCTTAAGTATATCAATACACTACTACTTGTCACTTGTCAGTCTATACTACCAAATACCAATGCAATAATTAACACTTTCTAAGAAGTTGTGCATAATTTCTTAATATCAAAACCTGAAGCCACATAATGAAGTTACTTTTTGAAGTATCATAAGAGGGTCAGTCTTGTCCCATTCAACTATCAGCTCTTTGTACTCTGCTAATAGAAAAATCTCACAACAGCTAAATTGAAGATTTTCCTTGATTCACAATAAGCTTGGTTAGGACAACTGTGTCGACTCTAAACTTGACACTGGTTGACCTATTAATGATAAATCATCTTAGCCTTGTACAAAGAAGCCTTATTGCAGCGACCACGAAGCTCCTGATCTTGCATCAGAAAAATGAGGAGGGCAGCATGATAAAGAAGACACTTCACTGCTGAAGTGCTGATAAGCTTATTAGTCCACGTAAAACTTTACATGCTTGGTGACTTTAGATTTAACCAAGTTGTAGCCTCAATCATATCGAGTTCCAAAATCATAGTCGGAAGGTGAAATTTGCTAGAAGTAACTCGAAGTTTTCTTAGTCATGGAAGTAATTATATCAAGCATTGCATCAGAAGCAGGCTTACTTTTATCATCACAATCTGTGAAAAGGGAAAGAGAGAACTACAGAGGACTTGTGGGAATTTTCCTTTATTTATTTGAGCCAATGTAAAATCAAAAATCTTGTGTTTCCGTAGAAAGTCACATCAAGCTATTCTATAGCTGTAAGCACTTGTTTGCATTTCCTATTTATATCCTTGCTTTTCAACTACTTTGTTTTTAATGATCCTATGTTTTATCGATGTGATATAGCATCAATTATTAAGTAAAGCTAACTTTTATTTCTCCATTTTTTATATTACTTGCAGCAATAACACTTATTTGGGGTGTGCTTCAGTTACGCATCCAATAAGCTCTTTCCTCCTCTCCCTTTGATGCTTGGCACTATAAGGGTGGGGATAAACTAGCCACAAAGATTGGGGGCTGTCTGTGAAATTGTGAATGGTGGTGTGTAAACTTGGCAAAGAGCCAGAGAACATTAGGACTAGATGATTCTGGACATGATTAATTATTTAAATCTTGGCTCATATGTCCTAGGATTGACTATTGTTCTAGAAAGTTTTGCTGGACTCAGGCAGACATGCGTTAGGATTTTTTTCGGGAGTAGAAAGTGGTCTTCATGTTGTGTTTCATTAGAGCTTAAATTAATGTTAGTAAATTGTCAGCACAAGTAAACAGGATGTCAATACTTTGCTAAAGGGATTTAGTGGTAGCTAAGATGGTAGCTTTTCTCTCATAGCCACAGGGGGTAGGGGTTATGTCCATGGTATTACACTATGAGAAATGTTTATTTCATTTCTTTTTCCACCAGCATTTAACATTAAAGCATCATTACAAACACTGAATCAGATTATATTACTACTTTTTTATCAATTCATTTTTCATGTATCTAGATTAGAAGACTGGCTGAAAAAGATGCTGAAGTGAAAGTGGAAGTGTAAGTGGGTTGGTGGGAACTAGGTTTAGATGGGAATGAACCATGCAGTTCCTTGAAAATGGATTATTCAAGTCAGGATGAGTTTGGGTTATCTTCGGGTCATTAGTCGTTTAATTGGATTTAGTTGGTTTGAGTCTTTTGTGGTTATGCGACATTTGGGTTTTTGTCATTTGTCAATTACTTCCTCCTTCCCTTTCAGATTGCCCAGCTTCCTATTTTCTTTGTCCCTTCGAGTTTGCCTCATACCATAAATGGCAATGAGGGACCACCACTTTACCCTCACACCCTCCAATTTTCAATCTCATCAACTCCACCCAACCAAAACTTTAATATGTAGAAATAATCCAATGGAGCAATCTTAAAGGGACGCAAAGAGTGCTTTATTATGTAAATATTAGTCACATTATTTTTCGCCTCCTGTTGGTTTCGGTTTGTTCAATTGGGTGTGGCCAAAATCAGATCATGTAAGTTGGGGTACAGTTTGGATTTGGATTGGATATTCAAGTACCTGTCAATTATTCCAAATTTAGTAGTCATAGATCAATGGACAACTTTGACAAAGAGATCCCAACGGCTGTTGGTTTGCATTTGCATCTCAAACTGAGCTTCACTTTTGATTTATCTAGTTGTGCTTTGTGTAAAATCTTTCAGTGATGTCTAAATATACAACTGCTGTTATTTTTCCGCAGATTGCTGGGGGATTATGTGACAATCTGCTTACGTGTGTTGTACGAGCATGGGACTACAACAAACCCTTATTTGTTGCGCCGGCTATGAACACCTTCATGTGGAATAATCCATTCACAGAGAAGCATCTTCTGTCAATCGATGAGCTTGGCATTACTCTGATTCCTCCAGTTACAAAGAGATTGGCTTGTGGAGATTATGGAAATGGAGCTATGGCCGAACCATCTCTCATATATAAGACGATACGGTTGTTCTTGGAGTCTCATCCACTGCCTGCTGGCTCAAATGTATAGTATTGCACAAGTTACGTTTCTTTTACCATTTGTCAGGATTTGGGAAGTATTATGCTTCCGTTGTATATTGTGGTTGGGTGTGTGAATGTTTGTTTCCATGACGCTAGGTGTTCTAATTAAGCAGCAGGTTGTGAAGCTTTCTGTTGGCTGATTAAAAGCCTCATTTGTTCTTGTTGGAGGTGTCACAGGTCACATGGTTATGTTTTAAGCATTGTAATTTGTAGTTTGTTGAACTACCCCCGACCGGGGATAGTACTATTTGTGCTCTTGCTAAGGTTCTATCTCGAGATTACTAATGAGGGTGGGATGCCGAGGGAGGGAGGGAATGGTTAGGGAGAATCAAACTTGAGACCAGGCGAGTGGCAAGGCATAGAAGCACACAACTTCCTCAAGTGTTGTTGGACAATATGGTATGAGACCAAACATGAGTATGGATATCATGTAGTTTCATTACTTGCCCTGTTCTTTTTAAATTGCAATAGTTTGACTTTTATAATCTCCATTTTCTATGATTGTTGTATGAATGACATGTTAAGGTCAAAACTTTCAAATTTTCGTTATAAAATTCATAATATTCCAATTTAAAAACACAATGGGTGTACTAAAGCTTTGTTCTCCTCAACTTATCTTTTTGCTTAATTTGCTAAATTGAACTTATTTTTGTTAAGTACAATTTCTTTATGTATAGTCAATTATTAAACTTACTTTTGCTGAATTTGACTTGTTTTTACTTAACTTATTTTTGCTGGAGAACAAAGCCTAATCAAATAATTATAAGTAGAAATTAGAAATATTATTATTAGTAGTAGTATTAGGAAGATTCAGGCAAAGGCAAGGCAAGTGGTGTTAGAATGGAGCCAGAGATATGGTTGTCAATTGTCAGCCTGTCAATGATCTCCTCTTTCCTGTTGATAAAAACTTGAGGTTGAGAGAAGTACAAAAAGGAAGAAAAATAAAAATAAAGCATGGAAAAGGTGGGTAGGTATATATGCTTAAAATCGTCATGTTCTCTTGCCATAATTCGTGGTACTTTCTTGATTTTTTGATATTATCCTAAATACAATGTATTATTAAGTTTAAATTTTAGTAGTTCTTTGGTTGGTGGAATGCGCCACTCATTTGTATTATTCGACAAGATCACAAGACTTGGCATATTCCACAATTCATCCGCTTGTTCCTCTCATTTGCGTTTTCTTATTTTGTTTTTTGAACTTTAGTTGCAGTATGTAGCATGCACATGTTCATCGTGCTAATGAATTGGTACATTTTTATATAAAAATGATTTGATGGCTGATCGATTATTGGAGTAACAATGTTAATGGTGATGATATAATAGCAGTAACATTAATGAGAATTTTAACTTTTGAGATCTAAACTTATCTCTATTATATAAGTGAAGTGGGGGAGGAAGATGATGTCCCCATACGAAAAGTCTAATGTACCCTTAATGAATATAAATGGCCATATATTAAATAATCTATTCTTCTTCCTACTTGCCATATATATCGAACAAGTTAATAATTGAATTGAATTGGAAATTTGAATTAAATATTAAACTAAGGAAAATGATTTCCTATTCTTACATAGGTGTGAAAGATTCTGATAAAAAGTTAAATTGACAATATAACTTAATTAACACAATCAGAAGAAAAAAATAAAAATTTGAATTTCATATTAATAATTAGGATTTTTTGTGGGGAATGACCAATTAAAATAGGGTTTTTGTGGGGAAACACTACTTAAATTTTTTTTTTTTTTTGCGGGAAGGACCAATTAAAATACTTCCGTTGGCAACTTAACACCACATTACGATTTCCGGCCAAATTGTCAACTTTCCGGTGTTGACAATTTCTTTCCCTCCAAAACCTCGGTTTTTTTTTTGTTTCTCCTCCTCCCCCACCCCAACGCCTTACCCACCGGAAACCCCCCTTAGTCCCCTACCCCGAAATCCTCTCACTCTCCTTCTCTCTCCTTTTCCTAGCTTCATCCTTCTTGTTCACCTCCCAATCCCAAATCCTCCAACCCCTTTTGCACTGGTTGTCATTCTCTCTCTCTCCTCGTGGGTCCCTGTTCTCGTGGTTCACCTATCGTAGGGCGCAGGGGAGGAGGGTTTCGGTGGGGTTTCCGTGGGTAGGGCGTAGGGGTGGGGGAGGAGGATTCAGTGGGGTTTCCGGTGGGTAGAGTGTAGGGGTGGGGGGAGGAGGATTCAGTGGGGTTTCCGGTGGGTAGAGGGTAGGGGTGGGGGGAGGAGGATTCCGGTAAGTAGGGCGTAGGGGTTGGGGAGGAGGATTCCGGTGGGTTTTTCGGTGGGTAGGGCGTAGGGGGGGGGGAAGCCTGGGAAACAAAAAAAAATCGATGTTTTGGACGGAAAAATAAGTCAACGCCTGAAAGTTGACAATTTGACCACAAAATCGTCATGTGGTGTTAAGTTGCCAACGGAAGTATTTTAATTGGTCCTTCCCGCCAAAAAAAAATTTAAGTGGTGTTTCCCCACAAAAACCCTATTTTAATTGGTCCTTCCCCACAAATAACCCTAATAATTATACTGATAATATTTTAAAACCTAAATGTTGTTTATTATTCAGTAATCTCTATTATGTAAATGAAACTACTCCACTTTATTATTATTCGATAATCTCTATTATGTAAATCAAACTCTTCCACTTTATTAATATACAACGATTGAATCTGATACACAAACTCTTCAACTTTATTTGAGCACAAACTTTCTTCTGCTTTATATTTCCTTCTCTTAATACTATATTTGAGTAATGATGAACAAATAACTAAAAAATCAACAAACATTGATTTAAGCAAAACATATTATAAATAATTATAAATGTCTTTTCGAATCAAAATTTTTGTAACACTTATGAATAACTAATTGAGAAAAAAAAACATTAATATGACTTGCACGCATAGCGTGCAAGGGAAGGGGAGCTATGGTGTCTCCTCTATAAATTTATTTAATTGCCTATTAGATCATTAGTAAATCAACTATTCTACCAAAAAAAGGATAAAAAAAAGTCAAACTCAAATATAGCATAAAAAAATTAACTAAAGTGTTGGAGGCAAACAATTAAGTAATAATTGATCCACTAAAAAAAAAAACAATTGAGCACAAGACTTACATTTTTTGGACTAGGCACAAGACTTAGTACATTCATGCTGAAAAAGTAAAAAAAAAAAAATTATATCAATCAATACAACAATCAAGTATTACATCAAAAAGGAAAATACATTCAATCAACAAAGTGAAATGATTTAATTAACACTAAATACTTTGTTGATAAAAATATAAGAAATCCTAAATAAATCTACGTAACATTCTTTTATTGGTCATCGCTTTTAATTTTAAAAACCTTAAAGAAAGTATAAATAAAATTAAAAAAAAAAGATGATTAACTGGTTAAGTGTATAGGCTTAACCAACAAAATTTAGGTAGCCATAAAAAACAAGTATGTCCAATGTTCAAATTTTACCTTTGTTTATGCCCAAAAAGATAGAATTTATGTTTTTAAAAAATGAGGCACGCATCGCGTGCATAAATTGCTAGTAACTTATAAGTTGAAACCTCACTAGAAGCACTTTGGGGGTGGGTTTCCCTTACCATCTCCCACTTTCAAAAGGTCTTGCATGTGTAGCTATGTCGAATAACCTATGCGAGGTTCCAAGACAAAGATGACACTTCTTCTTACCAATAAAAAAAAAACTTATAAGTTCATGAAATAGTTTTTCTAGTTAGTTTAGTACGGTGGTTTTATGATTTATAGTTGATATAGATATTTTGTGCTTGTGTGTGTGTGTGTGTGTGTGTTGAATTTCAATTCTGAATTCCTTAAAAAAATAACTACAATTTGGAGGTTATGATGTAAATCAAATTTGGGAGACTAGAAAGTTTTTGGTCAACCTAAAAGAAAAAGTAATAATATCAATATTTCTATATAAATCAAAACACAACAGAGAATTCAATTTCACTAAAAATATTAGTAATTTTAATAAAAATAATCTATTAGAATGAACTCTTACCTGCAAATTATTTCCACATACTATTAAATAACAAAACCAGCATAACACCGTATATTAGCTAGGCTTCAACTAAATCGAAACCTCGTACATTCTAATCCGACCTAACTACACAAGTTAGCCCAAAAATCATGTCTATTTTGTACAACTTTATTAAATACACACACTATTTGATATCTTGATGATTAACTCCTTTAAAGTTTGAATACACACACCAACCCCCAAAAATTCAACCACACCCACTTTTTTTTTTCCCCTCTTGTCCTTCCACTCCACCACCAACCCCCATCTCTTTGGCCACCAAAGTTTGGTTGGTGAGTCCTCTATTTCCATAACTGCTAAATTCTCTCTCTTTTCATTCTCTCTCTTAAAAAACTAAAACCCACCAAAATTTCAGCCATCAAAAAAAAATACAAGTGAAAGAAACAATAATGGCTCAAGCTAGCACCATAAACAATGGTGTCCAAGGCACCCAATTATGCCCCAATTTACCCAAAACCCACTTACACAAATCTTCAAAATCTGTTAAATTTGGATCAAATTTGAGATTTTCTCCAAAGTTGAAGTCTTTCACCAATGAAAGAGTTGGTGGGAATTCATCAGTTGTTTTCAGGGTTCGTGCTTCAGTTGCAGCAGCAGCTGAGAAACCTTCAACTGCTCCAGAAATTGTGTTACAACCCATCAAACAGATCTCGGGTACCATTCAATTGCCCGGATCCAAGTCATTATCCAATCGGATTCTACTTCTTGCTGCCCTTGCTGAGGTACTTTTCAATTGTTTGATTTCTTTTTTAAGAACTTGTGAATTTGTATACTTTCTCTGTTTCTAAATACATGCAACATTTGAATAGTAATCGGTATTCATCTACCAACTATCTAATATTCTCTTACGATTGTATAAGAAAAAATATAGTCAGGCGTGGTCTTATTTGATTCGTCTATGCCTACTTTTATAATATTAACTTTTTTGTAATTTTTATTTGTACATAATTAAAGATATTAGAGGACAAAGTAGTGTATTGGATAGCGTGTAGGGAGGAAATGTTGCGTGTGTTTGGAAATGAAGGAAGTATTTACAATTCAAGTTTGATAATTTGATATTTTTCATAGTGAAATATTTATTAGCAGAGTATCATGCTTTTAGTTTTTAGTGGAGTGTGCATTGATTCTTTAAGTTGTTGGATGGCTATGATTAAGATTTGGATTCTGGTTATTTGATCGAGTATGTGGAAAATTATTGTGGGTGTTTTGGGTGAATAATATAAGAAAATTGTTTTTGAGGTGTGAGAATGTGATATTAATCATATGAGGAGATGATGGGTCATTTCTTGTAATGTGGGAATTTATGATAGTATGATGGAGGGTGAAACAACTGATGATTTTGAAGTGGGTTATGAAGGTTTTCCCCCATTTCTTTTACCTTTCATGTGTTGTATATAGCAGAGCTGCCAAAGCAAGTCTTCTGAGCAGCTTGGCGTATTTCCATTGCACCTCTTAGTCTCAATCCAAGCACGATCGATTAGCTGCCATGCTAGCACTTTAAGTAGCGAAATCACACTTGAAGAGAAGATAATACCACAGGCTTCTATTCCTTGTGATAGGACACAAACATCATCCTAGATGACTTCACTGGCCCTGCAAATAATTCCTTGAAGGAAGTCCATTGAGCATCATTGATCAAGTAAAATTAGCGCTTTCTTTTGGGTAACACAGACTATACTTGAACCACTTTATGCTAAGGGATCACGTTGCATCTCTTGCAGAATTATTAACATTTCTAACATGGGATAATCACAGAAACACCCTGTGAAGTTCCTAGTAAGCATCTTTCTTGATCAATCAAGAATCCCTCTTCTTATTTGTTTACAAAGGGATAAGTCTTCTCTTAGAGGGATTTGCTGGATAGACTTTGTGTTCATCTCTATTGTTATTCTGAGTTTGCATCATATGTATTGTGTTTTTGTGGGTGTGTGTGTGTGTGCAAACTTGTCCTGAAATTTCCATCCTAACGAGAATTATGCTGCAGGGGACAACAGTGGTTGACAACTTGCTATATAGTGATGATATCCGTTACATGCTGGATGCTCTAAGAACTCTTGGGTTGAATGTGGAGGATGATAATATAGCCAAAAGGGCAATCGTGGAGGGTTGCGGTGGTCTATTTCCTGTTGGAAAAGATGGGACCGAAATTGAACTTTTCCTTGGAAATGCAGGAACAGCAATGCGCCCATTGACAGCTGCAGTTGCTGTTGCTGGAGGAAATTCTAGGTTTGTCTACTAAGGCCTTCCATGTCAATTGTGAGGCTGTATAATATTCTTTTATTTTGTATGGAGACTTTTTTCCTCTTGCTACAATTGTAGAGGGGGTAGGGATTGATTAACAATGCAGAACTCGAACTCTATCTTATGTAGCACCGTCTGGCAGGCTGCATCTGATCTTGCAAAACAGATTTGGAGGTTTTTGCCGGAAAAGGGGGAGGGGGGGAGTATAGCCTCAATGTTATAAAAGATTGTGCTATACTACTATAGAATTAACTTTTGGTTGGAACCAGATATAGTTAATAAAGTTTTTTTAATCTGGCGAGGGGTGCTTTTAGGTTCTGAAAAGTTCCACCATAGAAAAAAAATGATTTTCATTGTGGAAAGTTATGGTGAATTCAATATATGTTATTGATATCTTGAACTAGAATACTTCAGATATCACTTAATTGAATTTATTCTCTTGCAGAACATGCATGTAGAGCTTTTTAACTCGCCTCTACTGTCGTGCTCTTAATTATGCTTTATGAATCGATTTAGCAATTAGGAATTTCCTGTAATATGCTGGTTGCTTTTTCATATGGTATATATTGAATTGGTGTGGAGGCGTTTTACAAAGAGTGAAAGTAATTGCTGAGGAGTGGATACTGAGATACTTTAATGGCTGATAGCATATATCATCTCATTGAATGTCTGAAATTTGATGAGCTCTAGTAAATGTTCCTCATGTATGCTTGTATATTGGGGATTGTAATGCAGTAATAGAGAACACTCCTGATTATTGCACTATTTTTTCTAAGTTGTGAGAGCTCTCAAGAAGATAGATGGGGTTCTTCAAGTTTTTTTAATTGTCTTTAGGTAGTGTAAAGATTGCAATATTTCAAAGGATCTTCTGATCCAACAAGTCTGCTAAATCCTTCACCAATCTGAAGGGAGAGAAGTTACTGCTCGCTCTGACCTGCTTGCATGCTTATAAAAGCTCCTAAACCAAATAGATTAACTGTAAAACAAGCGCAGAAGCTTTTACTTCTCTGGGTAAATGTGAGTGTCGAGATTGCGATTGCATGACATGAATTCATATTTATTAATTACATGCTGGACATGAATGGGATTAAGAATGAAATAAAGTAGCATGAGTAGGAGACAATCCGCCTGCTCTTTTAATAGGTATATACAATCAGTCATCGACATCCTTGCTGCTTTAGAATTTGATTTCTCCTGATCTTGCTTTTTGCAGCTATGTACTTGATGGAGTGCCGAGAATGAGGGAGCGACCCATTGGGGATTTGGTAGCGGGTCTAAAGCAACTTGGCGCAGATGTTGACTGTTATCTTGGCACAAATTGTCCTCCTGTTCGAGTGAATGCTAAAGGAGGCCTTCCCGGGGGCAAGGTGAATTCTCTTGTTTTGATTAGAGAAAAAATTATTAAGTTGGTATTCTATCATACTCGACACCTATAAGTTTTTTTTATCTGAAAGAGAAAGAAGTGTATGCCTTATGATTAACAGTCATATTCAAAATGATATAAAAGGTGGTGGAAGGTTACTTGCTCTAAATGATTTATGGTAGTACAGTGTTACCAATAGTAGAATTCAAGCAATATTCTTTGAAGTATTTCTGGTAATTACAAGTTTAAGCAATCAAGCATAGTTTGGATTAGATTCTATCAGTCTCTTTTGCGGCGTAAGAAGCTCTGTTCCATTATATTTATGCTTTTTTTTTTTATGAAATATTATATGCAGGTCAAGCTCTCTGGATCAGTTAGTAGCCAATATTTGACTGCACTGCTTATGGCTACTCCTTTGGGTCTTGGAGACGTGGAGGTTGAAATCGTTGACAAATTGATTTCTGTACCCTATGTGGAGATGACAATAAAGCTAATGGAAAGGTTTGGAGTGTCTGTAGAGCATAGTGCTAACTGGGATAGGTTCTTGATCCGAGGTGGTCAGAAGTACAAGTAAGTCTCTCTCTTTTTTACTACGTGTCCTAGAAAAAGCAATTTGTTAGTGGACTAAGATACTATGAACATACATCAGATCTCCTGGAAATGCGTATGTCGAGGGTGATGCTTCAAGTGCTAGTTACTTCATAGGAGGGGCCGCAGTCACTGGTGGGACTGTGACTGTTGAGGGTTGTGGAACAAGTAGTTTACAGGTATGATTTAAAGCCTTATTTCACATCCTTTTACTGCTCTCCTACATTGGCATCTCAGCTTAATTCTGAAGAACTCATGTTGCTCAATCTCTAGGCATAAGCTTGTTCTTTCGACCTTCTAAATTTGCAAAATCATTCTGCTAATGTGACAAACAGAAGATGAGATGATATGTTTTTTATCCTGATAAAAAAATTTAGGACAAATTCATGATTTTCTATATATTTTATGACAATTTCGATGATCTCTTCAATTGTAACTTGAGGACCCTTTTCTGCTAATAAAGATCATTTATCAGCTATTCTAGATTGTTGTATACACCTCATATTCAAGTATCGTCTATACCTAATAAACTTCTTTTTATTGGTATCTTACTTGTCTCGTGGATTTTGCATAGGGTGATGTAAAATTTGCTGAAGTTCTTGAGAAGATGGGTTGCAAGGTATCCTGGACAGAGAACAGTGTCACTGTCACTGGACCACCCAGGGATGCATCTGGAAGAAAACATTTGCGCGCCGTTGACGTCAACATGAACAAAATGCCAGATGTTGCAATGACTCTTGCTGTTGTTGCCCTTTATGCAGATGGGCCCACCACCATTAGAGACGGTATGCTTAACTCCTTTCTGTGAACATGACACTCTTCGTGTGCCATATGTAGATTCCTTAGTTATTTGGTCGCAATTCAAATTTGCATTGGTATCTAAAGCAAGTCTTAGGTGGTGAGACCGTTTGATACCCATAATGTAAAAGAAAGTCACCTTGGTCTCAAAGTTAATTCTTGTGAGACCATCTCATGCAAGATTTTGCCGGGTATCTAATCCTTGTTTGCACGGAGGAAAAGGAAAAAAAATTAACATGACCTATTAATGAGCCCAAAATATTCCAACCAGAGAAATAGCCGAATAGGTAATGATTTTTGTGATATAATGAACAGTGGCTAGCTGGAGAGTGAAGGAAACAGAACGGATGATTGCGATTTGCACAGAGCTCAGAAAGGTTAGCCATTTTGGATATACACATTCTTGAAGGTTTTTAACCTTGTAGAAGATTGTACTATTTGATTAAAAAAAATCGATGTTTATCCGGTTTACTTTGAAAAATCTTTTCAGCTCGGGGCAACAGTTGAGGAAGGACCAGATTACTGTGTGATCACTCCACCTGAGAAACTGAATGTGACGGCCATTGATACATACGATGATCACCGAATGGCCATGGCATTCTCTCTTGCTGCCTGTGCCGATGTTCCTGTTACCATCAAGGACCCGGGTTGCACTCGCAAGACTTTCCCGGACTACTTTGATGTGTTGGAAAGGTTTGCAAAGCATTAAGTGGTCTCCTACAGATTCTATAAGCACATGCTGAGATTTTTTGAGAAGAAATTAGGAGATGAAGATGCTTTCTGCTTGAGTTATCATCACATTCTTTGTATTATGATTGTAAGATTATTATAGTATAGAGGTTACAAAGTACTACTAATAATTGTCATGTATCCGAATATCCGATTAATCAGAAATAAGTTAATTGGAAGGCTGGACTTTGAAAATGTGACCAAGACACTAGTGTCTGATGAATTCAATGTTGTTGATTCAACATGCAGAGCCAAATATCAATTCTATCGTCACTTCATATGACCAAAAATCTAAAGATGAAGAGTAAAATGATCATGTTGGATCAAACTCTGGCTGTAACTCTGAAATCCAATCACGCAGTTGGATCAAATGAGGATCAAAGGGAGTAATTGCCCAATACCACATTTGAACTCACATTAACAAAGTGACTTGGGTTCTAGTGTGACATTTGTTGAACTCATACCACATTTGTATGATTATTATGAGTGATTACATTAACATTATTAATTATGACTTGTATTTAGCCCGAATCATACATTTTGCTTTATTTATATAAGTTTACAGAATTACAAACTGAATAAAGGAACCTGATTCAATCGATAGTAAGTTGCAAGGACATGAGCTTGTTGCACTTAGTTCTTGGAGACTTTCGTGTTGACACAACTATCTCGAAATCCCTAAACACGCTAGCTCAACCTAAATCTTAGTATTTTGAACAACTATTAGTATGACCCAACTATTGCACCCAAAAAAATGACCTAACTCGAAATCAACAAACCTGAATATGACCTGAACCCAAAAATATATCTAACTAGACTAAGCCGACCCGTTTTTCTAATGGAAAAAATGAAGAAACATAATTAAACGCACAAACAAGACACACACGCAGTGGTCGATTGGGCAAGCAAATAAAATTAAAGCTCGCTATTGATAGAATAAGAGATGATCGCCAATTCGGCCTTTGATTTCACGATTAATTTACTGGAAGATGAAGATGAAGATGAAGATGAGAAATCTTGGAGATGAAGCAAGCAGTAGTCAGCAATGACCTGAGAAAACTAAGGTAAGCAAAATTAAAGTGGGATTCTTAATTCATAATGGAAGCAGAAAGAAAAAACGAATTTTTGACGTTAATTTTGAAGTGTTTGTTAAAAATTATGTTCGAATTGTGATTTGTTCTATCCATTTCATTTGTATGATACAGAATTTGTCGAGGATTTGGTAACGAAATTGATTCTTGCAGCGGATTATAATGTGAAGGAATGGTTTTGGATAGATTTAAAGAGTAGTAGTCACATGTAACTCCACCTTACCATGATATTAGTGTAAGACCACATCTCTTTTTGCCTAAAAAAGATGACGTACATTATAAGAGTCATTTTCTAAGTTAAAATGGTCACTTTCCGGAGAAATAACCCCTTAAGATAAAACATTACCCTTGTTTCACCATAAGTCATGCCCAAATTAGTACATACACACGTCCGTAGGATGAGAACCATACACACGATGAACATAGAGGACTAGATTATGAATACCAAGACCAATACCAATGAATATACCAACATAGACGTACATGTGTTCATTTGGCTTGTTGTCCATGTATATGTGTTCATTTGGCTTGTTATCCATTTACATTTGGTTCGTTATCCATGTATATGTGCACACCATATACATGGATGTAAGTTGCACGGACATGAGCTTGTTGCACTTAGTTCTTGGAGACTTTCGTGTTGACACAACTATCTCGAAATCCTAAACACGCTAGCTCAACCTAAATCTTAATATTTTGAACAACTATTAATATGATCCGAACCCAAAAATATATCTAACTAGACTAAGCCGACCCGTTTTTCTAATGGAAAAAATGAAGAAACATAATTAAACGCACAAACGAGATACACACGCAGTGGTCGATTGGGCAAGCAAATAAAATTAAAGCTTGAGTGATTTGTTCTATCCATTTCATTTGTATGATATAGAATTTGTCGAGGATTTGGTAACAAAATTGATTCTTGCAGCGGATTGTAATGTGAAGGAATGGTTTTGGATAGATTTAAAGAATAGTTAGTCATATGTAAGTCCACCTTACCATGATATTAGTGTAAGACCACATCTCTTTTTGCCTAAAAAAGATGACGTACATTATAAGAGTTATTTTCTAAGTTAAAAGGGTCACTTCCCGGAGAAATAACCCCTTTAAGATAAAACATTACCCTTGTTTAACCATAAATTTTGCTCAAATTAGTACATACACACGTTTGTAGGATGAAAATCATACACACGATAAACATGAAGGACTAGATTATGAACACAAAGACCAATACCAATGAACATGTACCAACAGAGATGTACATATATTCATTTGGCTTGTTGTCCATGTACATGTGTTCATTTGGCTTGTTATACATGTTCATTTGGCTTGTTATCCATGTATATGTGCACACCATGCTCTATGTACTAGCGTCTGCGTGTGCACCATTTAAGCTTTGTAATCATGGTAAGATGGTCGTATGTGAGAATTTGTATTTAAAGAATATCCAGGTGATGGTGGTTTTGTTGCATATGCTTTTTGTGACTCTGGAAGTCTAGCAATTAGCAGTGATCCATGTATCTTAAGTAAACAAATTGAAGGTCTTGCATGAAAGCCAAAAAAATGAGTAGTTATGTTATGGTTTTCAATGCTTAGAAGTTTTGTTATTTGATGATGCTAGCATGGTTTTGTAGATTTGTGGATGTTTGAAGTATATAAGGATAAAAGGGTTATAAAGTTGTAATATGCATGCTAACAGAGGCTAGGAAGATTATGTTATTATGGGTTTTATGTATTGACAAACAATTTTACCACTATTTCTACTACAATATGTGATCTATCTAGCAAGAGTTTTGTGTTCCGGAATGCTTAAGTTTTTCTAACCTCTGGCTGAAAATTGAAATGATGAGGAAAGAAGACTTGCTGACTACTTTCGGGAAATTGTTTAGCAAGCTGGTATATTTGGGAGCTTGCTTTGTTTTGGATGACGCCTTTAAAGGTTTTTTCTCAATGAAGGGATTTATGTGTCACTGTATGTTGTTTTAGCCTTCTTTTAAGGACGTTTTGTGTGCACGTATGTTCTTTTGTTGCCTTTTCTTTAGGTTGGATCAGAGAAGGATTATATCAGTTAATGTATTCATTTTGCTAATGGAGACTGCGATCTATCCTTGTTGGCAAGTCTAAATGCTAAGTTAAATGTAAGTTGTACAAGTACTTAAGGTATATGGGGAAGTGGAGAATTTTTTGTTAATCTGGAGAGGAAATTACGAAATTGTTAGCGCTCTCTCTCGCTTGACACCAATGAGTCTTTTGTCTTAAATAAAAAGGAATATATGTATGTATGATAATGTTATATGCAATACTAGAGATACCTTGATACTTCATGCAGAATGATGTATTACCGATTATCTCAATACCTTGTTAATTGTTAGTAATAAAGATTCAAGCAACCTTGAAAACTTATTGGTATTAACAAGTTCGAGCATATTTATGCCCTATTATGAAACATTTTTGCAGGTCCAGCTCGCATTGCTACTTTTGTGGCTTCTTGAGACGTGGAGATTGAAAGCATTGATAGATTGTTTTCTGCACTGTATGTCTGTATGTGGCGATGGCATTAAAAATAATGGAAACGTACGTTTGGAGTGTCTGTAGAGCATTGTGCTAGCTGCCTAGCTGGAACAGGCTCTTCATCAGAGATGGTCAGAAGTACAAGTTTCTCTTCTTTTAGTATGTGTCGTGTAAAACTTCCCCATTAGTAGACTTGAAAAGCATAAAAAAATCTACCAGATCTTCTGGAAATGCACATGTAAAGGATGATGCTTCAAGTGCTGGTTACTTACTAACAGGGGATTGAGTCACTGGTGGGGCTGTGACCTATGAGGGATGCGGAAGAATTAGTTTACAGGTATGATCTATTGCTTGATTCTGAAGAATTCTTTTAATACTTATTACTTAATTTCTAGGTTTTAGTATGACATTTTGACAGCAAATTTGCAAAGTTATTCAGCTAATGAACAAGCAATTCAGGATGAGAGGATCGTGTTTGATCCCCCAATAATAATTATTAAAAGGATATCATGCACTTCTTTCCATTGCTTTATGACAATCTCTATAATATCTTCCCAATTGTAATTCGAGGACCCATTTCTGTTAGTAAAGATCGTTTTATTGGCTACAGCCAATTAGCCATGGACCTCATCTTCAGGTTTTGTTTATATCTAATAGACTTCTCTTAATCAGAATCTTACTTTTCCCATTGGTAGGGCGTCGTAAAATTTGTTGCGGTTCTTGAGAAGATGAACAAAATGAACAAAATGCCAGATGTTACAATGACTCGTTTTTTGTCGCTCTTCATGCAGATGGGCCCACTGCCATTAGAGACGGTATGCTTAACTCCATTCTATGAACATAACACTCTTCTTGTGCCATAATAGATTGCTAATTGATTGATCGCACTGCAAAATTCTTACACGGACCTTGATTAATTAATGATAATGACATTTAGTGTGTCAGAGGTAAATGGGAATTTGGACTTGCCTTGTTATTGGAAAGAGCAAACAGCAACCAAATTGTTTGTTGTTTGTTCTAATGGTGTTTAAAGTGTCACTGCCCCAAGATTGGAAGTTGTGATTTTTTTGCTATCCCCAAGGGCCCAAATAGGCATCTCTTGATAGTTGATACAATTAAGGAAGTGAAGGACCACTTGTGCAGTGCAACATTGATTTTCTCTCCACCAATCCTAAATAGACAAGTGCCTTGGAAACTATTTTCTAAATTTTGTGGTGAAATGACATCTCTTATTTTAAATGTTACTATGGTGAGAGATATCAGTCAACTTATCGGATACAAATTTCTGGAGGTTTAATCGGAAGACTTGAATTGAAACCCCATCTCCATCACTCCATGTATGAGAGCTGATACATCACCACATAATGTGTGGGACTAATTTGCCCACCCTTAGGACAAAGACATAACTTTAAATGAGTCTATCACACCCGACTAGACAGTATTATTTCCTCCGTTTTCTTTTAGTTGTACCCAAAGTATTTTGCACTTTTGTCATAACTTAAAACTTTAATATCTCTAATTATGCATAAGAAAAATTATAAGAAGTTGATATCTTGAAAATATATCGAAATGAATCTAACAAGACCTCACATGATTATATTTTTTTCTTTGTATAATACTACAAGAGGGTCAAAACGAATTTAGTGAATAGTGTCAAAAGTCAATATGGTACAACTAAAGAAAACGGAGGAATTTCTTTAAAAAAAATGGAAGAATTACATGCCAATATATCTTAGTATAAAGTCTGAAATTTTCCATATTGTGCCTGTGGTCAAATCTTACATGTGTGCATGGATTTACCCTTCCACAAACTGATTATATTTTCTCCTGCATGCGTTAATATTCTTGCCTCCTTTGCACCCGGGTAAAAGAAACAATACTTCGTGCATCTTTTTAGCTGCTACATTTTCACTTTCACGCAATCATGCTTGTTGACGCGCACTTGAGATTAACATCTTTAATTACTATATGTCAGTTACATTGTGCAGAATAGAAATTTTGAAAAATATATATTGAGATGAATCCATCAGCCTTACATACTTCCATTTGTGTTTATATATCAGTAAAAATATTCCAATCAAGGTTAGTATATGAATAGCTTAAAAGTCAAACTTTTGCAACTAGAAAAGAGGGGGAAAAAGAGATACTATCACCTATTCACTTGTCACTTTTGTTATGTGAGTGAGCAGTTGCTAGCTAGACTGCTGGGGAGTGAAGGGAGCAGAAGAGACGATTGCCATGTGCACATGTAGAATTAGGTAATTACTCAATATAAAGTGGAATTCATTCAATTTGCTATTCCTTTGCTTGGGGTAATCGTTTAGGAAAGACTCTGACTCTTGAGTACTGTGTGATCAATCCACCTGAGATACTAAATGTGACCATCATCGACACGTATGATGATCATTGGATGGCCATGGCATTCTCTCTTGCTGCCGGTGCTGATGTTCTGGTCATCATCAAGTACCAGGGATGTACCCAGAAGACCTTAAGGGACTACTTTGACGTTTTCCCGAGTATTTGTTTTAAGAAGAAATTAGGAGATTAAAGTGCTTCATGCTTGAATCATCATCACATTCTTTGTATTATGTTCTTAAGATATTACTGTATTTGTTTACAGTACAAGTAGGAGTTACTTCTACTATGTATTTAATGAATTAGAGATAGGTACTTGGGTGAATGGGTGCTGGACTTTGAAGTTTGAACATGTGATGCATTGTGGATTTTGGAAGTCATTTTTTTTAGTGTTTTAAGATTGCATCCTCTCCTGAATAAGAGAAATAATGCCTCTTTCTTTCTTTTTGTGGTGGTCGGTGGTTTTTCTAATTTTTTTTTTGTTTTGTTTTACATGAACAGTAAAAGCAAATTATATATTCCTGGTTTTCTAATCTTTACTTTTCGGCCAAATTTTACCAACTATATATATATTTTAATATAAAGAAAAAATTCATGTGGATCTTGTTAGGTTTGTTTCACGTATTTGTGTGGCATTTCCACGTTATATATATTTTTACAAAATAAGATTTTATTACAGGCAAAGATAAATTATGTAAATTAACATAAAGTAGAAGGAGTAATTTTGAGTAATTTGAATAATTCAAGAATCCCCATTCTCAAGGACAAGGGATCAATTTTTCATACTCCCCCTTCCTTAGCAATCCGTAGATGTTGGTATGAGGTGTAGGATGAGCATCCTACACCAGCTCCAAAACGCAAGGCAAGAAGAATAAAAACGCACCAATGAACATGCAAAAAGTAATTGATTTGACAGCCAATGTACATTCCTTTACTTTCAGTGTACATGTCGAAAATTCAAAAAGAATCGATTTGACGATTCGTCGTTCACCATTTAATAACTGATTTGATGTCAACCGCCATCATACTTCTTATTATTTACATTGTTGTACATTAAGTGAAATTGATTGTACATTACTGGGATGTTTGTTTGTACATTCTTGTTATTTACATTGTTGTAACTAGGATGCCAAATGAATACTTTTATTCTATTATGTTTCTTTGTACATTCTTGGCTTCGTGGTTGTTCATTAACGAAATCAAAATGTACAATGACAGCCCCCCCCAGCTGAAAGTAACCCAATTCCTGAAACTGATGTCAAGTGAGTAATTTGCAATCTTTGTTTCTTTGTACACTGGTGTGTTGATGTTTGTTCACTGATGAAATTCAATACGTACAATTCAATATGAAATGCAATTGTAGGTGGGAGTAATCAAAAAAAGGTACAACAACCAACGCAATAAGGATAAATCACAATGTACACTGATGGTCATTACTTTGATCACTGAAAAAATACAAAATGTATACTCGTATATTATTGTACAACAAACCATATGCATTTGTACATCAAAAAAATTGCTGGCCCACTTTCAAAAGTGGGAGAGCTGGCCCACTTTCAAAATACTGCCAAAAGCCAGCCAACTTTTTGGCTCTCCTAAAACTAATAAAACGACGTCACTTAGGGGAAGGTGTAGGATGCTCATCCTACTCCCTTCCCCGGGATCTAATTTGCGCTTCCTTAGTGGCTGTAAGGCTTCCTTCTACAAGAGTTCGATTTTCACCTCTAAAAAAATCACCAATATATCTCAATTTCAATACTATACTACGAGAGAACTTGTTTTATACTTTTATTACAAAGGGTATATCACTTATTTTACCACTCCTATGGACCAAAAGAAAATAAAAGAGTATGTGGGCCCAAACTGTTAACGTAAGACCAATCACAGTTGGGTCAAATGATTGATGAATGGAAATAGAAAAGAGTAATATAATACCTCATCACCGCCAAAACTTGTAGCATGTGATAGTGTGATTATTAAAAAGCAAAAAGGGCAAAGGTGGAAGGTAAACAACTAAACATGTTTTATGGTCGTTCTTCCTTTGTAGTCTGGCCATCATGTTATATGCGGTTCTTAGCCATTAATATAAGCTAAATTTTGATGGCCTTTATCAATACTCAACATACTCATACTCACTTTCACTACAATTTTTCTTTTTTTAAGAAATATACATTTTTTTCAAGGGTTTTTATTCAATATTATTTGTTAGATGCTTAGATTAGATTAGATAGTAATGTGCTGGCCAAACGAATTTCTCTATGAGTCTATGATTCTAAATGAAATACTACCATATTCTTTACCCAAAAAAAAAAAAAAATACTTCATTTGATGGTTGTTTTTGGTGTGCCTTAAGGAAATTCTAAGATTAATCGTGACCAAATAGGGAGATTACATAGTGAGTTTTCTTAAATGGCTCAAGTAATGATTGTGTTTTGCTATGGGATTTTACATTAGTAAAATTACACCGATTATTGATCCTGTTAATAATTTTATTGTAGCTTAATCATACTTCCTCTTGTTGTGAAATAAGTGAAATACTTATTTCAAAACGGAGTAACTATAAAAATTCATTAGTGAAACTGTGAAACAATGTGAATTTGTTATAATACAAGTTACAACGTTATTTTATCTACACATGCACATCTACCTTTATTATCGGCAATTTAGTGGTATGTCTAAACTTCAACCTTAACTTTGATAAAAGTTGTAATCCATGTCAAATCCACGCCAAGCTAGTCACTTTCACATTCTTACTATGTCAAAATATAATATGATTCTGATACAAATTACTTTGCTCAATTTCTGAAGCTTGTTGATTGGTTGAGCTAGCTTTATGATGTTTTCTTGATCATATGATTGCTCAAAAGAAGAAAATAGCAAAAGTTTACAACATATAACGACGAACAAACAGGAAAGCAGTGTCAGAGGGGGAGAAGATAGAACCATTTACTCAAAACAGCAAAAAGATTGAATTTAGATCTCATGAATAAATAAATACAAACCATAGTTTATATATGTAGCTGAACTATTTTCTAATGTTGGTAAAAGTTAGCCACCTTGGCACCCACGGGTGAATAGTATTACTATAATAATTTAAGCACATTACATAAATTTTATTAACAAGTTAGGTGAATTTTATGATGAGAAGTATAATGCGGAGAATGTGGGTCATGGAGGTTTAAGTAATTTATTATGTGACATTATTCTCCATTTTCCCACTTATTTACCTATTAGAGAAACTTTAAGCTCAAGATATAACTTGTTTTGTGCAAACAATATTTGTTTGAATATGACATGCTAGTCGAGGTAATAATAAATAACTGATATGTTTTATTTACTAATTATAGTAATATAGAAAATTCTTAGTTACTTTTATGTCGATTTTTTCAATGTAATTAGAAGATTTTATTCTCGATGATTATTATTATTATTATATTCGTTTTAAGGGTTTTTTTTCCCAATATTACCAACTGTTCAAAAAGTTTACAATGATAATAATTATGAATATTGGTGGTCAAAAATATGTTTTGAAGATCACGAGAAATGCGAATGAGAAAATTTTGAAAGAACAAAATAAGTTTAAATAGTTATATAAATAAGAGCACAAGTCAACCTTATTGAAAAAACATAACTTCTTCTACTCTTTCCTTTCCTTATTGATGTTCTTAGTTGGAATTTTAGGACTATTTGGAATACCATAGAATCTTCTAAAATTTTCTCAATATATAAGAAAAAACAGTCATGTGGAGTGTTTTTTTTTTTTTTATAACGGGGAATGTAGAGTGTTATTTGATTTATCACAATAATATTTTTTCGCAAGCAATAAGTTTCCAAGGACAGAAGTTTAGCATTTTGTGGGCCAATATGATATATTGATAGTGTAGACTCTAGATCAGAGAAGCTTAAAACATTGATTGAAATGCAAGATATCCAAGGTATTTCCTGGAAAGATGCTTTTGCCTCCTTATCAAGCTTGTTTCTAGTAGCAAGTAGCACGTCCACCTGCCCAACATCACAAAATTGAGGCCTTATTTCATCTTCACATGTCTTTGTTCCCCTCTAGCATTAACTCCCTTTCCTTCTCGCATACAAACAAACAAATCCCATAGAAAATTCATAAGAAGAATAACGCCCAAAAATATTTTGGAAAACGGAATGGATCCATTTTCGTTTATTACCTTAATTAAGATCTATTATTTCTAGAGGGGTCATCGAAATAACAGGTTTAAAATCACGATCAAATTCTTTTTCAGATTCTGTTACAGTTGCACGAGCCCCTCCCGCATGCCACAAATGACTTACGAATAGGAAGAATCCTAGAATAAATTGAGAAGTACTAACCAACTTCTAGGAGAGATATAATTGACTGCATTGATCTCGGTAGCTATACCGCGTCTCCGCCATAGAATTTAGAGAACCTAAAGGAGCATGTGTCATGTATTCAAAGCTTTTATCATTTTTAATTATATAACTAATTTTGATGTATGGGCTCAATTCTTAAGTGTGGATATTCGAATTTTTCGAAATGTATACTATATCGGGATTTTACCTGATGTCTATTTTAGAAATTTTATTGGAATTTTATCCAAAGAGAGGGTAATGTTTGAACTTGGGTGAAGGAGTCTCCTTACCATCTCAACTCAAGTCTCATAGTAGCAAATACAGTTCAAGGACGCTTTAATCCTATTATATATATATTTGTTAGAAATTATCATGTCGCTAGTTTATTAATAAGTGATAAAATAGTAATAAATTTTAGTCTGTGTGTATTTTGTAGGAAATGTCTTTGAATAACATTCATAATAATTATTATATCTTGGAGAAGTGGCTACTGGCTAGGCATGGAGAAAGGATTAGAGACATGGGGTGGGGGTAGCTAGGTTAGGATAGGTTCGTTATACTGTTATCCACAATGCAGTAACTAATAAAGTGAAACACCCCAAAAGAAAAAATAGATTAAATGAAAATGGGGCTTATGAAATATATTATGATACAATAGACTATTGTCACCTAACAAGCCTTTTTTGATTCATAAAAAAAGTCTTGCCTATTATGTCCCCGACTCGGTGAAGAGGGCGGAACATTTTTCCTTTTCTCCAAAGCAGCAAAAGCGTGGAGAGTACCCGAATCATCCTATAACGGATTCCGCTAAGGACTGCTACAGCCTTAATGTTCATAAGCTGCGGGCGTGGAAGCCCATTAGTTTTTCATCAGAGGATGATCGAGGTTGTGTAACATAAATATACAATTTTTATTTCCAAAGTTGAAATTGGTCTTAAAAACTTCCATTTGATGGATTCATACTAGGAATTTGACTTTGAATTCGCTTTTACTGTGGTTCAGGATCACCTACCACAAAAGAACAATTCAGCATCCTTGGCGCTTGAGCTCCCCTTCTCATATAAAAGACTTGGCAAGAAAACTATTATTTTGTTTTTGTTGCGGGAAGACCTTTCTTGTGAAATTCTAGCCCTAACTTGTTTAAGAATTGGTCCGGAATCGAATATAGGTAAACGGGTAGCCCAACCCAAGTCCATGTAGTTGGATTAGCCTAATAGGTAATATGGATTTATACCTCTATTTCAATTTGGTGACCTTAATATTTTTATCAATATTTTACTATGTGATAACCTCTTTTGTACAACTTTGTGACCTAATGTCACCAATAGATTAAGAAATGAAATTTTATCAATTTTTTAGATTTCTTATATTTGTACCAAAGTAGACAATCAATGGTAAACTTTATTTTTTATATAAAGAATAAATTAAACATTCCCTGTTTGGCTTTTTTATGGTTGCGGTTTTTTTTTAAAATGAGTTACAGAGAGAGTAATTCATGTTTAGTTTTATTTTGATATTGATTATATTTATTTTCAGAAAATCAAGAACACCTATAAGTTGAAAAATATTAGAATGTGAATTTCAATTCCCTGTCTATTCCTTTTTCTATCTTCGAGAGTTGTTCCTATCTAAATATTTTATACTCCATTGTTTATGCTTTTTTGTGAAAAAAATATCAAAACTCATTTAGGTCCTAAAAAATTAAAAATCTAATAGTATGAACTATGAAGTATAAAAATACTCCTACAAGTTTAGCATTTGGATGAATACTGAAATTAAAGAAGTAATAAATTTCATTTTATGAAATACTCATAGCCACCCTTATTATGGGCAATTTTCACCACTACCATCAATCCCATGGCATGAAACCATTAACTAATCCATAATTAGCACCAAATTTCATCCCCTCCAGCCCATATCTCCAATGTTATTTCATATCCTAACCTTGCTTCCCCTCTAAATGGCAAATAAATAAATAAGATTTCTACACAATTTGCTTAAAATTAGATGAGGATAAAATAGAAAGCCTACCTTTAAGGCATTATGACCAATCAAATTACTCCTCAATGGATAAATTAGACTAGATTCGTTTATTCTCTTTTAATTCTTCTCACTTTATTCACAAGAGTAATTTTGACTTTTAGTGGGTTGTCAAATTTAGCAAATCAATAAGCATTAAATGAAAATACCTCTATGTTTAAGTTTCTTTTTTTTTACCACATAGTACTTCCTAGACCCTAGTAGTAGTACAATCACCAAAAAGAGATGGGGATTGACATAAAAAAACTCAAAGGACAAAAATAAAAAAAATGTAAAATAAAATAAAATGAAAAATAAATTTACCTCACCCACCAATGTAATTTTTTTACTGTCTTTTGACTCTGTATGGATCTCCCTATTTAGTAGCTTCAAGTTGATCTCATAATTTTAATCCTCCATTTTTTAAAATTTCCTAAATCTTTTTCTTCCTTTTCCTCTCTCCTCCATAATCAAAATCAAATCTCCTTAACCTTTACCTCTCTGAAACTCCAACTCCTCCAAAAAGGCTATCTCATCTCCACCTCCACCTCCACCATCAACACAAGTAACCTCTCCAAGAAACCATAAGATTCTTTCTTTCCACTATCCCTCCCTTTACCCTTTCTCCCTTATCTTCAACTCCATTTCCTGTTCTCTTTAGAGAGAGAAAAAGAAAAACAGGAGAGAGAAAATCCAAAAACAAAAACAAAAACAAAAACAAGAACAAACTCTCATTGCAATTTGCAACAATGTTCTCCAATTTACCCTAAAAAATTCCACATTTTGAGCAAAACCCAGATACCAAAACTCAATTCTGAGCAAAACCCACAATTTATTTCCCCTCCCATCTGTATTATTCATCTTAATTTCAGGTGGGAAGATTGGAAAAGAACAAAAAAAAAAAAAAAGGATTTTCTTGGTAAGATTTGGTATTGTTCTTGGGTTTTGGGTGTTGAATGAAAGAAATGGCTCACATAGATAACTCCCCATCAACACCAGGAAAGTTCAAGATGGAGAAATCTGGGTACAACATTCACCACCAATACCACCATCGTTTAAGATGGCCTCTTGCAAAACTTACATTTTGGTGTTGCATTTTCCTTGGCCTCATTCTACTATTTTTCTTGAGATCATCATCATCATCATCTTCCTCTTCTTCGTATTCAGGCTCAGATAGAGATAGAGATAGTAGTAGTCGTCACTCCCGGTCCCTCCGCACCTTCTCATGGGGCGGCCCCTCCTGGGAGAAGCGCGTTCGAAACTCGGGTCGAGTTCGAGCTCCGAATGGTTTCTCCGTTCTAGTGACTGGTGCTGCCGGTTTTGTTGGCACCCACGTCTCTGCTGCATTGAAAAGACGAGGTGATGGTGTTTTAGGATTGGACAATTTCAATGATTACTATGATCCTTCTTTGAAAAGAGCTAGACAAGCTCTTCTGGATAGAACTGGTGTTTTTATTGTCCAAGGTGATATCAATGATCAACCTCTTTTAAACAAATTATTTCAAGTTGTTCCTTTTACCCATGTTATGCATTTAGCTGCTCAAGCTGGTGTTAGATATGCTATGCAAAACCCTTCTTCTTATATTCATAGTAATATTGCTGGTTTTGTTAATTTGCTTGAAGTTTGCAAATCTGCTAATCCTCAACCTGCTATTGTTTGGGCTTCTTCTAGTTCTGTTTATGGATTGAATTCTAAAGTTCCCTTTTCTGAAAAAGATAGGACTGATCAACCTGCTAGTTTATATGCTGCTACTAAGAAAGCTGGTGAAGAGATTGCTCATACTTATAATCATATTTATGGTCTTTCACTTACTGCCTTGAGATTCTTTACTGTTTATGGCCCTTGGGGTAGACCAGATATGGCTTACTTTTTCTTTACTAAGGATATATTGAAGGGGAAATCCATACCCATCTTTGAGGCTGCCAATCATGGGACCGTTGCTCGTGATTTTACCTACATTGATGATATTGTCAAAGGTTGTTTAGGGGCTTTGGATACTGCTGAGAAGAGTACTGGTAGTGGGGGTAAAAAGAAGGGTCCTGCTCAATTGAGGGTCTTCAATTTGGGGAATACCTCGCCTGTTCCTGTTTCCGATCTTGTTTCCATATTGGAGACTCTGTTGAAGGTGAAGGCTAAGAGGACGGTCATGAAGTTGCCTAGGAATGGCGATGTGCAGTACACGCACGCGAACATTAGCTATGCTAAGAGGGAGCTTGGGTATAAGCCCACCACGGATCTGCAAGGCGGGTTGAAGAAGTTTGTTAGATGGTACCTGAATTATTATAAACCAGGAGGGAAGAAGAGCTCTGTGTAAGTCGTTTTGTGATGCTGTAACTTATTCAACGTTGCACCACGGTAGGATTATGCCAAATTCTTGTTCATTGATTCTTCGTATGATTGTTTTTTGGAGGTTTGTCTACTCATTGCTGCGTCGATTATGTCCTATTTGTGTAATCTTAGCAATGCCTTATAATGAGAGAATACTTGCTTCACCCCGTGATGGGAGAAGTTTTGGGATAACAGAAAATCGTTTGGGCATCATAAGCTGTACAAGAACCATCTATTTTTTTTCTTTTCCCATTCTTAATCTCTTTCTTGAGAATGTAATTCGTTGTAGTTTCAGCAAATGTAGAATTCATGATTAATAGAACGCTGCCAATTCATGGACATGTGTTATTGCAATGCAATTTGAATAAAATTAGGACACAATGCCTTCATATGTGCTCTTCTTTTGCTTTCTTTACACAAAATGTCATTGATAATCTATCTGTATATATTGTCCTAAGAATTTTTCTTCACTTGTTTTGCTTCGGCTTTAAATTGCATTTATTTTGCCAAGGAATTGTATGTGTAGTTTCAACCATCAGAAGCTTCTTATGCATTGTTGTCATAGTTAACATGCTGAATCTATTGTTGTTTATGACTTTGCCTTTAATGTTCTTGCTTATCATTAGAAGGTGACTCAGGGACCTGAAAAAGGTATCTCGCGAGTTTGCTGGTTATGAAAAATTTGTATTCTGTACTGGTTATAGCAATCATGTCCACTCTTAAGGTATTTCTCTTCAACATACATCAAGTATATGGAACTCCTCCATGGATAGAGTTGTAAGATGTAAGATCCATGTAGTTTTGAAGAATAGATGCCACAATAAGGTGCAGGTGTGGAGCTGTGGTCAAAGCCAGAATGTTTTGCACTCTGAATTCACTCTGATTAAGGATGCGGAATTATTCTACTATAGTAAATGAGATCATTTCGTGTAGCAGGTAAATCTGGTGCATATTTTATGGATTCAAGTTATGTAGATTACATACTCTAGCTTCTTCCATTAATGTTTTGGGAAATGTGGATCTAAGTTTTAGATTTGTTGCTGTAAGTATCTTCTGATTTTGTGGAGATGCTATAATTCTATATAAATAATAAGAAAATGAATGAGACCAGATCCAATGGCGCAAAGTATGGTTACACAGGCTTGCAGCACATGTAGTCTCTGCTTTCATGTTTTCTGGTATACTGCTGTGGTTTTTTCCCCTTGTGGTTTTTTATAACCTTCAGATGACAAAGTTCGGCATTACAATCTTTATGTTGCTGAAGTAAGGTTTTTATTTTTAATTTTTAGCGTGGCGTTGGGTAGGAATTGGCTGTTCAACAAATTTTGCTATTAGCTATCGCACTAGCTCTTTGCTGTTGTAGTAGCTATTAGTACTCAAACCTTAGCTGTTACGGTGTTTGGTTATTGTTCGACAAATTTAGCTATTAGCTATCACACTAGCTCTTTAAGCGGCTATTTTACTTTCCCAAATATTTTTAGTTTGACGATTTTTACATACAATTTTGATTAGCTACTAGAACGATAGTTGCCGGGTTTTTGCGCTAGGATTATTAAGGAAACATTAGCTTAATGTCCCATTTTTATTGCTTTTATTGGCATGAGAGACCTCATCTCTAGTTTCATAATGCTGGACCAGAAAACCTTAAACCTGGACATGCTTTTCCTGGATGAAATGTCATGTTCAAATTGGTGATGGCTGTTACATTGTATTAAGAACAAAGTCAGAAAAGGAGTTCTGATAGGCTCAATTTAACAAGCACAATGAAATGTCATCTTTCTTGATTAAGCAAGTTTTAATTGCTTTAGCAAAATTGTCTCTGGATTCTAATCACTTAAGTTTGTTAATTGTATGCCGATTGTGATATACTGATGCCTTCCAAGCGCTTTTATGGTATTGTTTGAATTCATAGTCATTGGTCTATTCCAAAATTCACATCTTTATAACCTTTTCTCTTCTTTTTTCCTTGGCATGTCAAGAAAATTTGCAAATTTATAATCACAATCCTAGGAAATTACATACTATCCCAACATCTAGTTGCACCGAACACTTGATTGAATAACTAATATGACAGCCAATATTTTTGATGACTATATTTACCCGTTATCTCAACAATTAATTTTGTCGAACAAACTTGAAACAACTTCAAGTCACTATACATCCAAACAAAATTGCAAAGGGGGGGAGACCCACAAATAGTAGTGAATATTTATTTTGGTCAAAAAGGTGACCCTTATTGGTGACTATTGTTTGGTGATAATGAGTGATGGGAATTTCTAAGCTGTCAAATGTGAATATGTGGTGTTAAACTTTCATAAATTTTAGGGGTGGGTAGGGAAAACAATTGAATGCACTTCTGATATATACTTCTTCTAAGGTGTGTTGTTGCGTTGGCTTTACTTTCATGAGAATTGACAAGGACAATGGTCCTTCCCCCTCTTCATGTCCTCCCTGTTCTTGTGATTTTCTTTCCTTATATGAGACTTTTCTGCCTTTGAAAAAAGGTTGCCTTACTCATGTAATTTTCATGATGGAATTCAAAACCTTTGATCTTCTAATGTAATTTCTTGTGTCTTTTTGTACTTGTGAAATACTTATTGTTTTTGTTATATTCACCCAATTCAATGAATTCATCATTTTTTGGGAGAATATTATGCTTTGTTTTCTCCAAGAGTTTCAATTTCAATCATCTTCTATTTGAGACCACAAGATATTGTGCACGTTAAGAATATGCCTAACTGTCTTGTCTCATGAATTAAGGAAAGCAAGATCCCAAGTGTCTTTACTCCTTATTAGGACCACATCATATGCCCATGTTGGCATTTGTTCCTATAGTACTTTGGTCACTGTACTTTGTTTAAGCTGATTTAGGACATAAGATACCTATTGCAAATATCATAATGAGTACAAACTACAAACCTATAACCTATTTGAAATGGAAATAAACGGTATCATTACCCGTAATACGAAGGTCCATTCTCATAAGGATGTATTTTATTTAATTGATTTTTACTTATATGAACTATTCGAACTTATTTTAACTTACTCTTCCTAAAATGTGCCAAAATAGGTTGAGCAGAACAATACTTAACTTTATCACTTTTAAGTAGGGGTGTTCATAAATATCCGATCCATGTTCCGGTCAATCTGATCCGATTTTTCGGATATCCGATCCGCTTTTTTAGTTTTCGGATCGGATTTTTTTTACATGGAAAATTTTCGGTTTTTGCCGGATATTTTCGGATACTCGATCCAAATTCGTTTTCAAGGCGGATATCCGAAATATCCGATCCGAAACATATTTTATGAAATTTTCCTTTGAATTTTTTTTAGGTTTCGGATATCCGATGATCAGACCCGAAATTTCGGATATCCGATCCGATCCGAAATTTTTCGGATCGAATTCAGATCGCATTTTTCCCGACCCGAGATTATGAACACCCCTACTTTTAAGTTGTAGGTTATGTTTGTTCAATTTACATATGAAAAAAAAGTTTTGTTAAGTTTCAATAAATTACAAAATAATTCTCAATAAGTTCAGATAAACCAAAATCAATCAAATAAAACACATGCATAATGTGCTATGTGTAGGAAAGTCGGTTAGCCCTCTCTGATTTTTCAACTTCTCTATCTAAAGAGGTTCACCAATCACCATAAAAAGTATGCTTCATTGGCCATGTGGCCCATGACAATCACCATGAAATCGAATTTTCCCATTCACTTCCCCCCACCAAATAAGGACCTCCATACCTTCCTTTAAATCGGGATGGCCCTATAGTCAGTGGCCTTCATTTTGACATCCATCTTTGTTAATTATCATACACTTGGATATATATTGTGCATATATACCAATATTATTTTTCGCTTCATTTAAACTCTCCCTTGAATATATTTTGCTTCATTTGGAGGATTTTTAATGAAAGCAATACCATGGTCATAGAACACCCAAGTGTAAGATACATGTTGTAATCAAATGCGCGTAACCTCCCTTAATACTAAAGCGTTGTCTCCTTGTAAATAATTTTCATAGGGGAAAAAAATTATATGACAAACACATACACTTCTTATCTATTGTTGTGGCCTGTGGGCAGTTATTTACATTTGTTTTTGTTCTAAATCTACTAGAATGCAATACCTTCATGTTTCCTGGAGGTTGATCGATGTGAGTATCTGAGTACATGTGCCACGAAATCAACTCTAGAGTTCTCACGCCATGACTTCATTCCATATGAGCTTGTTCTATAGCGTTTGGTTCTTTATGGGGTAAAAGGGAATGGAATCAAGAAAGGGAGTAGAGGGTAAAAAGGAAAAGAAAACCCTTAGATTTAAAGTCTTGTTTGGTTGATATATAAATGCCATTCCACTCTCTTCCTCCTCTAACCACTCCTCCACCATAACACCACCACTCCTCCACCATAGCACCACCACTCCCCCTCCCCGCCGTCGCCTTCTCCCCTCCCCTCCCCCTGCGTGACGTCTTCTCCCCTTCCCCTCCCCCTCCTGCGCCGCTTCTCCCCTCCCCCTTCCTTGCCGACGCCTTCTCCCCCTTCCCTTCCCGCGCGATGCTTTCTCCCCTTCCCCCGCACGACGCGCGTTCTCCCTTCCTTCCCCCCTACGCGACGCGTTCTCCCCTCCCCTTACCTGCGTGACGCGTTCTCCCCTTCCCAACGCCTTCTCCCCTCCCTTTCCCCTTTCCTGGCGCACTGCGTCGTGATTCCTTTTTTCTTCTAGGGTTTGTGCCGTGTGGGTGAGTGGTGGTTTACGTGGTGGCCGGTGGCTTGATTAGGGGTGTGCGGTGGTCGGTGCGGTGGAGGTTGTGCACATTTAAAGTGGTGCGGGTGGGGTGAGGGTGGTAGTGGTGACCGGTAGAGGTGTGTTGTTGAGGGGATTAGGTGGTCAAAGTAAATGGTCAAGGGTTTCCAAAACCCCCATTTCTAAGTGGAGGGCGGATGGGGAATCAAGTTAGAGGGGATTTTGGGGTAAGGAAGGGGGGGGGAACAAACCCCCAAAACAAACAAGATAAAAGGGAATCAAGAGGTTATTCCCTTTCCCTTTCCGAGCTTTCCCCAAACCAAACTCCCTATTAATTTTAAGGGAAGCTTGTTCTACACTTTGCTCAGCCTAAGTTATTCTTACTAATTACAAAAAAAAACATTGTTCACCTCCCTCCCTTGAAGGCAATAAATTATACCGAAGTGTTTGTTAAACCTACTATTGATTGGTTTGACACGAATGCCTATCACATAAGTGATAAGACAAACTTTCATGCCCCCATTTATGAAACTCTCCTCACCCAACTTGGGCCAAAAAAAAAGCCCCAACTTTTGGAACAGGTTCTTCCTTCAGAGACGAACTTACCATAACTTATTATGAGACATTACAAGATATGTGATATGTCTACCTAAAGATAATGATTCACCCTTAAAGTACGTAAGTCACCTATTTTAGGAACATTTGCTAGGAATAATCCCACCTTTATCGGATCTTCTGAAAGTGGTCATACCTTTTCATAAGCTGGAGAATAAACCAACCTGTTCACCATATCTTCTTAAAACAAGCTTTTATCTGTGGCTACCTATTGAACCGGTTAATAAACATAATTGAAACAAACTTACCTCCCAAATCAATGTACCCCCAAGCTAGTTGTTCAACTTCTTCATCTCGTCGAAACCTCCATTTGCAGACAACCTCAATCAAGCTTCGGTTGACTAGGACAATGGCACCTGAATCAGAGTGCAAAGGCTGGGGTTGCTGCAGGCATTTGATATGCAAATGCAGAAGAGAAACATTTCCGAAATCCGATAAAATCCGGAGTAGACATATTGGAGTTGTCGTGGGTTGAAGGAGAAGGTTGAAGGGCGAGGAAATTGAAGTTGATAGTTAACAACCTATTTTAGGTAGACATACCACAAAGTTGGGATTATTGTCAGATTTTTAAAAGGTGAGACTATTTTGAGCAGACCGGCAAAAGGTGGGATTATTCTTATCAATTTTCCCCCTATCTTATTGTAAGTCCACTCCATTGCGGCATTGCCTACAATCTGGGATTGTCCGAGAGCTTAAGTAATCAATTGCTCCGAAATCTTCTAGTTCTCCAAATGAAGAACCCACGTCATTATTGGCTCCAAATTCTGTTTAAGGAAAATTAAAGTATGTCCAATTGGCTAAATTGTTCATTGGCAAATTTGGTGAATAGCCCCATAGTTGTCCAGATCCATACATGCAGGTTATGGGACTTCCTTCCATATGAAGTATCATGATGACTTTATGGGCTCTTCTTTCCTCTGACAGTAAGAGTATGCAACTGATAACTAACATGTTCTCTAGTAGCATTTCCTGTTCTTGAATTACTCACTACACAGATTCACAAAAAACAATCTAAAATCATTTACATTAATTTACTTTATCAAGTGATAATGCTTATTCACAGCTTCAAGCACTTCAAAAGTAATCTTCAATCCTTTAGGGAAGACAGCCATGTCACCACTTTTTATTTCGAAAGATCCATCGTGTCCATCAACTGAAACCTTGGCTTTACCTTCCAGCAGGTACATTGTCTCCTCCGCTTCAAAAGTCCATGGAATTATGCTTCGTTAAGAAGTCCACCTATTCACATTTTGTGTTATTTTTTTCACCAACAAAAAGCAGCTTCATGAAAGTGTTCGTGAGACCGTGATAGTGTGATAGGTACAAGCTATACAGATTTTACATGCTACATATTATCTGTTCTTATTATGGTAGAATTTTGTATATGTGATAGTATACAAGTATCAATGTCAGGCAAAAGATGATATCTTCTGTCCGTAAGGTATAGTCTTCTTGCATAAATCAGCTAATCATAACTGTGATGAGTTCTACCAAATACCAGAGTATATTGCTAAGGCTTCAACACTGGCTAGCATTCCTAACTTTTAACAGAAAATACTGCAGTAGCCAGCATCAACTACTATTAATCAATGATTCAATATTTGGTAAGGTCCAAAATTCCAAATGTACATGCCAAAGAATCAGAAGAAGATGTATGCACCAACAGACGGGTTTAAATTTTTGGGCAAAAGGAAACATGAAGGCCTTCTTATAGGAGTATCCATTACTTAATTGTAGACCTGATTATTGGTCGGATCAGGGTCGGTGCTAGTCAAAAGCGGGTCAGGTCGTGGAAGGGTTGAAGGAATATGTCCCTAGACATTCCAGGAATTACTAAATATAAATAGGAATGTTATTATGAAGATAATAAAGTTAATTATTTTAGTAATCGTATTTACTTGCTAGAGAATAAATATGATTAATAGGACAATATTGATTGGGCCTATAACTAAAATAGATTAATCCTATGAAGTCACACATTAGAAGACAAGTTGAACAAAGCAATCCAAATCCATTTAGGATTAGGATTGGGCCGGTCCAAAGGAGAATAGGAGGAGAATTAGTTCTCCTAACTAACCTATGACTCTTCTCATTATATATAGGATATAATATTAGGGTTTAGGTAACCAATTCATTAGTCAGTTTCTTTTCACTAGAGAGAGAAAGAGAAACCCTAAATCTATTCTCCATAAACCGACGCCTATACCATCAAAAGCAAGAGATTTTTTCTCTTCCGTTCTAGCAAACGTTGGTGTTCAACCTGGTGCTCGTGGACTGATTGTGAGGAGCAACACTTGGGGCTCTCGGATCTTCAAAGCTTGCATACAACAGGGAAATCACGCTACAAAGGTTTGATATTTAATCCTTATTGAATGATTCATATGTTTGATTATGTTTGCGATCCTATGATAGATGTTAGGAAATTGTTTCCGAAATTCCGCTATATGCATCTATATTTTCCTACAAAGGGTATCGGTTTTGCCTAATTCATAATATTCATATGATCATATAATTGTATGCAAAGTTATTATTTTTATTCAATTAAGGGAGGATTTATTATGGCTTGAATTTGCATAATTGATATTTGATATTAATTAATTGGAAATTGTAAATAATTGATTTATTTGTGATTTATGCTCTAATAGTTTTATAAAGTTCCGAATTTTTTATATGAGGGACGAAATAAATTGTTTAATTCACTCTAAATTTTTCGGATTTTTATAAATATTTTTGTTAGATTTAAAATTATTTATGTTTAATTCGATTAATCATTGAAATAATTTGTTAACAATTAAAGATTTGATTTTTAATTTGTTAAATAAATCTAATGTTCATCACCCACATAGATCTAGAATAATATGATGGCTGAAAATAATTTGATTATTTTTCCCACTAATTTTCGAATTTTATCATATTATTTATGAATTTTGGTTAAATTTTATGTTTAATTTGATTATTCATATAATTTAAAGATAACGATTAAAATATTTGATTTTATTTGTTATGATAATTCAGTAGATCATCCTAATAATTATTTTCGGATTTTTCGGATATTAATTGTTAATTTTCTGAATTTTTTGGATATAATTTGTTTTTTACCCTAAATTTGAATTCTTGTTGGATTTAATGTTAATAAAGATTATACATTGAAATCTAATCTCAATAAACTTACAAATTTGTTTAAGATTTGTTGATGGATTCAAAATTTTCTGCCCTAATTTTGAATTATTAAAACCTAATTAAATCCTTAATCTTTAAACAATTGTTGAATAAAGATTAGTTTAATTTTAATGTAAATTGTTACATAAAATTAAAAGGAACCCCACCATGGCTGGGTTGCACCACCAAGAAGAGGTGGAGGCACGGTGGTGGCGGGAGGAACCGGAAGGAGGGGAGAAGGGGTGTCGGCTGCGGTGGCGAAGCGGCGCAGCGGCAGTACGTTTGACGTCTTTGCCGCGCGTGCTCGTGCGTGCTCTTGCCGGATTTTTGTTGCCGGTTCTTGCGCACGGTCGGGTCCGACCGGCGGTGATTGGATGACGCGACTCCCGTAGGCGGTCCCCGATGGGCTTCTTTGGTGCTCGTGTGTCGTGTGGTGATGGAGTTTGTGGGTCAGCCAGGCGCGTGCAATGAAGGGCCGGTGGTTTTCCGGCGTGAAGTTGGTTGTTGACCGGCGACCTTGTGCTTCTTGGTCAACGGTCAACACTTATAAAAAAAAAAAAAAAAAAATTTGTTTTTAAGGAAAATCTGATTTTCCAAAGTTGAGCATAAATCCAAAAGTTTCCTAGTTTGCAAATATGTGAATAATTCTGATTATTGCCATATTTAAATAAGTAATTGAATGAAAATAATAAAGTTTCCTAAATAATTACTAGCTTAAAATTGTTAAGTTTTACGATTATTATGGAATGTTTTATTTGCTTATTAATTGTTAATAAGTAAATAGTTTGTGTTTATTTTATTTGATATTATAAATGCGTGGATGTTTAATGTAATATGTATGATATTATATTTTGCATGTTATGACTAGTATGGCCCAAATTAGGATAGTAAATACGATCTGCGAATCGTTATATTTGAATGTAAATTAAATACGATCTGCGAATCGTTTGTATTTTTGTAACTTTAAATTTTCGTTATTATTTAATTCAAATTATGTAATCAAGCATGAGGATCCAAGGAGTTTAAAGGATGGTGATCCATGGAGATTCAAGGGAGGATTCATGAAGATTAGTTATTTTCCTAAGTATAGGGGCCATACTAGATCATTTAATTATTGCTTTTATAATTCTCTTGCATTTATTTTGTTTAAATACTTGCTTCTAAGTTTGTTTTGTGGTTAATTGATTCATGTGTTCACTATTAATTGACCATATTAGTAAACTTAGGTCCCCAAAAGTAATATTGAGTTTAATCGCTTTCCCAAACAACACCTATAAAGCCTTAGATCATGAGTAATAGGTTCCGCCAAAGCAGGTGTTGCTCATAGTTCCGGGATAGTAGGGTAGGTTTTTGAAACTTACATGTTAATGTTTGGTTTAACTCAACAAAATCATCAAAAGACAAAGTTTTGGGTTTTGAAGCTAAGAGATAGGAGTAAACAAGGAGTTGTTAACCTGTCTACCAAGAATTATAATTAGTTATAATTAGTAAAGTGTTTACTTACCTCAACTACTATAAATTGAAGGCAGGGCCAAAGTCCGTTTGATTGTAGTGGAAGGGGATCTTGGTTATTTCTTTATTCAATAGGGGACTTTCATTTTGAATAAAGGGTAGTAGTAATTAAAATTTGTTTAATTATTGCTTTCTTGATAAACATTAATTGGATCTTGCTTAAATATTCTTTTGTTGTAGTTATCATGTCTCGTTCAAACAACAACAACACTCCCGGTTTTAATTTGCGCTATTTACTCGAAAAGGACAAACTGAATGCACATAACTTCCTAGAATGGGAAATGGTTGTGAGAATCGTTCTCAGAGCTGAAGGAAGAGAAAAAGTTCTTGACAATCCTCTCCCTGAACCCCTGCCAGAAAATGCTACTATAGCTGAACAGAGAACAAGGCAAACCCTAGAGGCCGATTCCCGTGCAAGTAACATGTCTGATGCTTGCTTGCATGGAGCCAGACTTTCAAAAGCGTTTTGATGGTCTGGATGCCTACTCCATCCTCCAGCAGCTGAAAACTATGTTTCAGAAGAATGCTAGATTGGAGAGGTTTGAAGCTCACTGTAAGTTGTTGGAGTGCAAGTTGGGAAAAGGAAAACCCGTTGGTCCGCATGTGTTCAATATGATTGGACATTTTCAGATCATGGAAAAATTGGGCTTCCCTTACCCTCCAGAACTGGCAACTGATATTGTGATCAAATCCTTGCCTGAAAATTTTCAAAATTTTCAGTTGAATTTTTACATGCAAGGAGGGGAGGCTACCTTGCAAGAGCTGCATGGTATGCTAACTCAGGCTGAAAGGAGCTTGCCTGCTGAACCTGAACATAAGGATGTTCTTATGGTTAGGAAGGGCAAGCAATTCAAGAAGAAAGGGGCTCCTAATAAGAAGAACAAGGGCAAGGTTGTTGCCACCGAAGATACTTCTAAGCCACAAACCACTCCTAAGGCAAAAGTAGCAGCACTACATGAGTGCTACCACTGCCACAAGATTGGTCACTGGAAAAGGAACCGCCCCAAGTATCTGGAAGATAAGAAGACTGGTGCTTCGACTTCAGGTATTTATGTTATAGAGATTAACTTATCTACTTCTACATCATGGGTATTTGATACTGCATGTGGATCTCATATTATTTGTAATGTGCAGGCACTAAAAAGAAGTAGAATGTTGAGGAAAGGAGAAGTGGACCTCCACGTGGCGTTTAAGCACGAGTTGCTGATTTGGCTATGGGGATTGTAGTCTACTTTTGCCTTCTTGTTTAGTTTAGAACTCCATAATTGTTATTATGTTCCAACTATTACCAAGAATATTGTTTCGATTCCGGTTTTGGATTCGAAAAGTTTTTCATTTCAAATAAAGAATAATTGTTGTTCTGCTTATTTGAATGATTTATTCTATGTCTCAACCAAGTTATCAAATGGTTTATATGTGCTAGACTTAGAAACCCACATCTATAACATAGACGGCAAGAAACATAAAGCGAGATGATTCAAACCCTACATACCTATGGCATTGTCGATTAGGCCACATAAGTTCAAAGCGCATTGAGAAACTTCATAAAGATGGAATTCTCAAATCATTTGATTTTGAATCATTTGATACTTGTGAGTTTGGCTTGATGGGGAAAATGACAAAGTCTCCTTTCACAGGTTCAAGTGAAAGGGCCAATGACCTTTTAGCCCTCATACATACAGATGTGTGCGGACCCATGAGTACGTTGGCTAGGGGAGGGTACAGTTACTTCATTACTTTTACCGATGATGTGAGCAGATTTGGATTTGTTTACCTCATGCGACATAAGTCGGAATCCTTTGAAAAATTTAAGGAATTCCAGAATGAAGTACAAAACCAACTTGGGAAGAAAATTAAGGCATTACGATCCGATCGTGGTGGTGAATATTTATCTCAAGAATTTGGTGATCATTTGAAGGATTGTGGAATATTTTCACAATGGACTCCGCCAGGAACACCACAGTTAAATGGCATTTCTGAAAGAAGGAATCGAACTCTACTTGATATGGTTCGATCCATGATGAGTCTTCTTGATCTTCCTATTTCATTCACGGGGATTTGCGCTTGAAACAAATGCGGCATTCACACTTAACAGGGCACCATCCAAAGTAGTGGAAAAGATACCATATGAAATGTGGACAGGAAACGTTCCAAAATTGTCTTTTCTAAGGATATAGGGTTGTGAAGCTTATGTAAAACGTTTACTTTCTGATAAGCTTTCACCCAAATCCGATAAATGTCTTTTTGTGGGTTACCCAAAAGAGACTAAGGGATACTACTTCTACAACCAAAGCGAAAACAAAGTGTTTGTTGCTCGTAATGGTGTCTTTCTGGAAAAGGAGTTTATTTCTAGAAAAACAAGTGGGAGAAATGTATATCTCGAAGAAGTTCGAGATGAGCAACAAATGGATGAGGTTAACACCTCATCAGAGGCGGCACGGCATGAAAATGCTCAGGAGATGGTGCATTCAATTCACGTACCTCCTACCGTCCCACTTGGAGATACTCAACCTAGTGAGGTAGAAACTTCTTCTGTTGTTCCCCAACGTAGGTCTAGTAGGACCATCATTCCGTCAAAGAGATATATTGATTTCCTTTTGACTGAAAGTTCTGAAATAACGATTTTAGAATCAGAATAGCCTACTAGCTACAAAGATGCTTTGGATAGTCAAGACTCCGAAAGATGGCTTGAGGCCATGAAATCTAAAATGGATTCCATGTCTGAAAATCAAGTATGGGACTTGGTTGATTTGCCTGATGGGGTAAAACCCATTGGATGCAAATGGATTTTCAAGTTGAAAACAGACAAGGATGGAAACATTAGTGTTTTCATAGCAAGGTGGGTGGCGAAAGGTTTCAAACAAATTCATGGTATTGACTATGATGAAACATTCTCACCAGTAGCCATGCTGAAGTCCATTAGGATAATCCTTGCGATTGCTGCCTTTCAAAGATATGAAATATGGCCGATGGATGTCAAAACCGCTTTCTTGAATGGGTTCTTGAAAGAGGATGTGTACATGACACAACCTCAAGGTTTTGAAGATCTAGAAAATCCAGGGTGGGTATGCAAGCTTAAGAAGTCCATTTATGGACTAAAGCAAGCATCAAGGAGTTGGAACCTCGTAGTTGATGAGGCGATCAAGAAATTTAGCTTTCTCGAAATGAAGAGGAATCTTGTGTATACAAGAAGTTAAGTGGGAGTAATATTACTTTTCCGGTCTTGTATGTGGATGACATACTTCTCATAGGAAATGATAAGACCATGCTTGAGTCGATCAAGGAATGGCTTAAAAATTGTTTCTCTATGAAAGACCTAGGAAAGGCCGAGTACTGATTTGGGAATAAAGATCTATAGAGATAGGTCGTAAAGGCTGATTGAACTTAGTCAAGAGACTTATAAAGATAAGGTTCTTGCAAGGTTCGAGATAGAAAACTACAAGAGAGGATGTGAAAGTAAGCAAGGTTCATACTGAGGATAATATTGCGGATCCTCCGACTAAACCGTTTGCTCAACCTATGCATGAGTGTCATACTAGGTCTATGGGGCTTAAGCATATGGGAGAATGGCTTTAGGTTGTTTACTTCATGTTTACAATTGTAAAGACATTTATTATGCTTTGAATGTTTATCAATAAAAATTCCGTTCTTATTTAATTGTTTGGTTTAGTATTAAATAAAATGTCCAAATAATTTGTGTTTTCAAATAGGATTATCGAAAACGTTTTGATAATGGAACCCTATAAAGTGAACGGAAATCACATTTTATTTAAAGTCCCTAGTCTAAATCACTAAATTGGACATAAGTGATTTATTTCACTAGTAGAATAATTGCTTATTGCTGCGGTGGTATTGCTGCGGTTTTACCCATACGCAGCAATATATCACGTAAAAAGAAACATAAAATATAAAATAAAGATATTGCTGCGGTTTCTACCTAAAACCGCAGCAATATGGTATCAACAGAAAAAATTTTGAAAAAAAATTGACTATTTGACTAGACATATTCTTGCGGTTTTCGCCAAGAACCGCAAAGAATATATTAAAATCATATTAAAAAATAATATTTTAATATATTGCTGCGGTTCTTGTCAGAAACCGCAGCAATATTATTAAAAAAAATTATAAAACACAACAGTTAGGGTTTTTTTCCTCACTTTCCCTCTCTCAACCTCACACGCACCTCTCTCTCATCTCTCTCATCTCTCTCAACCCTCACACGCAGTCACGCACTACTCTCTCATCTCTCTCATCTCTCTCAACCCTCACACGCAGTACTTCCTCTCATCCCTTCTCTTCGTCTGCTGCCATAGCCGCCAACCACCGGTGTCTTGTCGTCAACCTTCGCCTCCCATCATCCTTCGAACGGAGCGACGCGACGACCTCTCTTCATCTCTTCGTCGTCAACCTTCGCCTCCCGTCAACCTTCGAACGGAGTGACGCGACGAAGCCGACGCGACGAAGCCGACGCGACCAGATCTAGTGTTCGTCGACCGCAAGCGACGCCAATCCGCCACCTCCGACGAGTTCCTTCTTCGGTTTTTTTTCGTTTTTGTTTTTTGTTTCCTTTTTTTCGTTTTTTTTTTTCATTTTTTAGATTTGTTGGTAGATTTTTTAGATCTGAATTTTTTTTCGTTTTTCTCGTCGTTCACCGTACCGGCGCCAATTCGCCACCTCCGACGAGTTCCTTCTTCGGTTTTGTTTCGTTTTTGTTTTTTGTTTCCTTTTTTTCGTTTTTTTTTTTCAATTTTTAGATTTGTTGGTAGATTTTTTAGATCTGAATTTTTTTTCGTTTTTCTCGTCGTTCACCGCGCCATCGCCGTCGATCTGCCGGCGCCATCATCTGTTATTTTGCTCTTTTATTTCTGTTATTTTTCTGTAATTTTATTACTCTTTTATGTGTGTTCGTTTTATTACTCTTTCATTTATGTCATTTTACCAGATTTAAATTTTTTTTGTTGGTTTATATAATTTCATATTTTAGTCATTTTTTTTGGATTATAAGTTGTTGATTCATTTACATTTTTTGATAATATTTTCTAGATACTGAAAATTTTACCAGATCTGCCGGCGCCAGTTTTAATATTCAAATTTGATTACAAAATACAAAAAAAAAAATTTTTTTTTTAGCTGTACTATGACCTATTGCTGCGGTTTTGGTCAACAACCGCAGCAATATGCTGTATTTTTTATAATAAAAAATATATATTGCTGCGGTTTCCGAGAAAAACCGCAGCAATATCCATATTTTTTATTATAAAAAATATGGATATTGCTGCGGTTTGTTCCATAAATCGCAGCAATATGTTGTAATATTGCTGCGGTTTGTTCCATAAACCGCAGCAATATGTTGTAATATTGCTGCGGTTTTAAACCGCAGCAATAGTTTAATTACCTATTGCTGCGCCCTTTATTGCTGCGCGGTCAAAACCGCCGCAATAGGCCACTTAATGACCGCAGCAATAAGCAATTATTCTACTAGTGTTTAAAAGACTAGTATATAATTAATTGATAGCGCAGTTCCATGGGCTATGGAGACATAGAGATGTCTAATTGATTATATGGATGTATAGTTGATACATTGAGACTTGACCTAATTAGATTCTAAAAGTAGAATCAAACTACTATATTTAGTGGATTCCTTAGACATGAGTATGTCTTAATAACCACAATATAATTAGTTTAACTTTGACACTGTTAAACGCCGCGCCGTAAAAGGAGGTTATAAAGGCAGTGATCAGGTGGGCTAAGAATTGAGTGGGAGTTATGGTTATACAAGAATGGATAAGTCCTCCTATTAAATAGGAATGGTGTCTGGGCCTCTTGATGAGCGAGAACTGGAAAATTGCATGGCCATGCGAAATAGGATTAAAGAGTTAATCCTTATTTGATCAGTTCGAACTCAGCGATCAAGGAACAAAATTTGAGAATAACATTGTGTTATCAAATTTGACATTAAGTGACTTAAGGAATTTAACATTGCGCTCTTGTCTTCGGACAAGTGGGAGATTGAAAGAATATGTCCTTAGACATTCCGGCAATTACTAAATATAAATAGGAATGTTATTATGAAGATAATAAAGTTAATTATTTTAGTAATCGTATTTACTTGCTAGAGAATAAATATGATTAATAGGACAATATTGATTGGGCCTATAACTAAAATAGATTAATCCTATGAGGTCACACATTGTAGCACAAGTTGAACAAAGCAATCCAAATCCATTTAGGATTAGGATTGGGCCGGTCCAAAGGAGAATAGGAGGAGAATTAGTTCTCCTAACTAACCTATGACTCTTCTATTATATATAGGATATAATATTAGGGTTTAGGTAACCAATTCATTAGTCAGTTTCTTTTCACTAGAGAGAGAAAGAGAAACCCTAAATCTATTCTCCATAAACCGGCGCCTATACCATCAAAAGCAAGAGATTTTTTCTCTTCCGTTCTAGCAAACGTTGGTGTTCAACTGGTGCTCGTGGACTGATTAGAGGAGCAACACTTGGGGCTCTCGGATCTTCAAAGCTTGCATACAACAGGGAAATCACGCTACAAAGGTTTGATATTTAATCCCTAGTGAATGATTCATATGTTTGATTATGTTTGCGATCCTATGATAGATGTTAGGAAATTGTTTCCTGAAATTCCGCTATATGCATCTATATTTTCCTACAAGGGTTGGCTCATACCGGGTCATAGCGGCCCGATAATGGGTGGGTCGATAGACGGACAAGAAAAATAGTGAACGGAGAGAGACAAAAGTGAGTATAATTGAATACAAATCCGTACATGAATTTTTTTTACAGTATCTATTTTATTTTTCCAAATAATGACCCTGTATAATAATGACTATGTCCAATAAAGTCATGTATCCAATAAAAGCCCTATAAAATTGACCTAACCCTTTAGTCATTGGGCTACCCTGTCCAATAACCAGGTCTACTTAATTGGATCAATCGAAACTTATTTCCAATCATAATCAACACAGGATACAGGACATGTCCTTCTGTGATATTCTTGTCCAGTTAACCTCGTACACATAAAAAAATTTGAACAGACAATGGGAGTTCAAGCCTTTTCAAATAAGCCTTATGTGAGCCGTGTTTCCTGGTCGGTCCTACCAAAACTAAAGGGTTTTGTTAAATGATGCCCTATAATTTCCTAGTAATGCCCTAAATACAGTATTATTATACTGTATTTGTATACATCTATTCTCTTTCTTCCTTTCCCTTCCCTTTTCCCTACCACCACCACCACCAGCAGCAGCATTGGAGCCGCCGGCACCACTACCACCATCACAAGAACCAATGGAGTCGTACTACCAAGACCTCCTCTTCCTCAGCCGCCACCACCACCGGCGCCTGAGATTTCCATTTTCACCCTCCTTTTCTCTCTCTCCTCGTTTCACCCCCTTCTCTCTCCTCAAATCCCTTAAAAAAAAAAGAAGGAGGCGTCTGCCATGGACGCCCCACCACCGGCGTAGACGTCCATGGCAGGCGCTCCACCACAGGATGAGGCGCCTGCCATGGGCCCCTACACCGGTAAAAAAACACCATATATAGGTGGAATGTGGGGGTGGTGATGGGGGGTGAAGTGGGGGTGGTGATGGGAAGAAGAAACAAAAAAATGTTAATGGTTGTGGTCGCCATGGTTGAAAGAGTTATAAGACTCTTTGTGGATGGGTCATTGGTTTGCTATTATGAACCAGAGCATAATTACTCCATTAATTTATAATTTGTGTTAGGGAAATTACAAAAACAACAAGGGTCACAAGAGGAGTATTAGAAACAACAATGAACAATTTTCTAGGCGCAATTCGCTTTCCCAAAAGTAATATTCCTACCCTATTCGTAAAGCACGGGTTACACATAATTCACCTTTGAGATACAAAGAAGATTGATAGTGGTCATGCTTACTATGAACACTATCAATTGGAAATGAATTTGTGAGAGATTTTGTAGTGATGAAGAGTTTCTGATTTTAATTTTAAGAAATTGTGTGCAAATGAGAGAAATCGTTTTTCCAACATCCCTTCATCATATGAGACATCTCATATTTATATTATGCTATACTGTTTCAGAAAAAACCGAAACAACACCTTCATTAACCGTCAAAACACGCGAAATAACGCAAAGAAACACGAGATCATAAACCACATCGCAAGCTGGGCCAAACCCAGCAGGTCGCGAGGGGTGACCCTGGTCGCGACCCGCGACCATGCTCTAACGATGCTGCAGCCTTGTTCTTCCACGCTCGCGAGTCGCAATGCCTTGCTCGACCATGTATGTGAGGTGTGAGCAACCTCACCTGGTGCGAGGCTAGCTTTGCTGCCCTTATTCCTTCGTTCGTAATTCATAAATTCTTGATGAGACGCAAGAACAAACCACGAGTCACATATAGCATATTATTATATATATTATTCGAGTAACGACACAATAACCAAGTGACTCAAATCATATGTCATGAATTAAACTAACATTATACTCTAAATCTCCAACAATTTGTCATTTTGTAACTTTGTCATGCTCATTTGTTTAATTCTCAGGGGGGGAGTACTCTTATGAGCATTATGGAAGATGGTGGTGGTGATGGGGCATGAAGGTGGTGGTGGTGTGGAAGGGGAAGGGGAAGGAAAGAGAGAAAGTGAGAAAATAGTTGAAAAATATAAAAAAAATAGATTTTATATTTATTTAGGGCTTTACTAGGAAATTATAGGGCATCATTTACCCATAAACTAAATTGCACAAACTTGGAAAAAAAAAAATACAAGGAACAATTTAGAAATTGCAACTTTATAACCTTAAGAGGTACAAAATTATTAAGCAAATCAATATGCAAGGAAGAAAACACAAGCAGTAAAATCAATTTTTCACTCAAAGCCTCGACAACGTTGAACCATAAGCTTTGCGTTCATTAATGTGCCTCATAAAAGCCAGACTCTTACGGCCGCTTAACAGTCAGTAATAAACAGTGGTAATGGTATACAAATTATATGTATTTTGTAAAAAAAAGTCTCACGCCAAGTGGCAATGGAACTTCAACCCCTGAACATGAGATATTCTTCACAAATTTCCATTACCACTTAATACCACCTCTAAAGTGGTAGTGGGTGGTAGTGGTAGTGGTAGTGGTAGTAGTAGTGGTAGTGGAAGTTTATCAATGAATAGCTTGTTTGAAAAAGCATACATGAGCAATAATGAAATATAACCCATTTGATGAAGCTTACAGTGCAGTTCTTTTGGACTTATTTTCGGTTCAGTTATTATTATTATTATTATTATTATTATTATTATTATAATTATTATTATTATTATTATTAATTATAATTATTATTATATTAATTATTATTATAACATTATTTTTATTATTATTAAAATTAAAATTAAATATTATTATTACTACTAGCTATTATTATTATTAGTATTATTATTATTATTATTATTATTTAATAATAATTATTATAATTATAATTATTAATATTAATATTAATTTTTATTATTTTTAATTATTATTGTTAATTATTATTATTATTATTATTATTATTATTATTATTATTATTATTATTATTATTATTATTTCAGTTCAGTTCAGTTCAGTTTCTCCTAGTCCAAAAGAACGGGGCCTACCTCTCTTGCTTTCGGCCCATAGTTGAATATCCTTAAGCTTATAGAGTAGATAAAACCCATTATAGATAGCTTCGGCTTGCAATTTCCTTTTGAAATTAAACTTTTCTAACAATCTCAATTCCTTGATCCAACTCTCAACAAATGGGATATATACCTTTTGATTGCACTTTTCACCAACTTTTGATCATGAGAATTCATTTTTATGTCAGAACCCAATTCCACTTGAAAACTATATGTGTCGATATTACTTGGTTTCAGACCCATCCATTGTAATCTGGTACATGAAGATAGTTTGTGCATGAAAGGACTATTCTCGGACCCATATTTCATGCCATGAACAATTCGAAACCCACCAATGTCACAATCTACTAAAGCAAATGCGGGCAAAATGAGATGAACAACACTCGTGATTTGATGTACAAACTCACGAGTAGTAAGGTTAGGCTGCCCCTTCATAGCTATCAATGCAAAATGGCTTTGTATTTGACGTGAAACATCCTAATACATAGATAAGACCGCAAAACTCTCCAATAAGATGATACAAGTAGTGTCCTTATCAATCTGAATATTAGATAAATCAGCCAAAGAAAGGGATAAATTTATTCCTTCACCTAGCACTGCACCAAACTTAGAATTAACTAATCCTGAATAATTTTTTTCACCAACCACAAAAGTCAATGGTCCTGCAAAATATCCAACACTCTCGGCCAGGATGCCCAAAGATTCCCTCAAACATCCACAGGTCGCACAAAGGTGATTTATATCACGCAAAAACACATTTTCACGACCCTTTAACATTATAATACCCCTTAACACTATAAAAAAGGAATGCAGGTTGATTTTGATACCACTCCTCAAAATTTGAAGTATTATCTCCACAATTGCTCTAATTCGAAGAAAGCAACTACCACCACACGAAACCCCGATTATGAGATTTTTGAGGTCTAAGGGAAAACCTATATGTTGGGGCCCTATAAGGGTGTTCATGGTCTTTGGTCCAAGTTTTTTTAGTTTCGATTTTTCGGTCCAGATTGGTTGGACATATTTTATTTTTTATTTTTTTATATGAAACTTAATTTTACTATATTTTATCTACTTTTTATAGACAATTTGTCAAAAAATATTATTATATTATTAATATCTATATTTTTTAAATATTAATACAATAAATGATTATAAACCTAAAAATACAATAATGTTTTAGACGAAAAAAGAAAAGAAAAGAGAAAGTAAAAATAAGTCCAAATAATCCAGATTAGGATCAAATCATCTTTTTCTAATCTTGTGTATGTTTTGGAAATTTTGAGTTTTTCGGTCCTCAATTTGGTCTCGAAATCCAAATATTTTGGAAGCTTAATAAACTTGTGCCAAATTTAGGGACAAAAATAGGTGAATTAGCGAACAAACTAAGATTTTGAGAACTCGAAAAGACGCTTATCCATACTAGTTGTTGGCCAGCACGCATTGCGCGCCATCCCCCAAGGTGGCAAATTTTGAGAATCAAAACAACGTGTTGCGATATTCGGATTAAGCTTAAGTAGATCGAGTAAGCATAAACAAACAAAGGCACCTAAACTTGGTAGTGGATGGTGCGTACAAGGACATAGTTATATCAACATGCATATTAGCAGTGCAAGCTGAAGATGTATCGCACAGGAACACGGTTTTCTATAAATACTACAAAAGGCTGGTGTTATCACAATCCCACTGTTTTTTCAAAGAAGGGTGGTTCACGATTAGATGCATCGATCCCAACAAATTGACTTTGGAACCTAGCTGAGAACTTTGTTTCTTGCAAGAGGTACAGGACCAATCCGCATCATAAAGTGGTTTGTGCTTAGGTAATCGAGGCATTGCCAATGGTTTCAAGGTCTTCAAAGTCGAACGTTCCCGCAATGAAGTAATAAGGATGTGTTAAATGGACCGAAGCTAAGGTTAGGGCTTGGGCACGGAGAACGCCATTTCCCTGTACAATTATATGTGGAGATTTTGAAAAATCTAAGTGCGCCATGTCAACCTATATACACTTACAAATTGCAAATTTGCTAGATAACCTGGATATTTCATTTCCCTGAGTATACCATCATCATTTATGCATATTTTTCTTTTAATTTAGGTTGAGAGATTGCCTGAGTAGATGTTTGTAATTTTAATTACTATAAAAAAGAGGTAGAATAGCATTGAATATAAATAAAGTACATATTACATGTCAAAAGACCATTATCAACAAAGACTTGTATAGCATTTACAGAATAAGTACATAGTGAAGTTTGTAGTAAAGGTTATACATATAAGCATTATTGAACCAAAAATAACTGCGAATTTGTACTTGTTTGCCAAGAAGACAAAGATCGTCATTACAAAAAGGAAATGGGCACATGATTAGAGTGGTCTCTCGGAACACAAATTTTAGCAACACAAAAGGGTTTGTGTTCCTAATAGAAGCCTTAATGCAAAACCTAAAAAAAGTGTTAAAGCCCACTTGCAATCATCGACATCCAAAACTAAACGAAAACGAATGCCTCAAACTCTCTTGAGCAAATTGTGTTGATAACATACTTGCACTCACTCTCCACAATCACTTTTATGTACGCATGCTCAAAAGGCAGTTAAAGCCCACGTATGATCACATTTGCCTCCGTAACTCATTGATCATTAAATTGGCTGGCAACGCCCACACAAGGCTAACCTATATTATCTTGTATGATAAAGCCATTTCTATAGCAGTCCCACGACTTCTTGCAGCAACCCGACACCTTTTTGTAGCTGCAATTTCCTACATTAGCATTAGTATCCACATCGTGAAATATATATATATATATATATATATATATATATATATATATATATATATATATATATATATATATATATATACAAAGCAAGGCGTAAATGGGAAAAGAGAACATGACAACCTACCGAGCCATGATTTTAAGCATAGTTTCTAATTTCACTATTGAATTCCATTGCATATTATTAGCAACAAAACCATCTATTATCAAAAGCAATAAGGCCTTACTTTTGTTGATTATCTAAATCATAGAAGACACATATAATAGTTGAAAATATTCTAGAATCATAGTCGATATTATTAAAAATCAATGGCCTGTATTTGGGGTTATTTCAGTCATTTTTTCCTATTTTTTGTTGAATTATCTAATTGCAGTTGGCTAATATAATTTTTATTTGAAGTAATTGGTGGAAACAGATTGCTTTTTTTTTATTTTGAAAGAGAAATTTCATTAAATGAAGGCTAAACGGCATCTACAATAAGTATTAAAGAAAAACAAGATATAATCACACAAGATCAAATCAAATTCATCTTCGAAGAAACTACAATGAACCAGATCGAGCAATACAGCGCATCCCCCTTGTATTTGCTGAATCACGCAGTTATTGATGGGGAAGTCTATCATTCTGACACAGTTTGGGGAAGAAATTTCTTGATTTAACCAGGTTGACCGCATCCGAATTCAATACTTTGATGTTGATGGTCTTGAACTTCAACCAACATGAACAATCTCTCATACCAATTTTTGACTAACATATGTTATCTTGAATGCATTATCATGTTATTATAGTTCTTATATGTAGAATTAAGCATATTATTATTTCAAATTGCTTGTGATGCACATTGTATTTATTGGGAACAAATATGTAAAAAGCTTATACTTCCATCGCTTCACAATTACTATAACACTTGTCTTTTTTAGCAATTTTGTAATTGATGCAACACTTCTACACATTGGAAAAAAAATATACCCACACATTGGGCCAATTACACTAAACAATTTTTCTCTCTTCTCAATTTAACATAAACACAATACTCCATTTCTTTTCTCCCTAAATCTCCGTGACAAAGACAAGTGTTGCAATAATTTTAGAGCAGAGAAAGTACCCATCAATAATCGTTATTCGTTAATATTAACATTAGGAGTTGAAAATTTGATTTTTACTCCAAGAAGCCATCTACTACTCTTATATCATTTTTTATTCCAACTCCACTAACTATTTAATTTAGAGAAAAAGTAGATGGTTCTATATCTAAAACCATCTCATATGTCATTTTTCTTGTTACTTCAATAATATATATTATCCATTGAGAAAATTGTACCTTTAATACAAAAAATTCATGGCTCAAGAGTAGATTGAGGCATATCAATCGATGATAACTTCTATCCTCCATACGATAAACTGAACCATTTTTATGGAAATATTCTTAGTTGTTACACATTTCTACCATCCAACCTTTTTATCAAAGAAGATCAGAACCAAACGAGCATAAACATAGCTAAAATGGTCCAAGAAGAGATATATGTCTACATCTTGTACAAGACACGAGTTCTTAAGATCCTTTGCTTCTTACCAACACTGAAAGTAATACCCCTCTCAAAATTCATTAGCCGTACTTGAAACTTTAGAAGTCTCACCTCATGTTCTTCAAAAAAGAACCTATTAGAAAACAGATACGGTCCAAAACTCCATATGTCGAAATGGAAAATTTTCGCACATGGAAATGTAAACTATTATCTCCTCTCAGACGGACTCTAATTCTATTGGTACATACTTGATTACCTCATTAGAATCCAACCCAAACTAAAACTATATCCTAATTACATGAAACTATTCTATTGAAGCGGGTCTAACCCAAACTGAATCGAATAACAAAATATAATGTGACTAGTAAAGACCTGAAAATGTGTCGACCTAAAAATAGGCTCGAAAGAATGATTTATCACCTAAATAGAAGTCGAACCGAAATTGGTTCAAATGACTCTTTTTTATCTTAATTTAAGCTTATGAATATATTTCAATGATAAAATTGTAAAATTATCACAAACTCCCTAATAATCACTTCTTTTATAAAGATCAAATTTCCTTTGACACAAAGAAACAAAAGTAAATTACCTACTATTCTAGTAAAGAGCTAGTATTACACTAGTTTCTCACAATCCGTAGGTTATACACACGTAAGTATGGTGAGAAAAGTACGCACGCCCCAAAAAGCAAGTAAAGTAAAACAAAACGCTGGCAACTAGAGACAATTAATAAGTTAATGAACATGTGCATATACCCAAATGAACATACGTACAACTGATTTGACTCTTTGACACTATTCTCTACTTTATTCACTTTGCATTTATTACTCTGACACTATTCTTTTCTCTCTCCTGATTTATGTCTCCTCATAATGATTTTCTCTATCTTGCTTTTCTATTTTTTTCTTTTGCTTTATTTTATTATATTGCTTGAAGACATATATTTCCCAATTTTTTTCTCTCTCTTGATTTTCTCTCTCATCAAGTTTACTCATCAAACAAAGAACACTTAACTCACAAAAGAACATTAGAAAACCACAAAAAGATATCCAAATATGAATGAACATCATACATTTAGGAGTATAACAAAAATATTTTACTCAAATATGATAATTACACTAATTTTAGTGTCAATGAACATCAATCAAAGTACTATGAACAACGGCTGAATGTAATGAACATCAACTACTATATCCAATAAAAATATCCTGATTGACTTTAATTAACCCCTTTATCAAAATAAAATAAATGTGAAAACTAATTTGATATGTTTTAAATCTAATTCTTAATCAAGCACCTAATTTTAATTTTTATTTATAAATTCAATAAAAAAACAAAATTTCGAGAAAGCTGGTCAAGATAACTTGGTAATTCTTTGAACACGACTTTCAAGGCGATCTTAAACGGCTTCAAAACAACTTTTTTTGAAAAAACGAATGCCACCGAGCACCCAATTTTTTCTCTCTAATGATTTTCTCTCTCTCTCAAGTTTATATAAAATGACCATATGTTCACTACAATATTAGTTGTTGTTCATAGTGATATGACTGAAGTTCATTAAGAGTTACCATATGATCATTCTTATTTTTTTTATATTCCTAATTGTTTTCCCCTTTAATGATGTTCATTTATTGCTCAATAACGTTCATTTACGACTCAATAATGTTCAATCCTGGCCCAATAATGTTCATTCTTGATGGATGGCTTTTTAAAGAACAATATAAAATAAAAACTACTAGATTTGATTAGTCATCTTATGTTCACTATAGGGTTTGCTGTTGTTCATAGTGCTTTGACTAAAGTTCATTTAGAGTGATCATATGTTCATTCATATTTTTGTTATATATCTATAAAAAAATCCTCTCTAATGATATACATTTTTTGCTCAGTGATGTTCATTCATGGCTCAATGATGTTCATTCATTTATCCATGTTCTTTAAAGAACTGTATAGATTAAAAAAACCCTACTAGATTCAATAAGACATTTTATGTTCACTATAGTTTAGCTGTTGTACATAGTGCTCTGACTAAAGTTCATGTAGAGTGATCATATGTTCATTCTTACTTTTGTTATATTTCTAATATTTTCCTCTATAATGATGTTTATGTATGGTTCAATGATGTTCATTTATGCCTCAATGATGTTCATAAATGGATTAAATAATGTTCTATGTTCGCTATAGGGTTACGTTTTTTCATAGTGATCTGACTAAAGTTCATTTGGAGTAATCATATGTTCATTATAATAATTATATTGACTAAAACATTTTTATCATATCTAAATGTTTTCTTCTCTAATAAAATTATATTTTATTGAATCTAGTAGTTGTAATATCACTACATGGTCAGCTATTATTTATAATATTCTGGATGAAGTTCATTTAGATTTTCAGCTGAGCATTACATCATTGAGCAATAAATGTATATCGTTAGAGAGGAAAAATTTAGATAAAAATATCATAACGGAACATGCAACTACTATATCCAATAATTTATTTTTATACACGAAAACATTTAGTAATATAACAAAAATATTTTACTCAATATGGTAATTAGATTGGACATGTGATCAATCTAAATGAACTTCAATCACAGTACTATGAACAATAACTGACCCTATAGTGAACATAAGATGACTTATTGAATCTAGTAGTTGTTTTAAAATTTATACAGTTCTTTACAGAACCATGGATAAATAAATAAACATTATTTAGTCATGAATGGAAATCATTGATCAATAAATGTATATCGTTATAGAGGAAAATATTTACAAATATAAGAATGAACATATGATCAATGTAAATGAACTTTAGTCGAACATTATGAACAACATGGAACCCTATAGTGAACATAAGATGACTAATTAAATCTAGTAGGTTGTTCTTTAAAAAGTCATCATCAATAAATGACTTAACATTATTGAAACTCTAAATGAGCTTCAGCCAAAACATTATGAACAACAGCTGACCCTATAGTGAAAATACAACTACTAGAACCAATCAAATATAAATTTATTAGGGAGTAAAACATTTAAGTATAATTATAATATTTAAGTCAATATGATCATTATAATGAACATATGATCACTTCGAATGAAGTTCACATCACTATGAACAACACTTAACCTTATTTTAAACATAGAAAGACTTATTGAATCTAGTAATTATTTTTAATTTATAAAGTTCTTTAAAGAACCATCAATAAATGATTGAACATTACTATTTGAGCCATGTAGAACATCATTGAGGCATAAATGAACATATAATTCTATTAGAGAGTAAAACATTTAGGTATAATAAAAATATTTTAGTCAATTGATTATTATTATGAACCATCGATAAATGAATGAACATTATTTGAGCCATGTGTGAACATCATTGAGGCATAAAGGAACATCATAGAACCATAAATGAACATCATTATAGAAGAAAATATTGGAAATATAACAAAAATAATGATGAACATATGATCACTCTAAATGAACTTTAGTCGAGCACTATGAACAACATCTAACCCCGAAATGAACATAAGATGACTTGTCAAGTCTAGTAGTGCTTTAAAATTTATACGGTTTTTAAAAGAACCATGGATAAATGTATGAATATCATTGAGCCATGAATGAACATCATTGAGCCATGAATGAACATCATTGAGCAATAAATGTACATCATTAGAGAGAAAAAATATTTAGAAATATAACAAAAATAAGAATGAACATATGATTACTCTAAATGAACTTTAATCGAGAGCACTATGAACAACGCTTAACCTTATTTTAAACATAGAAAGATATATTGAATCTAGTAATTATTTTTAATTTATAAAGTTCTTTAAAGAACCATCAATAAATGATTGAACATTATTATTTGAGACATGTATGAACATCATTGTGAAGGAATATGTCCTTAGACATCCCGACAATTATTAAATATAAAAGGAATTATTATAGAGATAATTAATTACGTTAGTTTAGTAATCACATTTACTTGCTAGAGAATAAATGTTGGTTAGTAGAACAATATTGATTGTACCTACAACTAAGTTAACCTAATCCTATGAGGTCACACATTGTAGTACCTAATTGAAATAAGGAAACCGACCAATAGGAGGAATTAGGGTTAGGTTAGGTCTCTCTCTTAATTTATTCTCCTACTATTATAAAAGGTTATAATAGCAGAGAGAGGAAAAGAACGTTCATTTTGACAAGAACATTCAAATTGAAAAGAGAGAGAAAAAACCCTATTTTTCCCTTTGGAAATCCGGCCATCCTCCCTAAAAAAGCAAGAGAGTGAAATCTGTTCATCCTCTTCCGTTCTAAAGCAAACGTGGGAATTCAATTGGTGCTCGTGGACTAAGTAGAGGGACATCAATTGTCGTTCTTTAATCTCTAGCACTTGCAATCCGGTGGAAAACACGCTACAAAGGTTGTACATTCTTTTCCTTATAATGTGATTCATATTTATGTTATGCATGCGATCTTGTGATAGATGTTAGGAAATTTGTTTCCTGAAATTCCGCTATATGCATCTATATGTTCCTACAGTGGTATCAGTTTTGCCTAATTCATAATATTCATATGATCATGTAATTGTATGTAAAGTTATTATTTTTATTCAATTAAGGGAGGATTTATTTATGGCTTGAATTTGCATAATTGATATTTGATATTAATTGATTGGAAATTGTAAATATTTGATTTAATTGTGATTTATGCTCAAATAATTTTATAAAGTTCCGATTTTTTTATATTATGGACGAAATAAATTGGTTAATTCACTCCAAAATTTTCGGATTTTTATTAGTATTTTTGTTAGATTTAAAATTATTTAATGTTTAATTTGATTAATCATTGAAATAATTTGTTAACAATTAAAAGATTTGATTTTTTACTTGTTAAATAAATCTAATGTTCATCACCCACATAGATCTTGAATAATATGATGGCTGAAAATAATTTGATTATTTTTCCCACTAATTTTCGAATTTTATCATATTATTTATGAATTTTGGTTAAATTTTATGTTTAATTTGATTATTCATAGAATTTAAGGATAACAATTAAAATATTCAATTTTATTTGTTATGATAATTCAGTAGATCATCCTAAAAAATTATTTTCGAATTTTTCAGATTTTAATTGTTAATTTTCCGAATTTTTCGGAGATTATTTGATTTTTGCCCTAAATTTTGAATTCTTGTTGGGTTTAATGTTAATAAAGATTATGCATTGAAATCTAACCTCAACAAACCTAAAAATTTGTTTAAGATTTGTTGATTAATTCAAAGTTTCGCCATAATTTTCGAATTATTATAAACTAATTAAATCCTTAATCTTTAATCAATTGTTGAATAAAGATTAGTTTAATTTTTTGTAAATTGTTACATAAATTAAAAGGGAAAGCCAACCATGGTTGGGTGGCCCACCGGTGACGGTGGAACCACGGTGGTCGCGGAGGGGTACCGAATAAGGCGGGCCGGGCGGCACCGGTGGGGATGGCCGGGCGGCCCGCGTGCGGCGTGCGCGGCCCCTCGCTCCTCACGCGAACCGTTGGCGCGGTGGACGTGGCAGCAGAATCGTTGGCGTGTTCTCGCCGGAGGGACCTGGCCGCGAGGCCTGGCGGGTGGTGTTATGGTGTCGAGCTCCGACATGCCGACTTGTTGTGCGGTGGATTGGCTGGGTGTTTCCAGCCGTGGTGAGACTTGCAGTGAGTTTTGGCTGGCTGACTTGGTGTTTCCAAATATAGCGACCATGTCTTGGCTGTTGACTGGCAACCTTGTGCTGCTGGTCAACGGTCAAGAAGTCAATAAAAAAAAAATTTGTTTTTATGGAAAATCTGAGTTTCCTAAGTTGAGCATAAATCTAAAAGGTTCCTATTTTGCAAATTTGAGATTAATAAAGATTATTCTAGCCATATTTAAATAGGAAAAATTGACAAGAGAGGTCTGAACTTTGATCGATAATTTTTAAAAGGTACCAACTTTAGATTAACCTATGCAGTCCCAACTATAAGGGGTCCTAACTTTTAAAGGGCCTTGCAGGGTTGCCAACCCGGTACAAAGAGGGTTCTCCAAAGCATGTGACCTCATTAAAGAGGCACGTGAGTCTAACCTGTCCCTCCTCCTCTACCTCTATTGAGTTCCCCTACAATTTTCCGGGGACCCAAAGTAAGTGAGAAGAATCAAAATTACTCCATAACACAATCTGGGTTTCGCCATTTTCTTGTGATTTTTTTTTTTTTTTTTGGTTTTTGTGTTTTCTTGCAGAAAACAGAGAAATGGGTAGCAAGAAAATGTTAATGGGTGTTTTTCCCAATGCGTAGCAAAGTCAATGAAGGATTGAAGGGTCTGCTGAAGAGAGAGTTGACAGGGTACTGTAGAGAGAGAGAGGAGGGAGGGGGAATAGGTGTCATTAGAAATTCGGTTAGAAATTGGTTCTCGATTTAAGAAAGATATCAATTACATTCATGCAGATTTATTAATTACTTCTATTTGATTGAGAGAGTCTGAGATAATGACGATTCTAAATTTCTTCAACTTGCTGCTAGCTCTTCTTTGATTCTCACTCCTCTCCTCCCTTTTCCACATCAATTTTTACCCTTTATTCCCTCGTATTTTCCATTGTTGAAAAACTCAAAATCCCCATTGTTGCTGCTGCTAAGACTCGCAGGTTTGTGTGCTTCGATGGCGCTGGCGTGGGTTGCGTGGAGTGAGGGAAGATTGTTAGATATTGTAGCTTGGCGTGTTTTAGAAATTTGTGGTGGGGAAGGAGTGGGATGCGACGGTAGAAGAAGAGCAGAGAAGGTGAGAGTGGTGGTTGAAGAAGGAGATGGCTAAAGGAAGAAGAAGATGGATGAGAGGGTCACGTGGGGTTTTAAGGGACCCACGTTTTAATTTGTTTTTGACCTATTAAGCGGGTATCGTCACTGAGGCCTTTAAAAGTTAGGACCCCCTATAGTTGGGACCTACACAGGTTAATCTAAAGTTGGTACCTTTTAAAAATTATCGGCCAAAGTTCAGACCTCTCCTGTCAATTTTTCCATTTAAATAAGTAATTGAATTAAAATAATAAAGTTTTCTAAATAATTTCCAGCTTAAATTTGTTAAGTTTTATAATTATTATGGAAAGTTGTATTTGCTTATTAATTGTTAATAAATAAATAGTTTGTGTTTATTTTATTTTGATATTATAAATGCATGGATGTTTATATAATATGTGTGATATTATATTTTGCATATTATGACTAGTATGGCCCAAATTAGGATAGTAAATACGATCTGTGAATCGTTCTATTTGAATGTAAATAAAATACGATCTGCGAATCGTTTGTATTTTTGTAACTTTAAATTTTTCGTTATTTATTTAATTCAAATTATGTAATCAAAGCATGAGGATCCAAGGAGTTTCAAGGATGGTGATCCATGGAGACTCAAGGGAGGATTCATGAAGATTAGTTATTTTCCTAAGTATAGGGGCCATACTAGATCATTTTAGTTATTGCTTATAGTAATTCTCTTGCATTTATTTTGTTTAAATGCTTGCTCCTAAGTTTGTTTGTGGTTAATTGATTCATGTGTTCACTTTAAATTAACCAACATAGTAAACTTAGGTTCCCAACATGTAATATTGAGTTTAATTGCTTTTCCAAACAACATCTATAACGCCTTAGATAGTGAGTAATAGGTTCTGCCAAAGCATGGTGTTGCTCATTTTATCCGGGGATTTTAGGGTGGGTTTTTGAAACTTACATGTTAATGTTTGGTTTAACTCAACAAAATCATCAAAAGACAAAGTTTTGGGTTTTGAAGCTAAGAGATAGGAGTAAACAAGGAGTTGTTAACCTGTCTACCAAGAATTATAATTAGTTATAATTAGTAAAGTGTTTACTTACCTCAACTACTATAAATTGAAGGCAGGGCCAAAGTCCGTTTGATTTTAGTGGGAGGGGATTTTGGTTATTTCTTTATTCAATAGGGGACTTTCATTTTGAATAAAGGGTAGTAGTAATTAAATTTTGTTTAATTATTGCTTTCTTGATAAACATTGATTGAATCTTGCTTTATTATTTGTTGTAGTAATTATGTCTAGTAACAACAATATCAACACCAACAATTCTACTTGTAATTTGCGCTCCGTCCTTTCGAAGGACAAAATGAATGTTGAACGTTTCATTGCAAGTGAAAGGGAAATGAGAATCGTTCTCAGAACTGATAAGTTCAACGCTTTTCACATGCAAGGGGAGGAAGCAACGATGCAAGAGATGCATGAAAGGCTAACTCAGAATGAGCGAAACATCCCTAACCGGCCTAGAAAAGAATATGAGGATGTTCTTATGGTTAGTAAAGGGCAATCGCTCACTAGGATTGGGATTGCTATTAAGAAGGACCAAAGCAAACAAGTTGCTAAGTCTGAAACTTCTGAAAAGCAAAAGACTACACCAAAACCAAAAGTTGCTGATGAGCACTATTGTTACATCTGTAACAAGGTTGGTCATTGGAAAAGTAGTTGCCCCAAGTATCTGAAGGCTCAAAAGAAAGGAGTTTCTAGTTCAGATATGTATGTTATAGAAGTTAACTTAGCAACTTCTGCTTCTTGGGTATTTGATACCGCTTGTGGTTCGCACATTATTTGTAATATGCAAGGCCTCAAAAGAAGTAGAACATTGGGAAAGGGAGAAGTAGATCTTCGCGTTGGCAATGGAGCACGAGTTGCTACATTGGCAGTGGGAGTATATAGTCTACTTTTACCTTCAGGATTAGTTTTAGAACTTAATAATTGTTATTATGTTCCTGCTATCACAAAGAACATTATTTCGATTCCTGTTTTGGATTCCGAAGGTTATCCATTTACAATAAAGAACAATTGTTGTTCTGAGTATTTGAATGATATGTTCTATGTCTCCGCTAAGTTATCAAATGGTTTATATGTGCTAGACTTAGAAACCCACATCTATAACATAGACAGCAAGAAACATAAAGCAAATGATTCAAACCCTACATACCTTTGGCATTGTCGATTAGGCCACATAAGCTCAAAGCGCATTGAGAAACTTCATAAAGATGGAATTCTCAAATCATTTGATTTCGAATCATTTGATACTTGTGAGTTTTGCTTGATGGGGAAAATGATAAAGTCTCCTTTCATAGGTTCAAGTGAAAGGGCCAATGACCTTTTAGCCCTCATACATACGGATGTGTGTGGACCTATGAGTAAGTTGGCTAGGGTAGGGTACAGTTACTTCATTACTTTTACCGATGATGTGAGCAGATTTGGATATGTTTACCTCATGCGGCATAAGTCGGAATCCTTTGAAAAATTTAAGGAATTCCAGAATGAAGTACAGAACCAACTTGGGAAGAAAATTAAGGCATTACGATCTGTTGATCTTCCTATTTCATTCCGGGATTTGCGCTTGAAACAACGGCATTCACACTTAACGAGCACCATCCAAAGCAAGTGGATAAGACACCATATGAAATGTGGACTGGAAACGTTCCAAAATTGTCTTTTCTAAGGATATGGGGTTGTGAAGCCTTTGTAAAACGTTTACTTTCTGATAAGCTTTCACCCAAATCCAATAAATGTCTTTTTGTGGGTTACCCAAAAGAGACTAAGGGATACTACTTCTACAACCAAAGCGAAAACAAAGTGTTTGTTGCTCGTAATGGTGTCTTTTCCGGAAAAGGAGTTTATTTCCGGAAAAACAAGTGGGAGAAATGTATATCTCGAAGAAGTTCGAGATGAGCAACAAATGGATGAGGTTAACACCTCATCAGAGGCGGCCCGGCATGAAAATGCTCAGGAGGTGGTGCATTCAATTCACGTATCTCCTACCGTTCCACTTGGAGATACTCCATGCGAAGTCACTCAACCTAGTGAGGTAGAAACTTCTTCTGTTGTTCCCCAACGTAGGTCTAGTAGGACCATCATTTCGTCAAAGAGATATATTGATTTCCTTTTGACTGAAAGTTCTGAAATAACGATTTTAGAATCATAAGAGCCTACTAGCTACAAAGATGCTTTGGATAGTCAAGACTCCGAAAGATGGCTTGAGGCCATGAAATCTGAAATGGATTCCATGTCTGAAAATCAAATATGGGACTTGGTTGATTTGCTCGATGGGGTAAAACCCATTGGATGCAAATGGATTTTCAAGTTGAAAACAGAACAAGGATGGAAACATTAGTGTTTTCAAAGCAAGGTTGGTGGCGAAAGGTTTCAAACAAATTCATGGTATTGACTATGATGAAACCTTCTCACCAAGAGCCATGCTGAAGTCCATTAGGATAATCCTTGCGATTCTGCCTTTCATGACTATGAAATATGGCAGATGGATGTCAAAACCGCTTTCTTGAATGGGTTCTTGAAAGAGGATGTGTACATGACATAACCTCAAGGTTTTGAAGATCTAGAAAATCCAGGGAGGGTATGCAAGCTTAAGAAGTCCATTTATGGACTAAAGCAAGCATCAAGGAGTTGGAACCTCAGATTTGATGAGGCAGTCAAGAAATTTGGCTTTCTCAGAAATGAAGAGGAATCTTGTGTATACAAGAAGTTAAGTGGGAGTAGTATTACTTTTCTGGTCTTGTATGTGGATGACATACTTCTCATAGGATATGATAAGACCATGCTTGAGTCAGTCAAGGAATGGCTTAAAAATTGTTTCTCTATGAAAGACCTAGGAGAGGCAGAGTACATATTGGGAATAAAGATCTATAGAGATAGATCAAAAAGGCTAATTGGGCTCAGTCAGGAAACTTATATTGATAAGGTTCTTGCAAGGTTCAAGCTGGAAAACTCCAAAAGAGGTTTCATTCCCATGCAACATGGCATTGCACTTGGCAAGACTCAGTGTCCTTCGAGTCCTGATGAGGACAAGCGTATGAGTAATGTTCCCCATAGCTTCGCTGTAGGATCCATTATGTATGCCATGATATGCACTCGACCGGATGTTGCATATGCTTTGAGTATATGCAACAGATACCAAAGCATATGCAGCAGATACCAGTCAAATCTAGGAGATGCGCACTGGATTGCAGCGAAAAACATCCTTAAGTACTTGCGAAGGACTAAGGATAATTTTTTGGTTTATGGTGGAGATGATGAGTTGGTTGTTACTGGATACACCGATGCAAGCTTCCAGAGTGACAAAGATGATTTCCGATCGCAATCTGGTTTCATATTTTGTCTCAATGGAGGAGCTGTGAGCTGGAAGAGCTCTAAGCAAAGTACCATCGCGGATTCTACAACAGAGTCCGAGTATATTGCAAGAACTGATGCAAAGAAAGGAAGCCGTTTGGATCAAAAAGTTCATTGGTGAGCTTGGTGTAGTTCCTAGCATTGAGAATGGCATTGAGTTGTATTGTGACAACAATGGTGCCATTGCTCGCCTAAGGAACCCGGATCGCATCAAAGGTCTAAACATGTGCTCGGAAATTCCATCTCATTCGAGAAATCGTTGGTAGAGAGGATGTGAAAGTAAGCAAGGTTCATACTGAGGATAACGTAGCAGATCCTCTGACTAAACCGCTTGCTCAACCTAAACATGAGTGTCATACTAGGTCTATGGGGCTTAAGCATATGGGAGAATGGCTTTAGGTTGTTTACTTCATGTTTACAATTGTAAAGACATTTGTTATGCTTTGAAATGTTTATCAATAAAATTTCGTTCTTATTTAATTGTTTGGTTTAGTATTAAATAAAATGTCCAAATAATTTGTGTTTTCAAATAGGATTATCGAAAACGTTTTGATATTGGAACCCTATAAAGTGAACTAAAAATCACAATTTATTTAAAGTCCCTAGTCTAAATCACTAAATTGGACATAAGTGATTTATTTAAAAGACTAGTATATAATTAATTGATAGCGCAGCCTCCATGGGCTATGGAGACATAGAGATGTCTAATTGATTATATGGATGTATAGTTGATACATTAAGACTTGACCTAATTAGATTCTAAAAGTAGAATCGAACTACTATATTTTGTGGATTCGTTAGACATGAATATGTTTTAATAACCACAACATAATTAGTTTAACTTTGACACTGTTAAACGTCGCGCCGTAAAAGGAGGTTATAAAGGCAGTGATCAGGTGGGCTAAGAATTGAGTGGGAGTTATGGTCATACGAGTGGATAAGTCCTCCTATTAAATAGGAATGGTGTCTCGGCCTCTTGATGAGCGAGAACTAGAAAATTGCATGGCCATGCGGAATAGGATTAAAGAGTTAATCCTTATTTGAGCAGATTCGAACTCGGCGATCAAGGAACAAAATTTGAGAATAACATTGTATTATCAAATTTGACATTAAGTGACTTAAGGAATTTAGCATTGTGCTCTTGTCTTCGGACAAGTGGGAGATTGAAGGAATATGTCCTTAGACATCCCGACAATTACTAAATATAAAAGGAATTATTATAGAGATAATTAATTACGTTAGTTTAGTAATCACAATTACTTGCTAGAGAATAAATGTTGGTTAGTAGAACAATATTGATTGTACCTACAACTAAGTTAACCTAATCCTATGAGGTCACACATTGTAGTAACTAATTGAAATAAGGAAACCGGCCAATAGGAGGAATTAGGGTTAGGTTAGGTCTCTCTCTTAATTTATTCTCCTACTATTATAAAAGGTTATAATAGCAGAGAGGAAAAGAACGTTCATTTTGACAAGAACATTCATATTGAAAAGAAAGAGAAAAAACCCTATTTTTCCCTTTGGAAATCCGGCCATCCTCCCTAAAAAAGCAAGAGAGTGAAATCTGTTCATCCTCTTCCGTTCTAGCAAACGTGGGAATTCAATTGGTGCTCGTGGACTAAGTAGAGGGACATCAATTGTTGTTCTTTGATCTCTAGCACTTGCAATCCGGGTGGAAAACACGCTACAAAGGTTGTACATTCTTTTCCTTATAATGTGATTCATATTTATGTTATGCATGCGATCTTGTGATAGATGTTAGGAAATTTGTTTCTTGAAATTCCGTTATATGCATCTATATGTTCCTACACATTGAGGTATAAATGAACATATAATTCTATTAGAGAGTAAAAAAACATTTAGGTATGATAAAAATATTTTAGTCAATTGATTATTATTATGAATCATCGATAAATGAATGAACATTATTTGAGCCATGTATGAACATCATTGAGGCATAAATGAACATCATAGAACCATAAATGAACATCATTATAGGGGAAAATATTGGAAATATAACAAAAATAATAATGAACATATGATCACTCTAAATGAACTTTAGTCAGAGCACTATGAACAACATCTAACCCTGAAATGAACATAAGATTAAGTCTAGTAGTGTTTTAAAATTTATACAGTTCTTTAAAGAACCATGGATAGATGTATGAACATTATTGAATCATGAATGAACATCGTTTAGCCATAAATGAACGTTATTGAGCCATAAATAAACATCATTAAAGGGGAAAACAATTAGAAAATATAACAAAAATAAGAATGAACATATGATCACTCTAAATGAACTTTAATCAGAGCACTATGAACAACAAGGAACCCTATAGTGAACATATGATGACTAATTAAATCTAGTAGTTTTTTATTTATATCGTTCTTTAAAAAGTCATCCATCAAGAATGAACATCATTGGGTCTGGAATGAATATTATTGAGTCGTAAATGAACGTTATTGAGCCATAAATGAACATTAATAAAGGGGAAAACAATTCGGAATATAACAAAAATAAGAATGAACATATGGTAACTCTAAATGAACTTCAATCGGATCACTATGAACAACAACTAATGATGTAGTGAACATATGGTCGTTTTATATAAACTTGAGGAGAGAGAAAATCGGGGAGAGAGAGAGAGAGAGAGAAAAAATTGGGAAATAAATATCTTATAGCAGTGTAATAAAATAAAGTAGAAGAGAGATGGAAAATAAAGAGAGAAAATCAGGAAAGAAGAAAAAAAATTGGGAAATGTATCTTTTAAATAAATATAATAAAAAAACATAGGAGTGATATAGAAAACTAGGAGAGAGAAAATTATTATAGAAGACATAAATCAGAAGAGAGAAAAGAAGAGTGTCATAGTGATAAATGCAAAGTGAATAAAGTAGATAGGAGTGTCAGAGTGTCAAATCGGTTTCCTCAATGTTCATTCATCACCCATGAGTTGTTCATTACCCATATGTTGTTCACTGGGGTCTCCAAATGTTCATTTAGTTCAAGTTCATTTAAGCCACAATCCCATGTGCAATGAAACGTCGTCGTCACTCTTTGTGAGCACCTTCCTCTTGGTACGTACATGTGCGCCTACTAATTTGCAAGTTTCTCATACTTCTTGTAATGCCAGAACAGTAAAGTAGCACTTTGTTGTATTATGATACCCTTCTTTGGCCACTATTGATAGTTTTTTTATGATACTTGATACATAGTAGTTTCTATGGTCTAAAACAAATGGCTTACTAGTGTATATCTCTACTAAGGACGAGAATTTAATGCAATATATTAAGAACAAGATTTTTTTTCTTTTTCCCAGTTATACTTCATATACAGTCACATAATTTTAATTAAGTTGTAGAATATGATTGTTGAGCTTAGCTCGTGATTTATCCGGTAGATAGATGGGTTATTTCTATAAAATTGATAAGCACCATCTAAGATATGAAGGTTGAGTCATTGAAATGGATATTAATGGGAGTCACCACTCACCGAAGGATCAATTCCATTGGTCCCCCGAAAGATTGTTCTTATATATGTTGATCTATCTTCGCCCTCATTCAGAATTGCACGTCTGGTTTGTGTTGGTTTCTTGTTTCTATATATTGCATTGGCTTTCAGCTTAGTCGTTAGTTTGATTGAATTCGGGTGCATCTCTTCTTGATGGATAACTCAAACCTAGGGAATCTATGAAGAATACACTCAAGAAATATGGACAAATTAAATTATCTTTTAAGTTGTTGAAGCTTTTTGCATTGAGCTTAGACTTAGGTGTACCGTGTACCGCAGATCATCATAATGGCTAGCTATTTAAAGGACCAAACATCCATTGCTCATATCAATTACTATCGACCTTGCCCCTTCCCTCACCTAGCTCCGTGAGTTGGCCGACACAAGGACGACATTGCTTTAACTGTTCTTACACAAGATGATGTTGGAGGGCTAGAAGTTAAACGAAAGATGGATGGAGCGTGGATCTCTCGTGGAAATCCGTCCAAAATGCATACATTATTGTCAATGTCGAAGATGTTTTTTTTTTTTTTTTTTTTTTTGGCAACAAGAACAAACAAAGACAAGAAACCGAAAAGAACCCTATGAAGAAATCAAGTCTCCCTTTCTTGCCTTAATGGCTAGGATATGAGCTTGATTCACTTCATGCCTACCTACTTTTATTATTTCAATGTATTGGAAGTTCTTACTTTTCAAAATGATGTCCTGAACTAAACTAGCAATGATGAAAGGAGCTGATCCTCTTAGAAACGACTGTAGGAGCTCGGACGAATCGGTAGCAATGCTAATGGAATTAAAACCAACTGAGTTTGCTTTAATGATACCTTTAAGCAATGCATAAGCCTCAGCTTGAAGAGCATAGGAAGCAAATATCTTTTGACCTCCTTCCAGAACCTTTATCCCAGTGATAAAACCAACCCACCCAATTCCTGCTGAATTCATGAAATTCTTCTTTCCTCCCTTTTTCCAAGCCCCGTCAACCATTATATGGCACATCGACCCATGACAAACACCAAGTTTAAAGCACAGCGAAATGGGGGGGTGACTTGATCTTCTTCTCAGCGCTTGTTGAAAATCATCACCCTTTTACTTCTTTTGATCTTCATCCTTTAAGTGTTGTTGCATTGCAATTAAAATCTCAAAGGGGCTAGGATCGACCTCCTCAAAACTATAGTGTTTCTATGAAGCCAGATTGACCATAGAGTGGCAATAAACTCCTTTCCTCGAGCGGAATTACACCCATCTTCCTTCCAAAAAAATCTTAAGAAGTTCTTATACATTCCTCAAAAGGAATTTGATAATGCTGCTGAGCTCTTATTCCTAGATTTGAACCACTCCAGACTCTTGACGAAATCTGGCAATCTCTGAAGAGATGTTGCTCGAACTCTTCTTCAAGATTGCATAAGTTGCAAAGCGGCTCCACTGGAATACTCCTTATACGAAGATTTAGGTTAAGAGCGAGAGCTTTCTTTAAAAGCCGCCAAAGGAAAAATTTACATTTTGGGCGAATGTCAAAAGCCCAAAGTTTACCCCAGAACTTAGAGTCTTCCATTGAAATACGCATCCCACCAACTTTCATTCGGAGTGCTGCGTAGACCTCCTTGATTCTAATCTCCCCCGTTCCGGGAATCACTCCAAACATAATCGTCTCGTGACTACTTCGAGATGGAATATGAGTCGCTAAAATTCTAACACCGGACTCACGCTTGAACATTTTCCAAATGATGGAAGAGTCCCAAAGATTTTTTATCTTTAAACATCGGATCTTGAACCGACTCGAGAGAGAATGCACCTAATTGTATCCCTTCCTTCACCGCTAACGGCGCTCCGACAACCCATTTATCTTGAAGAATTCTCGGTATGACAACCGAACCCAATTCTTTTTGAAAACCCATCTCTCGCAGTCTTGAACCGCTCTCTACGAGACCTCTAAAGCCCCACGAAGCTCTACCCAACTTGCGATTACTCAACACAAGATCAACAGGGGAACCCTTATATTTAGCGCAAAGAACTTTACTAATCAAGCTCTCTTTATTGTAATGAATTCTGACAGCTTGCTTAAGAAGAAGTGCTTTGTTGAAAAAATGAACATTTCTTATTCCTAGACCTCCTCCTCCCTTAGGGAGCTCAAGAATTTCCTTCCTCTTCCAAAAAATCGGCCTAGCTTCAGAAGACCCTCCCCACAAGAAACGAGCAAACATCGCATTCAGCTTGTCAGCTAAAAGCTTCGGGAATAAGAATATTCCCAGGGTATGCAGACAGAGCAAAGCAAGGATACTATTAATGAAAAGAAGTCTACCAGCATGCGAAAGAGCTAAATTATGCCAGCTGCTAATCCTTTTTTGAACTTTCTCAATAAAGTTGTTAAACTTGGAGGAACTTCTACCATCCACCTCTATATTGCAACCCAGATACTTCCCTATTAAATCTGCAGAGGGAGTTCCAATAATATTACGCAGAAATCCTTTGAGACTGATTGAGATATTTGGGCTAAAGGTGAGGAGATATTTATTGTAATTAATCACTTCCCCCGAGATCCTACTGAACTTGGTTAGAATGTCCTTAATGGCAGAGTAGTAATCAGGCTTGGCTTTAAAGAAAAAAAGAGAGTCATAAGCAAAAAATAGATGTAAAATACTTGGGCCTCCACGAGATAGCGAAATACCCTGCAGCTTTCCCGACTGCTGAGCTCTACAAATCATTCGAGAAAGAATTTCCATAATTAAAATAAAAAGGTATGAGGAAAGCGGATCACCTTGCCTCAAACCTCCAGTGGGTTTGAATTTTCTCAAAGGCTCTCCATTGACTATCACCGCATACGTAACAGTCGTTACGCATTACATAATCCAGTGTCTGCACTTAGGGGAAAAACCCATCTTATCAAGAAGCCATGCCAAAAAATTCCAGTTTACCTTATCATAGGCCTTAAACATGTCGACCTTAAGAGCCGCTAAAGCTTGTCCTCCTTTTGTTTTTTGCCTGATCTTGCACATTAATTCATGAGCAATAAGGCAGTTATCCCCAATTAACCTTCCTAGGACGAAAGCATTCTATAATGGCGAGACAATACTCTTCAAGATCGGCTTTAAATGATTTGTGATGAGCTTTGAGACGATCTTATAGATGACGTTGCACAAACTAATCTAAATTGACTTGCATCCTCTGGTCTCTCTATTTTAGGGATCAGACATATATGAGTGAAATTCCACTCTTTTAGCATGAACCCATGTTCCATGAAATGCTGAATAGCTAAGAAAACATCATTCTCTACTAACGACCAATTCTTCTGATAAAATATGGGGGGAATGCCGTCCGGACCAGGAGCTTTCAAGCCATGCATTTGGAAAACCACCTATTTAATTTCATCCTTTGAAGGAGGCTTTTGCAAATCTTCGAATTGAGACGACGAAATTTGGGGAACAAGGTCTTCAATTTCCAGAAGATCGTTCCAAAACTCTTCATCTTCATTGGATCCTTGAAAAATATTCTGAAAGTAGTCAACCAGCATAGACTTAATCTCTCCTGTTTCCGACTCCCAAATTCCATCCTTATTTTCCAGCATTAGGATCTCGTTTTTTCTTTTTCCTAGATTTGGCTTTCCTAAAAAACCACTTAGAGTTGGTATCCTCTGAAACCAGCCACTTGCTTTTCGCTCGTTGCTGCCAAAATTTGAAAGTGGTGGAGATCTTGTCCATCTGCTCTTTCTTGACTGCATCATCAATCATTCCTAAATCTTCGGAATTCAGACGCAACTGAACATTTTCACATTCCGTCATAGGACCATCCCAGACGATGTTGTGCTTCTTTGTGAAATCTTTGCTCCACTTGAACAAATTGTATCTTATCACTGCACATTTCCTCGCGATCTTATACATGGGGGAACCATTAAACTCTCCATTCCATTGAGTATAGATGAGATCTTTGGCTTCTTTGAAATCAAGACACCAAGCTTCCAATCTAAGCGGAGTAGTATATTACTTTCTTTACAACTTCAGTGAAGTACCTTAGATATTGGAGTAAGTCATTGGAAAATTCGCTTCTGTTAACAGGACCGATAGTTTGTCCTTTAATGGAGCCATGAGGCAAATTGAAGTTTGCATAGAAATTTCTTAATAAATTTAGGTTATGTTTGGAGAAGGAAGTAGGACTTCATATTCAATTTTACACTATGTAGGATCCACTGGTGATGTTGCATTGTCTTTTTGCAGGTTTGGAGCAATGACAAGTATGAGAGTGTGGAGCGAAGGAGATTATCAATTCCATTCTTCTTTACTCCCCTCACACTATGTTATGGTTAAGCCTTTGGACGAGCTGGTTGACACACACAACCCTGCTAAATACAAGGAATATGACTATGGGAATATGCCTAAGTGTCTTGTCTCACGATTTTTTTTTTTTTTCTGACAACGAGAACTCATACATTAATTAAAAGAGGAAGTACAATCTAATGCTAATACAACCAAATCTAAGACAACCAAACGAACCTAAAGAAGCTTTAAGAGCTCTTACAATACATAGAAAACAAAACCAACAAATATACGATAAAGAGTCGCATGTGACGGAGGGCATCGCTGGTCAATGCTAGTGATGGTGGAGGTAAAACTTGGATGGCTAATGACAGTGGTGAGAGAAGCGATTGTCGTTCACGATTCAGATAAAGAACAACCAACGGCGAGCGTCGAACCTCGCCGCATGAGCAATCCCAATAAACCTCTATTGCTTGGGATTATGGGCTCATGATCCTGATAAGAGTCACATTCCTTTGTGACTCAGTACTCTCGCTCGAGAGTATTGCAGGTTTCTCCAATAGAAGGGAGAAACGCTTTTGAGTGGGCGTGCTGAAAACCACCAGATGCAACTGGTGTGCCGCCTTCAGATTTGATTTTATCAAGGCAAGGATCATAAAGATCAATGCCAAGCTAGGGAGAGAGCTAAAAAAAAGTGAGCTCTCGAACACTTCGTCGGTTTGCTAAAGCGGAAAACAAAGATCCCAACCATGAAAAAAACGTGCATCTCCTCGACCACGCACACAATCCACTTGATTCACCCGTATCCACATAACAGATTCCAAAAAAAACCACAAATTCTACTATTATGACTCCCCATGCCTTATCCAACCAAGTGACTCCTAAACTTTTAAGAAACAGACTGAAAAAACTGATAAACATACTGAAAATACTGATAAACAACATTACAATTAACCCACTTAGGGAGACTAACAACCAAGGGGAAGGGGAAAGGGAGGCCCGACTTAAACCAGGGGGGAGGGGATAGGGAGGTCCGACATAGCAAAGGGGGAAGGGGACAGGGGAGGCCCAACAGGAAACAAGGGAAGAGGGGCGGGGATCCCCGACTAGAACAGGGGGAAGGGGAGGGAGGCCCGGATTCGACGAAACGAGGGAACAAAGGGACGGGGGAAGCCCAAACGCTACAGGGGGATTGGTGCGACGAACTAACGAGGGGGAACACCGGCGACGACGACGGGGGGAGGGGGAAAAACCAACGACGGCGTGAGAGGGGGAAACACCAGCGACGACTGGGATGGGGGAACACCAGCTAGCCCAGAACCGTGACCACAAAAGAAAAACTATAAAGGAAGAAGGCGGGGCTCGACTGCCGGCGTGAGGAGCCCGCGGTGGCTCACGCGACAGTCGAGCCCGCTAGGGTTTGGTTGTTGCGGCGAGTGTGTTTTAGGGTTTGGGGGGAGGAGGTTTTAGAGAGAGGTTGGGAAAGTTTGGTTTTGTCTCACGAATTAAGCGAAGCAAGAATAAGCAATATCCCAAGTGTTTTTACTCATTATTAGGACCACATCAGATGCCACTGTACTTTATTTAAGCTGATTTAGGACATAAGATATATATATATATATATATATATATATATATATATATATATATATATATATATATATATATTGCAAATATCATGAGCACAAACTACGAACCTATTTGAGATGGAAATAAACGTTATCATCACTCGTAATACGAAGGTTCATTTTAATAAGGATGTATATTATTCAATTGATTCTGACTTATCTGAACCATTAGAACTTATTTTAACTTTTTCTTCCTAAAATGAGACAAAATAGGTTGAGCAGACCAATACCTACTTTATCACTTTTAAGTTGTAGGTTATGTTTGTTCTACTTACATATGAAAAACAACTTTTGTTAAATTTTAAGAAGTTACAAAATAATTCTCAATAAGTTCAGAGAAGCCAAAATCAATCAGATAAATCACCATGAATTCAAATTTTCCCATTCACTTCCCCCGCCAAATAAGGACCTCCCTTGCCTTCCTTTAAATCGGGATTGCCCTTGAGTCGGTGCCTCGGTGGCCTTCTTTTGCGATCCATCTTTGTATATCTACGCAAATATATTAGCATATACCCAAGATGTGCATGTATATTTATCATATATCCAAGTGTGCTATGTGCATGATACACTTAATACTATTTTTTTGCTCATTTGCTTATTTGGAGCTCTCCCTTTTAAGTATATATTGCTCACTGTCTGGAGGATTTGAAATAAGCAATGAGCAAAAAATTAATAATTCACCCTTATAATAGGAAAAAGTCACCTCTCTTGTCGTTAGTCTACTCCATTGCGGCTTTGCGTACAATCTGGGATTGTCCGAACGCTTAAGAAATCAGTTGCTACGAAATCTTCTAGTTCTCCAAATGAAGAACCCAAATTAATGGCTCCAGGTTCTGTTTATGGAAAATTAAACTATGTCCTACTATTATTGGCTAAATTGTTCATTGGCAAATTTGGTGAATAGCCCACCAATCACCATAGTTGTCCACATCTATATATGCAGTTCAAGGAATTCCACAATGAAGTAACATGATGACTTTATGGGCTCTCCTCTCCTCTGACAGTTAAAGAGTATGCAACTGATGATAACTCATATGCTCTCTAGTAGCATTTCCTGTTCTTGAATTACTCACTACACGGATTCATAAATTCCCAGTTAAAATCTATAATTTTCATTGATGATCTACTAAGAAGCCAGATTTCAATCCACAAAAACATAAAACAAGCACTTGTAAGTAGTAATACTGCCAGTTAGCAAGCTTGGAAATGGGGCAATAGACCATACTCGTATCCAATGATCATAGTCACAGCAAGTTGATGGAATTTGTAAAATCATTTATACTAATTTACTTTTTCAAGTGATAATGCTTATTCACAGCTTCAAGCACTTCAAAAGTAATCTTCAATCCTTTAGGGAACACAGCCATATCACCACTTTCTATTTCGAAAGATTCATCATGTCCATCAACTAAAACCTTGGCTTTACCTTCTAGTAGGTACATTGTCTCCTCCGCTTCAAAAGTCCAAGGAATTATGCTTGGTTGAGAAGTCCACCTATTCACATTTTTGTATTATGTTAGGTACTCACCAATTAAAAGTAGCTTCATGAAAGCATCCGTGAGACCGTGATAGGTACAAGCTATAATTTTCCAAGCTACATATTATTTGTTCTTATATTATGGTAGAATTTTGTATATATGAGAGTATTCAAGTACCAATCTCAGGCAAAAGATGATATCTTATATCCGTAAAGTCTTCTTGCATAAATCAACTAATCGCAACTGTGATGAGTTCTACCAAATATCAGAGTATATTGCTAAGCTTTCAACACTGTCTAATATAAGATATTGCAGTAGCCAGCACCAACTACTATAAATCAATGATTCAACGTTTGGGAAGGTCCAAATGTACACGCCAAAAGATCAGGAGAAGATGTATGCACCAACAGACAGGAAAGATGAAGGTCTTCTTATAGGAGTATCCATTACTTAATTGGATCAATCGAAACTTATTTCTAATCATAGGCAACACAGGGTACAGGCCATGCAATGTCCTTCTGTGATATTCTTGTCCAGTTAACCTCATACACATAAAAAAAATTGAACAGACAACGGGAAAAATTACAGGGCCTTCAAGCCTTGTCAAATAAGCCTTATATGAGCCATGTTTCCTGGTCGGTCCTACCAAAACTAAATTACACAAACTTGGAAAAAAAAACTATCTACAAGGAACAGTTCAGAAATTGCAACTTTACAACCTTAACAACATGTTTGGTTAGTGGTACTAAATTGTGGTAATGGTAATGCTTTTTAGTGTAATGAAACTTGATGTCAAAACATGTGTTTTCCTTCATAAATTTTCATTACCACCCAATACCACATTTCCAAGTGGTAATGGATGGTAATGAAAGATTAGGAAGAAAATAGGTGTTTTGAGATAAACTAGCATTACCACGGATGTTGACATGGGAATGCCTTCGCAACTTTGCACTTTGAAATCATTACCATTACCACCATTTAGTACCGCTAACCAAACAGGTCGTAAGAGGTACAAAATTATTAAGCAAAATATCAATATGCAAGGAAGAAAGCACAAGTAATAAAATCAATTTTTCACTCAAAGCCTCAACAGCGTTGAACAATAAGCTTTGGTTCATTAATATGCCTATATAAGCCACACTGCCAGACTCTTACGGCCATTTAATGGCCAGTAAGTAATAAACAGTTATAATGGTATACAAAATTTATATGTATTTTGTAAAATAAGTCTCACGCCTAGCAGCAATGGAAATTCAACCCCTGAACATGTGATATTCTTGACAAATTTCCATTACCACTTAATACCACCTCTAAAGTGGTAGTGGATGGTAGTGGAAATTTATGAAGAAATAGAGGTATTTGAGGATGGACAAGCATTACCATGGACATTTGGATGATACATTCTTCACAAATGTACCTATAAATTCATTAAGAATGATCATACGTCTGTAACCCATTGTATGCCCCAGAATAGGTCTCATTCTTCTACCCTTTCCCGGGAGTCGATGACTATTCATAGCTATTACAAAGTTCGACCCAATGCTTTATTTCTGTCCTAGTTGTTACCCCAATTTATTTCCGTCTACCAAACAGACTGATAGACTGATGGTGAAAACCTTCTAGCCTTCCAGCAACAACCCCAAAAACCACTGCGCTATCTCGAAGGATTGGGCAAATAATCCAATTTTAGGCACTGAAAAAAATGTAACATAAGGATACAGTATACTATACAATATACCTTTTTACTTGTAGGCAAATTTACCATAAGGGGACAAAGCAACCAAATCTTTGAGATGGGTTTATCCTCTCTCGCAACACCCTCCCTATCCGCCCCCCCATATTTAACTCCCTGAATTAATCACACCTTAACCTATAATTTTTGGTTGCTGAATATGAATCTAATAAAGCTAGTTCATAGCAATTTACATGCAGATTAGCAACTTTAGTTGCAACTTCGTGCTATAAAGAGGCTCCTATAACCAATGCTAGAATATAATGAGCAGAGCAATATAGTCAAGAACAAATTAACTAGACACAAAAATGGTCCCATTTAGCTTTTGGAAAATGGCTAACAATACACAAGTTTCCCATATAGCATTCGCCTATGCTCCCAAGTCCCAAGCATAGATATCAATACATCACCACCCCTTAAGCTTCGGCACTACCTTCAACCTTACAATACTAGCTGGGCTTTGGCACTATAAGCTTGCTATCAACCCATACTCAACCATTTCTACCCAACAACAAAGAGATCAATCTTCCTATGAACATTCAAGCTACTAGACCCCTATGCCACTTCCACCTTTTGGCAACCCATTAGGCCATTTTATTTAATCCAATCATATTATTTCACCCAAGAAACATGGACAATTATCAATCAATTACAAATTAAGCAAATCCCCTCAATTTTAACCAACTTGCATTACACAACAATGCAACCAAATTTGTGGAATTCTAGTTCCAATTTCTAAACAAAGATAACTTCTTTATCAACAACAACAACAACAAAGCCAAAACCTTAATCACATTAAACGAGGTCGGCTACATAAGTCAAGATTTTATCTCCAGATGGCAATTGTAATTTCTTGATCAACAATACTCCAAATTTCTTTTGACTAAAAACTTAGGAAGTGTAACATTTATGTTCCAATTCCCACTACCCCATTCACCTACCTTACATTTGCACCTTAACCCAGAAAAAAAACAACCAAATTCAAGAAACCCCATAATAAAAATCATGAAACAAACCTTAAAAATAAAAAATTATACAAGAAAAAATGTTCTTACTGGGGCCAAGTGGTGACTTGAAGGTCATCAAGCTTAGACTGAGGAGGGTTCTTCTCAATCTTCACTCCATGAATTTCTGAGATAGGCGTGACATTATTTTCTGCTGCTTTTTCCATCGAAGTGATGATTTCCTTTGAATTTTGAGGTTTTGTAAGAAAAACAAAGGATATAATTATAGAAACTAGTAACAACAGAAGAGATGGTAGTAATAAGGGTTTTGAAATCTTCATTGACTTTCCTAAAATAGCATATGCAAGCTGACAGGAATTTTGTTTATATTTATCCTGGTGTATGCCAGCTAGATGATGAAGAAGAATTTTGTTTGTCTGCTGTCTAAATTTTATGCGAGAATTATGGGCCTGGCACCTGGGCCCTGGCTGTTTATTAGTATTGGGTCAATGAAAATACACACTGGACTTTGGATTTAGTGTTGGCCTGACCCGATGCGGATCCAAAATAGTATTCAGTGGATTCGAAAAAATCGCGAAAAGATAAGGAAAAATTGTGCGCCTCACGCACAATCTTTGCGCCAGAATCAAAGCTTGACTAACGGTGTTAGACTTTCGTTAGTCATTAACCCATAATCTCCCCTAAACCCTAATTAACTAACTTCAACTTAAGTAAAACCCTAACCTTAACCCCTAATATAATACCCTAACCCTAACCACCCAACCACTACCCCTCCCCCCACCCATCCCTTCCCTCCACTACCCCACCACCCCCGAAGCCCCCTTCCCCACTGCAGTCACCCCTCCCCTTTCCCCGCCGACCCCCTCTCCCTCCCCTCCCTGCCGTCGCGAACCCCCTCCCTCCCCACCTGCAATCGTGCACGAAGAAAGAAGAAAAACGAAAAAAGAATCGAAACTAGAAAGAAAAGAAGGATGAGCAAGAAAATGGAGAATAGAAGAAAGAAGAAACAAGGGGGGGGAAAGTCGGGTGTTAGGATGCTTCTTTGCGTGCGGGCGGTGTGGTGAGGAGAGCGGATGTCGGCGAAATCAACGGAGGTGAAGCTGCTATGGTGGCATGCGGGCGGATGGTGGCGGACACGGTTGGTGTCGAACGAGAAAGAAGTGAGAGGCCGATGAGAATGGAGTGAGAAGGAGGCTGCGCAGGACGACGGTGGTCGGCAATGTTGGAAAAAACGACGCCAACAAATGGGAGGTGGTCAACCACCGGGAAGCCGATGCGGATGAAGGGAGTGGGACATGAAATGTGAAGAAGGGTGAAGGCGTCGATGGGAAGATTGAAACAGGGAGCTGGTGGAGAACAGTGCTGCGCGGGCCAGGAGGTGGAAATAAGGGATAAAGGTGTTGCTGGGTTGGTGCGCATAGGGAGGCAAAGCAATGATTGGTAGTGGGTATAGATGTCGTCGCTGGGTGGTCGACGTGGTGAGCAGATGGAGACAAGGAGTTGAGGTGGAGAAAGAGGATCGTGGGGGAAGCTGGGTGGTGGTGAAGGGGTGGTGGGGTAGTGGAGGGAAGGGATGGGGTGGGGGAGGGGTTGTGGTTGGGTGGTTAGGGTTAGGTATTATATTAGGGGTTAAGGTTAGGGTTTTACTTAAGTTGAAGTTAGTTAATTAGGGTTTAGGGGAGATTATGGGTTAATGACTAACGAAAGTCTAACACCGTTAGTCAAAAGGGTAGTTTGATGTATTTTTTGAAAAGTGGAGGGTATATGGTGAATTTCAAAAGTTGAAAGGGTATATGGTGCAAAAAAAAATTGTCACGGGTATATGGTTAAAAAACGGATTTTTTTGTCGCATTTGTTGATCAAAAGAGGAATATCGAACAGATTCAGCAGGTTTCCAGTCAAGTGAGACCACGCGTGTCAAATATGCAACAAAGTTTGGCCTGCTATGGAATAAATCATAGTTGAGACCTTTTATGGCAGGACTCTCATAGTTGGGACTAATCTTGTCAAATTTTCCTATAAAATTTAATTTTACAATATTTTAATGTACTTTTTATGGATATTTTATCAAAAAATTATTATTATATTATTAATAGCTATACTTTTTATATATTAGAGAGAATGGTGAGCTGAGAGATGAGATTTGGTGTATTAGAGGAGATGAAGAGACGATAGAATTGAAGAAAAGAGAATGAAGAGGTGAGTGAGAAGGCCAGATGAGAATGGAGTGAGAAGGAGGCTGTGCAGACGACGGTGGTCGACAGTGTTGGAAAAAACTGACGCCAGCAGATGGGTGGTGGTCAACTGCCGGGAAGCTGATGCGGATGAAGGGAGTGGGAGATGAAATGTGAAGAAGGGTGAAGGCATCGAGGGTAAGATTGAAACAGGGAGCTGGTGGAGAATAGTGCTGCGCGGGCCAGGAGGTGGAAATAAGGGATAAAGGTGCTGCTCGGTTGGTGCGAATAAGGAGGCAAAGCAATGATTGGTAGTGGGTATAGATGTCGTCGCTGGGTGGCCGACGTGGTGAGCAGATGGAGACAAGGAGTTGAGGTGGAGAAAGAGGATCGTGGGGGAGGCGGGTGGTAGTGAACGGGTGGTGGGGCAAAGGAGGGAAGGGATGGGGTGGGGGAGGGGTTGTGGTTGGGTGGTTAGAGTTAGGGTTAGGGTTAGGGTTTTACTTAGGTTGAAGTTAGTTAATTAGGGTTTAGGAGAGATTAGGTGTTAATGACTAACGGAAGTCTAACACCGTTAGTCAAAAGGGTAGTTTGATGTATTTTTTGAAAAGTGGAGGATATATGGTAAATTTCAAAAGTTGAAAGGGTATATGGTGAAAAAAAAAATTGTCAGGGGTATATGGTTAAAAAACCGATTTTTTTTGTGGCATTTGTTGATCAAAAGAGGAATATCGAACAGATTCGGCAGGTTACCAGTCAAGTGAGACCACGCGTGTCAAATATGCAACAAAGTTTGGCCTGCTATGGAATAAATCATAGTTGGGACCTTTTATGGCAGGACTTTCATAGTTGGGGACTAATCTTGTCAATTTTTCCTATAAAATTTAATTTTACAATATTTTAATGTACTTTTTATGGATATTATATCAAAAAATTATTATTATATTATTAATAGCTATACTTTTTATATATTAGAGAGAATGGTGAGGTGAGAGATGAGATTTGGTGTATCAGAGGAGATGAAGAGACGATATAATTGAAGAAAAGAGAATGAAGAGGTAAGAAAATTTTGCAAGCTAATTGGCTTAAACTTGAGAATTTCAAATGACATGATTTGATTTGTAATTCCAGATCTCTTATGTAATGTGCACTTTTAAGTTAGAAAATAATTTTGGTCAATTCCAGATTTCAAATTTTTAATCATCCAAATACATTACATATGATTAGAGAGAAGACATAGAGAAACAAAGTTAACAAAAAAGTAAATAACATGTTAGTCACATTTTTTTATTACTTGATCAGCTTTAACCAGGGTTGTTCATGGGTGGTTAACCGTTCCGCAACGACATTTTCGGTTCTGTAACCGAAATTTTCGGTCAACCATTTTTGTTAACCGTAACCGTTAGCGGTTAACCTATTCTTAATTCGTTACGGTTTTCCGGTTACCATTAACCGATACTATAAGTTTTATTAATTCATTTAACTTAATTTATATATACTTCGATTTTCACTGCCAACATAAAGTTATAATTTGATGAAAAGTTCACTGTCAACATTTTGATTATTCAACTTTTTTTTTTTTTGTATTTTGGAGATTGAAGTTGGTGAAAAGTGAGTCAAATTTTGGTTGCTAATTGTAATGGTGTTGCAAGCTTTTGTTTATAACATTTCATTTAAACGTTAAAAGGTCAATTGATATATGAAAACAAATAGAGGTATTGATTTAGTCTGTTAATTCATATCTGGTTCTAACCAAATAATTCAGTTTAATTCAATTCATTTGACTTTCATTAACTTTTCCCTAAATTGATTATGTTCCAACTTTTTCATTTTCAGTTTCTATCTAATGTAGTTGATTAAATTATTAGATTAGCTTAGTTCAGCTGCATTTCTCTTAAGGTTTGACCCATACAATTTAGTTCAACTAATATCAAGTAAAATTTTTATCTTCTGCTTAAATTTATGAATACAATAAAGTTGATTATTATTATTATTATTATTTATTTATTTATTTATCGATTCTCTTCTCTAGTAAAAATACGAAGTTTATCTTAGAATTTGAACTTTTATAATTTGGACTCTAAACCCTAGACCCAGACCTTAGACCCTACACATCATAGACGCTATCGAAAGTCAAGAAATATACATGATACTGAAAATCGGGCAAAAATAAAGGAAATAGGTTAGACCTTAGACCTTGTAGACCCCTAGGGTCCGGGTCTATGGTATGGTTGAACTCGACCCAGACCCTACCCATGCCCATTCGTACTTACAAGTTTAGGGTACCTGAGACAGGCGTGCAAACGTGAAAATTGGTTTAAAAAGTGATCAAAACGTTATTATCTCTTATAAATTTCGGTAATAAATTTTTTATACATTAACATTTCCGATTAAACTTTTAACTTTAGAAATCAATATGCAAAATACTCAGATATGGCAAATATGGCATGACATGAAAATGACAACCCAAATTGACGTGAGCTAGTCAGATATGAACTCAACCCACCTCGAAAATGACTCGATCTGGATCAATGAAAACTATACCGTCAACTATGATTCCCCACTTTAAAGTGAACAAAAATTTAATTTCCCGTTATTTTAATACCCTATAATGTATTTTTATTATGTATTTTTTGTTATTTGTAAATATTGACGTAAAAATATCATATTTTTGTTTTGTATTTTATTTTTTTATTATATATTTAATTCAAATATTATCTAGACTTAAAATAGACCCTTCTTCTTTGCATAGACGCAAAACAAATCCGACCCGAAAAATAAGCAAACCTAAAGTAAATATGACCAAACGACTTGTTTGTCACATACTTCATCCGTTTCATTTTACTTGCTACACTTCTCAATTCACGGACTCCTAGGCAATTTTTGGAGAAGAGAGAGGTAGAGAGTTAAAAGAAAAGAGACCCATGTGAGAGGAGAGAGATAGAGAGAGTTTATTGCCCAAAAAAGATGTGTAGCAAGTAATGTGAAACTTCCCACAATAAAAAGTGTAGCAAGTATTATGAAACGGATGAAGTATAAAAATACCATATGGGACCTATATCCTTCAAAAAGAAATAAATATGAGAGTTGGGACCCTATTTAGTCGATTGTGGTTGGATCAACGCACAACATGCAACTGCAACAAATGCTCAAGCCCAAGCCCAAGCCCAATTAATCACCCTATAGAAATAAATATAAAAATTAATTAAAAAGAAACTATATCTAAGCGTCGTCGTTTATAACTAGGGTTTTGGCTTCCTAGAAGAAAAACCTAGACTTCACAAATATATTCTCACTTCTGCGTTTTGAGCCTCCACCACCAAGAGAGAACACCGCCGCTCGGAAATTCACATCCCATCTGCAAAAATGGTACATCTATCTTCCCTAATTTTTCCTTATTTCGTAATAAATAACAACATAATTATTTTGATTTTGAACTAATTTATCTGCTTCATTGATTCATTGGGGTTTAATTTTTTTTTTTTTTTAAATGAATAGTCTTTGGTGGCAAATGAAGAGTTTCAACACATTTTGCGTTTGTTGAACACAAACGTTGATGGGAAACAGAAGATCATGTTTGCCATGACTTCAATCAAGGGTATTGGTCGTCGTTACGCCAATATTTGCTGCAAGAAGGCTGACATTGATATGAACAAAAGGTATAATTTTTATTGGTTTTTTTTTTCTGGGTTAATGAACAAAAGGTATAATTTTTCTTTTCTGGGTTAATGAAGTTAAGGTATAATTTTTCTGGGTTTTAATTTTTTTTTTCTGGGTTTATGAACGAAAGTTATAGGGTTTTAATTTTTTTCTTCTGGGTTATCTAAATTATTAAAAAGGAATTAGCTTTATGCTAATTTATATGAATGAATGATATGAACTTAGTTGACGTTTTTTTTAGATTTATGGGTATGTGATTATATTGGGTAATTGTTTATATTGTATATGCTCGTTTCTTTGTTTTAGTTTTCTGGGTTGCTGTGAAATTAAGAAGGAATTAGTAGTATGAGATAAAGTTTTTAGTTTAGGGTTTTGGATTTTTGTAGTTTAATTAATTTAGTATGGTACTTTTGATAGTTAGGTCGGAGATTTGAAATTTTGGAACATTTTGTGTGGAACTTATATCTTTAGTTGTGCCGCTTTATTAGGATTGTTTGTAATTTGATTATTTAGGATGTGTACAGAAGAAATCAGTGAAGGTTGAATGTGATGTTGGTTTATGGAGCTGTGTCTGCTGTAATATCTGGTTCTGATTAGTATTTTAGCGTCTTTTGGTTCGATATTAGAGTATCGAGACTGGTTAATATCATCGAGTGCTGTGTATCTGCTATAGTGTTGTATGTTGTTAGAGATTGACACCTCATAGTGTGAATATTCAATGCGTATTCGACTGCAGTTCTTCATTTGTATTTCTATTGTTATGTTGTTAGTTTAGTAGGCTATGGAACTATTTCGCATTCAATATTGATCCAAAATTGTAAACGCTGTGGTTGCAAATTCGCATTTTGTAGGAGTTCTTTCAGTTTATGAATTTGGTTTTCCATCAGGCCATCCATTATCCTTGGATATTGACAACTAAAGCACTTGGCACATTTTTTGCCATTGCTTTAATCTCCTACTTCTCATGCTTGTGTCCGGACATGTTAACTTCTGATATCGATTCTATGTATTGCTCTAGAATATTAACTTTATGGGTCCCAGTTATTACATGAAGAAAATCTCAAGTGTGTAATCTTTTCTCCAGGGCTGGTGAGCTTACTGCTGCAGAGCTCGACAATTTGATGACAGTTGTCGCAAACCCTAGGCAATTCAAAGTCCCAGACTGGTTTCTTAACAGGCAGAAGGATTACAAGGATGGCAGATTCAGTCAGGTTGTTTCTAACCAACTTGACATGAAACTCAGGGATGACCTTGAGCGTCTGAAGAAGATCAGGTGTGTTTTCACTTGTGCTGTATGAGACCCTAGCTGTGTCATGCTACCTTAAAAAAATAGCAACATTTTGAGTTTCGAGGTCAAAGTAAAATAAGATTTCATTATTTACACCATATAGTATACATAAGAACATAGTTAAGTGGGATGTTTTATAATTTCATCTTGATGTTTATTTCTAACATGACAACTTTATAACTTAATATCTCATACATAATTAAGTATTTAAATGGTCATAGTACCTCAATAGAGACTTTAAGAATCTTAGTGTTGCAACATATGTGAAACGGAGAGAGGGCTCAAATCTGCCAAAGGTGTTTAGCATTTTGACTATATATTGTGAATCACTTGCTGAGACACAGTAGCATCAAACACATTTTAACCTTTTTCTAGCTCAAACACATTTAATCTTCTTCTAGCTCAAACACATTTAATCTTCTTCTAGCTTAAACTGCTTTCTGTTTCTGCCTTTTGGTTTAATTGTTGAACGTTATCTGATTTGCTTACATGAGTTGATGACTGCTCTCGTTACAGAAACCACCGTGGACTACGTCACTACTGGGGTCTGAGAGTTCGTGGACAGCACACCAAGACTACCGGACGTAGGGGAAAGACTGTTGGTGTCTCAAAGAAGCGTTAAGGAATTATGGATCTTTTACTACAAATTATCATGTCTTCTTTTGTTTTTTTTATCAAAACCTAGTCTGAGAATGATACAAGTAATGCTGTTTTGGCCAATTGAGGCAGTTGATGTTATTTTTGTAGCTCAGAGCTTCCAACTCTTGATGCTTTAGTTGAGAGAAGGTATGCTTGTAGACTTTGCGTTAGAAGTGAGTAAAATACTTCGTCGTTCATCGTGCGGCTTTATTTGAACTTTGAAGTCATGAATCTATTCTCTTTGTTTAAGTCTATTCCTCTTTGATAATTAGATTCCATTTGGAATGTAGCCATTGATCAGTACATGGTAATATAATTATAACCTGTCTGTGATTTTCTTTATGAATTATTTTCCACTGAAATTCCACATCTAATTGTCTAAACTCGAAGTGGTGATGAATAATTTTTTCATTGTTCTTTTTTGAATTTTGTGTCCATTTAGTATTACATCTAAAGCGGTATTGGATTCCCTAAAAAAAAAAAAAGCAGTATTGGATGATAATGCAAATTTATGGAGAAAGTTTACCCCTTGTTCTCTCTTTTACTACGTTAACTAGTATTTTGTTTGATTTCGGTTCAATAGCGGTTATACCATTTATTTGGTTCCAACTTACTATCCGCATTTTAAAGCACATACTTTTTCCGTTTTAAAATGCTTGATTGATTTTTCCACCATTCATACTCTCTTTTGACTATTGTTTGTGAACTTTATACAAAGAATAATATACTCATTTAAGATCTTGTTAGACTCGTCTCAACATATATTTCAAAATATTAACTTTTTATAATCTTAATTTTAGGGAGTTTATTAATTGCTAAAAATATGCATTGACAAGCGTGTTAAGAAAAGTTTGTTAAGTATTTTGAAACGAAAGGAGTATATAACTTTATATACTCAACTTAATAACCACTTCTTTTTCAATTAATAAGTAGGAAAAACAACTATAATACTAATATAGAAGTATGTTGTACATTTTGAATTTAACTACAATTTCTTTAAAGAAGAAACTTTGTCAAAATTCACATTTAATATGTTTTGGGAAACCATCTTCTATAATTCTTTTGGCACTAAACCACATTCGATCATTTCTCTGAAGCCATCCCTTGTCGAAATTCGTCCTATTGACGAAGAACCTTGAACGTCGACCACAACGTGTAAAGCACATGACCTAACTAGAACCGCTTTTCTTACTTATTCCTTCCATTACCCACTGTTTACCCCATTTTGAGAACCAGTTGTGAGGATTTTGCTACTAATTTGAAGGTTGTTTAAAGGTTTTTAATGAAGAAGAGAGCTCCTAGATTTCTCAAGTGAATATTTTTCCCACAAAAATTTAAGACTTAATCCTAATTCTCCATTTTGTCCTATCCTTGTAAAGCCGAAGAATTTCTCTCGCTTCTAATTTAACTAAAAGGAACTGAAAATAAGAAACTAACGATGAATTTATCATTCAATTAAAGGTCTTTTCACCATATACACCTGACAATTTTTTTTTTTTGCATCATATACCATTTCAACTTTTGAAATTCACCATATACCCCCCACTTTTGAAAAAACACACCCACTTACCCTTAATAACTAATGGAGTTAAACTCCGTTAGTCATTAACCCCTAGTCCCTCCTCTAACCCTAATTAACTAACCTAAATATACTCCTAATAACCCTAACTCTAACCACCCAACCACCACCCCCTCCCCCCCCCACCCCCTTCCCTCCACCGCCCCACCCCCCTCATTACCACCCCCTCACCACCACCACCCCGTAGCCCCTCCTCCCTACCCGAGCCGCCCGTCCCCTTCCCACGCTATCGCGAACCCCCCCAACCTGCAGTCGTGCACGAAGAAAGAAGAAAAACGAAAAAGAATCGAAACTAGAAAGAAACGATGAATGAGCAAGAAAATGGAGAATAGAAGAAAGAATAAACGGGGAAGGGAAAGTTGGGTGTTAGGGTGGTTCTGCGCGTCTTTGGGAGGTGTGGTGAGGAGAGCGGATGCCTGGTGAAATAAACGGAGGCGAAATAAACAGAGGAGTAGTGTTGGAAAAACTAACGCCAAGAAAATGGGAGGTGGTCGGCCGTCGGGAAGCTAATGCGGATGAAGGGAATGGGAGATGAAATGTGAAGAAGGGTGAAGGCGTCGAGGGGAAGATTGAAACAAGGAGCTGGTGGAGGAAACAGTCTTTGCGCGGGCCGAAGATGGAAATAAGGGATAAAGATGCTTTGTTGGGTTGGTGCGAATAGGGAGGCAAAGTAATGATTGGTGGTGGGTATAAATGTCGTCGTTGGGTGGCCGGCGTGGTGAGCAGAGATGGAGACAAGGAGTTGGGGTGGAGAAAGAGGATCGTGGGGGAGCTGGGTGGTGGTGGGGCAAGTGGAGGGAAGGGATGGGGTGGGGGAGGGTGGTGGTTGGGTGGTTAGGGTTAGGGTATTAGATTAGGGGTTAGGTTTAGGGTTTGGCTTAGGTTTAGGTTAGTTAATTAGGGTTTAGGGGGATTAGGGGTTAATGACTAACGGAAGTCTAACACCGTTAGTCAAAAGGGTAGTTTGATGTATTTTTTGAGAAGTGGAGAGTATATGGTGAATTTCAAAAGTTGAAAGGGTATATGGTGCAAAAAAAATTTTGTCAGGGGTATATGGTGAAAAAATCGTTGAATTAATGAGGGGTACAATAAAGATAAAATAAAAAATTCAACGGTTTTCACTATATACCCTCGACAAATCACGAAATTCACCATGTACCCTCAATGTTTCAGATATTCACCATATATCGCTGAGTTTCCAGAAACGTTCACCAAATACCCTTTTTTCTAACGGACGTTAACTTACCGTTAGCGTTATTTACAATTTTGCCATTATTAACCCATAACCCTAACCCCTAAAACCCTACCCTAACCCCTAACCCCTAACCCCTAACCCCTAACCCCTAACCCTAGCCCTAACAATGAACTTATTTCATAATTTGTCGGGGGTATTTAGTGAATTAATGAGGGGTACAATATAGATAATAAATAAAAAATTCAATGCTACAACCTTGAAAGAAAAAACACCAGCAGGGGTAAGAAAAAAATGCAAAAACAAATATAGGGCACGCTCTAAAAAAACCCTATTATTGTTAAATAAGTAAAACACTTCTATAAAAAAACACTTAAAAGAAAGAAGTGTTTCGTTTGTTTTAGAACGGAGTTTTGAGAAGGGTAGTACTGGAAGAAAAAAGAAAGAAAAAACACAAAAAAGAAGAAGTTTGTAACCCTAACTCTCCAAATTTCCATCTCTCTGTACCAATTACCGATTTTGTTCCAGTTTTCTTTTCTATATAAAATTTTCGATTTCCAGCATCAACTCAAGGTACTTGTCGAGGAAAGAAATTGAAGGATTTTTTCGACGATTCCAAAAAATTGAAGGTTTGTTTAGGACTAATTTTACTATATATTGTAAGTTATAAGATTCAAAGTTTGTATTTTTATGATTAATTTTTTGAGTTAGAATTTTTCATTTCAATGCAGTAGTATGCGATGCTCGCTCAAATAAATAAATAAAAAATCCAGATTTTGGGGTTGAGTTAAACCCACTGAATCCCTCCTGTATACGCCACTGCTCGTATCTTTGTTATCATCTTGCATCTGGGCTATGTTTATAGTGAGAAAGATAAAGACAGTTGGGGGTGTAAGAGTTATGTAACTTAAAATATTGGAAGAAATGTTAGCTGAGTGGGGTTGTAATTTCTCTTGTATTGTGTATATGCATTTGAAGGAATTGATAACAATTCATAATGTCATGAAATTTACTCAACTGTATCCAGATACCGCTGTGATATGTTACTATTTACATATCGCCATGATTATTTAGGACAACCTGTTAAGTGTAGGGGGTATTGCTGTGTGCTCGATTTTTCTATATGTTAATTGACTCTTTCTGGATTGCTTTATTTTCTTTCTTGTATCCATTTCATTGTTCTCTTCGTGTACGTCATTGGTTTGTGTATGTTTGAAGCTATTCTAAAATGAAGTATGATGCAGGATTTGTGATCCAAATTTGTCTGTTATAACCTATGGGAGGACATAAGCATCCCAGGAAGCAGAAGAACTACCGCTCCCACCGAGATCAATCTAGCTCCAGCTATGACCCATGTGTGGAGGGCAGGTCTCTCCCATCGGAATATGATATTAACGAAGAGAGTGAACCTAGTCCTAAAGTCCAGCTTGCTATGTGGGATTTTGGACAATGTGATGCAAAAAGGTGTACAGGAAGAAAACTAGCTAGATTTAACTTGTTAAAAGAATTGCGTGTCACTGCTGGGTTTGGGGGTATTGTATTGAGCCCTGTTGGGACTCGATGTGTCTCAAGAGAAGACTATCCTTTGATCAAGCAGCGGGGATTGGCTGTAGTGGACTGTTCGTGGGCTCGATTGACTGATGTTCCGTTTGTGAAACTTCGCTGTACTGCTCCTCGGTTGTTACCATGGTTAGTGGCGGCAAATCCGGTGAATTATGGTAGGCCATGTGAACTATCTTGTGTAGAAGCATTAGCTGCGGCTTTGTTGATTTGTGGTGAAGAGGAAACAGCTCATTTGTTGCTTGGGAAGTTCAAGTGGGGGCATGCTTTTTTGTCACTTAACAAAGATATCCTTAAAGTGTATTCTGAGTGTAAAGATAGTGCTGAGATAATTTCAGCTCAGAATGCCTGGTTATCTAAAGAAAAAAACCCACAGCCCTCCAGTGTCCTGCAAGATCATGAAGAAGAAAAGCATGAGGAATTGAGTGATGAAGAGGCCGATTCCTGTGATTCCGATGATGGGCTTCCGCCATTGGAAAGGAATCTAAATCATCTCAAGTTAGAGGAGAGTGAAGAGGAAAGTGAATCAGAGGAGATCCAAGAGTAAGGTAGATAGGATTGCTACCATTTTTCCCGGTTATTGAAGGTCAAGTCATCAACCACTAATTATAGCTTGTCTGGAACATCCCATTGCTGTAGCCTACAGGTGAATAGATCACAATGCGAGTGTCAGGGAGAAATATGAATTCGGTAATTTTGTAAGTTTGATGAAGTGGCAAATGAGGATTACATGTTTTAGAATCGAGTCAGCGTGTATGCTTAACTTCAGTACTTTTTCGTTTGAGGAATAAAAAATGAGAACAGCTGGTATTCTCTCGCATTTGAATCCCAGTTTGAAGAGTTCTGTATGTAGCAATACTGTAGTTAATATTGCTTATTAATGGAGGAGTAAGAAATATTTATCACAGATACATCAGATGTAAGGATAAAAACCAGGCTAAGCTGATAAGAAATGTGAAATTAGTCTTTTACCAGAAGTGTAAAACTGTGTACCAAGGAATCAGAGGATCAGTTGAAGGGCTGTTCTTTTATTTCATCGAAGATTCGAATATATATAGATAAGCAATTCAGAATTGAAATGAAAAATTAAATGGCAGCAGTAATCCCTGACTTTTGAATTGGCAACCATGATGCATAAACACCATAAATTACAGCTTCTCCAAATTCGACTCTATATGTATCAGACTATCAGTCATGAGGATACATTCACATGAGGCCAACATATGCTTTATGGATGACGGTAAAATCTAGATTAGATGCTGACTCTGCTATACCAGATCAACAACTTTGTCTTAGGACGATCACAGCCCGATATGTCCCACAAAAAGTCACCTGGAGCTACTCTGAAAGAGAATTGGATTCATGTGCACAGCTGGAAACCATCCGGGCACTCTCAAGTTGTCCAATCATAGTCTAAAACCTCTAGATACTGTCACATTTTTTGCAGTAAACCGCCTTATAAACTCACATTTGTGAACTGAATAACATTACAGCAGCAAGAAACAGCAACCATGGTGATATTTTACATAAATTCTGGCCACTAATGTTGGATACAAGGCTGTCTCAAAAAATTTAGTGGCCCTGTACTGAAGCTGATAATTGGTCCACTGTACAAGCTATGCTTATTGTCTAACAAAATGCACAATGAACATTGAGCATGCATAGCTGTCGACCTGTCGTGAGAGTCAGAATCGACCAGTTTATGAATATTTGGCAAGTTTTGGTCCAAAATGACGTGCCAACAGTCCATAAACTGTGTTGGGGTGTTGGTGTGCAACGTGGATAGTATAGGAACAATATAGCTCTTGTGACTTTGGCTTTGGTTCGTTGTTTGAGCAAGTTGAACTACTGTATCTGCAACAACTGTCCATTTCAATTGGTGGCAAAGCATTCGGATCCTGGTTGTGGAAAGCCTCAGGAGCTCTTTGATACCTAGATCTCAGCAATAATTTTTGTCCGACTTCTGTAGCTGAGGATCCTTGTGCATTATATATCATCAACATCTTGCTGTAACATCATGCTTCTTTTTAGTATCTGCAGCTGGTGTCTTACTTCTTCAATCCTCGGGTGTGACTGATCACCTGATGAGAAAACTTCCAAGCTTTTCACAGTCTCGACCCAGCTCAATCCTGGATCCTTTTCCAAATTAAGTCCTCTTACTCTTTTCCTTACCTCCATGACACCATCCCAACTCCCAACAGAAGCATAGAGATTTGAAAGTAAAGTGTGAGTTGCACTATCTTGTGCATTAAGTTGTAGAATTTTCGCCGCAGCGTGAAGTCCCATAGACAAATTTTTGTTAGAAACAGCTGAACTCAACACAGTTCTCCATAATGCAAGATGGTTCTTACTAAAATCTGACTCTAGAATAATTTCCACTGCCTCTTCTAGCAGCCCTGCTCGACTGAGCAAACTTACCATGCAAGCGTAATGCTTAAGCCCAGGAGAAAGCCCCTTTTCCTTCATGTAATTCCACAAGTCCTTCCCGCTATCGACTAGACCACAATGGCTGCAAGCAGAGAGTAGTGAAATAAATGTCACTTGATCTGGTTCCAGACCACGAACTAGAAACTCATCAAACAGTCTTATTGCATCCTCAGCCTTTCCATGGTGACTGTAGCTGCCTATCATTGAGTTCCAACACTTCAAGTCAGGGCTATCAATCTCATTAAAAATTGACTTGGTAGCTTGCAGGTCACCATTTTTGGCATATGCGTTGATAAGACTTCCACATACTGAGATCTGAGAATCACACCCAGCTTTTATGGCCACAGAATGAAGCATTTCACCTTGTTTCAAAGTTGCAAGATCAGCACATGCACTCAAAGCACTACTCAAAGCAAAGTCATCAATTTTATGACCTCCTTTCCACATATCATAGAAGAACTTCATTGCTTTCTCGCTATCTTCCACTTTACAATAACCAGAGATCATTTCAGTCCACAGAACCACGTCTTTCTTCGGGATAGAGTGGAAAACACCTTCAGCAGATTCGGTTTTTCCATGCCCAAAATACATGGCAATCAATGGACTCGCAACATATACACTTTTATCCAATCCAGATACTATGACCTGTGCATGTAAGGGTTCTCCATAGTACGAAGTTGAGTCTCCTTGAATAGCAGAGATCAAAGCTGCAAAAGTGTATTCATCTGCTTTATGAGCAGCACAATGTTGCAGTTGGACATATAGATCCACAGCTTTCTCCCCTTCTCCTTTCTCTGCATATCCTGCCATCATCGAGTTCCATGACACAAGATCCGGACTCTGAATTTCTTCAAATACACGAAATGCAGATTGGGTGTCACCACAGCTAGAGTACATGTCAATCAATGCATTCTGCAATGGCAAATCGAGGAACATACCAGTCGAAATAACTTGTGCATGAGCAAGTCGGCCATAAGAATAATCGCTCAATCTTGCACAAGCATTCAGTACCATTGAATATGTAAATTCTGTTGGTGTTGCACCACTACTCAACATCTTTCTGAATAGACATAGGCCTTCTGTCATTTTATTATTTTTCACATACCCTGATATAATACAATTCCAGGAGTACTCATCTTTAACAACAACATTTCCAAATACTTCAATAACAGAAGTAAGATCACCAAAAGTAGAGAAGAAACAAATCAAAGCAGTTTGAACCTGCACATCAAACAATTGACCAGACTTGATAATTAAGCAATGAAGAGCCAATCCCTGAAACCGATCTCGAGCAACAGAAGCTGACTGCAATAGGCATATAAAAGTTGCCCCATTTGGTGTAAAACATTGGTACCTCATCTGGGAAAACAATTTAAAAGCATATGAGGTAGAATCAGAACAACGGGCAATCGCCGAAATGATAGAATTATAAGAAATGAAGTTTCTTTCAGGCATTTTGTCGAACACAAGGTGGGCATTGATGACCGAACCACATTTCGAATACATAGAGAGGATGTTATTATGGAGGAATGGCTTCTGGTAAGTGAAAGGTGTGGATGAAGTTAAGATGAGGGCATGGAGTTTCTGGGCTTTCTTAAGTGAAGTTATGGAGGTGCATTTTTGCAGGAGAGAAATAGTAAAAGAAGCAGCTTCATTCATATGTAAATGCCTTCAACAAAAACTAGACTTCGATTTAATTTTTCCCACCAAAAACTGTTATATGAAGGGGGTTCAAAGGAAATTTAACGGTTTTATAAACAATGATGGGTCTTTGACTCTTTGGTAGTTGAGAAATGAGATGGGATATGAGAATTATATTCTTTTTTTTTTTTTTTTTATTAGGAGACAAATCTATCCATGTTTTGTAAATTTTTTTTTTTTTTTTTTAGGATCGCCCCCCCTCCTGGGGGTTTTGCCCTTTATCTTCTGAGAATTAACTCCTATCCTTGAGAATTATATTCAAATACCCACAAAATCCATGTTTTGTAAAGAGTTTTTATGTGGAAAAATTGATTATAATAATCCAACCTTTAGTTGGTTCACTGAATTTAATTTCACCTTTTGATTATTTTAGAATAATCCCAATTTTGGGGAATAGCTTCTCAAAATAATACGATCTCTTATACCTAAAACACTAAGGGTAAGAAATATAAAAACTCGGATTATTTTAAAAAGCTACGCTCAAAAGTTGGGTTTAATAAAAAATAATCGATAGATGGGATTAATATTTTCTTTTATTTTTGTAAAATTTTGATTTATTTTCAATTACCTATCAAATAAGGGATACCAATTTCCATCCTAATTAATCCGTAAATTCACATCTCTCGCACTGTACCAAATATTCCTTGAGAACATATGAAATCGGACATATGTGCAAACTATTATTGTGATATTATCATATAGAGTTATTTATTTAGTAATTTTTCAAGGTATTGTGTTTATCACTCTAGGCTACTTTCAAAGTTCATGTGCTTCATAAATTTTTCTTTGTAACAAAAAATGTTAAAACAAAAAAAGAAGTATAAATGAGAGAAAAGGAGAAGAAAAAAGTGTGAAATTAAAAATAATGTGCGTGTCTTTTCTACTGATGGGAAGGATAAAGAGCGAAGAAGTTTTTTTTTTTTTTTTGGGCCCAACTAAGGACCCCATGGTAAAATGAAGGACCCTGCCAGACCGGAATCTCTCGTAGGTTAACCCGGTCTGGGTTTGCAAGCAGACACTTTGAAAGTGGGGGGTGGTATGGGGAATCCCTCTCCCAAAGTGCTCCTAGTGAGAATCGAAACCCCAACCTTGAAGTTGGAAAGTTCTTTCCTTACCACTAGCCCAAACTTACTTGGTAAGAGCAAATAAGTACTTGTATCATGAGTTTAGAGGACAATTTTATGTATATGAAACTGAAAATATAGAGCCCCAACTACTTTTCTCTCTTTAATTTTTTTTTTTTTTTTTGATTAGGACAATAATCTTATGTATATGAAACTGAAAATATAGAAGCCCCAACACTTAACTTACTCCTCTCATTATTAAGTTATAACTAAAATATTAGCTATCTATCTAAACTTTTCAATTCATATCAATGGATACACCATAAACCCAATAACTTGATACTATCTGTTTCTTTTTGACCACTTGTATTAGCTATTTTTACTAACAACATGCACCAATAATAAATCGAGGGAAAAACGACGGATGAAATTTAACTTTGAATTGGAGTTACAAAGTTGAAAAAGGACTGTCTTTTTATTATTCATGCAATTTGTAACAAACTCTGCAGACTCGGAGGAAGTACATCATTTTAAGCAATTAATGTCCTTATTTTTCATGCCAAGTTCAGTGAGCCATAAACCCAGTATGCCAAATTCAGTTACTAGCAAGTAGCAACAACAACAAAAGCTTTCAGAAGTAACCAACCGTCTAGATCTCAGAATTTCTTACAACTGAAAAAAAAAAAACAAATTTAGCAGCTGTATTTACAATTTTGTAATACCACTTAATTTTACATAGCCCATGTTCTCCCAAGAGATAGGGGAGAGGAAAAGCATCACTTACCAAAAAAGATATGTTTACATCATTTTTGAAACAAGCAAGAGTATATCTATGTATTTTTCCGAGAATGGCGCGTATTGTGGTACATAATACATTTGCCTAAATATTTCTCAAACTTGGAAAGGCACTGGCTGTCTTCTAGGCCATGATAAGATTTTCTGGAAATATTTGGCTGGGACAACACCATCAAAGCCTTCTGTCAGTATTACCTCATTTTCCGATTTGTAAAACTTCATCCCATCTGCCAAGGTAATAGATTTTATGGGAAAAACAATCTTTTAGACATGATCGTGGTTCATCTGAATGTAATCTGCTATGAGCGGCATCCTATCAAGAAAAATAAAGGTCTAAACATCTGCAAGTTTACCTTCCATAGCTTTTTTCGTATCCAGGAAGATTAGCATATTAACATCAGCCCTCATACCTGGAACGACTCGGATACATCATTAAATAGTCACGAAAAATAATACCAGAATTTCTAAAACATAACCATTGATCATTTTGTAAATTAGTTTTCTTTTTGAAACTTCTTTCGTGTTCAATTATCAGGGATAACCCTGTGCTCAAAACTCAGAAAATATGGTGAGAGAATATGGGAAGATGGATCAAGAAACGACACTATGCACATACTTGCAAATGCTAAAAGATCAAAATGAAATAGCTTCGCACAAAAAAAAATGTTCGAGAGAACACTCATCAAACATACCACTTATAACTTCTCCATCTGATGGCAAGCCTGGTGAAAAGTGAATGTGCAACCGACTCATTTGCTTGAGACCGGATGCGAGAATAGATTCAAGATGCCTCTTATATGTGCCATGAACGCAAACTAAACATTAAGGAGATTCCTAAAGTTAGCTTCTCAACAATTCCAAAAAGCAATATGGAGATATGATACTTTAGCAATATGCATACCAGGGATCTCTTCCGCAGAATGGATTGGCTTCAATAAACTCTCGGACTCTACAGACTGGAGATCAAGCAAGAAAAATAATTGGTGTACGGTCAGCAGTCAAGGAAAAGAATTCCAAAAGTAACATGAAAAGTAATGAAAAAGACAACAGCATTCGCACTAGGCTGCTCAAAAGACTCCTTTCCAAAAACATCCTGAATGCCAAGCCTAATGCCTGCGTGGTGTTATACTCTTGAAACAAATTTCGGCTGGCAATACATGAAAGTCTAATTTCATAGGAACTAGTTTACCTTGTTTTGCTTGGGGCCAAACTAACTTCCTATATATGTTGTAACGAGTTACACGACTGTTTAACTAATGAGATCCTAGGAAAGGAATAGGCAATGATACCCCTATCTTTGCCGGGTTATCTTTTGAATCCATTTACCCTTTTTCCTTTTCAGAAATCCCTCACTAGTCAAAACTTCTAATCCTCAAACACAAAGAGGAGCTCCTTTGGCTTCACCCACTGGCCAAATGTGCTCAAGTGGACCACTTCACCAGAAGCTACAGTTCTCACACGGTCACACCTACTTCATCTGCAATCCACTGTCTTCCCTCACTCCAACTGCCAGTTCTTTCCAGTGTATCCCCCATGATCTGCTGACAAATCTTCACTGTAAAGTCTAAGCAGCAAAATAAGAGTTCAGCATCACATGCTAAATCAGCCTCCAATGGCATTTCCACCACAACTACCATACAAGACATATATGTAACAGAAAGACGGCAGATTAAGCAAAGTTATGAGTGCACTATCACAGTGGTAGACATTACATGGTTGACTTTGACCACCAAGACTCTAGATGCAGAGCCTTCATGGTCAAATTCGACCATCAAAAAGCCACCAGAATTAGTGAGGCAAAGGGTTACGACTTCTGCACTACTAAGGACATCAACTGCGAACCACAAGAAGATGGAAGTTGTTAGGGTGGAGAGTCCGGGAGTGGGAACTGGAAAGGGGGGGGGAGATAGGACAAAGTTGGTCGGTGAATGGAAGTATTAGGGGTGAGGGGATGTGAAGACTGAAGAGACAGCGAGAAAGTACAGGTTGACAATAAAGATGAGATTGCAGTGGCCGTTCATGAGAAGAAGCCATGGTTACAGCAAGGGTGGTGCGAATGGAGAGAAGCTTCTGGATAGGGTTTTTGAGATACTATTCCTCAGTTAAACCAAAACCACAGCAAATTAGATGTCACCTAAGTCCTCTTTCAGACCAAATGAAAGGGGTAATTAAAGAGTTTCCTTTCCCTTCATTCTCTGTGGTCTCCAATTTGAATCAAACCACCCCTAATATATATTCTCTACTTCTAAAAATCACAAAGTTAAATATACATGAGGTACCCTTTTCCCTCATTTTATGGAGGATTAGTAGAACATACCACAAAAGGAGACAAATGATATTAAACTCAGGCAGACAAGTTTATGCGGCTTTGCGTTCCTTTTCATACTTTCATTAACACTCTGGAATGAATACGTCAAAACCAAAATTGTTCCAGTATATCCTTCGTTTTTAAACATACAACACTTGGATTGGGCACAGACCACACAACCCAAGGAAGGAGGAAAGAGAAGGTTTCACTCACCCAGATAAACCTACCTGCTAGCCCCCAAGCAAGCCCCTCCAAGCCACTCTACCCTAACCCCCACCATCTGAATCCGACACTCCTCTTTCTACTGTTCCTTCTGCCCCTTACCGACTGCACCAAACCATTCGAATTTCTGACTGCCCCAGTTCTGGCACCATATTGCACTACCCTTCCCCTTTCTAGGTCGCTACTCGCCTTCCCTTTTCCCAACTGTCAATGAAGAAGAAAAAGAAGGGGGAGAGATGATTTGTATAGTGTCAGTTTAGCGAGTATTTAGTTGAGTATTACTTGAACAGTACGATTCCATATATAGATTTGTTTTGAAGGAAGTAAAAGTGAGGAAGACTTGACTTCATTCTGTCCTTTTTACTATTTTACATATCAAATTTCTTTAAGGGGAAATGTTCATTTACGCCTTTATTGTATAGCCTCCTTTACAACTCATGAAATTCACCAGTGTTTACCATATAAGTCAAGCATATTCCAATAAGCTTTTGATGCTGTACTAAAAGTAAATCTAGCAATCTACTTGTTTCGCAATCTAGGTACTCTTCCTTAGTCCATAGCATTGGGAACACCACGATATGTAACTCGACATTAACTCATGGAAAAAGCTTTTCTAGCAAGATAATTAATAATTTACATTAATACATGATAGTTTTACTGCAGAGATACCTCACCTTTACAGAATGGCCTTGGTTTGCACGTATCCAAAGTTCTCCATCCTCCTCCAAAAGGCCAAGCCTTTGCTTGTTGTCTATCCTAACAGCCTGAGAATTGTACAGATCACTGTCAAAGTTTTTTGAGAACAACAGAATCAAAGGAATGAATACCGCAAAACTTGTAAACCTCTTCGCCAAACTTTCACAGACCGTGAAATTATTTTTACCAACTAAACTGTATTATACAGATCAAAATTTAATCTTGCCTTATTCTGTATCGTTTTTCTCTTAGGCAACTTACAGATTCTTATTTTTAAAAAAATGATATTTACTGACTGGAACTAATATTTAATAATCTAATGAATCATCAAAACCGATTTTTAAATCAATTTATGTTTATAAGTTAAAAAGAAAAGGGCCAAAGCCTAAGTAACATAAAATATCCTTATCATATTCGTGTGCTTTTACGAAGCCAAAAAGAAATGTTTTCATTAATTCAGTATGCTTTCATTCTAACAGGTAAATTTTAAATAACTTGTTAGGTCTCAAATAAGCAACTTCTTAGTTTATTTCAACAATATTGGATAATTACTGCAGTGCTTTGGTAGAAAAAAAATTCAATAAATTATTGTATCTAGTGTTTTAATATCAATAGTCAAAACTTAATTAAAAAGGTTCAAATGTGTCCTTGTAACAATGTAGATAAACTTTCTTAGCATAATTTAACAAGTTCCCTTCAATCGAGATAATATCTTAACAATTAAATGGAAATAAGTGACACTTCATGCTATAATGATGAGTAAGTTGATCTCAAGACCTTGAACCAAAATTAAAGGAGAACAGCAATAACAAAAAAACATTTATATCATTAATTAAGTAAACTTTCGTCATAAGGTGTACATTTTCACATTAAAGGCCTACGTTTTTCTAAGATTTCATATTACAGGCCCTTCATCAAACACCTCAATTGAAAGGGGTGATTCAGATATTAGAATTACATTTAAAAGCTCAGAGGAACTAGAAAGAAGTGGAGTACAAGTGACTTGTGCTACAGTTTAAACTTAATTGAAACTTGAAAGCATGGTCTCTAAGTTTCAAACACTAGTTGTGTATAGGGCACAAAAAATAAAACAGATTATGCTCAAAGATTAGTTAATCTCAACATGGATAGCAGAGTCAACCAAAAGGACAAAAAAACCATGATGTGACTTACTTCTCTAATTTCATCTATGGAATGTGAGCATAGTGGAACATTTGACCTTGTTTTCATGTTCACCTTCAATAAATCTCCAAGCCTTACATACCCATCAGGGCGCATATCCAAATTCAGCTCCATCGGCATATGTCTTAATATACGAACCCTATCAAGTATTAACAGTAAAGAACCATATTGAGTGGCTATAAAGTAAAAGGAACTCCACAACAACTATCAGACATGCTCGAGATGTATCAAAAGGGTTGAAAAAAAAATTAAAGCTTTGGTAAAAGAGATCAGATTGGATTCCATTATGCTTACAATAATCTACCAAGAGTATCAATTCTATCTGAAGCACTATGAGTAGCACCCTGACCATTGCCTCTTGACCGACCACGATTTCCTCCCATTTCTAGATGATCTCTTCCTCTACCTAAACTGCAATTTCAAAACTTATAGTAAAAATGTTGACATCAGCATTTTTAGACCTACATAATAATTGTTTGTGACGAAAATTGATAGATACAGATCACTTGTTTAGTGTTATGTGACATTCTGTTTTCATCAATAAAATACTATATAATTATAGTGGCAACATCCAATTGATTGTTAACCCTTTTGCTCAAGAATTACCTCAAATTGGTTACAATCTTGATTGAAATTAATGATCTTGTAAGTAATTTTGTCTACATATATAGCTAAACAATTCAATAACAAACCCATATAAACTCTATCACTCGAAAAAGCCAAAAATATAAAATTTTGTTCTGTTTTAGTTAACAATCAATAAATGAATGTAATCTAATGTTTTGTAAAATATAAATCATAAATCATTGAACTTCAGATACATATAAAGAGACAGACCCAGCAGAAGAGCGAGATGAGGAAGAGAAGGGAGAGCTGCTGCTTCCTCTGCCTCTGTACATCATGTGGAGAGAGAATTGATGAAGAGAAAGATGTCGATGAAGAATTAGGTAATAAGTAGCCGTTGAAGTTATTGTTGCCGACAATCTACCCAACATTAATATTTATCTATAACATAAAGACTTAGCTTAAGATCATTCTAAGATTATAAATTCACACTACTACTATATAGAAATCAAGTCATATAAGTGCATCTAGGATTTTACGGATGGTGGATCATCACCGTTCACAGACCAAATACTAATCAACAGCCAATGCTCCATTTTCTTAAAATATTAATACTTCATAAGAAGTTTTATTCAATAGGTAATTGCACTCGTGATCCATAAAGATTGACACTTGATAAATTGAATAAGAATAGCAACTGATCAAACTACACAAGTCAGCAACAAGCAATTTCACTCATAAAATAACTAAAGATTAGCCTAATTAAGCATATGGGTATATAAATATCAAAATTTGAACCATATCCATAAAAAATTCCTAATTTTTCGAACAAAATTCAGTATTATAACTCACATCATAAACCAAATTCCATACTTCAAAACCATACTTTCAAAAAGGAAAAAAAAAAGGAACAAAACCCATCAATAAAATGTTGAAGAACCCATTAAAATACTGTCAGAAAGTGGAGCGAGAGGAGAAAAGGGTACCGGTCATTTCACTCAAAATAAAATAAAATATCACAACTAAACTGAGGATGAACTACTACAAGAAACTAAAAACATGAAATTTTCATAAACAAAACTAAAGATTAGCTAAGGTCAAGCAAATGGGTAAATCAGTACCACAATTTAAAGTTTTTAATCACACCTACATAAAAATTTCTGATTTCGTCACCTTCTAGCAAATTAACCGAAAAACCCATCAACAAATTACAAAATCAACAACAAAAAAAAAAAAAAACTCCAAAGTGAGAGAAAAAAGGGGGACTTGTAGATTGAGAGAGAGAAGTCATGACTCATATGTGCTATATACAACAAAAGAAAAGGCTAAATACAACATACAACATTTAGTAAAACCTAACCATGGTTAATATTCCCTTTTAGAATATAAACAAAATTATATTATCACAAAAGCTAACCAACTCATTCGTGCTGTATGTAGAGAGCAAATCACTGATCATTTATATCGGAGTCATGATTTGGAACCGAAGCAATCAAAAATCCGTATCATCTAGTTGATATTTCAATTAAATTGCAATGATTTCACAAATTAACTGTGACCAAATTCTGATCTTAGGCAATAAGATTTTACAATACAATGCCACATAAACTTGAAAATTAACCATTCAGAACACAAGTTAGCATCTTACCTCAAAACTTTTCACTCTTAAGCAAAGTATCTTCTTATTTTAATGTTTGGTACAGCATCTTGCCTAGCATCCCATATTGCATTTGATATTGGTGATCTAGATGAACAAGCACTCAGGAAACTTCATATATGAAATTAAAATAGTTTCCAAGTTCATCAGTATGGTTTCCTTTACAGGTATTAGAAGACTTTCTGTACACCACACACATATAAGAACATTTTTTTTAATCAATTTAGAGTTCAGACTTGAGCAAACATGTAATGAACTTTGATACAACCCCTTTGTGTAAATTCTCTTTGTAAAAAACTGATATATTTTCTACCTTTTAAGGTCCTTAATTATAATATGCGAACTACTATAGTCTATATGCTTGTTTGTTTTCAAACCACCATAGCAAATATCTAAACACAAATATCAAATGCTTGTTTATATACTTGAAAGTTCAAATAATAATGATTTCGATGAATACAGCAATTATCTACCCTTCAATTCGAGTTTGATCATTCATATATCTAAACCCAAAGAAAAAAATTCTACTACCTTTACTAGAGGGTCACTCATGGGCAACTCAAAACACATCCAAATTACATCGAAATAATCAAACATTTTTTCAATTTTACGTTTTCAAAAAAATTGAAAGGTTCAAGAAACGTACCTGGTGGCCGTCTGATTCCAGCGAGGAGAGGCAGGGCTGCGGGTAGTCAATGTGGACAGACAGGCGTGGAGAGGGGTCGTGAGAGTCTGAGAGATGGGCGACCGCGTGCGGGAGTGCGGTGGATGACAGGATGAGGGTGAGTGAGAGATGTATTTGGTAGCTGGTGCATATGGTGTCAATTTGGGTCGTCTATGCAAATACAACCTATATATAAAAGGCGTTCCTATTAGAAGAAAGGTGCGACATGACACTCTCCAATGTTACAACTAGGGGTGTTCGCGGTTTGGGTTGGTGCGGTTTGGGATGCCCAACCCAAAACCGCAAATATACGGTTTGACATTTTCCCAACCCAAACCGCACCGCACTTTTGCCCAAACCAACCCAAACCAAACCGCGCAAAACGGTTTGGTGCGGTTTGGTTTGCGGTTTAACCATTTTTTCCTCCGCGACATTAATTTTGTAATCTAAGAGTAAAAAAAAGTTTTGTTAATAAATATAAAGAGTCCAAATAAATATGAAGTTGACTTCATAATTAAACATAAATAATAATTAATCAAAATTGTCCAAGTTACGTACCTCAAACTTCTTTTTTCGATTGTATACTTGTATGCCACTTGTCGAAGTGTATTTTAAAAAAAATCAAAATAGATAAAAATATTTTTTTTAAAAAAATCATATAAAATTGAGGTTTGCAATGCGGTTTCGGTTTACAAAAACTAAAACTCAACCCAAACCGCAAACCGCGGTTTGCTTGAATTCATAACCCAAACCGCAATTTTGAAACCGCAAACCAACCCAAACCGCGAAAAAACGGTTTGGGTTGCGGTTTGGTGCGGTCCAGACCGCACTTTGAACAGCCCTAGTTACAACTGAATACATGACTTTTGAAATAAGATGTGAGAGTTTAACCACCAATCCACTATATTTCAACGTTTAATGTCTCAAAGTTAAACATAGTAAATACTTATAATTATATGTAACTATAAAGACAAAGACAAGTTTTTTGATATCTAACACTTTTATTAAGATATTAACATTCTCTTACATCAACTCTACTGGAATTGTTATTTTATCCCCAATTCCTTATAAGATTTAAAAAAAGAAACTTATCATGCCATAATAATGTCCATTTTCCAATTTCACACTAGATAGAAAATAACGAAAAACTAATAAAATCAATTATGAAACTTATGAATAATAATATATTTGATAATTATAACTCACCTGGATAGTCAGGGCCAAAATACTAGTTTTATTTATTAATGTATGAGATTATATTTTATATTCTTAATAATTTTGTGATAGTTGTAGTAATATAATAGTTAGACTTGAACCAATTACTAAAAAAAATGGGATATAATTTTACGGACAATTACCAAACTAAAATCTTTATTTATTTGATTTTGATTAAAATGAATAAAAATAAGGTTAATGGTTAAAGTTTTGCATTAACCGCCGTGAAAATAATTTGAAAGCATTGGAAGTAATTTATTTGAAGTTTCTCATAGACGGGTCACCGAAGCTCCCAGTCACCGCACAAACCCCACGATTTCGAATTCTAACACTCGAACTACAGAGTGAGTTCCTCCTCTACTTCACTTCACTTACTGTCTTCACTCTTCACTTTCTTCTCCTCCCCCATCATTTTCCTCACCCACATTTCTCTCTCTTCTCCACACAAAAAATAAAAAACACATCTTTTTCCCTTCATTGACCATAAAAACCCAAAACAAATCAACCCTTTTCAAACTTTCAACCCATACCCAGAAAAAAATGGACTTCTCACTCACTCATAACTTCTTCATCCTCTTAATTTTCCTCTCCCTCATGTACCCACCAGCTGTTTGTGAAAATGCCGAACTCAAAACCCTGATTGAAATAAAAAACTCTCTTGACCCCCATAAAACCTTCCTTTCTTCTTGGACTGATAATGGTGATCCTTGTAGTGGCACATTTGAGGGTGTTGCTTGCAATGAGCTTGGCAAAGTTGCTAACATTTCATTGCAAGGTAAAGGACTTGATGGGGTTTTACCCGCCGCCATTGCCGGTCTCAAGAGCTTATCTGGTTTATACCTTCATTTTAATAGGTTAAGTGGTCATATTCCTAAAGAAATTGGTGCATTAACTCAGCTTACTGATCTTTATTTGGATGTCAATTATTTCACTGGCACTATTCCTGATGTTATTAGGAACATGTCTAATTTGCAAGGTAAAATGTGGTTGTTTTTGGTTTGTCAATCTATTGATTTTGCTTTTGTTTTGACAGTTTGCATGGATTATGTGGTATGTTATGATTTGAAGGTAATTGAAAGTGTTTTAATTTGCTTGTATTGCAATGCAGTTCTGCAGTTGTGTTATAATAAGTTAAGTGGGAATGTGCCTACTCAGATAGGTTCTCTTAAGAAGCTTAATGTGTTAGCTCTGCAGTATAATCAGTTAACTGGTGCAATTCCTGCTAGTTTGGGACAGTTGGATATGTTAACCAGGTTGGATTTGAGCTTTAACAAGTTTTTCGGTCCGATTCCTGTCAAGTTAGCTGAAGCACCCTTGTTGCGGATTCTTGATGTTCGAAATAATACTCTTTCTGGGAATGTGCCTGCTGGTAATTTGAACCTCAACTTCCTCTATTTTAGTTGATTTGCCTGATTAGTGTTAATGGATAACTGGGAAAGCAAGGAATTAACATATGTTTTATCAAATGCAGCTTTGCATAGACTGAGTGATCAATTTCAGTATGCGAACAATCAGGACTTGTGTGGAGTTGGGTTTGCTTCTTTGAGAGTTTGTACTGATTCTGACCACCAAAGTAAGAACAAACCCGAAGCTTTTACACCAGGTTCTCCCGGGTATGTGAAGAAAGATATACCCGAATCAGCAGCCTTACCCTCAAATTGCAGCGAATCACAGTGCTCTAACTCTTCCAAGTCCTCGCACGCTGGTGTCATTTCTGGGGTAGTTGTAATTGCTTTGGTCACTGTCATTGTTCTATCCACATTTTCGTGGTATCGCCGCAGAAAACAAAAGATTGCAAGCAACTTGGATACTACAGACGGTCGGCTTAGTACGGACCAGGGTAAGGATGGTTACAGGAGGAGTGCTGCACCTCTCATTAGCCTAGAGTATTCAAATGGGTGGGATCCTCTGGCAAAAGGATCACAGGAATTATTTGAGAATTATATGTTCAACTTGGAGGATGTAGAGTCTGCTACACAGCACCTCTCAGAAGTGAATTTCTTAGGACGGAGCAATTACTCAGCTGTTTACAAAGGGGTGTTAAGAGACGGATCTACAGTTGCTATCAAGCGTATTGCCAAGACAGGCTGCAAGACCGACGAAGCAGAGTTCTTGAAAGGATTGAAGATCTTGACTTCCTTGCAGCACGGAAATCTTGTCAGGTTGAGAGGATTTTGCTGCTCAAAGGGGAGGGGAGAATGTTTTCTTATTTATGATTTTGTTCCCAATGGGAACTTGCTTCAGTATCTGGATTTGAAGGATGGCAATGACAAAGTTCTCAACTGGTCCACTAGAGTATCCATTATCAAGGGCATTGCAAAAGGTCAGTATAGGTTTATCTTCATTAATTACTACATCGCCATTCAAACTGGTGCTCGAACTTATATAATTTGCTACAAGCTACATATGCATATGTTGTGTACATGGTCCTACAGCCAAATTTACCCAAGAGAGAGTCCTAGTTGCAAAATGGTAGCTAATTGAGGTGTTGCCAATTTCGTGCACTTCTTGTACGTCTTGTTTTATGTGTCTTTTCTTTTTCATTTATGAATATTCCTAATCACGATTCACGAATAAACCACAGAAAAGTTTCTGATGTGTCTTTGCGTAGTACAAGATCAACTTTGTTTCTGGACTTCTGATTGCACCTATACGGATGAATGATGATGTTATATTGCATATTACTCTTCTAGAGGAAGCTTAAAGCTTTAACAAATGAACAAGATAAATTATTAGGGTCTTAGGAAAACTTGTTCCTCAATTGCTGCAGACATATGAGTGGTCCCAGTGAATTTCACTAATTGCTCCAATTACTGCTTTTCTTACCAGGTATTGATTATTTACACACTCCACAAGGCAGTAAACCTGCTCTAGTTCACCAAAATATATCAGCCGAAAAAGTGCTAATTGACTGGCGGCTTAATCCACTACTTGTGGGATCTTGCCTCTACAAGCTCCTCGCTGATGACATTGTCTTTTCTATGCTTAAAGCCAGTGCTGCCATGGGTTATCTTGCCCCGGAATACACAACTACTGGAAAGTTTACTGACAAGAGTGATGTATATGCATTTGGCACACTTATACTCCAAATCCTCTCTGGTAAAACTAAAATTGATCTGCCAATTCGTCAAGGTACTGAGTCAGGAAGATATGAAGAGTTTATTGACGCAAATCTCCATGGAAATTATTCAGAATCTGAGGCTTGTGAACTTGGTAAAATAGCTTCACTTTGCACCCACGAACTCCCTCATCAAAGGCCATCAATAAACACCGTGAGACAAGAATTAAGTCTGCTTGATGACAGTTCTTGAACTAAAAAATGGTGTTCTTGCCCCGACTTTTTCAAACTAGTGACAGATGGGCAAATGCTAACTGCCGGCTAATCTTATTTTACGGTGTGTATGTCACCAATGTAACCACCTATGTAATTGTTGTAGCTTAAGGTTAAAAGTAGGCTAGTCTGTTAGTCTGTAGCCATCTTAGAAATTTTGTGCAAAAGGCAAATGCACCATTGATGTTGTAATCTAATCAGAATTAGTCAGGTAGTTGTCCTTGTTAGTCAGGTGTTGTACTGTCGTATTAATAATCTCTGTTTCGGCAAATTACTAGACAAATGCAGTATTGTTGAAAGAATCTTTTCGAGCTGTAGCAGTTGGTTGCTCTCATTTCTCAACTTTGTTGGATTTTGGCATCGCATTTAGTTTCATGAGGTGCAAGGATTGCAAAAAGTGTTTGGAGAAGGGAGGGGAAAGGAAAGCTTCTTTTACGTCTTGCATACAAACTTGTGTACAATTGGTTTAGTCACCCTAAATCGCATAAACTTCATTTTGCAAGAGGGGTGACTCTTATAAGAATTTAGGTAACTAAAAATGTTTTATATGAAAATACCCAAAGTATATAAGACCTCACTCTTCTTGTTTTGGTGATTTTTACTTTGGGGTTGGGAGGGATTTGGATGTTAACCATGAGATACCAATCTGGCAATCTTCATCTTGATTATCTAGATAAAACCATCAATACAGGGATAAAATTGCCTCTGTTTCAATATGTACTTTAATAATGCATCTGCTCTTTTCGAGATTTTTGTCTATTAAGTTGATGAAAATTCATCAAAAATATAACTGTCATGTTTTTCCTCTTTGTTAAGAATCTAGCATTATGAATTTTAGGTATCTATTTCATAGAAATAATTAGTGGTCAAACTGTCAAAGTCCGACCTTGAAAATTGAGATGTTTTACATTAACTAACAAAGGGATTTGAAATAACAAGGCTAAGTTGTCAAAAATAATTATCTCCAAGGTGAATCAGTTAAGTAAAATTTAGATATTTATTTTACAGGAATAATTAGTGGTCAAGTTCGACCTTGAAAATTGAGATGTTTTACAGAGGGAGTAGAAATAGCAAGGCTAAGCTGTAAAAAAAAAAAAATCCCTTCAAGGTGAATCCGTTAAGGAACTGTGCTTTGGTTCACTGTGCTAAGTGCATTAGTTCAGGCCATTATTCCAAAAGTTCTTGCAGGAGAACTGCATGTGGAGTGGGTATGTGACAAAATGATATGCTCAGGTTAGAATAATGGTACACAATTTGAAGCAAATCATCAATAGTTGAGTCGTGAGTGGAATGGTACACAAAAGTATAACAAAGAGTGAAGAGCTCAACATTGGGGCCCTTTTACTAAAGAAAGCTACTCTTTACAAATTACAATAACTGTCCACACGTGAACTATGGCCCTCCATACCAATATGGCAGAAGAAACACTCTATTACCATTGTTTTTGTACCATTTGCCTTCATTGTGAAGAACCTACGTCCTACAACCTCATTGAAGATAACACAACCCTCACCCACCCCATCCCAACCAAAAATTCAAAAAATTTTGATTTTTTTTTATGACATATTAAGTACCTAAGCATAACACACTATAAATTGACAACTAGTTTTTAGGCTCGGGCTATACCCCAAGTAATTATAATTTTCATTTATGATATTTTACTTTAACATTATAACACCAAGCATCATTTGATTTAGCGTTAAGACTTTAGTATATAAGCTTGAAATCACGGGATCAAATCTTGCAACATGCATTTTCTAATTTTTTTCTATTGTATGTGTATTTAGGAACACCTTTTTTAGCCTCCCCCCTCCCCCCCTCTCTCTTTCTCTCTCTCAAACCCTAGCCTACCCTACCCTCATCAGTTAGGAGCTGCCATGGATGATTTCATCGATGGTAAGCCCCTTTTCCCCTTTTATTTTCAGTATTTAATTCATTTTCTTGTTTTGTTTAATAAATTAATCTCTCTTTATGAGATCTTTTCAAACATTGTTATGGGGTTTTTAGATTCTGTTTTGGAAATCTCTTTCTCTCCTATGGGAGTTGTGAGTATGATTTTTTTGTTTTTAGGTATGAGAAATTGTTTTCATTGGTTGAAGTTCGAGACTCAACATGAAGGTAATAGAATCTCGGATGCGGTCAACATGACTCGGTCAAGAATGTTCTTCCCAAACAACATCAGAATGATAGACTTCCTCATCAATAGCTGCTTGATTCAGCAAATACAAGGGGGTTGCGTTGTATTGCTCGATCTGGTTCATTGTAGTTCCTTCGAGGACGAAATTGATTAAGCCTTGTTTAATTGTATCTTGTTTTTCTTTAAGACCTATTATAGATGTCGTTTGACCTTCAATTAATGAATTTTCTCTTTTTTTTTAAAAAAGGAACACCTTTTAATATATTAGTATAGATAGATAACATCTTTATAACAAGACTAATGCGGAGTGTGAAGAGTGAGAAAAATGTCGAATTATCTTACCGAGTGTTCAAGTAACAATAATGTTAGTCATTTAGCCTTGAAAAAATCATTAGTTAATTGTTTATTAGTTATCACTCTTCCTTGATTGTTTTTTCTCCCTAGTATCTTGAGACTTTGACTTCTTCTCATATGTCCATTGGTAGCCTAGTAGGTGGATATAAAGTGAAGGCTGAAAGAAATATGTGTACTAGTAGTCTAGTATTACTCCAAACACCCAATGCTTATCTTCTTCAAATGTTTTTAGCATCCCTCACATGATAATCAGGTAGTCAGATGAGGTTGAGTTTGGCCTCAAGGATCTCAAAATTATGGCTACATCCCCGGTTCGAACCTCATGTTTTCCCTTCCCTTCTTTAAGTTAGAAATAAATTAATCTCCTTACTAGAAAAAAAAATATTGATAGGTAAAAGCATTGCCATTTTAATTTTATCAAAAAAAAAATTCTGACATAAAATACGAAATAACCTGAAAAATAAATAAATTTAAACATGATCATATCGAAAGTGACTCGAAACTGAACTACACTCCCAGGTTGATCAAATTGACAACTCTATAAAGTATCTAGATGGCTATGCGTGAGAATTTACCACTTCCAATATTATGAAGAATCTATTCATGCCAAAAAAAAAAAAAAATTTATTTTGAATAATCTAGCAAATTTTATCATCAATGCTGTAATGAGAAACAAAAAAATCATTTTCTCCTGAAAGCAGAGTTCCCATTACTGGTGAATGAGGTTGAGACAAATAGTGCAAATATCTCCAGGTCCAAATATATCTCCAAAAGCAGACAATATTTTCATCAGTTGAACATGTGAAGGAGAATTTCTCATAAGTGTAACAGACTCACATACTTAAGTTTCCATCAACGGGAATCGACAGAGAGTAGAAACTGAAATTCAGACTTGTACATAAATGTTTTGCTACTCTTGCATGTGAATATTTTTTGTCTTCGTTCACTAGATAGGTCTTATCTTGATTGTGATTTGTGAATATGTAACACTTGCAACATACATCTGAGGGACAAAACCTAGGAAAGGAATCTCAGCCGTATCCACGTTCGACACTTGTAACAAGTCAGACCTTTAGGTTGTATTTGTAATCACAATGGATGTTAAGAATTGAGACCACCAGCATATATCTTAGCCAGAATGTATCTTGATCACATAAAGAATCAGCTGCTTGAAAATAATTGAACACACTGGTTGAAGAGGAGCTTAATGGTACTTTATATTACCCCAATCCTACTCGATATATATGCTGGAGAGACATGATATTAGGGGTGTAAGTTCGGTTTTCAGTTTGGAATGACTTGAGTCTAATTTAATTCAAAACAGAATTATGTTTTTTTATTCCAGTCTAAATTTCCACCACGTCCATTCTCATCCAATCCAATTTAGGATTTGTTAGTTTGAATCCGATCCAAAAATCCAAATGAGTGAAACTAGGTTTCTTTGGCCTAATAATCCAAAGACCTTAATTTCTAATAACAGGCTGATATGTAAATTTAAGATTATTCCTTACAAGCCCAAACATTGCCTCACAAGCCTTCAAAGTAACATAAATATATAACGAGTCTTAAAAACAAAGTATTAAAAATTTAACATAACAAATTATACGTCTTAATGAGATTAAAACATCCACAAACAAGATTAGGCATTTGGGTTATTACTTGTTCGATCTGAAGTCCATAATCATATCAAAGTTATAAACAATCTTGAGTAGGAAAAAAAAGGTTTATATGAATTTATGGTTTTATTCGGTTCCTTTTGGATTTGAACACCCCGATCCAAAAATTCAATTTCATAACAAAAAAGAGTCCATATCTAATTCTAATTAGTGATTTGGTTTGTATTTAGATAGCTTAAACCCCTAATGTTGGGCTTTGGGCCAAGGGATATGATAGGAGGGAGGCAAGTCAGGCAACCAACACAAAAATTCAGTGAGGTTCCATCCTAAAATCATATGGCGAAGAAAGGGAAATGAGCCACTAATCCTTCAGTGTGGGAAGAATTTCCTTCAAATATACATCGAAAAATCCTACCTACAACCCAGGCATCATAGTTTCTATGAAGTATAGTCTTTGCTAAAACAGTAAAACACAAAAAAAAAAAAAAAACCAAACAAGTGGGACTTGAACGTTCATAGGTAATGAAGATGGATTAAAGATTTACTCCCAACCTTCACAAAGAAATTATTGACATTTATCTTGCAGAGGTTTATTATAACATTTACATTAGAGCTCTGCATGCATCTCTGTGAGGGAAAAACAAATGAACTACACGCACATTCAACAATTAATAAATTGAAGTCGTACCTAAGATGCCATAGATAGTATTCGATTTCACTAATTCACTAGTTCCAGCTCTGTGGGATCTGATTCCAATTTCAAGCTGAATCCTGAAGCACTGAAGTTGTCCAACAAAGAATAAACCTCCCCAGTACAAGGATGAGACGTATCACTAACAAGAAACTCATGGACTGCTCCATTGAGTTCAATAGAGCTGCAGCCAGGAAGTTTCTTTAGAGCTCTGTCCTCCATCACAGTTCTAATCCTGCTAACATCATCCCACATTCCAAATCCAGCATACATGTTGGAGAGAAGCACATAAAAGCCTGAATTACTATAATCAAGCCTCATAAGATGTTCCGCAACCTGCTGCCCTAGATTAAAGTTTCCATGATTAATACAAGCACTAAGCAATGTCCTCCAGATAATGTCATTTGGTTCAATAGGCATCTCGTCTATGATTTTTTTCGCTTCTTTTAGATGCCCAGCTCGACCAAGGATATCAACTATGCACCCATAGTGCTGGAGTTTTGGCTCCAAATTATGCACTCTTCTCATCACCTCGAAACATATGTGTCCCTCCTTCACTAAACCAGCATGACCACAAGCATTTAGCAGCCCAATGAATGTAATATCATCAGGCTTTAAATCAAGTTTCTGCATCTCCATAAACAGCTCAAATGCCAATTCACCCAAGCCATGAACAGCCAATCCGCATATCATGGCATTCCAATGATCAACATCTTTTCCTTTCAAACTCTCAAATACCTCAATTGCAATATCAATGCTGCCACATTTTGAATACATATCTATTAGAGCCACGCCCAGTTTCCCATCAATGATAATTCCATTGGCCTGAATATAAGAATGCACAGCGATGCCCTCATCAACTAATCCTAGTTGGGCAATGGCGGAAAGAACTATTGAGAGCGTAGTTCTATCAGGGAACAAAAAACTCATTTGTAATATATCGTGGAAGAATTTCAGTGCTTCAAGAAAATTTCCATTTTGAACATATCCAGCCATCATGGCATTGCAAACCACTATATCCTTTCCAGGAGTTTGATCAAACAAATTCCTAGCAATGTCGAGAGTACCAACTTTTACATAGCCATCAATCATCGTGGCCCAAGTGATTGCATCTCGTTCAGGCATTCGGTCAAATAGATCATGGGCAACTTCCATCTGTTTGCATTTCACTAGTCCATCAATCATCAAATTCCAAGTAATCATATCTCTCTTGGGCATTTCCTCAAATAACTCCCAAGCTCTATCAAGCTCATCTTTGAACTGCATATACCCACCAATCATAGAATTCCAAGATATCAAATTCTTCTCCTTGATCGGCATACAATCAAACAACTCCCTAGCAAGGCTTAACAACCCCGCCTTCACATATCCATCAATCATCGCATTATAAGAAACCGAATCTCTCTTCAGCATTCTATCAAACACTTGGCGTGCAAGCTCAACACACCCACACTTGACATACAAAGAAATCAAACAATTTTGCAGATACAATTCTGACCCAATTTCTAATTTCATCAACAACCCATGAATCTGCATCCCTTCTTTTAAAAACCCAAATCGAGAACAAGCTTTAAGAACCAAAGAAAACGAGTATTTATCCACACAAATTCCATTCTCAACCATGAAATTGAAAACAAAAAGAGCCTGTTTTGGTTCATAATTTCCAACAGCAAAAGACTTAATTACTGCATTAAAAAGAAAAGGATCAAAATGGGTATGTTGCTTTGCAATTATAGCGTGTTGCGACAACAAAAGATAGCGCGCAAAGTGAATGAGAGGTGTATAAGAGGAAGAACAGAAATTGAGGATGAGTTTTGTGGTAAAATTAGGGTTTTTGATAAACCCAGTTGTAATGAGGCGAGCATGAATTTGTTTGATGTCGTTTAAGGTCTTGCAATGTTGGAGGAGAGAGAAAGTGGGAATGGTGGAGTTCCATGGTTGAGTTGAATTTGCAGAGAGTAGCATCAAATTTAGCGGGAAAATCTGTCCAAGAATTTGTTGTTGGAGAAAAAGGTTGTTATAGGTTTGTAGATAAGGTTTTTCCTCTCTTTTGACGATCTTATATTTTCTTTCTTTTTGGTCGTGTGGGGTTGGGGTGTAACACTTGAGTCGGAATTCTCTTTATTTCCTAATGGATGGTCTATTTTGTAAATGAATGTTTGAGAATGTACGAAGGGGGAAAATAAGGCCTGTTGTAGGAATTTGAATATTTGATATATTTGCTAAACTTAAACTTTTAATATCTTAAGATAGGAAATAGATGAAAAGAAATGGAGATGATCCTAATATTTAAGAGGATTTGAATCATTCGATTGTATAACCTATATGGATAATCAAGGCAAGCTTTATTCGAGAAGCTCATATGCTAAGATACTCTGCTATTTTGTGAACTTGATTAGGAATTTAGGATGAGTGACCTCCTACAAAGGTTTCTTAAGGGTGTATAAATGAAGATAAAGTGCGTTGGGAGTACGTCGCTCAATTTTCAATCATAGATATGCAATTTGTAAAAACTTGGATCCCATAAGTGACCGAGGTATAAGTGTAACAAATGGTACTAGAATAAGCCTACGATGACATGTTAGACCTATGGAGGAGAGAGTTTAAGGTCGACCCGGACTTTTGGTCGAAAAAGTTATCACCCCGTCGAGCAATCATTATGAGACAGTTCTACTAGTATCCACTTACATCATTGAATTTATTGCATTAAACTCGTGTTTACCAATTAATTAAAAAAAAAAATAGTTGAGGCGAACTTGCAATAACTTATTGTAAGACGTTAAAAGTTATCTATAAAGTAACGTGGAGTTATTGTAAGACAACATTAAGTTCGGCATATGGATTATTGTATCTATTGAACTTAATGTTGTCTTACAATAAACTATTATAAGTCTACCTTAATTATCTAAGATTTTGTGATTAAAAATAGGGGAGATTACTAAGCATATAGGAGATAGATAGGTATTTCAAGCTTTTTTTTAATGATTACTACAATAATCCATATGCCGAACTTAATATACCGTGTTACTTCCGGGAGAAATACATATGATCATTTAGTTTGATAGGACTGATGCTTAATGATGAAAATGCCAATCAAGTCTCTGTTGATTATGTAATGATTTGTTGTTGTACATGATTGATCTGATTTAATTCGTATATTTTGAGTTGGTGAACAATCTGAACATAGACAAGTAATTCTATTGGATAGTTCAACACTATATAAAACTTTATTACAGCAAGCCCAAAAAATTCCCCATTGTTTGAAAATATTGGAATTGGGTTTCTCATTGGGACTTGTTGGATAGTAGTTAGTACTAGTTGCTTGTCAAACAAACAAGATGCACATGAAAGATGCCCAAGTTGCCAAATTAACTTATTCTTTTGTTTGAAGTTGCAAAATATTTGAGCTGACAGATCTAGAATAGGGTTAGTAAAACACAAACTCAAGTTTCAAGTGTAAAATAGAATTCTGCAAATGCAACGAAACTTCATTAGTTGATCGATGATACTTTCTAACATATGCCAGTTTTAGACATACAAAATCTATTGAAACTAATACAAATATGCAAAAGAGGACTTAGGAATGCCACATTACTGTGTTCCTCTTCATCCCTAGGCCCTAATTCAACTTACATTGTAGCAAACATCTAAACTTCTCCAAAAACAACAAAGCTAGATGTGCTTCACAAATTACAAAGTACTTCTAGATATTTACATCTTAATATAGTAACGATAGATCACTCGACCTCTAAGCTTGAATTATTTTCTGTTGAGGGCAAGTAATCCTAAATACATGCTCTTCCCCGGTACATTTATCCACCTTTACTATCCATTTACTCCTCTTTCCATTATGTCCACTTCCATTGTAACTTGATCTAAAATCATGACGTTTAGGCACTTTGCTTACCAATAGACCTTCTCCGATGGGTAAGAAATGTCCTCCTAATTCATTGCACGAGGGTAATAAATGTTGGGCATTGTACCCTACAACTAGTGCCCCGTCTTTATTTTTAATCCCTCCCTTTTGAGCAGTTTTGAAAATCACTTCGTGACCGTTGATATTGCAATCAACGGTCACGAAATCTGCACCCTTGTACTCATTAGTCAACAACGAGAGTGCATCACCACTCACAAACTCTATACGGTTTACATAACGTGACAACTCAGATTTCGACGTTTGTAGCTCTTTTGGGCCGGGCAAGATGCAGACGACTCGTCCGCCGGTCTGGTGGGCTGCAGCCACCAAGGCTAAGGTATTTGGTCCTCCAGTGGACCCACAAACCTCCACCATGAGTTGAGCATTGTTTCCCCCTGCTAGGGCTGATATGAACTCTGCTACATCAGGCTCTTTGCCTCTTTTACCCTACAAAAATGAACCATAATAAAGATTAATCACATGTACAAGAACGCAATATTAATCAAAAATATTACATGAACCAAAAGAATTAATCTTATAATATACTACATACTCACCATTTTTATGGTTCTAAGGTAAGCTCTAGTAGCATTTTCAGCTGACCAATGAGACATTTTTGGTCTAAATTGCAATAAAATATGTTTATGTAGCTTTTATTTATATGTGTAGTTAGCTTGAATAAGTGAAGTTCTTGAAGACAAAAGATTGGTATATATACCAAATAAAAGAGGCATGGATTTGGGAAGCAACTGAGGCAGGTTCTTCTTTGCAAATTATTAAAAAACGACATGGTCTTAGTCGCCCTTAGCTTCTTACCAACTAACGTGCTGACCAATAGTATTTTGTTTTAGATACTAATAAATGTTTAGTATTACTCCATACTGCAACGTAAATTTGTAAGGATATTTTTTTTTCTTGGGATGGCGGGTCAATATTTTTCTTATAAAGGAAAGAAACAATTAAGGTAGATCCCAAGAATTGGGCTATCTTAAAGCATCCTTGCGGATGATTACATGGTGGCCGATCAATAATAATTACTAGTAATTGATTAATAATAATTGTTATATTGTTGTAACACTTTATAGTTATCCATGAGTAAATTTCACTCAATGATTTTTTATAAAAGTTGATTTTTTTAAAATACTCTTTCCTTACACCATCTTTATTACTAAGGATACAAGTCAATTGTAAAACATAGTAATTTTATGAAATGTGACAATTTTTATGAACATTCATGGTTTTGGACTGATATCTAAAGACAATATTAGGTTGGTACATGTAATAAGTTATATATTTTTCTATTGTAATCAAAACAAAATATGCTCATTTTTGAAGTCAAACTAGATTAAACTTCCTTTTTTGGTCTTATATTGATAAAGTTTATTTCATTTGGCCCCTTATAAAACTACCTAATTTGATCTGATTAGTTAACAACAAACACATTATACCTAACTATGGATTATTTTGGTATATATCTTTTAAATTTATTAGGTTAGAGAAATACAAATTTAAGTGTAAACTTTTTCATAAGTCGAGTCCATTCCTTTTAGTTCCTCCTATTTGGAATTTTTTTGAGAGACAACAAAAAGTTGAAATAGGAAGAATAAATAGGAATGCAAGGAGCAACTGCTACTTCTTTTTTTCCTTAATTTAATCTGTCGAGTCCAATATAATAATTTGCAAGTTTGCTAAATAGTACCCTCTGATACAAATCTAGCAATATATTTTCTATAATTTTAGATTATTCTTTCCAGAAAAAAAAAGAAAGAATAAAGAGTCCATAGACCATAGTACATTACTCAAGTGAGCACGAAGAACAACTCCATAGAGCACAGGTAGAACATGTTGCCAACTAAACTCTTAAATGATGCTGCAAAACTGTCATTCTAATCTTGATATTAACTATAGGACCACATAAATAACTATTTTGTAACCTTCATAGATGCTGGATTACTTAATTTATAAATTTAGTCAAATTATGATATCAAAAGTACATAATTATTGTTAAATTTTCTTTGGCAGTATTTTGTACTACCTACGTTTCATATTAATAGTTACACTTTCACTTTTGACACTATTCACAAATTTCCCTTTGACTATCATTTGTGAATTATGGTTAAGAGAAAATATAGTCATGTGGAGTCTTGTTTGATTCGTCTCGATATGTAGTTTTAGAATATCGACTTTTTATATTTTTTACAAATACAAAATTAGAGATATAAAGGCTCAAAGTAGTGCATCGGCATATGTAAAAAGTATAAGTGTAACTATTAATATAAAACGGAGGTAGTATACTACAAGTTGTTCCATCGGCTACCAAATATTTCAAGGGGATTAGCTGTTATGTCCAAGACTAGACCGACCACATAAGATAATTTTATAATAGTTAATACATGAACAAATATAATACTAGTTTGTTAGATTAAACAAATGTAGTATTAACAATAATCAGTAGCAGCGGTATTATTATTTGAGGGAAAGACCCAACAGAATTTGATGTCGAAATGAAAGCCGCACACGATGAATTGATTTTTTATACTTAATAGCAATTTGTAAAGGCAGTATAGAATCCAACCATGGTAAAGGGTCCATAAATTTCATATTTATTGTTTTTCTGATATCATTATAAGAAATGTTTAATTTATATTTCACTCAACTAGTAATACAAACTAACAACTCTAAACAGAGACTTGCACAAGGATATATATACAATCTAAGGTGCAAGTTAATTTTCATAGCTGAAAAATAATAAAATAATAAAGTAAGAATATAAGTGCATACTCTTTGAACTGAAAAAAATAGAACATATACTTAAATATGAGTGCAAAATCAATGCATATTCCGCTCTTACAAATTATTTCAGTCCTTATAATCTAATATATTTACTATTATTTAACTAGAATACCTTTCAAGGCTATGTGCTCTTTATCTGAAAGACGTAACCGAGTTTCAGTAGTTATTTATAATATGATCTAGTCTGATAAGAATCTTCCCGTTCAGTTCTTGTAATTTCACTGAATTTTGACCATTATTTACTCATATTTATAAGGAAAAATGTATTCATATATGATCTAATTGAATTCATCTCAGCACATAGTTTTCAAAAATCTAATTTTAACAATTTTTGTACCGAAGCTATTTTTTAGTTTAGTAAACAAAATTAAGAAGGTATGATATGATTTGGTTTGATCTAATATAAATATAATAATAATATATATTCTCTCTATTTCTTTTATTAATCTACATACTTGTACTTTCACACTTTTTACATATTTCACTTTTTGACCATCAATGCTCGTCTATAAATATGGAATAAAATCATGTGAAATCTTGTTAAATTCAACTAAACATATTTTTTATAAATATTAACTTTTTGTAATTATTACTTTAAAATTATATGGATGGTCAAAGTTGTAATTAGTAAGAAACAAAGTTAGTAATTATTATTTAAGAACATATAATTTTATACCTATGATTTACATCCAATTATTCCTGTTCCTTTTTCTTTTTCTAATTTCCTTCACACACATGACTAACCGTTGAGAAACTAGTTTTCTTTTTTCCTGTTGGGTGCAAGTTGATAATCTGGTTTGTATAGTAGAAAGATGTTACCATGTCAATATCGAATCATGGGATGATGGGAACAAAAATCTAGTCGTATCCTCCGTTTCAAAATATATTCCCCCTTTCTTTTTGCACTGTCTACAATCTATATCTTTGTCCATCAATATCTTCAGTTACATATTAATAAAAATTATAAAAAGTTTGATATAATAAAATTACATATTGAAATATAATGAATAACAGGATTCCACATAAGTATAGTTTGTTGTATATATCAATGAGAATATTTGATCAAAATTTTTTAAGTTTGATCACAAAAAATGAAATAGGACCTATATTTTGACACAGACGGAGTATTATTAATTGAACATTTTTAGTGTCCAAACAGAAAAAGCCGGGAGCTCAAAAATTCAAAGTTAGAAATAAGTAAAAAAAATCTAATGAAGGGTTGGCTCTGAGTATCAAGAATCAAGATGCAACATATGCTTCCTCTTGGATATCTGCGTTGATTGTCGGGGCATCAACTTTTACTTTCCAAGTTATGGGGTGAGTATCAGTGTGTGCATCCAGGAAAGTTCTTCAGATTATTCAGATAATTTTCAGGCAATTGATGTTTACTCCTATATGCTGCTCGAAAGGGTCCTAATACTTAGAAGTAGAAATATAAAATGCTTGCTCAGTTTTTAAATAGATGTATTATATTGATTCTGTATACTTGTCGACGCACAATTTTGAACATTAGTGTCTTTAAAAAATTTAGGAAAAATTGGCGCGGACAGCACCAACTATTGGTTTGGTGCACAAAACAACACAAACTAAACGAAGTGTGATGCACAACACAAACTTTATGGCATAGGTGCGCACATCGACATACATGACGATATTCGCTTGAGATTCGTTTATTCAAGCCCTAAAGTTTGTGATGTGAAACCATGCCAAAATCGTTGTTTATGTTAATTCGCACACCTATGCTATAAAGTTTGTGTTGTGCATCACACCTCGTTTAATTCGTGTTGTTTTGTGCACCAAACCAATAGTTCGCACCATTAAACCAACAACGATTAAAATAATGTTATTTATCTTTGTGAATTAATATTTTCAAAGTTGATATTCAAATAGTGTAAAAATTCAATATGATAGATCTATTAAGAAGTAGACAAAATAATAGTTAAGAATTAACTATCAAAACTGGTAACAACTTTAGCAATAGACAAATAATGCTTAAAGCTATCAATATTAGCTTTTCTATTGTTTTCTTTGTTATCTACCACCCTTGTTTCAGAAAATTTGTCAGAAACAACTTTTTAAATACAAGTTTTTGCTAGAAACAACCTTTAAGAAAATCTTGCAAAATAAGACCTTAAAAATAATTTTTTTTTTGCGAGAAACAACCTTGAACCATTTTCTAGGCGTTGACCAAGTATTTTGCGGCTTCAATCACTAAAACTAAACATGGCAAGGCACACAATCTACATTTCTTATGTTTCAACCCCATTTCCCTAGATTGGTTCAGGAAACACATCAAAAGACTAATTATTTAGTGATCAGTTATTAGGCAATCATTTTACTGGGTTCCTGGCAGGTTGTCCATATTATCAGATTTAGTTAGAACATTTATTTAAGTCTTGATGAATTCGACATCGAAAAATATTTGGTTAATGCCGAAAAATGGAGAAAAAAAGAGTTGAAACATAAGAGACGTAGTTCACGTGCCATCCACTTGTTTGGTTTGAACGAGTTTACGCTGAAAAATGCTTGGTCAATGCCGAAAAATGGGTCGAGGTTATTTCTCGCAAAATATTTTCTTCTTAAGGTCTTACTTTGCCAGGTTTTTTTTAAAAGGTTGTTTCTCGCAAAAAGTTGGATTTAAAATGTTGTCTTTGACAAATTTTCCTTATAAGTTTAACATTTTCAAAATTAATATGCAAATCAACATGATAAAGAAACAGACAAAATAACAATTAAGAATTAACTATCAAAACTAGTAACAGCGGTAGAAATAGTGCTTAAAACTATCAACACTAGTTTTTCTATTGTTATTTTTGTTATCTCCCACCTCTGCTTCTAGAAGATGGTTATACTTTAACTTTTCACGCATGTCAATGTAAAACTTTGAACAATAACATCTCTAATTATGTATTTGCAAAAATTATAAATAGATATTACTCCTTCCATCCCATAATATAGTGTCTGTTTTTCTTTTACACAGTTTTCAAGACGGACCTTTGACATTCGATCTCGTCAATTCCTTTTTAATAAAAAAAATTATAAAAAGTTGATATTATGAACCTAAATATTAAAGCAAATCTAACAAGATCCCACATGAGTATGTTTTCTTCTATATGTAAATGAGAATATTTGGTCTAAAAGGCACTATATTATAAAATGCAGAAAGTATAAGATACACATTAAGACAAATCTAACAAGATCCTACATGCCTCTATTTTTCCCTACGTATAAATCACAAACGACGGTCAAAGTAATATAAGTGAATTGTAAAAAATGTGAAAGTCTAACAATTTTTTAGAAACAAAAGTAGTACTTTACTACGTCAACAACTAATTTTGCCAAACACTCTTATTCACTACCACTATTTGATTTAAATCTTAAAATCTTACGATTTTATGATTCAAATATGGTAGACGATTCGATTTACGATTCTAGACGATCCTATACATTTCTTTTGACTAGCGAAAACCACGCAAATTTAAATCAGGCTAACAAAGCAAATAATAGATATATATAGTGTTAGTTATTGTCAATATAGTGGGTAAACAACTTTTTTTTTTCCAATTTTTAGGTTTTTTAACTTATAATTTTAGCATAATGAAGATTGAGTGCAATATTTTGGTTATATGTATTCGTAGAATCTTACGATTTTACAATTAGATTTTAAAGGTCGTTTCCAATTCAAACTTGAATCTCGATTTTAACAATTTTGATTTTGACAATTAATAGCCAGCATATGACAACCAATTCTAATACCTATTTCTGTACCTTAACTAATTATATACTCCCTGTTTTTCTACCTTAGCAAGAGTCGGGGATGTTTCTAGCAAGTGCCTCACCATAATACTAAGTAGATGAGTGTCTTTTGGTGCTAACCAATGTTGCGGAACCATGTCTTGTCATTGTATGGAGAACTCCTCATATGCGCTGCTCATTGACGTTTTTTCCTCAGAATTAATGCACTTGCCTTTTGGTCTCACTAAGAAGACCAAGTGATGTTTTCATCAGATTATATCAATTCGTCATTAATATCATTAAACTATTATCCTTAGATATATAGTATTATGCAGGCGAAACTTGAGTGGTCGGTGTGAACTGTGAACCATAAGGGTGCAAAATTTCTACGACTTGAACTCAATAATTTCGAATCTGCAACACTATCCTATTCACTAGTGCACATGCGGGCAGAGAATCCATTATGTCCCCATAATTATACGTATCTGCTCTGTTCATTAAGATCTGCTCAATGTCAAGGGGATGAAAGGAAGTTCTTTTTTATATTTATAAGAAAAGAAAGAAAAAGAGAAGTATAAGGTTAGAGGAACCCTTTGAGAAAGGAGGGAGGCAAGAAGCTTAGAGTATGTGCAATCGTTGGGCTTTAGTTGGTCCAGGAGAGTTAAGAGCACCATTAATCATGATCTTAAAATAAGATCATGTGCACAATCTTAAAATAGTTTCCCTTAATCATGAGTGAAAATAAGATTGAGGGTTGATTGGGAGCAAAAAAATGTATGGGACGATTGAAACAACGATCAAGCGTGGGAATGGGACCCACCGCCTGCTCTTAATTAACTTTGCCATTGGAACAAGCTGGTCTTGGAGTTGGTTGGTCCTGACTGCTAGACCAACCGAGCCTCGAATGGCGTGACATCCATGAGTAACATTGTGCCATGTGTAAAAAAAAAGCTGAACCATTTGATTTTATTTTTTAATTTCAAACGCTGCATTCAGAAGAAAGGAGAAGAGAAATAGACTAAAGTGGGACCACGTTTGGCTAAAATGCAATGCACACAATGTCACGTATAAGACTTTATGTTAGTGAACCAAGAGCTTTTTAATTTGCAATTGACAAGCGAATGAAGACTCACAACGTGGAAGGCTTTATTAAATTAAACAATTTGGATAGGAGATATAGTACATTGTGGACTATAACAAAAGTAAGAGAGAAATAGAAAATCAAGTAAGACTAGCGCATCCATTGTGAGAAAAAGAAATGAGGTTATGGAGAATAGTGGAAAGTGAGGTGTAAAAAGCAGGAAAGGAGAGAGAAGAAAAAATACAAAGACCAACAAAAGCTAATACATCGATTGTAGATGCTCTTAAGTCAATTCAATATGCTGCCTAAATCCCGTCAAAAAAAAAAAATAAGCTGCCTAAATCCTCATTAGGCCGTTATCTTGGGATTTTCTTTAGCTCCTACCACCCAACGAAAGTTGATTTCAACCACATTACTGAAAAGACTGAGCAAAGAATCAACCAATGGGAGTCTGGGTTCCTCTCAAAATACGGTCGCCTTACACTCATTCAAAGTAACCTTGAAGCTTTACTGCATATTCTTGTGCCTCAAGCATGCTCCCTACTGACTTGGCTTAATCAATTGACACTATACACAGAAAATTCTTCTGGAGGCAAAATAAAGATAAAAATTCAATTCCGCTTATTTCTTGGGATAAAGTTTGTAGTCCTAAGTCTCAAGGCGGTCTTGGGCTACGAAAAACCTTACCTTTGAACAAAGCTTTTATAGCAAAATTAGGTTGGAAAATTCTCACTGACCCATCTAATTTTTGGGTCAAATTAGTCTCGGAAAAGTATTTGAAAGGTCAATCCTTGTTTAATTATAAGATCAGGCCACAAGATTCCCCTATCTGGAAAAAATTATGCTTCAAAGATCACTTTTACGTAAAGCTATCCGATGGAAAATTGGTGATGGCACTAAGATTCTCTTCTGGGTGCATAACTGGTGCTTTAATGAAAGCCTCATGTCTAAATTGAAGCTCACAGAGAAACAAATCGATATCTCACTTCATCTAAAAGAATTTATCCTCCCCAACGGAACTTGGGATCTTGACAAACTAAAAACATTTCTTCCTGACCACATTATCTCTTGTATTAAAGGCATACCCATTCCTTTTCACCCATTCCCTGATGAGCCTATCTGGGGCATTAGCTCGTCCGGCGAGTTCACGATAAAATCAGCTACTTGGCTAGCCCATAACTTGCCCTCAAATCAACCAAAATGGCAATTTGTTGGACTTAGAACTTAGATATTCCACCAAAGTTGAAAATTTTCATGTGGCAAATTTGCCACAACAGTCTTGGCGTTCGCGCTACTCTTGCGAATAGAAATATTATTCCCTTTAGTCAATGTGCTTTATGTAACCATCAAGATGAGACCTTGGACCATCTTTTTGTGTTTTGTGACTGTCTCACACTGTGGCAGTTGTTAGAACTAAAAAATTGGATCCCTCTTACTTTACATGAACCTCTCTTAGCGTCTCTCTTGAAAATAAGACAAGACAAAACTTCCATGGTCAAATATGTTTTTCTTATATGGAGTATCTGGAAAGAAAGGAATGGCATAATCTTTCATAATGCTTCTCTAAATATCTATAGGATCATTCATAAAGCCAAATTTTTATTTTCAGAATGGAAACTGAGAAATGCGGTGGACCACTACATTTCTTAGGCTCCCCGTTTCTTCACTCTTCTCTTTCTCCTTCCATCCCGGCGTTCCCCTCCTCCTTCCTTGTAGCTTGGGAGCCACCTCCCAACCCCTTCTTCAAACTCAACTTCGACGATTCAGTTCGTGCAAATTCGGCAGCAGCAGGTGTTATTATTATGGATTCTCTTGGTGCTCTCCACAAAGCTGCTACCTTCAACCTTGGTTCTGCCCAAGTCTTCATTGCCGAGGCTTATGCGTTCCATCAAGGAATTTGTATCGCAATTCAAAACAAAATTCAGTACCTTCTCATCGAAAGAGATAATCTTTTGGTCATCAATGCAGTTAAAGGTCTCTGGACAGCTCCTTGGCAGATTGCTCATATTATCAAAGATATTCAAGCCCTATTAGTTTGTTTTAATTCATGGAATATCCGTCATATCTACCGGGAAGCAAATAAAGCAACAGACTGGATAGCCAATGTGGTTCATTTAGTCGATTCTCAGTTTATTATAGAAAGTTGTACTAATTCAACTCTTTCTTCCTTTCTTGTAAATGATAAGGTTGGAGCTCCCCTCGTGCGGAGGGTCTCCTAACCGCTTTTTCCTTACCCTTTTTTTTTAAAAAAAAAAAAGTTGTGCGTGTCACCTTTGAAAGGCGAATCTAGAAATTTAGAAATGGGAATCAATATATATATATAAAGGAGGAACTTTTCGGGAGCATAGGGTGCTCCTCAAGATTTCGAGCTCATAGAGCGCGCCACATAGGATTGCCACTTCATCAATTTATAAATTTTTTTTTACAAAAATAGAGTTCTAGATGATTTAAATACATATAAGGAGATTTGGATAAGCGAAAATTAGAGTTTGAATTTAAATCAACAACCTAAATTATTATATCATGAAAATTGTGTATAACTTTTGCTACGTAATTCGGAATATTATAATTTTTGTACCATTAGAGAGTGCTCGAAATATGCTTCGAAATAAGATCCATTTATAATATAGTTGTACAACTTATGAAATATAGAGCACCATGTAGGATTGTCATGTCATCAATTTTTATTTTTTATTTTTAAAAATAGAGTTCTACATAAGGAGTCTTAGAGAAGCAGAAATTAGAGTTTTGTTTTGAATGAACAACCTAAATTATTATATTATGTAAATTGTGTATAACTTTTGCTACCTAATTCAGAATATTATAATTTTTGTACCATTAGATAGTGCTCGAAATATGCTTTGAAATAAGCTCCATTTACAATATAGTTCTACAATTTATGAAATAGAGAGCACCACTTAAGATTGCCATGTCATTAGTTTTTATTTTCAATATTTGAAAAAAATAGAATTCTACATATATCTAAATACATAAAGAGTTTTGGGTAGGGGGAAATTAGAGTTGCGTTTTGAATAAACAACCTAAATTATTATATTATGTAAATTGAATTTAACTTTTGCTACCTAATTCAAAACATTATAATTGTTTTACCATTGGAGGGTGCTTGACATATGCTTCAAAATATGATCTATTTACAATATAGTTTTACAACTCATGAAAATAATTAAATTAGATGCATTGTAAGACATTATTTAGTCTTTTTTTTAGATATATATAATAATGGCTATAAGTATTAAGTATAGTGTATTATATGTAATTATAACATTTGATTATACGTTCAATTTACATGATTAAACATATTATCTTTCAAAACCTCAACCTTACTCAACTAAACTAAAACAATATATTATTGCAACAAAATTTATTAACTAAAATCTATAGCGATAAAGTTACATATTAGAGTTTTGGATTATGTAAAAATTAGAGTTTGATTTAAATAAAACAGCCTTAGAATATTATAAAGAGCTCCACCTAAGCATGCCATGTCATTCTTATCAATTTTTAAGAAAGTATTCTTTATGTCCTGCATCAATTAAATTATTACCCTCTACTTTCTTAAAGTATCATTCGGGTATTATTCATGTTAAAACTGTATTAGCTATTGTTAGTCATACCTGTTATTGAGATACCATTTAATAATAGACTTAGCTACAATATTCAATTGAATATTAAAAATTATAAAATTTATAATAACAAATCTAGAAATTACAGTATAGTGACAAATACTTTATCCGTTTTTTTCTACTTCAACAATTGGTTTGGACATGGTTTTTAAGGAACTAAAAAATGGGTAGTTTAGCATAGAGGTACCTCTTTAGTTAACTAGAGTAGGGGACAAATCAATCTTTATTAAAGTAAACGCAACTTTATAAGGCAATTCGGGTAATTAATGATGGTTTTATTAACATAAAGTAAAGGTAATATTGTCAATTGTAGTTTCTTTTTTTTACCAAAAGTGAAATGGTTCCAAAAGATGAAACTACCTAAAGTGGTAATTATTGTAATAGAAAAAGAACGGAAGAAGTATATAAATACAATGATCATGAAAAATCTCATTTTACAACAACACAAAATCAACAATAATTTTAACAAAAAATTTGCAATAAAATAAAATAAACAACAACCCGTGCAACACACGGGCTTTAAACCTAGTATATTTATATAGCCCATTAGACTCATTAAAAAAAATGCACGCTGTCCTTAACTTATTTACCCTATTTATGGAGGCTCGCACATGGACTCTTGAGTCCAAGCATTGAGGTAAAGTATACTCAAAAAGCAATGTTGGGTTTTAGGGTAAATGGATTGAGATCATAAAAATGTATATAACAGAGACCCTAACTAGTCCTACTTGGGCCCACGAGAGTGAGGCGAAAGGACACCCACCCTCAAGGATCCTAGAGGCGGGATTATAACTTACTAACCTCTCAATCAAAGTTTAGATAATCACTAGGCGAACATACAACAATTTGATATTGGCATACATTAGAGGCTTAGAGCTACTCAAACCCATTTGCAAAATTACTAATGCCATAAAATCAGGTCCACTACAAGATAAGTGCATAGTGGGAGTAACAATGGCTTACATAACAACTGGTATCCCGAATTCCAGCTTATTGATGATTACCAATAATTCCAAAACATTCTTGCAACTTTTACAAGGGAAAAAAAAAACCTAGATATAAAAGTCAGCAAGAGCACCTCCACTGTGAATCAAACTATAGAACAGAAAGGTAACACCAACCACGCAAAATTATAACATAGATGTATATGGGCATTTTCGAGTGACTACAAGCCTCTAGCTATAGGCTCCAATGTCGTCGATAATTTGAGGTTAAAAATTTTCTCAAGTTTTTGAGCTATATCGATGATCCAATTAGTCTATAGGAATCCTGACAACCTTTTTGGTTTGTTTGCCGGAAGGATCAGCAATATTGTTGTTGCCTGGCCCACTTCCCGATGTACCTCCCATATGTCTGGTAGATGGAAGGAGAAACCTTCCCCGGTCTGACATCCGATTCAATCCACTACCATTAGATCCTGCATCATCAATTCATCATAGAAAAAATTCATTGCAACTCCACCTCGTCAACTTAAGATATCCAATGGCTACCACAACACATTGGAACATCTTTGAAAGGAAACTATAGCTTCTGGGAACTTGTGAAACAATGTGCTTGATATTAATGAACAAGTCTGAATAACCTTAACAAATATAGCAAGTCATTTGTTCACCTCATATGGGAATGTTCAACTTTTCCACACTTGTTATGTAATCCTCAAAAAAAGAATGTAAGATAAGGTTAGGAATTTAACCTCACTTGATTTCAGATAGCCTGACCAATCCATGCACCAATAACTGACTTCTGAACACTTTTTTTTATCTATTCTTTAAGATAACATGTACCAGATATATTTCAAGGCATGCTTCAGGGAGCAAACACATCTTCCACCACAAAAGTTATTCTTAATCTTTTTCTGAAAATGTAACATCAAAACTTAGCCACAGTATCACATATGGAGATAGCAGTTCATGGAAAAAGCTACAGTTTCTTTTTTTGTTGTACTCATGAAAATATAAAATCTTTTGTGATGTACAGAGCAAGATAGTTTCCACTTTAATAGAATATAACTAGATGGCAAATGCTAGTTGTAGAACGAACTTTGAGATTGAGGTTTTAAAAGTTTGGAAGGGGTAAATTATGTATCCAGAAACCAAACCCTTCCTTCAAATTAATAATGCTGCCAATTTTTTGTATTATCATTAATGAAACGTAACAATGTATGCAGCGACAAGACAAAATATCAAGAGTAAGTCCAAGGAAAGAGTTGGTTCGAACACAAGTGAATAAACTTGTCAACCCTACTAAAACAGTGGATACTGAACATACCTGGATCTGATGGCAGATTCTTTCCACCTTTGTCTTTCCAAGCCTCTTCAAAGCTTCCAAGTTCATCTGAAAAGGGTTTTAAAAAAATGCTTCTTGACAACTGACAACTAATTAGCAGATAACAGTTATTTGCTACAGATGTAAGATGAATCTTACCTTTATTGAGATTATGCAGTGTTTGCAACATGTCCACTTTGCCATCTGAATTCAGCTTCCTAGTAACTGAATGGCCCTATAAAACAAGTTTAGAATAAATATTGCTATAATTGGAAAACTTTTCATGCACTCCCTCAATGACAATTCTGATATCTATATTATCTTTGACATTTTCTGTATGCCTCCCCCATGTGAACATGTGGCTCATGGAGTGTAACTAGAAAGGCTCAAGCAATACCTTGTCATGAAGTCCCCTTGATATCCTATGTGTTGCTTCGCCTGTTCTCTTGTCTGCCTCTTTGCAGTCCTCCATGATCATCTGGATGCAAGCAAAGCCTTTTCTTGGTATCAAAGACGTGAAACAAATGTCACACGCATAAAATTATGAATACTTACCCCATCGCTTCCCATTCTTCTGGTTGCTGAACTGGTGTAATACACTCCATCTACACCACCATATGTGACTTTGCAACTATGTACCTTACATGAAGGGACCTGTGTGCCTCCAGCCTGGTTGGAGTCTGTCCTATACTTTGCTTGCTTATTATTGTCTGCCAAACATAAAAGTCGAAGGATGATATACAGCAACTACAAGAAAAGATAACACAAATTTTTCAATTGTAATAATGCATATTCGATTATTTTTTGAATTATAGAACACGAGGAGACTCTACTAATTAGATGAATCTGATTTGACACGCGTCTCCTTCGAAAAGGCTCAAGAACACAAGTGACAGAATCTTATACAGAAATATACTTGAAGTCACTTACCACTAGTTTCATCATCTGGATGATCAACATAAGGCTCATTGACAGGTCTAGTACTCCTTTGACCTTCCTCACTGTTATCTTCCATTTCTTCTTCTTTTTCATCATCGGACCCAACTTCCTCAATCGTAGGTCCACTTGGTGGAACCACTAGGGGTGATTCAGGGACATAACCATTTGAAGGAAACATATTCCCGAATGGCCGTGTGAAAAATGGATCATCAAAAAGATTCCTCCCAAAAATCGAACGACCAAAGCTCCCAAAGTTTCCAAATCCACCAAACATGTCAAATGGGTCACTGAGCTGTGTGTCTCTCTCGTTCCGCATCTTTAACCTTTGAAAATGCAAGTTATCTTAAGATTGAGGGGTGATATAGAAAACTCAACACACATACAATTATACGATAAGAAACACCAAGAACATAATAAATGCCATGAAAGTCCTCCTACGATCAGCATCCCTTATTTATCATGTAGAGAAGAATAGCCTAATATGTTGTCACCTACCCTCTCAATTATTAGAAAATTGCTGAAAAGATATTCCAACTTATGAATCAAAATACATTGATAGATTCCACATACCCTCATTCAACAATGAATAATTTTTGTATCATCAATTCATATTTCATCATCACGTCAAATATCATGATATTAGTTTGAGGACTATAATTTACTCAAAAATACTAACAAAGAACAATCTTAAAAAATTTCTAAATAGAAAATCATATGGCAACTTAGATTTTCATTTAACAATACAAAAAACTACTACTTGACGCACCGTTTAAGAGCAGCAGGTGATAACCTAATGGCATTAGCATCACCTCCAATCCCAGGACTTGAGATTGAGTCTCACCCCTTGCAAGAGGGATCCCAAATTTCCCACCCTCCTTGCAAGGGACTTCAAACCTATCTTAAAACAATGACACACCCTTCAATTAATAAACAACTTGAACTATTTGCTACTCACACATGCACAAATTTCCATTTTCTCTGTCCTGTTTCATCTCTTTCCTCAATCTACCCTTTTCCTCTTACCAAAGTAGTAGTAAAGAACAAGTCCAGAGAAACTGAAATTGCACCATCAAGTCTTACCCATGTGACAAAATCACACTGTCCATCGATTTTATTAATATTGGTTAATATTTCCATTTTTAGCTTCTTATAATGTCGCCTATGTTTCACTAAAACTCATACAAAATGGAGCGAATCAGGGACATATTATTGGAATATAAACCTCCTTAGTTTGTTTAAACTATTTAGCTGCAAAAGTGCTAATATTATGTACCCAGCTTGCATCAAAAAAAAAAAAAATTTGAAACGCTAGAAGGAGGGGTCGAACCTCCGACCTTGTGGTTAACAGCCACACGCTCTAACCAACTGAGCTATTCCAGCTTGTTGGTATATATCACTAATAATATTATTCAAGTAGCAGAAATGAGAAATGATGATAAAACCATTGAAAAACCACAAAGTGACAATATCATACAAAAGTCACCGCAAAAAAATTGGAAATTCAATTACCTAAGAATACAATCATCTGCAAATAATAATTCTAATGATTTTTTTCAAGACGAAAGCATGTAAAAATAAATTGTAATTACGAAATTTAAGGCCCTAACTAAGTTGTTTAGAGAGAAAGGGAGAAGAGAGTACCTTGAATTATCTGGAGAAGGGATAATTTCTGGAGAGAGAAAGAAAGAACTAGAACCTCGACGTGCCTGGAACTGGATATATTTATTCAAAATGTTTGTGTGTTTATATAGTGTAAAGAAAAGGGTAGTTGGAAAATGCTAAAAAAGGAAATAATGGACGTAACGTAACTTGAGTCTAGACTCTAGAGAGAACGGGAAAATGAACTGAACGTGACACGTGTTTGTCAGTTTGAAATGGCAAGGTACCTAAACAAATACCCTACCGTCTCAGAAAGATCTGAACACTTGTTAGGACACGTAGTTTAAGGTGATAAGTTGTGGTGTGGTTATCAAATATTATTTTATTTAAAAAGTAGATGTGATAGGAGTTGGTGGGGTATTTTTTATTAGAGGAGAGAGAAAGTTGGGTAATTTTTTATTCATAAAAGGTAGAGTGTGGGCCAAATATGTGTAAAAGAAATAATATATTAATGGTGGGACCATGCCAAGAATAGAAGTGTTCAAACTAATTTGGGACAAACATAAAAGGAAAGTGTTCAGACTATTCTGGGACGGAGGTAGTAACTCAGTTGTTAAATGCGTCTTAAATACTTTTACTAACGCCCTAAATACGTATTTAAATAGTGTATTTGTATATCCTCTTTCTACTCTTTCCCTCACTCCCCGTTCCCGTTCTCCTTCTTCTTTCACTACCACTATGAATTGCACCACTAGAGCCACCAGCCCACCACCACCAGTTTTCCGACGAGCTTGACATTATCACCGTTGATCTAAAAATTGAATTTTTTGTAAATAAAATAAATGTGGTGAGGAGTCCACCATGGACACCCCACCACAGGCACAGGACGCCTCGCCATATTTTTTTAAAAATAATTTCAAAAGGAGAACAAACCCTAATAGAGAGATTACAAAAATGCCCCAAAGTATGCTGATGGTGGTGGTGTACGGTGACGCCGGTGGTGGTGTCGAAGAAGAAGAGGAAGGGGAAGTGAGGGAAGGGGAGAAAGAGAGAAGCAATGAAGATATATGTATAGAGTATTAAAATACTGTATTTAGGGCGTCAAATAGCAAAACCAAAACATAATTAGAAGTAGGTAACATAGTATCTCATTTGTTTTTATATGGATGTCGTTCGGTTTATCATAAGAATTAGAATTTCGTAGGAACTAGAAAGATGTTTTTTCAATGTATAAGTAACTATGACCTCTTTTATTTGAGGGTATATTTATAATTTAGGAGAGTCACCAAGTCCTCTCATCTTTCCTAACATGATTCCAAAAGCTTTTAGGTTGAGTGAATTATTACAGAAGTTATTCAATGAACTGAGTGATGACGGTTGGATGTAATATGAAAACTGAAATTGAGCATAAAATTGATTTTAATGATATCAAAAGTTTAGAACTAATCAGTGCAAATTTCCTCCTTGAAATTATATCCTACAAATCCCTCATACTCCGCTTTTATTTGTGATTTTCTTAACAATTTTGCAATTTGGTGATAGCAATATGAACCAAAGAGACGAAGCGGCAACTAAGATACAAAAGAATGAAAGGAGGAACCTCAACAACCGATGCGTTTGGAGCAAAAAGAGCACAAGTGAAGTTCACTTCATCAATGGCTCTCCCTTCCTGAACTACTTTCACATTGGAAAAGGATCTCTATTCCATGTTTTTGTACCATTATGAGTGCCACCCATTCTTATAATAGCCAGGTATCGAATCCGCAAGTGCACCCGCACTTCGGCTTGAGAAGTTTCGACTCGTTTCTTCTTGTTGGCAATACTAACCACTTATAGCTACTAATATAGTCATTGCCATGAGAAATGTAATGTAAACATCCAACTTACAAGCAAATTGAAACCCATCATGAAATCAAGAGGGAAGCAGCAAACGGATTTATTACTCCATCAGCTTAATAAATTAGTAAAACACTGTCGAATGGCGACAACCCATAATCTGTCCCCTTTGCTAGTTTGCTAAAACTCTGCAAAATTGCACTTTTCACACACCAAAATTACAACACAGAACAAAAATACTGACATTTTTGAAATGATTCTAGGATATGTTCAAAAAATTATCCGACATTGCCATCTTCAGGACCCAGCTAAAATAAAATGTGTAGTATTCGCAGATCTCTGTGAAGAACCCTGCTTTTTCTCAGGTGGCAAATCATTCCATCTTCATACAAGTGAAAGAAAAGGTCGGTCCTCATTTCTTAAGAGGGTTCATCCTTTCCCTAAGGTAATATAACTTGGCTCTCCTCACTTTCTTCTTATCCAGCACTTTTATCTCCTTTATGTTAGGTGAGTACCTGTTACCATAAAACCACAGGCCTTTAATAATCCAGATATGAATAACTCTGCATTTGCAAGTCACCCTAATATTATCAATCAATTTTCCTAGAGAGGAGGAACAACATACAACAATCCAATATTATTCCTATAGAGACAGACTATTAAAGCAAGGTCACCACAAGATCTGTAGCGAAGTCTGAAAGGGATATGCACTAAGCGTGGTTTCCTAAAAAAGGAAAATCGTTAAGGACTTAGAACAAACCAAGTCAGCATCCTTTGACCATTTACAAGGGTATTACCCGACAAGAATACTGTTTAGTCTTTGGTCCGTTTAGCCTGATTTTACTGGCCCCAGCAAATTATGCCAAGAGCCGAATTGTTTTTTGTGTGGCCCGAATATAGAGTATAAGTCTGAGATTTTGTAGGATGAGACAGAGATCTGGTTTGCAAGGAAGTTTTCCAGAATCACATACATTGGGAGAAGACTCTCAACTCCAACTCCAGCAACTAGCCTCCTTATTCTAAATGTTGAATTTAACCCTGCATTTCGTCTCGCTATAACAATCCCTTTTATCGTAGTGATACGTCGTTTGTTTTCAGGAACTTCCTGTTATGACACATGAAAACACAAACACAGCCAAACAAAAATTAGAATATATTATCGACAATTCTCATCCCAACATGTTAGCAAAATCAATAGTTGCCTCTACCAAGTTTCACATACCAATTTGAGCTGGATGATATAACCTGGCTTGATATCGGGAATTTCTCTCTGTCCCTTTACCTCCTGAACTGCTTCTTTATCCAGAATCTGTTGAGAAGACATTGGATAGAGCATAAGAGCGAACACAAATTGCATACATTCCAAGGGAAAGAGATATACAGCAAAAGCAAGTATACCTGCATTATGTGTCTCGCTGTTTTGTCAAGCCTCTTAAATTTTATACGAGTAGGCACGTCAACTTCAGGAGCTGTAGAATCCTGTGTGGTTGATGCCACAGGGTTAGCAGCTATTGTGAAGCGCCTATGAAACAAACATGCACCGGATCCATGCTTTGTAGCACAGTCACAGCCAATTTTCCTTCCCTGAAAAAGGTCAAGTCTATATATAAACAACGCTTTTGAACTCAAAAACAGACCCCACAAGAAGAAGGAAAAAAAAGTCATGGTTCTTATTCTTCCTTCTCATGATCAATTTTTTTCCTTTTTCATGGAAATAAAAGCAAACTAGTGCCACAATTAGCTACAACTTTTGCAGTCACAAATTGAATCCTAAATAGGTTTGGTTATATTACGATATAGGAAATTGACACACATTCAGTTGAGCTTTCAGCCCAACCAATGAGCACAGGAAGGGAAAGAAACAACTGACAGCCTGTTCAACAAGTAAAAAGTAGATGCCACATAGAAAAACACCAGTGCAAGCATAGCCTACCTGGAAAAAAGGTAAGACAAACAGAAGGACAAGGAGAAGAAGTGGAAGAAATGACAGGAAAAGGAGCAGGGTGTGTATAACTTTGGACTAGTGAGTGACAATATCACATGGCAGACTGGCAGTGACCTGAATGCCACCTTCCCTTATCCAGCATCTATTGAAGTCAACAAGGTAATTAATAAGAAAATCATACTTTATTGGAACAAAATTTTTGGAATCAACTCCATCTTTGGAATGAGAGAAATGAATTAGAAGGTATAGGAATGAATTCAGGGCTCAAACCAGAGCTCAGTGGATGGCAGAAGTGTGTGATGATGGTTGTCACTTGTTAGGACGTGGTGGAGGAGCCCTACTACCTTTATTTGGAAGTAAATTACTCCCTCTAACAAGGGGTAGGGGAGTCTACCTTTATCTGGGAACGATTTTACCCTCCTAGTCTGCAGTCTATTTTACATAATAATGAACCTCCCACAAAATTTTTCACAGTGATTCCCCTAATTGAATTCAAGAGCTGTCCCACTAAACATGAGATCAATATTTTATGATAAATCAAACACCAAAAGCATAAAATACCCTCATCAGGCAATCAGATCTCAGCTTTCCTAACTGCGAAACCCCTAGATTCTGTGTTAAAGGGAATATGAACATGGACTTGAGCTACCCACATATGATGAGAGTTTGGACCATTCACAAGCTCACCTGAGGTCCCATATTAAAGCCAATAGGTAATAAATGATATAGCTCTTCAAGCTCTAAGTTAGTGACTAATCTCACCTCTTTTTTAACATGGGATGAGTCGCATGTGTAAAAAATAATGGGGATCCACACTCCTCACAAATGAATCTCTCCTACAGTTGAGGAAACAAAAGAGATAACATCTATAATCCTCGATGAGGATGAGCATCCAATATAGACCTAGTCCTTTACAAATTACTTAATAAACCCCCAATGAAACTAGATCCGCGATACCCACATATGAAAAGGAGGGTTTGGACCTCTTACAACATCAAATAAGGTTCCATCCCAAAACCAGATTAGCAATAGGGGAGTAGCTCCTTCATCCTATAAGTTGGTAAGCATCTCTCCTACTTTCCAATGTGACACAACCCGTATTTAAACAAAAGAGTGAGGCTAACATTTTGCAGACAATTAGCCATACCCCATTATTTACTCTTCAAGTAACAAATAGCCACCGACCACCGACCACAACATAAACCTCCACCAAGCTCTCTCTCTCTCTTTCACTTTTCCAATCTGAATTCTCTTATTTCCTCTTCTCTTCCCAATTGGCTGCATCAAAACATATATATATCTTATAAGAATGCTACCCTTTACACGACCCCAATACTTAAGCTCACTAGTCTTTACTTGTCTTACTCTTTATGATAGACATAGATTTAGCACATCCCACAATAAAGTTTCGCATAATTGGAGAATATTGTGGATAATATTACACACTCCCCCACAGGTCTCAAAATAGCTGCTAAGTGTTTCATCCACGAGTTGGAGATCCTAAAATGAACGTCATGTGAAACATGAAACCATTTTTTCATGGCACTAAGGCACTAACGAAATCTATGTGTTAATGAATTCCGTTTAACAAAACAAAGTCTCAAAAATCAGTGGAACAATAATAACTTAACCTTCAATCCACATCTTCTAAAATGCCAAAGCAATATGAATGTTTCGTCATCTTTAAAGAAACTTACAGGTCTACAGACCCAGAGGCCAGAAGTGCTTTCAGCCTTTCACAATCCACATGACAACAAGTATGATGTATGCCCCGGAAGGCCAGAACCTAAACATTACCCAGCCTGACACCTTCAAATTCAAAAACTGAAATCTGCTATACAAATTTCAAACACCCGTACTTGATCTATTTACATACAAGAATAAGTTATAATTTGTTTAAAATGAAAAGTATGATTGGGCTGAATTCTGAAGAATAAATATGTACATGGATTTGACCATCTGAAGATAATGGTTTCCAACAAGAAAGAGCAAAGACTAAATTTAAAAAAAGAGACTTTTTAAACTTTATTTGTTGCCAGGAAAAATTGAGAGCTAAAAGAGGTGGAAGAGAATAGAGAAGGAGAAAGGTAAGGGCATGGGCATGGAGTGAAAATGAGACATTCCTTTCCTTGACAGAAGATTTTTCCACCTAAAAAACAATTACAACCCAAACTCTGGGGAACTGTTTATCCTAAGGTATGAAATCTCCCTCACCCGGCCAGCTCAAACACACCCTAAGGAGAAGAGCCAACCCTCCTATCAGGATATATATCTTCCAGCATACAATTGAGTGACATGATTAAATGAAGGCCCTTGATGCATAGTGTACAGAATATCCATCTGCCTATCGATTTCTCGAATTAATAATTCAAAACAAACAAAAAAAAACATTCACATTCTCCTCCCCAATGTCAAAAATATCATCCATTTCTCTGCACCCATCTTATGATCACACATAAGATTGGTTTCAATGAATGCCATAGAGTTTCAAGTTCCCCTAGCAACTTCCTCATCGACCGCACCGATAACTTCACGATGCACAAATTAGCTTTAAGACGACAAATTCCAAGAAACTAATAACATAAACACAACCCTATTGAATCCAAAACCAAATGAAAAGAACAATACCAATACACTCCCAACTTAAAAACACAAACTTCATGAAATAATTCCATATGTCCAGTAATAGCAACATGCCCTAATATCATTAATCGGTTTTAAGCCCATTAATATAATACATCATGTCGCCAGAGCAATTATTCAATAAACAAGAAAAAATCAGAGGAAATAAAGGAAATGCAAGTTACCGAAGCTATGGAGGAGAGAGAATTGAAGCTGCGAATATTCGAGGGGATGATCTCGGAGCTGATTTTACATTGCGATCGAACTGCCTTAATTAGGGATTGCATCTGAAATTTTGGGGAAAATAATCAATTTGATTAGTTAAAAGATAAAAGTGATATCTGAACTTGGGAGAAGAAAGAAATACGAATATTTAAGAGTTCGTATTGAAGTTTAATGGCGATAAATGTTACCATTGTTGTAGACGAAGAAGTCCCGTAAAACCCTACTTTCTCACTGTTTTTTTTTGGGTTTAATGGAACCTGGGAGGGTTTATGAAGTTTATCGACCAAGATAGTTACACTTAGGCAGAAATAACGACTAACGAGCTCTTTCCAAACCCTTCTTAAGTTATAGCTCCTCCGATCCTTTTTACTTACAACGGTTTGATTTTTACATGATTCACGAACTCTTTTTAGTTGATCTTTCGTCATCTATTTTTTAAGGGAAGATCTTTGGTAATTTATAATTAAGGAAAAACATATTCATATGGCATCTTGTTATATTCGTGTCAATGTATATTTTCCAAATATCTAATTTTCATAATTTTTAATTATCGGTAGTTAAAGAAATATTAATGCTTGAAGTTATACATTATTGGCAAGTGGAAAGTCAAATGGTTGCAAGTAAAATGAAACGGATGAAATAATTAATTTAACGTTTTTTAAACAATCATAACTAAGCACACTAGCAGAGTAGGGGCCTAGGGGGTTTTAAGAAGAGCAAAATATTTTAGGTGTTTTCTCAAAAAAAAAAAATTAGATGTAAATTATTTTGCTTTAATTTATAACTATTAAAAATCTTCAAGTTTCCCTAAAATTATCCCCATCTTTCTCAATTATAATTGTTATTGTTCAGTTCAAACGCTTCCATCTTATTCCTCTCTTTCTCAATCACAATTGTTATTCCAAGCAGTTTGTAATGATTCGACATGAGTGATCAAACAATTTGTAGTGATCGAGCATATGATCACAATTCAACAATTGCAGCTCAGAGTTTCACTTCTCTCTCTCCTCAAGTAACGGAAATCACAAGATCAAATCATAAAACTAAAATTAACTTCTAGTGATAAGGCATTGTTGTGTTTAATTATATAGAGGGACAACAATGATGTTGGGTCTTTAACACATATTCATCTTTGAAGCCCAACTAGAATGAAGTTAAAAACATTGTACATGTCAGACATATAACTTTATATAAAACAATAAAGGTCAAAACTTATATGGACTTGGTCCACACTAAATTAGTGTGGACCTAATGCTAATTTATGTGATTTTTGAAAAAAAAAAAGGATCACTATATTATAAAAATAAATATAAAAGATGAATAGATATAAATTATGAAGTTTGACTATGAAAAAAAAAAAAAAGGTTACTATGTTACAAAGTGAAAATTTCATCATGATAAACTAATGTGAGAAAGAGTTACTATATTAAAACAACAGTCACTATGGTAGATACTAGATAGTAACTGTATAATGTAACTTAAAATTTGAAAAGGTTACTATATGGAACTAAAGGGTCACTATGTTAAATAAGTGGTTTTAGTGCACAATAATATTATTGTGGACCAGGTCCACGCAAGACTAACTCAACAATAAATCTGCATATATTGTAATAAAATTGTATAATTATATAAGACTATAATGATGACCAATGTTGACATAAATTTTTTCCTTAATGTGCAAAATTCCACCTATCCTAATTCGATATGCATTCCTTAAGAGTGAATCCCTTAAAAATGAGTCAATGTGCTTAGAAGGAATCAACCCCCGGGACTCAAACTAGGAGGCCGACAAGCTTCAAGTGTCCCAAGCTCTGTTCCTAATCCACCTAGTACATACAATCTATAATAAAGAAAACTTGGGGAGAGCAATAACTTTTCATTTCTCATTTCTCACGCAAGTACCTTAAATTTTTCCTGTTAACCCGTGCATCGAACGAGTTTGGAATAACTTCTGTAAAAGCAAGAAATATTAAGCAACTTTCTGCTTCCCTCTTCCCTCTTTTGATGAGGGGGAAAAAAGGCCAAGATCAAATTACTAAATTGATATACAAAAATAAGCACTAGTATATTGATATAAAAGAATCATGTGATCAAAAGGCCCAAAAATATGAGGGTAAGCAGGAAAATTAGTCATGCGAGGAATCAAAGTTGCAGTGAAGCAAAACCTAATAATGCAAATTCCCCCTCAATTTTTTGGCTTACCATAATATAAACATCAGCAATTCCTGTATTACAAAACCCCGCCGCACAAGGATCAGACTGTTAACTTAAAAACATACATGTAAGAAGCAGTCCCCCGCCAAAGCTCTACAACCTACATCTTCCTGCTCCCTACAAAAACATCAGTCTTTCCTCTTTTCTTTTCTATATTCATTATATTCTCTCTTTCCTTCAATGGCTTTTACATTTTTGAAACAAGTAAAGAACAGACGGAATCAGAATCCAAAAAAATTGGCACTTGCTCGATCAGACTAAGAGAAGCAGCATTCTATCAGAGCTCCGAATCCATGGTTGTAAGGAACACTTGTAAATGTCAGAGATATGGAACCAACACGTGTTAGAACTCTTGTGCGTCAAGATCAGGCTTTGATGGGTATTCAAGACCCTGAAGTTCGGGCATCCTCCGTATATCTTCTTCTGAATATGCCGGGATGAACCAATACCGCCTATCCATTCCGAATACCTGGGAAGTGGGAAGTGGGAAGTGGGAAGCATCAGAAAACTTGTTCAGAATGACTGCTGCATAAGCTTAACCTCCTGATATACTTATAGAAGCTAGTATTGCATTAACAACTGTATACAACCTACACGAAACCTATATTGACCCAATTTTTTTTCTACTGATTAAGATGATTTTGTGTATGCACAAGCTGTCAAGCATAACGTAAAGAGAAAAAATTTAACTCGAATCTATTCCGATGCTTGCATATTCATCAAATATGTCACATTCATATAAAATCACTGTTGATTAGTTACTGAGACTCCATTTCACCTTGAGTACGTGAGTCGAAAATTCTCAACACTCTGACATGAATACAAAAATATGAACACTTTGACACAACATATTGAGCTAAAACCATGGAAACTTTTCTTATAATAGCCGAGTCGAATACTTAGATATATGCAAGACAGGTTAATTAAAGCGAGTATATTTCACAATACCAACGATATGGATGCATGTAATGTAATATGACTCGTTGAAGATTATAGATTTTGCCGGAGCTTTAGAGAGAGTTTTCGATTATCTTGAAAATTGACTAAAATTATTTAATACATCCATATCCCTAAATCCGAGTAACATAGTGTTGAAAGATTTCAGAGAAGAGAAAACTCGCAAAAGATACCAACCTGCTGAAAGTTTTTCTTCTTGCCAAGGTCATAACGCCACTTTGGGCTTGTCTTCTTCTCATATGCCTGATCAGATAGCAAAGAAAGACGGTTGTTAAAAATTACATTAAAATTGCAGAGTACCACTTTAGATGGAACAGAGCAGGATCTATCTATAAAATTTGATAGACATGGAAACAAATAAAGAGTACGAATAAAACCAGAGTCCATTGATTTATGTTCTGATAGAGCAAGTTTCATGCTCTGTGCACGCATGATTACTCTTCTATTTGCAGGGTGAAGTATCATACAGAACTACTCATAACTTCACTAGTCCGCACTTAAAGTAACTATGCACAACCATCAGACACTTGGACACGACACATAGCAGACCCAGACACTCCAATTTACACCAAGAACAAAACATTGCGAAAAAATCAGAAGCCCATCCTTCAAGCTTTTGTGCAAGTATCAGATGAGGACACTCCTCAACCCATATATAAAACCAATGGTTGAGACTTGACAGCATGTGCATCTCCTAAAACTTATAACTGGAAAAACTAAGAGTCTAAGCTATTCAATTGATTTTGACTTATTTGAACTTATCTTTACGTACTTTTTTTAGTTGCTAAACCGTCTAAGGGAAAAGGAAAACAAGGGTCTAACAACATATTAAAAGGGATACCAACGCAAACGGCTTATAGGAAAAGGCAGAAAGGCGAATGATATGGTACAAGTTTTCCCAAGACGCCAGAAACCAACATAGGATGACCTCAGGGTCCAAAAAGACCATAACAAAAACTTCAAAAAAAAAAAAAAAAAAAAAAAACTCAGCGTACAACCAAAAGAAGCCATAGAAAAAGTTTACCTCGATAGTAGTGGTATTAGCTGCAACTAGAGATATATGCATGATGAGAAATCCCATAACACTCAATGCAAATGCCAAATTCAAGACTGCAACAACCACAAAAAAGACAAACTATAAGGTCCTTCTCCATAAGAGACAAAATAGTATTAGCAGAAAGAGAATATACATGTAGATTCGGTATTATTTAGGTAATCATCCATTACCAAATGCAAGGAAAGTCGTCGCAAGACTGCTTGGTGATCCAGGTATTTCTCCATCACTAAAGAATGCTATAAATTGTGGCAGCAGCGAAATTGTCACCACAGTGGTCTCCAAAAATGTGTAGAACTGCATTAAAACACCAAGCAATCAAACATGGAAATATATAAATAGATGGATAGTATATTAAAAGAGATAAATATACTAGTATACATTAGAAAAAAAATTATTTATATCATGACTCTGTCCTACAATTAAACATATACTGAACATGACCAATCTATCTACAAGTAATTAAGAGATTCACGAGTAGTATAAGTATCTGAACACCTCCAAGCATCTAAAGTTGAAGGTATCGACATGCACAATCAATGCTAGAACAAAAGGAATAACTACAAAAAATTCAGGAGAGGAACAGCTAGCCCCTCAGGTCCCTTCCATGATAAATCAATAATACCTATTTTTGAAGCATACAAACCAGTTTATGGATATCTCAAAGCAAAAACATAAGGACACAACACTTGAAAGCGACCAAAGGGGTAGTGAAAATCCTGGTGGAGCCTCAAGTTTTCACCCACATTAACTCCAAAGAATGTTTCATGGCAACTGGAAAGAGAAACCCCCAAACAAGCAAAAATCCTATGAAAATACAAACTTATGCGATTTCGGAGGCCAGTTCAGGATAGGTGATTTACACATGCAAATGTTCAATTTATCTATGTGTCCAAGTGTTGTACAATGCTCCATGGATTATGATGGTCCCAATGCCAACAACAATCAGATGATGCAGTCGTATCCAGGCTAAACAGTAGCAGGACGCATGATAATAACAAGTAAATAGATCCTTTAAAAAAGACAGCAGAGTAGACAATTGCCATGACTTTTGAATCTTGAGAGAACCCTTTCCCTAAAATGCGACACCAGCTAGAAAGAGAGGTTGGATTAAAAATCTACAAGAATGAACCAAACTTTCAAGGGTGCATATCCTCTTACAATCCTATTTAACAATAATAAGCACAGAAAGAGAATTGTAATTAATGTAGTGACAAACAAACAATTAAAATTAATTGTTCTCAGATTCATATGGAATAGAGATCCAAGATGTCCAAGAAAATGATTGTACACCTACTGCATCCTCAAACACTTAAAGAGAGCAATCACTACCCGATATTTGGTTCTGCTTCTGTAAATTCCTAATACAGAAATAAACAGTTCTGACCAGAAAAGGAAAATTTCACATGTTGGAGAGAGTGTTGATTTAACAGCCTTCCGATGGTTCGACAAATTTCGAAGTACGGTTATTAATGCTTAGCTCCATGATGAATTTTGTCTAGCTGTTTTGCTTCCTGCCGACTTTTCTAACCCTTGGCATAAACTGACTATTAAGTTTTCAAACAAGTAGGGCATCTTATGAATCCCCTCATAGGAGCGAAGTTGGGACACTTACACACACCGGCCTTCATGAGAACCCCTATGATTGGTGGCCCCCTCAAAACCCTTTATACTATACCCTTATAACGTGCACACTACCACCACCACCTGGTCATTTATACTTTTATACATAATGACAACTACCCAAATTCAAAGTGTACGTTTTCTTTCTTGAGATGGGTAAATTGCAGCATAACAACACAAATAAAAACTCTATTGCTGAGCATACAAAAGCGCAAAGTCAGAAACAAATTATAGACAACAGAAAGTTAAAATCCACAATAAAGAGTAAAGACAGCACCCAAGGAGCAATAGCATGCAAAAACATCAACTATTGTCTAAATGCACGTAATGATGCAATGAACTAACTATAAAAAGGAAATGGATAAGGAACATAAACTAAAACGTACCAGGAATAGAAGGAAATACTTATAGTTTAATGCTCCAACACAATTGACAACCCATACACAATGGTGATCCATTTTTAGAACACACCTCCCACCTGGTATAAAATTCAGTAGCATGTCAAGAATCTAACAAATGGGCAGGTGTCCGTTAAAGAAATAAAACAAACCAACGAAACTCACAAACAGAGCAATGATGACAACGAGGAGGTTTCAGCTGATTGCACTTCCGACAAGCTCGAACTTTAGTATGAGATGGGTCAGATTGCACTCCACTGAAGTCAGACGCAGTCAATGGATCATTCTCACCTCTCTCCTCATCAACACTAGGCCTCCAATTCGAGGGCACACCGCCCGGATCAGTAAAAACAACAGAAAAATAACTCCACAACAGCATGGCTAACTGCAATTTGGGAAAAACAAAATGTTCCTTAATTTAGCACCTGCCAAGTACTTAGCTCTGACTTTCAAAAACCCTACACAACATCACAAATCTAGAAAGAAAGGAAAAAAGATTCCTTCTTCGAATGCCTTGCACAAGAAGCATATCCAAAAAGCAAGTATTGCAATACAAGATTGGCACTTAGATTTGTTAAAACTCAATAAACAAACACCAAAATTGACAAAATTCATGGTACCCACAATCTAATACTACAAAAATTACAAAACTAAGCAACTAAAATATACTCAATTTCCAACCTCATTATATTCATCAAAATTAAGCAGCTAAACCTCAAAATCAAAATTCTTAAAAAAACCCATCAAATTATAAAAAACTTATTAACCCAATTAATCCAAGAAAAAGCTCAATGTCAATAAAGATTTAACATCAACAAAAACCCAGAAAAACAAAATCAAGAATTTCAGCAAATCTAAAAGACCAAACATTTTTCAAATTACTTTTATATAATTCAAAATTAAACTCACCAAACCATGAAAAGGTAACAAAACGACGATGGAAGTGAGAGTATCAAGACCACCATCGAATAAAGCTGGGCCATAACTGGTCAAAACGACGGCGTAATAGGTAACACCCACAACACCTAAAACAAGCAAGATCATGATCGACCCTAAACCCCGCAAAGCAGTGCAAAATCTGAACACATTCCACGCCATTACTGTCCCAGATCTGTACATCACTTACAACATAAAAGAGGAGAGAGAAAATTGATGGGAAAAAATTCAAGAATTTTGAGAAAAAGAAAGCAAATTTATTTGTTTTTGAAAGGAGGAATTTAATTAGTCTGTTTTTGTTTTTTCTTTTCTCTTAGATTTGAATTGAATTTTCTTCTTTTTTTCCCCTGTTTCGAGCTTTTTTATTGGTCAATTTTAATGGCGGAAAAAAGCTAAACAGGGGTTTATTGAAGAGAAAGGAAGAGAAATGGAAGCGCGTGAAAGAGAATCGCCGATATTGAATGGAGAATATGTGAGAAATTTGGAGAAGAATTCTTTTTTCTGGGGTTAGCTGGATAAAATGGGTTACCACTTATTATTCGGGGTGATAAGGTGATTTATCAAAAGGTAAAGGAAAGGAAAGCATAGTACTACCAAGGTCTTTTTTTATTGGAAATGATTTAGACTATGAACAAGCTTACTACCTAAATGTTTCATTAATCTTAGATTTTAAATTGCTTCTAGATAGTCTCATTTTTAGGGTCATGGTTTGAAATTGCATAATTTGACTTGGTGTACGTAGAGTTATGTCATGTGTTTCGCAGATTATTTATACTATTTTTTTGCAAGTAGAGATTTAGTTGTGTGTCATCGTGACTAGTTATAGATAGATTTATCAATGTTGAGTAGTTTTTAGTTTGCATTTATCCATATTTTTTTGAGTTTGAAAACAAGATTTTGATTCGTGTGATGTCGCGTGTTATTGTTTGCCTCGATACGTTTGTGTAAATGGTTAAAGTGGAGAAAATTTATTACATGGGAAGATGACAAATGAATTGTAGTTGATGTGACACCATATCTACAAAAAGATGGGGCAATACATAGCGTGAAAATATATAACAATCATAATTGGAAATTGAGAAAAACATGACCAGAAACATAAACGAAGATTTGTGAGAGAAAATTTCCTAAAACCTTCTTTGGCCAATAAACACCATAAATATGACATTTGAGTGACAAATATTTACTTTTATCAATGTTAACTTACTAATTTTTCTCTCCTTTTCATTTCCCCTCGACCTTCATTTTTCCTTCAATTTTTTCACGTCATCAAATTTATATCTTAACATAGTAAAATAAATTAAACAATGGAAAATTAACCAATATCTATGACTTTAATTATACGTAGCAATTTTAATTCTAAAATTATATAATATGAGGAAATAATAAGATAATAAGTAGGTCGAATCTATATCAAATCTGAATCTCATAATATTTGACTAGGATTCAAATGCAGACTTCATTACTTAAACACATATTGGCCTCATATTTATCAAATAGGTGTCAAATTAAACCAAAACCTTTAAAAGGAGGATAGGATAAACAAAATTACATGTCCACCCCAAATTGAAGTTAAGAAAATACTAGCTGTCAAAAGTTTATCATCTGTAAATTTTGATTGCATAAATCTCTCATTTGATTAATGAAATTAAAAGCTGCATTCCTGGAGAATATTTGTACCATGAGCTTTCTCTAAAAGAGCAAAATGAGCAAATGAGCAAAATGAGCAAATGAGTAAATGAGCAAAATGAGCAAATGAGTAAACATTTCTACTCATTTAAGAAAATGAGCAAACACTTTTATTACAAAATGAGCAAATAAGCAAATGAGCAAAATGCTCAAATGAGCTGGTGTCAAATGAGCACCTGAAGTTCTAATTAATTATGAATATGCCCCTAGGTGTACCATGCTCATGGTACACCCGGGCATACCATGAGTGGACTCGCTTTCCTGTACTCCGTAAGCGTTAGGTGAAGCATATTTTTGGTAGGTGACGACGCCTGACGCGGTCAAATTACATGGTACTAAAAACTAAAACTAAAGATGTAGCATAAATCAACATATTCGTAGGATTGCAGGAACATTGTAGAGAAATGTTAGTAGGAAAATATCATAGGGGTCTCAGACACATGAGCAGAGTGAGCGACCGCTGAGGGCTCCCATTTTAAGGAGCCCCACCTATATATTTTATTGCTATGAGTTTATTAGATGAAAAAAAGTTTCTACATTTGTTATTCCAAAATTTACCCCTAATTTATTTAATGTTTTCATATATCATAGCTTATTTTAGTTTTATGTTTGGTATATTTTTATTGTTTTGTTATATCTAAGGTGTCTCCTTCTTTAAAATGAAAATAACATTGAATTTATTTAAGAAAGTTGATAATTTTTACAACCATTTTTAATCAAAAATTTAATTTAGTTATTAAAAATATGGGATTGTAGATCCTTTCTATTGCCCCCATAGGGCCCATGTTTAATGCCTGGCACAGGGCTCCGAAATTGTCCCAGACGGCTCTGGAAAATATCGTCATATACAATATGATTTATAATTCTTGGTCATGTTGAATATTGATATGACTATAAATTTGTTTTGACAATACTTTCTCTATATTTTATGGGATATGATATATGTAGCCCTAAGGGTTACATATAAGAAGTAAAAAATGGAAATATTAAGCAATAAACAAGCATTAATAAGTATATGGATTGACGTATGATTGTGACATTAATTCCTCAAATGATACTATTTGAGGAAGTGCATTTCCCATATTTTATCTACTGTTTTTTCACCATATACCCCTGACAATTTTTTTTGCACCATATACCCTTTCAACTTTCCAAATTCACCATATACCCCCCACCTTTCAAAAAATACATCCACTTACCCTTTTGACTAACGGTGTTAGACTTCCGTTAGTCATTAACCTCTAACCCCCCTCTAACCCTAATTAACTAACCTAAATTAAACCCTAACTCTAACCCTAATCTAATTAATACACTTTGGGCCCCGAACCTAACCACCCCTCCCCCCCCCCCTTACCCCCACTCCATCACCCCCTCACCACCACCCCCTCCCCTTCTCCAGCCGACCCCCCCCCTTCCCCTCGCGACTCCCCTCCCCACCAACCCCTAATCCCCCTCCCCACTCCTCGCAACCCCCCCCCGTCCTCACTCCCCCGCAACCCCGCCCCATCCCATTCCCCCGCCGAATCGCACCCTTGAACTCTAAAAAAAATTCGAAACTTGCAACAATTCGTGCTTGAGTTGATTCGGGTTTTCGAGCTTTGAAGGAGTATCAATGGCGAAAGTTTCGATTCCGGGAGGGCATGAAGGTGTTTCGATTCCTCGCAAAATTCCGGGAGAAAGGAGATTCTTCATGAAATCAAGCACGAATTGTTGCGCGACGGCGGGGGAAGGGGGGGGGGATGTGCGACGACGGGGGAAGGGGGGGCTGCGCGACGACGGGTGAAGGGGGGTTGTGACAGGACGGGGGAAGGGGAGGGAGGTTGTGCGATGACGGGGAAGGGGAGGGGGGCTGCGGGGAGGGTGGAGGGAGCTATGGGGGAAGGGGGGGGGGAGAGGGGGCTTGGGGAGGGGGCTATTGGAGTGGTGGTGCAGTGGGGTAAGAGCCAGGTGGGCGGTGGGGTCAAGGTGGGGGTCAAAAGGGGTGTGGTGGGGGTGGGGAAGGGGTGGGGGGTGTTGGGGTTAGGGTATTAGGGTTAGGGATAGGGTTAAGATTAAGGGTAGATTTAGGTTAGTTAAATAGGATTATAGGGGAGATTAGGGGTTAATGACTAACATAAGTCTAACACCATTAGTCAAAAGGGTAAGTGGATGTATTTTTTGAAAGGTGGGGGGTATATGGTGAATTTGGAAAGTTGAAAGGGTATATGGTGAAAAAAAAAATTTGTCAGGGGTATATGGTGAAAAAACTATTTTATCTATTGTAAATTTTTCCATTTATACAAGTTTAATACATATTCTGTTTTTTTTTTTTTACTAGCAATACTAAAGCATAACGCAAGAATATAGGAGAGGAGAAAGATAGAGATAGCTAAAAAAGAGACCTATAGACTAATAATCTAATAGTGCTATGAGTGATTAAGAAAATATATATTTTAAAAAATGTCAATGATGCAAATAATATGCAACTTCCTAAAATGAAAAATTTACAAGTAAAAGGGATGAATGAATTACCAACTAGACTTTTGTGTCTCGTGTCATACACAGGTTAAAAGAATAAATAATAAAGTATATATTTCTCTCTTGAAAAAAATTCTATACAAAAGTATACATTTTAACTCTTAAAAGCTCTCGATAAATTAATCTAAAACTAATATATATGGTCTGTTTCATACACAAGTTCAAATTTCTTATAAAATAGTAATTCCTCTTTTCTCTATTGTCTTTTAAATAGATTTCAAATATGAAGAACAAAAGAAAACGAAATACATAACTTTTTGTTGAAAATATTACTAAGATAAAATTTTAAAAAAACAATTATAAGAATTTATAAAACATATGGTATCTATATTGGCTGTAAATTAATAGGAGTATTATAAAATCATTATATATGATTATTATCACTATCAACTACTTTCTACAACTTCTGAAAATTCTTATGCACGTACTATGATCATATGAAATTATGAAAATATTATTTATGGGTAATATCTATATTTTTCATACATATTATATTTATTTTCTATAAAATATAGACACATGACGTTTGAAAGAGGAGTCAAATGTCGATTCTTGGGTAATCTATCTGGCTTTTTTTTATATATATACACATGATAGGATTATAATAGAGATTCCAATTTTCATACATTATTGAAAGTTTTCTTTATTTTGTCCAAACTTTTGTATAAGGCAGGCCACACCTTGAACAAATGGTGTGACCAGCTAATAAAAAGGCCCAAGCTAGGCCTTATAATGAAACCCAAGCTTGAATCTGTTTTCAGAGGGGTTACTTTTCGTAACTAGGGGTTACTTTTGTTGAATCTAGGTTTTTTTTTCTAATGCTAAAGTGTTACTTTTAGTGAAACTAGGGATTACTTTTTCGAATGCTAAGGGGTTATTTTACTGAAACTAGAGATTACTTTTTGTAATGCTAAGGGGTTACTTTTACTGAAAGTATGGGTTACATTTTGTAATTATAAGGGGTTACTTTTACTGTAATTAGGGGTTACTTTTTGTAATTATAAGGGGTTACTTTTACATAAACTATGGGTTACTTTTTCTGCAACTAGAAGTTACTTTTAGAAGTTACCTTAGATTTATGTTAAGGTATTACATGTTGTGCAAAGGGTTACTTTTACATTTATTATAGGGTTACTTTACACTTATGTAGAAGTTACTTTTTGTAATGGAAAAATTGATAGGAACAGTCCTAAGTATGGGCGTTTCGCCATTTTCAGTCCCAACTAAAGATTATTCCTGAGCAGTCCCAACTATGTATCATTTTTGCCAAATTTGGTCCCAGCAGGTTAATGACCTGCTACAACAAGTAAATTGAATTTTTTTTTTTTCCCCAAATTTTATTTTCCCTCTCCTCTAGTAGGCTTCCACCCCTCCCATCCCCCACCCCCACCACCACCACCACCCCGCCCCGACCCCACCCCCGCCCCCGCCCCCACCCCCACCCCCCACCCAAACCTCGCCTCCTCTACGACACCCCCCCCCCGACCGCAAATGTGCTACCCCTCCTCAACACACCCTACCACCACCCAAGACACCATGCCACCACCACCAACACTTTTTCTCTTCACCGCGGAAACGACCACCACTAAGTACTTCCCGCCTAAATTCACCATCTCCAGCACCCAAACGTCCCCCTTCACCCTCCCCTGCATCTTCCTGGGTAAATTCTCCCCTAATCGGAGCTTCGAAAAAAAAAAAACCATTCCTAGCAATACCGCCAAAGACGAGGGATTTAGAAATGCTAATCGAAGAAGCCGAGGATGTTTTCTCTCTCATAAAACTATTTATTCTCTCATCTTCTTAGTTGAAATTCCCTCCTTTTTCGATCTTGATTTTCATCGCTCAAAAAACTCACTTTCTTCAACTCAATTTCACAGTTTCAGCTTGAATTTCTCTTTGAAGCTGAAATTCATGTTTTTTTTATTAATTAGCAATTGAAAAATTTGAGCTCTCGAAGTTAGGGCATGTGTGAAAGTTTCTCAATTAGCAGCTGATTTATACCCGAATTAGAATGGTTTTTTGGGTAGCTTGTTTCATTATGGAGGTTGGTGAGTTGTGACTAACATCATCAAACTTGCTTGAATCCAATATCCTATCACACCTAAGATCAATTGTCTTTGAAACAAAACTTTAAGTGGGTTCAGAGGGGTGGCAGGGGAAGAGGGAGGAGGTGGCAGGGGAAGGGGGAAGGGGAAGGACGAGGAGGAGGAGGAGGAGGTGGCAGGGGAGGGATGCGGGAGGAAGTTTAGGGTTCGGAGGGGGTGGCAGGGGAAGGGGGAGGAGGTGGCAGGGGAGGAAGGAGGGAGGTGGGGGGGTGGCAGGGACTACAACTGTGAGAAGGTAGTAAGGAGAGAGAAAGAGGAGGGAGAAGGTATTAAAACAGGTAAAAAAAAAAAAAATTAACCGGTAAAATGGGTCACCAATCAACTGGGACCATTTTTGTAAAACATACCCCAAAGTTGGGACTACTCATAAATAATCTTTAGTTGGGACTGAAAATGGCGGAATGCCCATAGTTGAGACTGTTCCTGTCAATTTTTCCTTTTGTAATAGGGTTTATTGAATCTATGAGTTTTTTGTTTCCAATGCTAAGGTGTACGTACTCTTAGTGAAACTAGTGGTTACTTTTACTGAAACTATGAGTTACTTTTCAAATGCTAAGGGTTACTTTTTTGTAATATTGAGGGGTCACTTTTTACTAAAAGTATGGGTCACTTTTTGTAATTATAAGGGGTTACTTTATATAAACACCAACACAATTCTCAATTCTCCCTCCCCTCTCTTTGATCAAACCATGGAACCACCTCCTCCTCCTCCCCATCACCACCACACTACAACCACAACTCCCGACTCAAACAACCAACCACCATCACTCCTCCATCAAACTGCTGCAAATGTGGTGCCCCCACTTCCATAACCCCACCACCACCCGACGCATCTCACTTCATCTATAGGAGAGAAGAAAAGTTGAAGATATGATAGAGAGAAGAAGAAGAATGAGAGGGAGAGAGAAAAAGGCCGTGAATCGCGGATGAAGAATGTGAGGAAGACGAGGATGAATTGCGGTTGGAATCTTGTCGGAGATCTTCTCAATCAACGACGACGACTCGTGGTGCTCCTCTGCGTGGTCCAACATAGCAACTTTAATGGCGGAAGAAACTGAGGAGAGAGAAAATGGAAAATGGAGAGAGAGAAAGAGAAGGGAGTGGGATTTTTGTTGGGAGGAGGAGAGAGAAAATGACAAATGTGAGGAGAAGAGGAATTGGGGCGGGGGAGGAAGAGCTACAGTAAAAGCGTGGCCGCACGGTTTGGGTTCCATGTGGCGTGTTGCACAAAAAACGGACTGTAGACACTTGACGTTTGAAAGAGGAGTCAAATGTCGATTCTTGGGTGATCTATTTGGCTTTTTTTTTTTTATATATATATACACATGATAGGATTAGAATAGAGATTCCAATTTTCATAAATTATTGAAAGTTTTCTTTATTTTTTCCTATCATAATAATTAATCATTCTTTTTATATATTTCTATCATTCTCCTCCCATATAACCTTCTTAATTTGTGTGTCAATAGAACTTCCTAATTCCTTTCCAAATTTCTTACCCATACTCATCATGGGTGGGATATATAATTTAGGATACAACGATTATATGCTAATAATATAAAAAAAGGAAATAAAAGTAGTGGCAACAATACCTGATAATTAAAAATAATTGATGTATTTCAAAAGTTGATTTTTATTTATTAAAGTTGTATGTCAAAGTAAATATAGACAAAATATAAGTCATAAGAGTGGAAGGAGGACCTTTAACCAAGTAGACCAACCTTGAATATGGATAAAGTTTGGCTATCCTATCATGTATGTACTATGTAGACTGATCAATATATTTGCAAAATCTTTTTTAACGGGCCATCGTTCTAACCCTTCACTTGGGTAAGAGTAAACCCATTACCTATCCTTGGGTAGGGCTGACAATCCCTGACACTACTTGATAACACGACACAAACCCGACCTAAAGTTATCGAGAGAAACACGAACCCGACACGAACAAGTATGACCCGAAGTCAACCCAATTAGTTACATTTATCATATTATGCAACTATTCCACTTTTTATATCATTTTTGATACATTTGAGAGCCAGCCCGAAATCGACACGAAACCAAACACAAACACGACCCACTGACACGAATTGCGAGCCCTATCCTTGGGTTAATAAATGAATTGGACTAAGCCCAATTACACATTGGGAGGTCAATAAAAACTCAATTAAAAATTTGAAAAAAGGAAAACCAATAGAAAGTCATCATATCATAAGAGTAGCAAAAAAGTGCTCAACACGTCCCCAACGACTAAATGAAGAAAGAAAAAAGACAAAGAAGAGAACACAACACAAACACAATACACAACGGCAAAGGCCGGCCCCACACCAAAAATAACTAACTTCTTCTTACACCCCGCCTTCTTTCTCGTCCTTCCTCATTTCTATGTTTTCTCTCTCCTCTTTCTCTTTCTCTCTCTTCTTTCTTTCTCTTGAATTCCGCCATTGTTAACCATTGTTGCTCAACACAAAGAGCTTCTTCAATTTTCTCTACAATGTCGGCCTCGGATTCCGAGTCTGCTTCCGGCCGTGCCAACAAAGGTTCCGGAGAATATAAGAATTTCCGCATGACTAGCCGTGACCGTGCGTTTTCGCTTTCTCTCTCTTCATCATTTCTTATTTTATCTCATTGTGAATTATTTCGATTGATTTTAACTCGATTTTCAGCTGGTTTTGAGTTGATCGTTTAATTTTTTCTGTCATTTGGTGGATACAATTTTGAATTGCGTTATTTTAGGAATTGCGCGCTGCAGAGATTGATGTTTGATTTTTGTTGTGATTTTGTGATTTGTCAATTGTGAATTGTGAGTCATGTTAACGAAATTTGGTCTAGTATCCTTATTTGTTGTGAAATTGAACCGTGTAGAGGTTGAGGAATGATAACTTAATAGTTGCCTATGATTTGTTTTTGTTAATTAAGGATCCATTGAATTCCAGCGTGCATTTTGGTTATAAACCTGCATCTGCACGTGCATTACATGCGCTTTCACTTGTGCATGATTTACACGCTATGCAAACGTCTGCATGCTAGTCACTAGTTCCTATTGACATGCGTACAACAAGTGTGAATGTGTGATGCATGCCCTTCCAACATAGGTATAAACCTGCATCTGCACGTGCATATACTTTCCTGTGCGCGTCTCCCAATACACTCTTTGAACTTAAATATCTTTCATTATATATTAGTAAAAATTATAACGATTGAATATTAATAATGTACTAATTGAGACGAATCAAACAAGACCCCACATGACTATATTTTTTCTTATAAATTGAAAAAAATTGGAAGATTCTCTCAAGTATTTAATAGTCAAGATTCCAAGTCGAGAAAAAAAAAAAAAAAAATGGAGTACGTAAGTAGGTGTCACGTCCGTCTTAGAATACTTGGTGGCCTTGAACTACTAATGTTAGTAATGATTAGGCCCCATGAAATTGAGAAATGATGCAACTTCTCATAGTCAAAAGGTTTAATGAACACTAGGTAGATGTTATGAGTGAGAGGGAAGAATGATGGTTTTGCTCTACCTTTTAAACTACTTAGAAGTTTTGGGTACCCCTACTTTGTGGTCTGTGGAACACTTTAAAAACAGTATTAGGAGACAATATATCTCTCTTTTTTACCCCCGAAAATCATTTTCTCTCCTCAAAAGTTGTATGCATGGCTCCAGCTATAATGCTATATGGTCTCTGTAGATAATCGATTTGTTTCCGTCTTTTGTGGAATTTTTTTCACGATTTGTGAAGGATTGGATAAGCCAATGTTTTTTCCCCGTATTGTGAGGGAAAGGTGAAAAGAACTCTATTTAGAGGGCAACTGAGCCTTGTCTTTTTCTTTGGGGTAGGAAGAGGCTTGTAACCCAGGGAGATTGTGTCTTTTCCCTTCCCCAACCTTTCAAAATTGCGTATATAAAGAAAAAGAGATTCTGAATTTATTGTGTGGTACTGGTAAATGTTATTGAACTAGTAACTTTGTAGGAATCATGTTGAACCCTGAATGCTAGGTAGGGAGGTTCGCTTGAGTTGCTGACCAAGGAGGTAGCATCTCGACGAAAATATGCAAAGAACAGCACCAATGATTGGGGTTTCTACTCATGTTTGACACCTTATATTCAGGATTACCTGGCATTTTTCTATGTTATTAGTTAATGTAAAGATGAGTGCTAGGTTAAACTAGCTGATAGGAAGTACTAGGTGATATGCATGATCATGTACAACTTCAACATTGCTTCAAGCCCTTCAAAATTGACCATTACTTGAAATTTCCTTTAACTCGTAAATCATACTCCCTCCGTCCCATAATATAGTTCCCATTTCTATTTTGGGAGTCAAACTTTAAAATCTTTGACCAAATATTCTCATTAATGTATACAAAAAAACATACTCATGTGGGATCTTGTTAGATTCGTCTCAATGTCTACATTTATATTATCAACTTTTTATATTTTTTACTAATACAAAATAGAAGATATTGTAGGTCAAAGGTACGTCTTGGAGACTGTGCAAAAAGAAATGGGAACTATATTATGGGACGGAGGGAGTATTTCCTATTTGTTGTACTATCCAATGTTTGAGTGGTCTATTAGAGTATGATTTTAATACATAGTGCTCCATTGGTTGGTGAGCATTCTCCGTTAGCTATGGATGCTGACTATACATTTGATGATTTCAGGGCTGTTATATGAGATGCTCCAGTCAACCTCAAAATCATGGAAGGTCTGTAATCCATCAACAAAATTTTCTTGTGTCTATATGTTTTACATGTTATCTCTACATGTAATTTTAATATGTATTATGGCAAAGGGGTTACAGTTCACGTTTCTCTTTTTCTTCTTCTGGAAAGTGATAAAGAATAATCTTTAGAAGACACCAAGGGCTTGTCAAACATGTATGAAAGGCGAGCTAAGAACAAATAACCATAATGCGTTCTTTTCTAATGTTCTATTAGTTTGGCTGTATGCATCACTCATGCGGTGATGCCAAGCACATCCATTTTCTTTGTTTCTTGAAAAAATATAAGTTCAGAAGAAAAGAGCTTCTACCTGGTTGTTTAATTTTATATTGAGATCAGAAGCTGATGAGTTACATTTATATATGGGCCAATTCATATCAAGCAAATGCAAACTGGTTAAGAATACTTGACCATCTTTTCAAATTATCTGAGATCTAGTATACCTTCTATGATATCATGCAGTGTCACATAATTCGCTATATAATTCGCTTTTTCGGTTCGCGGTTCGCGCAAAATGGGCAAAAAGTAGGCGACCACCGACCATAATTCGCTTTTTTTGGATCGCGGTTCGCGGGGAGATTAGGGAATTATGTAACACATTATCATGTCCATATGCAATTTTAAGGATGTAGAACTATACATAGATACTTGTATAATTGTATGTTTTAGATCAATATAGTTTTAGGTTATTACAAGTTAGAACGAACATACTTTGACTTGTCATATGAGACAGTCATTTTAAGATGGGGTAGGTAGCTTTGATTATTACCAGATTTTGTCTGGAAACTCTGCAGGTACAGATGCCCTTGTTATCTACGATCATTTTCAATTTCTTCTGTCCGGATTGCATATCACAGTATATGAAACATGTTTCAAAGTTCTATTGCAGGTATTGATTATGGACAAAGTCACTGTCAAAGTTATGTCCTCATCATGCAAGATGGCAGACATCACGGATCAGGGGATTTCTTGTGAGCTTCTTGGACTTCACTATAAAATTTTCTGGGGTTCATGCCATGTTATGTTTTTATTTATCTGCAAAGTATTTTAAGAAATCATTGCTGAATCTCTATTCTCAATGTTTTTTTTTTGATAATTCTAGGTCCTTAGATAGTTCAAATTTATTGACCGACTACAATAGTTGATATGTCTACAATTGAGCACATTTAGATGACAATTGTTTGCTTATCTGGATATAGATTAATTTTGGTCACAGTTTGTTTACTCTGATTGCCATGTTAATTTAGAAAAGCAACTACCGTCATTTCCATTGCAAAAAATTTATATAACCATAGCTACTGACTGATGAATGAATAATGACTAACTGCGGGATTACCAATAAAACTAATGCGTTGGAGTGTATACAACACTTGTCTTGTCTTCAAGCTGAATCAGAAGCGTAGATCCCATATGTCTCCCTTAGCCATCGTATTTCTTTTACTGAAGATCTGAAGGGATCCCCTACAAAGAATTTCTTTGTTCCTCTGACTTTGCCTAGCACAAAAACTCAAAAAATTAATAATATGATACTCCTAGTTGCCTAAAATCATCTTCTCCACTACACTTCTGGTCATTGAATGATAATTGGTGTATGATATACATTTTATATCCTATATGAAGGCCTATGATAATCCAACTCCATTGCGAAGTATGTGTTTTGTTTTCTGTCATCAGTTTATACAACCACTATTGCTCATAATTCTAGGTTTGCTAATAAGTGACAATGAAAATTACACTCTGTAATGGAGAGGCATCGTAGGATTACCGAGTATGTTCTCATGGGATGTTCCAAGTGAAAATCCACAACATATTGCAGTAACTCTAATAGTATGCTTTTCATTGTCCCATAGGCATGCCTTTCTGTCATAATTTGAGGCAATCTTTTTTTACTAATATACATGCTAATTAGCCATCATATAAATCTCAAGCTATATTCATGACTTCAAATTACTGTGGTTCATCTGGCTCTAATGACTGATCTGTCTGCAGTGGTGGAAGATCTTTTCAGGAGAAGGCAACCTTTGCCCTCGCTAGATGCTATCTATTTCATTCAGCCTTCAAAGGAAAAGTAAGTTCTTTCCCATGCACTACGACAGACTGGCACTCATTACATCATCTAAAGTTTCTGGTATAGTCTATACTGCTTAGATGGCTAGACCCAAAAGAAATCCAATAAAATGAAGCAAGAAAAACGTAGTGAAAAGAATATGTTGTTTTTACCTGCAATTGTAAACACTTCTATTTCACTAGCTCAATCCTATTTCTAGACTGTCTCTTGATCTTCTTTCTCTTGAAACATAACTAATTTTGGGTCTGATGAGACATCTAGTGGAGTTTGGAGCTGAGTTTTGTCTGATCTGCCATTTGAATGCATGAAAAAGCGTCTGTAGGGAAATGTAATGATGAAAGGGTGGATATTTACTATCTTGTGAAAGGAATAAGCTCATTCAAACCAAATGGATCTGGAGGGTTTGCGCATGAAGGAACGGCTTGTGGAGGCATATGTTCCTTTTGCAATGCATTGGCGTTTGCTAAGTGCATTTTACATGTTTGATCCCTTCCAACTCATATGGAAAAAAATCCTGAGAGGAACCCACTTTCTGAAAAGACTGCAAAGGAAGTGCTATAGGTTACTTTAAGATTTTAGTCTTGCAGTGTTCTAATAATTTGGGAAAACCAATTTACCAAAGCTATTATTTTCATATTGATTTCTTATCTAGAAAGCAATATATGATGACCCGGGAATCCATAAACTGTGAAGGAAGTTTATTTATCAAGTGCTAAATGTTTGGAAGTAGACCCCTGTCTAGTGAAAGTTTCATCCAGACAACAAATTAAAAGATGCAGCCTAATGTGGTGTTCTCTTTGCTAGACCATTGCATATTCTTAAGCAGTTAAGCCTATTATTTTGTGGCAGGCCATCTGGTCTTCTTTGGTCTCAATGTGTCTGAAGGGATGGTGAAATCTTTTGTTAAAACAAATGAAGGAAATTGGATACCTATATCCAGAAACTAGTACCATAGGCAAAATGGTAAATATGTGAGATGAAGAGACCTGTGCTACTTCTTAAAGGCAAATACGCCTCTCTTAAGAAATTTAGGTTTCTAAGAATTGATTAGTGCAGAGGCTAGGGATATCGTGGAGACGCTAATGAGGTGCGTGTACAACTAAATGGTACAATGGGTGATATCTTCAAACTGATCCAAACCTGATAATTTTCATCGAGACACTAACTGTATGGTTCCATGTTTCTTTAAATGTTCCCCTTTCCCATTCAGAAATCTTATCCATAATCCCAGGTAGAGTATGTTTACTGTGTTCTGAAAATAATATCAAATAAAAACATCTAGAGTGTCCCTGCAGTTTTCAACATTATCGTCATTATTATTATTGTTTTTTAATATTATTACTATAGTTGTTTTCATCCTCCTTCTCTAATTATCATTGAAATAGTGATGATGTAAAGAGTACTATGTAAAAGATAATCTGATATTCCTGAATACCCTTGCAGCTATATCTCCTCATTTAGTATTTGCTTGCTATATGTCTAAAATGCTCTCTTCTTTTGTTGCAGCATAGTCATGTTCTTGTCTGACATGTCAGGAAGAGAACCTCTGTACAAAAAGTATGTGAAAGTTTCCAGTATGCCTAAATGACTTGTTTTCTTATCCTCAGTTTCTGTCTGCTTGCTTTGAAATGCTTGCTTCTGACTTTTGTTTCTGGTCCTAGAGCCTTTGTATTTTTCTGTCAACCTGTTCCAAAGGAATTAGTTAATCACATCAAGAGCGATATGAGTGTGGTACCCCGTATAGGTGCTTTACGAGAGGTAAGGGTCATTTCTGTAGTCATTTATTCAAACCAGTAAAATATCAAACGCTAATGGTCTTCTTTGCATGTGCAGATGAATTTGGAATTCTTTCCAGTGGATACTCAGGTATGAGCACACTTCTTCCATGCTCTGCTATATTGATACTTTCATTCTATTTCCACACACACACAATTGACACTTCAAATCAATAATAAAATCCATTACATATTTTTTCTAATGACTCTGATCTAATGACTCTGAGTCTCTGACAGTTTTGAAAAGCTTGAGTAACCTAGGCATTGTGCAGCAATCTTTGGATACTCAGTGAAGTTTTCTTGGTATAATTGCATTGCTAACTAAATGCTCACATATTAAAGATCTGCAAGGGGGTGGGGAGGGTATGACCTTATGTTTGTGACAATAGAATTATACCTGTACAGCTGTTCTCTCATCTACCTTCATTTTAACCCATCCATCTAACTCTACCTCGGCTCATTTTTCTTAAGTTATAACTTTACCTCAAAAAATATACGTGCCTTTTGCTGTTTTTCTCCCAGAGACAATGTGTTTAATTTATGCAGATGCTAATCATATAGGTGTTTGTTACCGATCATGACATGGCAATGGAGGAGCTTTATGGAGAGACTTCACAAAATGCTCGTAAATTTGATGCTTGTATGAATGCATTAGCAACACGTATTGCCACCGTCTTTGCTTCATTAAAGGTACATAACTGTACTCTTACGTAGAGCTTAATCTATCACAGGAGAACCCCATGTTTTCGCCATGCAAGCCTCTCACTATATGCTTTTTACCTCTTCTGAGTCGTGTTTGTCTGCTTTCCAAATTAACAGCTTTATTATAAGCTTTAAGGCAGCTACTGTATACTGATTTAATTTTAGTTTATTTTGGCTTTTCCTCACTTTTTCTAAACCACGTCTTCTTTTTCTTATCTGTTTCATGTATAACCCGTTTACAAGAGACATTTAAGATAGGGAGATACAAATGAAGGAATATGTGTTTCGGACATTTATTGTAGTCCTTGATGAATATGTATACTTTATTTTATGTATTATTTGAGCCTTTAAGTGTAAATCACAACAGAAGTTGATATCTTCAATTTTTGACACTTCTTAGCAAATCAAAATACAATATTTACTCAAGACTTGTGGTTGAATAAGTGGTACAGAATGTTTGAGATTCTTGTAATCTTTATAGTTTGTTGCGGTAGAAAATAATGTTAGTGACCTCCAATTTGACTATAAAGCATAATTTATATATAAAAAAAACTTCTGTGCTGTCAGCTACATAACTTTTCATCATATTATGGCATGAGAGTCGGCATTGGTTGATTGACATCATGCAGTCAGGATCTCAGTATGTATTTTTCTCTATAGGAACTCCCCTATGTGCGGTATCAAGCTGCAAAGGATCCTGATAGAGCATCTGCTAATGAGTTAATTCCTTCGAAGCTTGCTTCAGCAATTTGGGACCGTCTAACAAACTATAAATCCTCAATACCCAATTATCCCCAAAAGGAAACATGCGAGTTTCTTATCCTGGACAGATCTGTTGATCAGGTTAACCAGAGAATTCTCACAAGAATTTCTTGTTCAGTGATCTAATGCTTTGTTTTAGCTGAACACTTGAAATTTTATTTTTAGATTGCTCCAGTGATACATGAATGGACTTATGATGCCATGTGCCATGACTTGCTGGAAATGGACGGAAACAAATTGGTGCTTGAGGTTTGTCCAGCAGTTCTTACCTTACCTCTATTATGTCTGTGCGTTTACAATTTATTGTGAAGCTTGACTATAACTTCATCATAGGTCACTAACAAAGCAACTGGTCAGCCTGAGAATAAGGAAATTCTTCTGGAAGACAGTGATCCTGTATGGCTAGAGATCCGTCATTTGCACATAGCGGAAGTATATCCTGGACTTGCATCTTTTTTCACAAAATTCAAGTGCTAAATCTCTGAACAGTACAATTTACCATGTGGTTTTCCAGGCTAGTGAACGGCTTCATGACAAAATGACAAACTTTGCATCAAAGAACAAAGCTGCAGCACTGAGTCAAGCCTCAAGGTTGTAAAAGTGTACTTTATGCTCCTGAAACGTTTTCTAACATAAGTTTTAAATCATTTTCTAATAATTCTCTTGTCTTATGTTTATTATCTGCTATTGGAGCATAAATCTTCATCGCCTTCTGATACTTGGTGTGTCAAGTCTCTGCTGGTGTTATATATTTAGCAGTCATGAAATGTTGTATCATTGGTCCAAGCCTACAAGGGAAAGTAATTGTTAGTATAGGAACGAAGGCTTATATGAGCCTCTCAAAAGATCTTCAGATGCTCTGGAAAATTTACTCGTGCACATTACTCTGTTTAAAAAGGATACTCTTCCTGATACTACTAACTGGTGGTTAAAACAAGTTACCATATTATATACCTAGCAAACATTACTTGAATAAATTCAGTTTTTTTGGCCCCAGGATCCCTCTCATTTTAGATATACTGAAAATAATGGATAACTTCTTTGTATCATGTATAATTATTGAAGATAAACTTCTTTACAGTGTTGAAATCTGGAGACACTTGAAGAAAGAGATAGTAATTCTGAATCTCCAGTGATCATACCTTTAGAGATAGGTATTTCGCTTGTTTCCAAGTGCTGCTCCAAGCCTCCAACCCTTTAGCTTTTATGTGGCCACCTCACAGAATATGAGACTACCAACTCCAGTGAATTCCTGATGTTAGGAGGGTTAAGCAGCCTTTTATATCTGACAAATTGAGAAGCTGTTTGTGAAATAGCATCAGAGAAAACATTTCGAAAACAACCAGGAAAGTGTTATATGTGATAAAATAATATGCTACACACTGAATTATTCCCTCAATAGATGTGTTTGTTTTAAGATCTGTTTATGAGTTCGTCTTTGATGTCATCTAGTCTTTGGATATTTGATTTTGTTTCTCTCTCTGGATCTTCCCAATGCATTAGTCTCTGTTTTTTTTTCAATAGTCTTTTGCATTCCGGTAATCGAATGTTTATGTGCTGGTAATATAATTTTATATTACTACTGCCATGCCTGCTTTCTTGAATCTTGACTGAGACACTGCAACACCCTCGAATTGCGCTTGGCCTATACTAGTTGCTAGCTCGTTTTACCTCCTCTTAACGGAGGGCGCAAAACAACTCTTGTCTATCAAAATTGCTAGTTGAATTTGGAGAAGCACTGCTGTCATATTCACAGAGATTATTTACTCCATGTAGAGATGGAGCAGAACTTTCAACACGTGATTTGCAGAAGATGGTTCAAGCTTTGCCACAGTACACTGAACAAATGGAAAAACTTTCTCTGCATGTGGAGGTACACTTTTATCGTGTTTTTAAACTGCAAGCCTGTTGTGTTTGAAAGCTAATCACTCTCTTGATATACAGTTACCTCAGAATTTACACCCTCGATCACAGAATTGATAAAACTGTGCATAAATCTCTCAAATTAATATGCAAGTATATATAGTGATTTGGTTTTTGGAGACGTAAAGTAGTCCTAGGAGGAGGCAGTTACGGACTTTCTGGAGCTTAGAGCCTTAGACTATACTAACATAGCCATTGATATGTGCACAAGTAATATTGGATCCTCATGGGTTGTGCTTCCCTTACCACATAAATCTCAAATGAATTTTGATGTTTACTGGCAGCCGAGAAATGAGCTCCTCCTGAAGTTGTGATATAACTCTCTAGTTGATAATAATTATTTGAGATAATATTGGTACATCTGGGAAACATATAGTGTTATTGCATATTGATGTACTAGATTTTTGTGTTTAAAGTTGTATCTTGTTGTACAGATTGCTGGAAAAATAAACAAAATTATCAGAGATATGGAGCTGCGAGAGCTTGGACAGTTAGAGCAAGATATTGTCTTTGGAGATGCAGGAACAAAGGAGATCATCACCTTCTTAAGGGCACATCAGGTTTTCATCTGTGTTTGTGCTTGAATCTGTATAGAGCTGTTCCTTCCTGTATACTGAATAATATATTTTAACCTTAATATATCCAGGATGCATCTGTTGAGAATAAATTGCGCTTGTTGATGATTTATGCATGCGTGCACCCTGACAAGTTTGAAGGAGATAAAGCTTCGAAGATAATGCAGGTAGATGAGATCTCCAATTTTATGTATATTGACGGGTTCTTCCTCTAGTTTCTTTTGCAAACAGAGACTAGAATGTCATCTTCTGGGGTAACAACTGTTAAGTTGAATGCAGCTGATTGTTCATGCTAATAATTCAGGTCTAATCATCACATGTGATTACCTGACTGGTTATGCTTCCAATTATCAACTAGTTACTCCTTAGAATGGTGTATATCATAGTTGCTATAGAACATCTTCCAGAAAAAAAGCAAGCATTCCTGCCTGTTCTTCTTCTGTTTGCTATTATCAGTTCTATCATATTGGCAGATTGCACAACTTGCCTTTCTGGACTTGCATAATTGGTAAACATCTCAATTTGTGAAATTGTGTCTTGCTGAAGTAGACCAGGAATCATCTTTTATCAGATAGCTTGTGGTTCTGTCTTCATCTTCAGTTCTTTTACCAACAGTTCTTTTTATTGAAGGAATTGAGAGATCTTATTCATGTTTCAGCTTTTGGAGATTAGAACAAAAGTTGCTTGGTCTTAACAGCATGTATGGCAGGCGGAAGGCGGTAATACATGGTTATAGTGGTAATGATGTGTATATGCGAAATAGTGCGGGAAGTTTCATGCTAGCATGAGTAGCATCCATGGTGACGTTTGTCCATCCCCAAAAACTTCTATTTCTTCCTATCTTTTCATTACCATGCATAACACTTTTGCAACTGGAATTTAGTGGTAATGGGAAATCATAAAGATAAATACATGTTCGACTATGACTTATGAGGTTCCATCACAATTCACATGGGCATGGGACTTTCCTTGCAATATTACGTACAAAATTACGAATTTATTACCATTACCACCATTTGTTACCGCCTACCAAACATGCCACAATGGTAATATTATTTGTAATAGAGGAGAGCATGAAGATGTATATGCAGGCTTTTCCCTCAAGTTCTCTAAAAGATATATGGAGAATAATTGCTTCAATCAATACTTGATATTGGAAACTTGTCTTCACGTTAGCTAGCGTGAATTCGACTTGTTCAAGTGCTAAATGTCTTTGAATTTACATAATTCACAGTGTCACTGCCGTCATGTAAGATATAACATGCTCCGATTCCTGATCAAGGAGTACTTTGTGCTTCTCCTTTAGTAGTCCTATGTATAATCTTTAGAGGGCGAATGGACTCTTACAAGTAACCATTAGTTTTTCTTAGATAAGAACCATACACTGATGCAAATTCCCTCACTTTTCTAAGATGAGAAAACTCATTGTTTGCTTCATTTCAGTTAGCCAAATTGTCAGCAGAGGATATGAAGGCTGTAAAAAAAATGAGACTGCTTGCTGGATCATCAGAGACGAAGAAGAAACCAAGTGGGAGTTTCTCTCTAACATTTGATGGTCAGAGGGTAATATAAGTAGATTTCGATGCTTTACAAGGAAGATTCAATGACTTGTGTTGGTTCCATTAGATATGCTAATTGTTATTTTGCCTGATTTATCCATCACCAGAAAAAAGTTGCTGCTAGAAAAGATAAAACCAGTCCTGAGGAGGAAACTTGGGCTTTATCCAAATTTTATCCTATGCTAGAGGTAAAATTTTCTTAGATTAGACTAATATGTTATTTTGAGAGATTGCTTACGGATTTTACCCAATTGCTTTGTCGTCTACCAAGCAGCTTGAATGTGTCACTTCTCTTACCTTCTTGACAGTCAAAACGTTGGATATGTTTATTAAGGCTGCAACGCTGGGGGGTAAGGAAGCGTCAGCTATATCCAGCCTCACCCTGGGGTAGCTTGAGCATAATTTAGGATAACAATTGAATCTTTCTCCATATATTTTTCCCTAATGTCGTATAGATATGGTAACTAGAGTTTCATCATAACATCAAACATGTACTATATATTTCAGCTGTATGTAACTAGTAGATTCTACATATCAAAGTTTGATTTCGACTATTTGAGATGATCAAACCATAAATACTCTGGCAAATAGACAGTAAGTGCACTAAGATGATATTTTTTCACTTGCGAAGGTTTTGAGTTTTCATTTATTCCAAGCATAATTGCTCGTTCTTCTGTAGTAGTTCTTCTAAGGTATATTACTCGAACTCTTCAATTCACCTCAATCACGCACACACGCACATGCATGTTGGATACTGAATATTTCGACATGGTCAAATGGATATGGACACTAAAAAAATGACGAAATTATATTTTCTTACGAGTCTATCCCCAATATATTTCCATCGAGGAGCAATCCATGACTAGAGAGTCAGATTAAATAGTATTTTTCCTTTATCTCCATGAACTTATAGAAGATTTAAGACATTTTGAATAATTTTCCAGGAACTCATAGAAAATGTGAATAAAGGTGAGTTATCAAAGAATGACTATCACTACATTAATGAACCAGCTCCAATCAACAAAGAACGCAATCAAAGCCAGAGTGTTTCGGTCAGCACAACGACGACAACTGGTCCACGTTCAATGAGATCAAGACGTACAGCAACATGGGCCCGTCCTCATCATTCTGATGATGGAAGCAAGTAATCCAACTATCTTTTTTTTTATCAAACTTTATTTCTTGTCAAAGGGGAATAAGAGATAGTCCGGTTTTGTACCTTGTCTTAGTTTTCGTTAACTTTGTGTTTCAGTGACTCAGTATTGAGACATTCACCCAATGATTATAAGATGATGGGATCGCGTATCTTCATATTTATCATTGGAGGAGCTACTAGATCTGAGGTAAAAGTCTTGGCTTCTTGCTTCTGGTACATTACTGCCTCTGAATTTGATTCTTTCACCTGAAGATCCTTTTTCACTGTCTTCCCAGTTACGAGCTTGCTACAAACTTACTACAAAACTTAGGAGAGAAATCGTACTTGGTGCAACGAGTATAGATGACCCTCCACAGTATTTAACGGTACAGTTCTCTTGCATCTCTCGTGTGCTATGCATAATGTATAATGTAGATGAGAAGAATCTCTTGCCAGTCTTCTATCTAGTCCTGGATTTCAATTACTTTCACTGTAATTATCAGCTCAACGTCAGAATCAGCTGTACCAAATTGATTATACTTGTTTCTTCATAAAGGAATATGAGAAGCAACAACATAATAAGGCCCATGAACTGTCCCGCATCATGGGTGATTTTACGACTGTAGAAAGTGATGCCTTTACAAACAAACTGGTAGGAATTACCCAACCATTTCAAGGGATTATAAAGTGAAATCATACCCTTAGTAACGGACTATTTGTTACAATGTGACAATACTATATTCGATGGAGGAATAAGTATTTGTTTGAGTAATTATCTCATTTCTAAACATATTGTTGTTTCTCGAGTGCTTCACCATTGTTAGTAATCTGTTAATCATATATTTCCAAGAATGTAAGCATCCTGCTTTTCTTGGAAAAAAGGTTTCTCTCCTGAAATGATGTTGCATTAACATCCCCAATAAACCTACAGATACCCCCATATAACTGACCAAAATATCCAAAATGTGACTTTTTCCCCCAGGATCCTGAAAACACTCCCGATCTCAGAAACACCATATCACGGTTATGAACCTGGCAAAGCTCTTTTCAAGACACTTGAAATTTAATAATATGATGGATATGATTGCATCAGCATAGTATCTTTTTGTATAAGTTTTCTTTTCGCCTGCACGCTCATGTTTTTTGTTTGTTTTCTGCAGAAACTCAAGCTATTCTCGGAAAAAGGTCTTTCTGTAGAAGGCCTTAAGCTTTGAGCATCTGCCTCATCAGTTACAAGAGGAACACATAAAGATGTTTTTTGTAGCTTTTTCTCATGTTTTCTGTAGGGACTTAAAAAAGTGGTTCAGTACAGCAGAATAGAAGCTGCACCAAAACTGCTTGATAGAGGCTGATTCTCAGATTAGCTCAGATAGATCAACATACTTGTGAAAAAGAACATTTTATTCTACACTCGTCCCAGCATCCTGGGATGAACTTCAATCATGTTTATAGTAATAGAAGAGTTAGAAATTCTCTTTTTTCTTTTTCTTGGGGTGGGTTGCATTAGGAAGCATCCAGCAAAAGCTTGTTGCTTTTCACATTGCATCACAGGAAAGCAATCTAAGCTATGAAACTACTTTAGACAATTTTGTAATTGTGTATTAAGAGTTTTTGATGCTCTGATACACGTTTCTCGGTGTACTATCACTCTCTTAATCGTGTTAAATGTCAATTATTTGGGAGATCCCCTATGATCTTAACATAGTACTTCTAATTAAATTTTATATATCAGCCCGTGCATTACATTATGAAAGCTAGTTATACGTATGCCTCTGAGTTAGGCTTGTTAAAGACAGCCTGCAACCTTCAGATGAAAGTTACCTTACTAGATAAAATGAATAGTAATCACCCAATGATATGCGGAACTAAGCATTCCCCTTCCCTCTCATTAGCCATCTGAACCTTGATCCAGGGTTCTATAAAATTGTGCTATGGTACATTTTCTACTTGAATGCATCAATCCTCAGCACAATCAAAGTTCAATCTTTTTGAGGATCTAATTTACTCTTTCTTTACAAAACGTTGCATATAGAAAGCACATCATTGTTTTTGTCTTAAACTAGTCATTTACTCATGGTATCTCGGGTCATGAGTAATTTGAAATTAAATCATTGTTTTTGTCTTAAACTAGTCATTTACTCATATGGTATCTCGGGTCATGAGTAATTTGAAATTAAATTTTTTACTCATTTAAGTGACACGTAAATTATTAGTTCCCCTCGGAAAAAAAAAAGTGACACATAAATTTATTTTGTTTAAAAAGATAAAAGTTTGTTGCATATAGTTTGAGATGACACTTCTATTCATAGTATCTTTTAAATTACTTTTATAGTATTAATTTTTGAATCATATATTTTAGTTAACGATTAACTAAGAACCCCTTTGACATCGTTATTGTTGTAGCATAATATCTACGGCTCCCTTTACGACACATGGGCTCATCAGAGTCGTACACGTGTCGCCCTATTTTTAAAATAAGAGTAAACTGAATCTCTCGGGCTATACTCAATTGAGTTAAAAGGATCAAGTTCTCGCCCATTAGTCGAAGCCCAACAGTGCCAAGTGGTGAAGGAGAGTGGATAATAGACATTCCCCGGTCATTGTCTGCCACGTGGCGTGACTCGATTCCTCGCCCAATCGAGGCCACTATTGTAGGTCAGTTTTTAAGGTTAGCTGTCAACTTGCTATCACTATAAATACCCCCGAAATCGGAGAAAAAACACATTCAATGCAAACAATGGAAAGTTACTCGATAAATTCTCTCTCATTTTCTCTTTCTATCTCTACTTTCTCTTACAACTCCCGATAACCGACTTAAGCATCGGAGGGGAACCACCACCCAAACCTCCAGGGGTGGGTCCCTTTGTGCGGGTTCGGGAGCGAAGCCAAGGCTCAGGATCAAGCTATAATTCGGGCATTGTTGCACAAGTCTCCATCCCGAAGAACACTCAAGATACTACTCTACTTGCTCGACAAGGAAGCTAAGCCTACGACTTACTTGTTGGACAAGCGGACGAAACATTTGGCGCCGTCTGTGGGGAGACGTAACAATGACTGATTGTCAATCATCCAACATTGCAAGAAATCGAAGCCTTCAAGTTAATGTCGAAGATACGGTGGAGCATGAAAGACCACCTCGAGGAAGAGATAGGCCTCCATCTATCGTCAATGTTCCCGGACCAAGCCAAGAACCTGGTCATCCAGGTTAATCTAGATCGTCCGAAGGATCGCCGCCCATCCGGAGAATGTTTTGAATGATTTCCGGACAAGGATGGCGGAGGTCGTCCAGGAACGCATTAAAAGCAATATGTTGTTTTTTCATCACAACCTGAGCCGACCGCTAACAATCCACCTCGTCCTAGAGGATGTTCTCAAGTAGATCGTCCAGGTCCTAGTCGACTCGATCGTCAGGAACCCTCTAGAAGGACCGCGAGAGGAAAGCGACCGAGAGGATACCGAACAGAGAAGAAAGATGGACTGGAATCTGGTGGTGAGGACCCAGGACCATGTCCATCCTAGTGGGCACAGAATGGAAACCGACGCCAGGGAGTATCTAGAGGCAAAAAGGGCTGCGGCTTTGCAACGTTCAGCTACAGGATCTACCCCATACCTGAGAGACCCTCCTTTGAGGTTGTCGTCCAGAGGGGAAGGCCGAAGCTTAAGCCACTCTCTTGTCCATCCACGACAGGAGAAGACCGTGGCTCAGCCCATGGTTTATAGGCGTCCAAAACCAGCCAACACTTCATCCAATCCTGTAATGAAAGAGTATCGCAAGGAGTTCATACCCATTGAGGGACAACTGGGAGCCCTCCGGATCAACTGGCCTACCCCATTCTCGGCCAGGATCATGGAAGCGCCCCCCTTCCCAAAGGTAAAACTCCCAACCATTGAGCCTTTTGATGGAACAACTGATCCTGATGATCACCTGTCTGCTTACAAACATCAGATGTACGTCCAAGGAGTGGACGATGCTACTTGGTGTAAGAATTTCCCAGCTACCTTGAAGGGAGTAGCCCAGAAGTGGTTCAATAATCTTCCCCCCAATTCAGTCAATAATTTTACTGAACTCAGTTTCTTATTCACTAGTCATTTTGTTGCCAACAAGCAAGAACAAAAGACAAGCATGCACCTAGGCAAGGTCGTCCAAGGACCTAAGGAGGCCCTTAGGAGTTTTGTTAAGAGATTTAACCTAGAGGCACTTCAGATCCAAGATCTTAATGCTGGGGTAGCCTTTGACGCCTTCATCAGGGGTCTAAGGCCGGGAAGTTTCAAGTTTGACCTTGTTAAGAAGAAAATCTCCACTCTTGCTGAAGCTTTGAGAGAGGCGGAAGCGTTTATCCACGCTACCGAAGTGTGTGCTGAAGCAAAACATCCCGAGTCCAAGAAGCCTGAAGAGGTTGCTCAGCCAAAGAAGAGCAACCCCAAAAAGGCCGAGACCTGGGCTATAGCCGCGACCACCACTTCGTCCGTAAGGAGCAAGAGAAAGTTGGCCGAGCCATCCTCATCCAATCCTATTGAGTTTAACAAAGACCAATATTCCATTCTCATGGAGATCAAGGATCAATATGAGTTGAAGGCCCCAATGAGATGAAAACACCTTATAGAAATAGGGATAAGAGCAAATATCGTCACTTCCACAAGGATTGTGGTCATGAGACTAATGAATGTAAGCACTCGAAGAGAGCTTTGGAAGAGTTGGCCCGAAAAGGAAAGATGAATTCCTACATGCCGCAAGGGGGAAGGAAGTTCCCAAGGAAAGATGATTGGCATAACAAGAAGAAAGAGAGTGCAAGCACAGACGAAGATGTTGTTCTCGTAATCTCGGGTGGTTTTGCTTCTGGGGGGACCAACTAATCGAGGGCACAAAAACTACCTTAGGGAGCTCGGCCAAGTTTTGTTAGCCGATCGGACGAAGGCCGAGCCCTTCCCAAGGGTGGTAGTTAGTGAGCAAGATCGGGGTAGGCCGAGGACTCCCCATGATGACCCCTTGGTCGTAGAAATGAAAATAGCAAACTTGAGAGTGAGAAGAATCCTGATCGACACCGGGAGTTCGACGGACATCATTAGTGCTGATTGCTTGTCCAGGTTGAGGTTTGACGAACGGAACTTGGTCCCCGTCCACCATCCCATCATTGGGTTTGGGGAGGAGTCATCCACCCCATGGGAACGGTCACGTTGCCCGTCCGAGTTGGTGAGAAGGAAGCCTCAAGAACTCTGTTTATCAAGTTTTTGGTGGTCCGAGATTTGACAACTTTACAATGTCATTCTTGGACGACCAACCCCGAATCATGTCAAAGCTGTGATAGTAACTCACCCGATGTTGATGAAGTATGAGTGTGATGACGGCAAGATTGGCTCCCCGTATGGAGACCAACAGCGCGGCTAGGGAATGTTACCTAACTACTCAAAACCATCATCATGGAAAACCGATAAGCAAGACCAGACGCAAGTTGCTGGCGAAAGGAAAACGTCTGGAAAAGAGAAAGATCAGACGAAGGTTGATAGCGAAAGGAAAACGTCTGGGACAGAAAAAGAACAGACGCAGATGACCAGCGAGAGGAAAACGTCTGGATTAAAGCTGACCATTGGGAGCCCTCAGACGCCTCTTGCTCCCTCAAGGAAGGCGTCTGAACATCTCCCCAGCAAGAAGAGGAAATATGAAATCATCAAGGAAGAACCCTCCTCGTCCGAAGAAGTAATGGCCATTATGGGACTATCGGTAGAACGTCCGGAGCCGCAGAAGCCCCCCGAAGAAGTATGTCCGGATGAGGCTCGTCCGAAAAGGACCCTCAAAGTTGGATCTTCGCTCAGTCCTGGTTTGAAGGGTCGTCTAGTCCACTTGTTGAAAGAGTTTCAAGATGTCTTTGCCTATTGCGTCGAAGAGATGCCGGGAATTGATCCGGAAGTAGCCGTCCACCGTTTGAATGTCGACCCAAATCTGAAACCGGTTCGTCAGAAGAAGAGACATTTGGGACCGGCTAGAAACCAGGCCGTTGACCAAGAAGTCCGAAGTTGTTGGAATCCAAGTTCATCAAAGCAACTTACTATCCAGACTGGATAGCAAATGTGGTTATGGTGCCGAAGCCCAATGGCAGTTGGAGAATGTGTGTGGACTACACGGACCTCAACAAGGCATGTCCTAAGGACAGTTTCCCTTTGCCTAAGTTGGATCGTCTAGTAGACTCCACGGCTGGTCATGCTTTGCTGAGCTTCATGGACGCCTATTCGGGTTTTCATCAAATCCCCATGTGGCCGAGAGGATCGGGACAAAACGTCCTTCATAACCGAAAAAAGGGTCAGACGGCCGGGCCGAGGATGCCATTCGGCCTGCGAAATGCTCCGGCCACTTTTCAAAGATTGATCAATGATGTTTTTCAGCCACAGTTAGGACGAAATATGGAGGCATATATTGATGATATGATAGTCAAGAGCCGACAAGAAGAAAGTCATGTGGATGATTTGAGAGAAACTTTTGAAACTCTCAGGAAATACAAGCTGAAGCCGAATCCCAAAGAAATGTGTCTTTGGGGTTTTGTCGAGGCAAGTTTTTAGGTTTCTTGGTGGATCAGAGGGGAATAGAAGCCAACCCTGAAAAGATTCAAGCCGTCCTAGACATGAAGTCTCCTTCAAAGGTAAAAGAGGTGCAGAGGCTGACGGGATGTTTGGCTGCCCTTGGACGATTTTTGTCCAAGTCAGGCGACAAGTGCCATCACTTCTTTGCCACGATCAAGAAAAAAGCCAAGTTTGAATGGACAACGAGAGGCGGAGCAGCCCCTCCAAGCAGGTCAAAGATCATCTTCAACAATTGCCTAGGTTGGTCGGTCCCCGAGAGGGGGAAAAATTGTTTGTATACTTGGCCGTATCCACTCAAGCTGTGAGTCTTTGTCTCGTTGGCTGAAAGAGAATCCGTCCGTATTCCAATATACTTCGTGAGTCACGTGCTCAAGGACGCGGAAAACCGGTATACTAATGTTGAAAAGTTTGGATTGGCCCTAGTCATGGCCAGCAGAAAGCTAAGGCCCTACTTTTTGGCGCACAGTATACTCGTCTATACTTGATCGGCCTTTGAAGCAAGTTCTCGAGAAGATGGAAGCTGCCGGGGCGAATGTTAAAATGGGCGGTTGAGCTCAACATGTTTGATATATCATTCGAACCAAGGAAGGCCATTAAGGGGCAAGCCTTGGCTGATTTTATAGTTGAGCTTACTCGGCCAACCATAAAGCAAATATCTGATCCAGCTAAAGGAAGGAAGCATTGGACGCTCATGGTTGATGGATCGTCCACAATCAATGGGAGTGGAGCGAGGGATCATTTGTCAATCTCCCGAAGGGGACAAATTTGAATATGCATTAAGATTCCAATTCAAAGCGTCCAATAATGAAGTCGAATATGAAGCACTCTTGGCTGGAATCAAAATGTGCAAGGCGGCCGGAGCTGTAGAAATTGAGGCAAAATCGGACTCTCTCCTAGTTGTCGGCCAGGTCAACGGAGATTTTGAATGCAAAGAAGCATCAATGAGCAAATATATGCGACCGATCAAGGATGAGATTGAGCCACTAAAACGATTTGTTCTCGACCGGATACCAAGGTCGAAAATCATCAAGCCGACGCTCTCTCAAAGTTGGCCGCCGGCCGAGGGTGAGGTACCTAGAACAGTTTTTTGGGAAGTCAAACCCAAAAAGAGAGCATCGACCAAGAGGAGGTTATGTTTCTCGGCCGAGGGAATGTCCGGATGGAGCCGATCATTGAATACAAGAAGACGGGGCGATTGCCTTCGGATCCCGTAGAGGCCAAGTATGTGAAGGCCGAGACAAGTGGTTTGAACTATGGGACGAGACACTTTACAAGAAGTCGTTCAACCGGCCTCTACTCAAGTGCGTCACCGAGAGAAGATGGTCCGGAAGTCCCGAAAGAACTCCATGAAGGAGCTTGTGCCTCTCACATTGGGGGAAGAGCCTTAGGCGAGAAGGCTTTAAGGACGGGGTACTACCGGCCTACCTTAAAGGAGGATGCTATAGACTATGCAAAGAAATGTGACAGGTTGTCGAAGCATGGGAATGTGCATCGAAGCCGTCCAACTATTTGACCCCCATCTTGTTCCTCTCGCCTTTTGCCAAATGGGGCATGGATATCCTAGGACCTTTCCCCGTGGCCGTGGGCAAAAGAAGTTTGTGATTGTAGCAAGTGGACTATTTCACTAAATGGATAGAAGCTGAAGCCATGCGAGGAATAACAACAAGCGACGTCAAGGGCTTCATCCGGAAGAACATTATAACTCGATTTGGCATGCCTCGCTCAATCGTCTTTGATAATGGTCCACAGCTTGAAACGCCTAAGCCGAAAGACTGGGCTGTCGAAAAGAGAAATCAAAGCTCACTTTGCAGCGGTCGCCCACCCACAAGCTAATGGGCAAGTCGAGTCCTTCAACAAGATTCTATCAAATGGAATCAAGAAGAAGTTGGACAATGCCAAAGGGCAATGGGTTAAGAACCGCAATTGGTATTATGGTCCATTAGAACAACCGCTAAGAATTCTACTGAGCGAGACGCCCTTCATGCTAGTCTATGGTACCGAAGCCGTCTTGCCCATTGAGATCGAGGAGCCCACCCTACGAGTCATGTTATACACAGAGGAAGCCAACTGGGCCGCATTGCGTACGGCCTTGGACCAAGTCCCAGAAGTCAGGGGCAATGCCTTGCTAAGAATGCAATTATATAAACTGCGTATGGCTCGGGAATTTAACAAAAGAGTTGTTAGACGACCGCTAAAGGTGGGGGATCTTGTTCTGAGGAAAATGGAAGCGATTGGACGAGCTAAAGAGTTGGGAAAACTAACACCAAATTGGGAAGGACCTTATCTCGATCGTCCGGGAAATACACAAGTGGGACTTTTCGTCCGCAAAGTCTAGATGGACGACCTATTCAGCGTACCTGGAATTCAGACAACTTAAAGAAGTACCACGTCTAGCTCAGATCCTCGTCAGATATAAGTAGGGTACTTTGTAGTTACTCCAAAGTGCCACGGCACATATTAGTAAGAAAAGAATTGTATACATGCATCTTGGCTTTCAGCCAAGCAAAATCCATATAATACAATTCCTACTATCTTATCTTTTTGTTTATTTTCACCAAGTTGCTTCACTTTGGGGCATTAAAATCAGTTACTCGTCTAAAAGTGACAATAACTTGGACAAAAAATACAAACAAAAGCAGAACGTCAGAATTGCTAGCATTTACGCCAAACATCACTCCCTCAAAGAGACCGGCCAATAATGCATATATGGCCGTCGAATTGACAAAACCTCTAGTAAGAAGTAACGTCAATAGTCTCTGAGAGAAAGCTGGCCTGAAATAAGCCCTTAGTAAAGGATGCTTACTTTCAAAAAATACGGACAGCTAGGTAGTCCAGACCCTAGTAAGGGATCGCTACTTAATGACGAGTGTTGCTCCCTCAAGGAAGCCGGCTAAAACATTATGTGAACATGCATCTAATGCTCGCCCATCAACTTCAAGCAGGCTCGCCCAAGTCCGGCCGCTCTCCTTCTTCGACTTTAGCTCCCTTCGATATTTGATTGAGCTAAGCCCAAGAACGGGGGGATTACAGAAGTATATAGGACGAGCTATTGATCGAAGGTCGTCCAAAAACCCGGATGGCCCCAGACGAAGGTGGCCCCAGGAAGGTGGTCGTCCAAGTATGGACGTTCTCCTTCATTGGGTAATCCTCGTCCAAAATTGGAGGCAAATTCCAGACGAAGATGGCCCCAAGAAGGTGATCGTCCAAGTGTAGACGTTCTCCTTCAATGGTACTTAGATGCCGTCCAGACGAACCTTTTTTGGTACTTGGATGCATATGCAATTATCAAACTCATATTGTAGACCGTCCAATTTTTCAGGACGAGTCACATTTTTACTTAAGATTAAAATTTTGTAAATTTTCATGAAAAGCAGATCGTCCGATGATTTAGGACGAAGGTGCTATTATACTTGGTCAAAATTAGTGTTCAGAAAGATAAAAGGCAGGGAATTGACAAAAATATTCTTTCATATATGATTTGTGAAGAATTACAAAGTAGGAGCTGAAGAGTTACAAAGAAGCATGAAAATAAACCTAAGCTTAGGCTTCGTCTTCAGAACGGGTCTCTTGGTCGTCTTTAGGGGTCTCCCCCTCAGCAGCTTCGTCGTCTGACTCTTCAAACTCCGGAGGTTCCTCGGCGCATACCATAGCCCGATGAACGCTCTCTTGATACTCCAGACGACGAACGAAGCTGGGGACCTCAGTTTCCTCAGCCAGCATCCCAAAGGCTTTGACGGCCCAGTCCTTGGTCGTATTGACGACTTGTTTCAACCCTTCCTTGGCGTCGTCGAAGGACTTGGCCGCCTCCCTTTCCAGACGGGCAGTCCTTGCCCTTAGGAGAATGTTCTCTCTTCTCAGCTCAGCGGCGGCAATAAGAGCGACATCCCTTTCGCCTTTCAACTCATCAGAGAGAGCGTCTATGATCATCCTTAGACGATCCTGCTCGGCATATAGCTGGTTGATTTTAACAAGATGATTCTTGTTCTCAGACTCCAGGAGTGCCGATCTCTTCTCCAAAGCCTCCAGGGATTGACGATGGAGAGTGTTAGCCATCTCAATATCATGGATGGCTTTGTCGCCGGCTGTAGTTGCCAAATGGACGAGCTGTTTATTCTCTTTTCTAAGCTCCCGCGCCCAATCTTCAGTTAGCATGCTGCGAGCCAGAAGCTGGGGCATGGAAAACAAGGCAAGTTGTTAGACGATTTGCAAAGCAAAAATTTATACAAGTATAAAACAAGGCAAGCCATAAAGCAATACCTCGGCAAAGAAGTCGAGACATGTAGCCCACATGCCGGCGGACGCTCCCCTTAATCCCTTGATGTAGGATTCGGGGGAAGCATTTGAAGAGCTCCCGCTCAGCCGCTCTTTCTCCAACCTTTGACATTTTGGCAAAGGCGGGAGAAGACTCCTCGTCCGAATCAGCGAGTGGGAGGAGTTGGGGGAATAAGCGGGGCCTTTGCCCTTATCCGAAAGAGGGGGAGAGTCAGTTATCTTGATAGGGAAGACGATGGCTTGTCTATTGGACGGACTCATGGACCGTCCACCGACCCGCATCGTCCTAACTATGTTGGGGTAATACGACTCACCAGACGAAATCGATGCCGTCCTAACAGCTAGGGGCATCTGTGGCACTAGCTTTGCCACTGAGCCGCTGAACCCGGGATAGCTCTCGGCAGCAAGATCGCTCCCGCGCAACCAAAGCCGGGGCGGACTCCGGGTTGACCTCGGCAGAGTCGGCCGGCAAAACACTGAGCGGCACAGCTGCGTGTGCATCCCTTACCTCCTCGGCCGATCCGGCAGTTGACGGCTCTCTTTTAAGAGTCTTCGCTTGTGGGGGAGGCATGCTTTTCTCCCCACTCTCGGCAGCGGAGAGCCGACTTATCCGCTCTCTTCCTTGTAAAGCCCTTTGGCTTCTTCGCCGAAGGCCGGTCGGCGGGCCGCAGAGGGCCTCTTCCCGGACGAGGACGACTTCCCAGTGGAAGCTTGTTTGTAGGAGCATTTTTCTCGCAAAAAGTTAAGGCATCGATCGATCGTCCACAAAAAAGAAATAACTACCATTGTAAAAATACGGACGAGAATGGTCCCAAGAAGGTGACCGTCCAAATATGGACGTTCTACTATGGCCGACCCTCGCCAAAAATTGGATGCAAGAATCCAGACGAGTACGGTCCCAAAGAGGTAACCGTCCAAGTCTGGACGATTTCTTGCTTTAGTTGTTCTTCGTCCAAGATTTGGGGCAAAACTCTTGGACGAGCATGACCCCAAGAAGGTGAACGTCCAGGTCTGGATGCTCTCCTTTTTGGGTGACTCTCATCCAAGAATGGGACACCAACTCTTGGACGAACATGGCTCCAAGAAGGTGACCGTCCAAGTCTGGACGTTCTCCATCTTGAGATGACCCTCGTCCAAGAATTGGTACACCATTCTTGGACGAGCATTGTACTAAAGACGTGACCTCGTCCAAGAATTGAATACCAAATCTTGGGACGAGCATGGTCCCAAAGAGGTGACCGTCCAAGTTTGGACGTTCTCCTTCTTGGGGCGACCCTCGTCCAAGATTTGAAAAACAATTCTTGGACGAGCCTGGTCCCAAAGAGGTGACCGTCCAAGTCTGGACGTTCTCCTTCTTGGGACGACCCTCGTCCAAGATTTGAAAAACAATTCTTGGACGAGCCTGGTCCCAAAGAGGTGACCGTCCAAGTATGGACGTTCTCCTTCTTGGGACGACCCTCGTCCAAGATTTAAAAACAATTCTTGGACGAGCATAGTCCCAAAGAGGTGACCGTCCAAGTTTGGACGTTCTCCTTCTTGGGATGACTCTCGTCCAAGAGTTGGGAAACAGTTCTAGGACGAGCATGGTGACAAAGAGCCGGTCGTCCAAGTCCGGGACGACCTCCTTCTTGGGATGACTCTCGTCCAAGAATTGGGACCCGGTTTCTAAGACGAGCATGGTGATAAAGAGCTGGTCGTCCAAGGCTGGACGACCTCCTTCTTTGGTTGATTCTCGTCCAAGAATTGGACACCAATTCTTGGACGAGCGTGGGCCCAAGGAGATGACCGTCCAGGTTTGGACGTTCTCCTTCTTGGAGTGACCCACGTCCAAGAATTGGACACAAAAAAAAAAAAAAAAAAAAAAAAAAAAAAAAAAAAAAAAAAAAAATATATATATTATTATTACCACTGTTTCCGCCCTTTTTTCGGCGCTGCTCTTTGCATACTCCTTCCACAAATTATCTGTGAATTGGGACATGCTGATTTCTCCTGTCCAAGATGGGTCGAGGCGTTGTCTGGCCGAGTCTGTAAATACAAAAAAAAAAAAATATATACGTCTGTCATATGAGTTATGGACGAAGGGTTTTACTTGGATGATTTTAAATATACCTCTATCCTCGGCCAAACGCAAGCCGGCAGCTACCAAGAAGTCGTCTTGGTAAAACATCTCCTTAAAGGGTATCCAGTTGGACGGTCCCTTAAAAGATCGCTGGCCGGGCCGGGAGTACTCCTTCACTCTGAAGTACTCCACCACTTCCTCGTCAAATTCATCCTCCAGCTCCAGCCAAGACCGCTTTCGTCCGGTATTGGTGACGGATCTATTATAAAATCCGTAGCTTTACGTGACATGGTCGCTGGCCGCCCGTAAAAGATGAAATCGGCTTTCCAATCGTGCATCTTTGACGATTTCCCCCAAGCGGTCATGAAGCCCGGACGGTTGCCGATGCTTAGCCGGCGCCGTCCATAGCCCCAGGTACCTTAGACGCGTAATGGATATGGGTGAAGGCTTGAAGGGAAAGGGCTAGGCCGCGTAACTCGCATGACGGCAATAAACGTCGGATGTTGTGCCAAGCATTTGGCGCCACCGGTTATGGCCGATATGGTAGTACTGCAAAGACTAGTTCTATGAAGTCATGGAGAGGAAACCTCGGTCCAGCGTCAAGGGCCGCTTTATAAACGGCTAAATGGCTCCCGGGGGCACTCGGGATTGTCGCGTCATTATTAGGAGTGACAAAGGAGAAGCCCGGCATGGGCATGAAAGACGACAAGAAATTAGGGTCTCGGTCCTAGTTTCTCTAACCACTTACGGTTAACTAAAATGAAGCCTGGATCGAGAGGGGACCTAAGCGTTTTCTAATCTCCGACGAGGTTGTAGAGGCTTCGTCGATTCTTCGGCAGCCTCGGGATCGCTACCGTTATTACCTTCGCCGATCTCCTCCGTATCGGCATCCCGGCCGAAGTACGGGTCTCGGTCCTTATTTCGGAAGTTTCTCCATCATGATCAAAGGAGGCCGGCCCAAAGATTGAGCACTTTGGACCTCTCTTGCCTCATCCGGCACTCGTCCGCTTGATTCCTCCATATCCGAGCTATTCGATGGAATTATTGCTTTTCGTCTTAAGCGGGCCGTTTGCTTGACGCGCGCCGATTACCCCGCACAGGTAAAGACCGGGTCGTCCGACTTTCTCGGCCAAAACTATGAAAAAATATGTACTCGGCCGAAAGAGGCCCAACTCTAGAATGTGCCGAAGAGGAAGTATCGGTTCTAGGGTCAAGACAAGCTCTTGGTCGACTAGGATTATTTGACGAAGATGATTCCATTTTTATTGATTTTTTATGAAAAAATAAAGAATAAAGAAGAATAAAAGGATCAAGGAAACGATACCCGCTAAGAACGTCCGGGAAATTCGATGAGGAGCGCCTGAAGCCGGACGATCTCTCTCTCTCTCTAGAAAATTGCGGAGTCTCTCTCTCTAGAAAAAATTTGTTCGATGTGGTAAATGGTTGAATGTTTTCACACCAAGGATATTTATAGAGGAATAAGAAACTCCGCATGACCGGTCGAGAATGACCGAAACAAGAGTCAAACGGTCTAATATGACCGGTATAGCACAAGGCCGAGGTTCGTCATTTCCTCCATTTTGAATATGCGACCTTCTCGTAAAAACGGGCCCTAACTAGCGAGATGGGCCAACAAAAACTACCTTGGGTAAAAGGGCATTAACCGTCGGATGGGCCTACAAGTGAAAGCCCTTTTAGGGGCAAATGTTGTAGCATAATATCTACGGCTCCCTTTACGACACATGGGCTCATCGTAGTCGTACACGTGTCGCCCTATTTTTAAAATAAGAGTAAACCGAATCTCCGGGCTATACTCACTGAGTTAAAAGGATCAAGTTCGGCCCATTAGTCGAAGCCCAACAGTGCCAAGTGGCTGAAGGAGAGTGGATAATAGACATTCCCCCGGTCATTGTATCGCCACGTGGCGTGACTCGATTCCTCGGCCAATCGAGGGCCACTATTGTAGGTCGGTTTTTAAGGTTAGCTGTCAACTTGCTATCACTATAAATACCCCTGAAATCAGGAGAAAAACACATTCAATGCAAACAGTGGAAAGTTACTCTGATAAATTCTCTCTCATTTTCTCTTTCTATCTCTACTTTCTCTTACAACTCCTGATAACTGACTTAAGCATCGGAGGGGGAACCACCACCCAAACCTCCAGGGTGGGTCCCTTTGTGCAGGTTCGGGAGCGAAGCCAAGGCTCAGGATCAAGCTATAATTCAGGCATTGTTGCACAAGTCTCCATCTGAAGAACACTCAAGATACTACTCTACTTGCTCGACAAGGAAGCTAAGCCTACAGCTTACTTGTTGGACAAGCGGACGAAACAGTTATTACTTTGTTAGTTTTCATTTTTTTCGTTTTTAAAATTTCATATGTCATATGCTATGAGTTGCCTGATGAACTTAAAAGATTGTTAAGTTTGTTAATCATGTTTATTTTGAAAATCGAGAACAAAAAACTTGAAAAACTACTTTCTTTTATATTAATATTTTATATTTTAGTTTTAGAAAAACTATAAATTTAAAACAAAATATAACAACGAACAAGTCCTTAATTAATCAGAGTTTGAAATTTAATTATCAAGTTTTACATAATTCATTAAACTATAAACTGTATATTGAGTAGGAGTTTAGGGCTTGTCTGTTATTGTTTTTTGTCTTTATTTTTTTCTGAAAATTAAAAGCAGATATATGGAAACCAGAATATTATGGGCCGGTTGCTGATGTGTCTATTTTATATAGATTATTTAGCCCAATTGTCTTAGCTTTGAGAGTCCGTTTGAGCTCTTTAGAGCTCGTTTTTGTGTGATTTGATACGGTTGGACTTGTTTCCGTTTGTCAGCTGTTTTTGTGCAGATTAGGCATCTAAAGCCTTAATTTGAGTTGCGGAACGAAAGTCCAATGGTCACATGTGACCCATAGAAGATCCAAGAAGTTGCACAAGAGATTTGGACGAAGAATTTGCGGAAGAAGCTAAGGAACAACGCTCACCCAGTCGACCGGGCGGTTTCGTCCGACCGGGCGAGACGAAATCTTCTTCAGAGTCCAAGCATGTTCGCCCGGTCAACTGGGCGAGAAAGGAGCCAAAATCATTTGCGGGCCCGACCAGGCGGCCTTACCCGGTTGACCGTGCGAAAGTCCTCCTCATCTCGTAAAATTTGATCACCGTCGCCCGACCGAGCGGTTTTTCGGGAACATTATTTTTTGCCTTTTTTAGCCCGTTTTGTAAAAACAATAAATAGGTTTTTAGTATTTTCGATTAGTTCATCTTTTATTCTTGGGTTTTAGGTTAAAACACTTAGTTTTCTCTCTCTACTTTTTTATAGGGCTGGCAAATGTTGACCCAACCCGATAACCCGACCTGAAATGGCCTGAAAATTCCGGGTTTGGGTTGAGATTTTCGACCTGAAATAAAAAATGGGTCGACCCAACCCGACCTGAAAATATAATGGGTTAGGTTTGGGTTGACTTTTTGAACCTGAAAATAACCTGAATAACCTGATTTAGAAGTCGGGTTATTTTCACATCGGGTAAACCTGAAATTAACCTAGATTTTCATAACTTATACAACCTATCTTTTGTTATTCTTATTTGTATTGGGCCAAGCTCATTTCTTGGATCACCTAAATTTCATTTCAGGTCATTAACCCATAGTTTCATAACTTAGCGTTTATAGTTGAATTTCATTTCAGGTCATTTTGGGTTGGTTTCGGGTCAGCCCGAAATTGGTAAGGTCGGGTTTGAGTTATGATTTTCGACCTGAAATTAGAATCAGGTCGGATTTGGGTTTGGGGTAAGTGACCTGAAATATAAATCAGGTCAACCTGAAATTGACTCAACCCGACCTGATTGCCAGCCCTACTTTTGTATTAACTCTTTGCTTTGAAGATTATAAAGATCGTTGATTTAGTTTCCATTACTCTTCAATCATTCGGTATTCTTCTTTACTTTGTTTACTTTGATGAATTCTTCTATTTGCATTATGTTTGTTGTGTTTATTATTATCATGAGTGAGTAGTCTTTTTCTAGGGCTTAGTGAGGAAGCCATGTTTATACCTATTCGATTGTGGTTTAAAGTTCTTCGGTATATGGATTGAATTAGAGTAATTCCTATTGATTTGTTATGCTTGTTTAATTCATGTAATTGCGCAATATCATGGGTTATATTTAGCTAATAGAAGTTAGAATCGAAAGATCGTACTCATTAGAAGCTTATTACAATTGGTAGATCTGATTATGTTGAGCGACCGTACTAGCATATGTTGATCTAAGGGTTGTTAAGACCCTACCGTAGGATTAACAAAATACTCTAATTATTCGAACCTCAATCCAAGTATTGTTGAATTATATTGTAGTGATTAAATTGGTATAAGCATGGTGGACCGATCAATTGCCCTAGGTTTTTAATTATTTAATAAACTGCCATGCTTTTGTGTTCAAGTTTATTCTAGTTTAGTTATTAATCATTCAATCAAATTTCTCTCTTGAAGTAGTTAAATAGTTGAGCATAAATCTTACTAGCAATTGATTTTTCTACTTCATTTACCTTACTCTTTGAATCCAAGATATGAATGGTATCGTCTGATAGTCTTTCACTCTAAAAGATAACCTTCTCAAAGACCTCTGCTTCCCCTAAGGTGTTCTTAAGGGGGGCCTTTGTTAAGATAACTTGTTTCGAAGTGAAGGTTCTGACCTTCAATACTGACAATGAGTGAGGCTGATAGGCCATAACTTCTTTCCCTTTTCTTAACTTGTTTGCATCTGCATGAGAAACACACAAACGCATGAACGACTTCCTTTTATTGGTAAACACAACTTTCCCATTTTGGCACGGCTTAGGCCCTATCACATTGTCAACCATCATATAGTCAGCTTTTACATGACTTGAAGCACCTATTTCCTTGAAAATAGGGATAGGAAGCTCACTTCCCGTTACCTCCCTATTGACAACATCCTTTTGGGAAACATTTTTATGAAGAATCTTAAGAGGGGGTAATGCAAAACTAAGGCCAAGCGGAGAAGTAGAACAATCAACTTCCTTAATTGGACTTCTTTCTTCATACCCAACCTTCTCAAGGCCAACAAAACTCCCGTGCAAACGTTGACCTGATCTCGAGGCTTCAAAATCTTCTTGAGCTTGAGATTCTGAATTCCCGCACCCCTGGACCTTAGAAGTATTATCCCCTCTAACTTCTATAGCTTGACTCGTAACTTGATTCATGGCCTATTCCAAACTCTCAAATTCCTTGATTATCTCCTTATTCTTTGGTTCCAACTCTGTAGCTTTCAAAAAATCCAAGTGTCCAACTTATTTAATTTTAATGCACAAACTGCAAGATTCAAATGAAGGGAAATAGCCAATTCTCTGAAGAGAGGATTTTCTTCACACAAATTCAAGTCATCACAAATTGCCGAAACCACATGCAACACACAAAGATTTGATGGCTTTCTCATACTTAGCATAAGCACTACTAAAATCTTTTTGCTTAAACTGATAATTTCCCCTTCTTTAAGGACAGACACAAATGGAATTACCTCTTCAGAAAACAAACAATTCCTCCACATCTTTGTCTTCCTCATCTAATTCATACAAATGATGCAGGATAACAGACGACATATTACAAGGATCATCCATGATTTCAATTCCTACTAGACTTAAAAATAAACACATTATCAGCTAGGCAAGACCCACATATTAGTAGAAAACAAGAACAAGAAACCAACTTGCAGACTAGGAACAAAACACAACCTAAAAAACGAAAGGGAAAACACCCCTAAACTTACATATCAAGCAGGAAGAAGGTGGAAAATAAAGTGGTGGAGATAGATCCGCACAAGGCACCCGGAAATTGAACCTGTTACTACCGTAGGAAGAAGCGAAATTGGGTTCTCACCACTTGAAATTAAGAAAGAAAACAGGAAGGAAAGACAAACAAGGTCAGAGCGTCAAGGACGGTGACCCACCGGCGACCGGATTGGACGCGGCCACCGGCGAGCCATGGGGGAAATTAAGCTCGCGTAGGGAACAGTTTGGGGGGAAGCTTCGAAAGAGAGAGATAGACTTTTTTTTAATGGAGTTCGAATGGTCGTATTGTAGTTTCTAGTTGTCAATTTTCAATTTTAGCAATAAGTATGTAACTTCATTGTACTACCATAGGTTTGGGGTGTAAGTTCGGTTTTCGGTTCGGTTTTGAGCCAAAACCAAACCAAACCGAACTAAATTCGGTTTTCAGCTTTCAAGTCCAAATCCAAACCAAATTTTATCATAAACCAAACCAAACCAAATTTCCAAAACTAAAACCGAACCGAACCGAAAAACTGAAATTCTTAAAAACTGGATTCATCTTTCCAACGCTTACACATACTACCAAGTCCAAATCTATAACAACACTTAAAAACCAAACTAAATTTGCTAGAACAAGCTAGAACAAGATAATTTTTAAAGGTAACAACATAAAATAAAAAAAAACGACACTGATTTTAGTTAATATCTGATTGAAAAATGACCAAAAACATTAAGAAGCAAGCTTTTCGCTGCAAACCTAGAAAATAAGGGGGAATAAATAGCAAATGTAAATCGCAAAAATAGAAGGAAAAGAAAATATATGTTGCCCCATTGTTAGATCTTAGAGCATTTTGTGTTTGTGAAGACAGATTGGAAACAACACGATGACAAGATCTAATATTCCCCCATTGTTAGATCTTCTTCGATTAGCTAGAGATTCAGAGAGTGAGGACTAAGGAGGCCGAACCGCCGTGAGAGGAGAGAGAGAAATGAGAGACAGAGAGAATGAGCTAGGGTTTGTTTGGAGAGTAAACGGCTAGGACGCCTGGGAGCATCAGAGAGTGAGATAGGGTTTGGAGAGTTAGAAAATGGGCTGAAAATGGTTTTAAGCCCATACGGCCATATGTGATATGTCCAACTTCGGTTTAGTTTGGTTTTTTTTTTCGGTTTTTCAAAATAAAAACCAAACAAAACCGAAAACCGAAAATATATACTTCCTCCGTTCTGTTTTAAATGAAACGTAGGGCCTTGGCACGGGGATTTAGAATAGGAGAGAGATAGAGAGAAAAAAGAGAAGGGACCCATGTGATGAGGAGAGAGATAGAGAGAAGTGAATACCAAATAAGGTAACGTTTTACTTATTTTGAAAGGCCTAAAATAGTAAGTGTTTCATTTATTTTAGAACGGAGGAAGTATATATTTTTCAATCCAAACCAAACCGATTTTTTACAAAAACCAAACCAAATTACTAATTCGGTTTGGTTTGATTTTCGGTTTTTAACCAAATAACTTACACCCATACCATAGTGGGCATAGTCCATAGGTAACGCTATCTAGATTAATTTGTAGGGAAAAACGTCCAAACTACACCAATTAGACGTTCACTAATCAGTATTCAGTAATCACCAGTAGTCACTACATCAAGCAACGCTAACTTATAGAAGAACTCGCCGCCATTTTTCATCATTTCTCGAACCTTCATTGCAGTAACCACTTATAACCAGTGGCTATCACAAATTCACGATATATCACACGCACTTTCTCTCTCCTCTTCAGCGACACTTTCACCGCGCTAGGGTTTTTCGCCGGCGATCTTCATTTTCTACCGTTTAAATTTTCGGCTGAAAAATGGATCCCTTACTTCCGATCATACTTTTATCGACAATTCTCGGCGCAATCATCGTGTTTCTCATCTTCGGAAATTACTTCAGGAAGCAGAAATCTGAAGTTGAATCACTTGCTAAAGCTGAGCCTATGAACGATGCGATTTCCAAGAAACCTTCGAAATCAATTCCTTCCTCGAAGAAGTCTCAATTTAAGCACCATTCTCATGCTGCTGATAAGGTGATGTTTAGGTTTTTCTGATTTCTAGGGTTTTGTTTTGTGTTTGTTGTTATTTGTTAAATTTCTGCAATGTTGCTATTTGTAGTATCGTACTGTTTTTGATTTTGGAAATGTGATCGAATTTATGCAGGAACTAAACAAGAAGCATCATCCGTTGGATTTGAACACGTTGAAAGGTCACGGTGATTCAGTTGGCGGTCTCTGTTTCTCATCAGACGGAAAAAATTTGGTCACAGGTTATAATTGATCATTTTTCTCGGTTTTTGCTCTGTGGTTTTGATTCTGCTTAGATAAAAAGAGTTTGTTGTTTTTCACAAGCTAATTCTTATGTTTGGCAATAGATTACATTGACGTAGAAGTATCGTAGACGGCGTCTTAACTGATGTGCATTTATAGTATGCATTGGGTGATAGTCGAAGCATTGAAATTGTTCTTGGAGTGCAATGAGTTACTCAGCCACTTGTCTGACCTTTTTTATTAGTTGATGAACCCTTTATGTGCATGGTGATAATGCTAATAGATAAAAAGAGCCTAACTTGAATGAGAATGGACTACTTGATCATTTACTCCATCATTTGTAAAAAGCGTAATTATGTTATGTATTCAAATAGGAGGCTGGAAGTTTTCTGATTTAGGTTGACCTGGAGACGGGAAGATTCTTCAATTTATTGAGATTGTTATTAGAGTGCTGTCTATGTTTTTTTCCCTTTTTTTGGAGAGATCTATTAGATGCGCAAAGTGATTGTCTACTTTAGAGTTGCTTCCGTTCTTAGAAGCCAATACAGCTTTGCATATCTTGTTACTCGTGATTCTAGAAGTCTGATGGGCTTCCTCCTTCCCCCTTCCCCCCTTTTTGGGTTGTGAGTTTATGGAATTTGCAATTGCAAATTTGCAATTCAAGTTTAGTAGAAAAGAAAAAAGAAAAGAAGTTCATGAATATGTGTCTTGTGCTTGTTCTTATTCTATTTTCTAGTTACCAGTGGTCTCATGTTTGTGGATTAAGTGGTATACCTCACATGGTATTTTCTCTTTTGGTCATCAAGATCTTTGGTAGTGTTCTCTGTAATAAAGTTCCACCTTTCTACTGTTGTTCAGATTTCTTAATTTTCTAATGTCCAAACATACTTACTTATGTACCAACTACACTCAGCCAGTTAGAACATTGAAGTGGCGCAACAGTTGAGAGCTCCATTTGCATGCAATGGCTGTTCTCTCCTTTTGAATATAATTTTTAAAAAATTTATAGGATTGCAATGTTTAACATTCTTTTGTTCATTCTGCAGCTTGTGCAGATGGGGTCGTCCGTGTTTTTAAGCTGGATGATGTTTCTAACAAAAGTTTCAAGTACGTTTTAATAATAATCATAACTAGCTGTTGGTTGCTACAAGCATGTCACGTGTTGAAGGTTTGAAGATTGTAATTTTCTTATCTTTTTTCATGTATGAAAGTGCAGATTCTTGCGTATTAACATGCCAGCTGGAAATCATCCTGTAGCTGTTGCATTCTTAGAGGATGATTCATCAATTGTAGTGGCTACTCAAGCTCTGTTGGGTACCTCTCTTTACATGTATGCAGAAGACAAGGCCAAACCTTCAAATGGAAGTAAACAAGCCAAACTTCCTCTTCCAGAAATTAAATGGGAACATCACAAAATCCATGAGAAAAATGCAATTTTAAATTTGGTTGGGGCTACTGCAAGATATGGAACTGGTGATGGAAGCACAGTGATAGCTTCTTGTTCAGAAGGTATGTATCTGATCTTGATCCAAATAAAGCAAAGATCGTAGTCCTTATAAAGATTTCAAACCTTTTGAGTATCTCTGGATCTCTTCAATGTGGTACCCAGAGAGAAATTACTACTGCACTAAACTTCTTTTTAAATCATAACCTCATTGGTGAAGCTTGTAATTGTCTCACTGGCCTTTGTTGACTGAACTCTTTTTGGTTTTTAAAAGCTGTCAGTGCTATATTCTGTTTCATATTCTCCGAGAATAATATTTTTCTTCTTGTTCTTTTTTGATCCCTTTGGCTGATTTCTTCCCTGAATTGGTCCTCCTCTTCTTATGATGATTAATTTCCTTGTGATGGACCAATCGAGTTTATGAAGATTGACAAGAGATGGTCTTCTTCTTGTTCCTTTTTCATCTACTTTTTAAAGGAGCAATTAGTTTTTTGCTTTTTCAGTAGTTATTCTTCTGTTCTAGGACTGTAACTCAGTAATGTTTGTTTCAGCAACTGAAATAAAACTTTGGCATGGGAAAACCGGAAAGCTATTGGGGACAGTTGATACTAACCAGCTGAAAAACCACATGGTCGCTGTATCTCCGAATGGACGGTTTTTAGCTGCTGCAGCATTTACGGCTGATGTGAAGGTGGGTGGTTCATTGTATACTTAATGCATAATAGCACTATTGGAATCTAAGCTCTTAGTTTATATCCTTGATTTTAGTTGAGTAGTTTCGGTAGGTGAATGCACTTTTTGGCATTTCCCTTCAAGTAGCCAGCAGTAGTCTGTGCAGCTTGCTTTCAGCTATCTTATTCGTCTAATTGTTTAGAATTTAGTATCTACTGACTTTTGCTCTCAGCAGGCAAGCATGTATGTATGCAGCATATTGGTGCTATGACTTTAGCATATTTCTATGGATACTGTTTTCTTTAACATAGTTTTTTGGCTCAATGATCTGATCTTGCTGTTGCATTATGTAATGAAAGATGTTTGAGTTCATATGTACCTATCTAAAGCAATATTCCAGACTTTGATTAGTTGTGTGATTCTATTTTCTCCCCCTGCATATCATGGGTTCCTGTTATTGAGTTGCACTTAGGCATCATAACTTCCCCTGATTTATTATTGTGTCTATCGTACTTGTTCTAGTGTTCTACTGTTTTAGCTTATTGTTGAAGGGTCTAAAATTTGTTTTTTGTAGATCTGGGAGATCATTTACTCGAAGGATGGTTCTGTTAAGGAGATTGTTAAGGCTATGCAGCTTAAGGGGCACAAGGTTACTCATCTTTTCTTTCTTCTTTCCTCTTTTGCTGAAATGACTTTTACCAAATTTCTTGCAGATTTTTGGCTTAGGAGTTATTGGACTAATTGCGTCTATTGTGTCACAGCAGGATTGATTCCTTTTGCATGCATAATTTGGGCAGTTTTACATGAGCACAATCTATAGTTTATCTTGGTATTTTATGGTGTTAAATCATTCAAGTTTTGTGATTTGGACGTTTATATGGGCTTTGGAGTTTGGAGATTTGCTCTTGGACATAATTGGCATGAATCATATAATGCATGTTTAGGCCACAAAGATATGAAATTATGTAGCTGTTTTTGCAATTGTCATAAGCTCATTGGTTACTGTGACCACCATCTTGTTCCTTTTATAGTACATGTGTCCATGTACTATATATGATACTTCTGCGTCTTTGTTCTTGATTTTTAATATCTTTTATGTTTGCAGAGCGCGGTAACTTGCTTATGCTTTGCTCCAAATTCAGATCAGGTGATAACAGTATCCAAGGATGGCACCTTAAAAGTATGGAATATTGATGGTGGGTACTTGTTTTTCCAAATCATGCCTTAATTGACTATGGTTTTTAGTGGCTCATCTAAAGCAGTGACATCTTTTATCACTTGAGGGTAGTCTTAGGTATACTTTTGTGGTCCTCATTCGTTTGATTTTATTTAATGTTAAATGGGAGCACAGCTTTTCAGCAGTCTCATAGCTGTGCTTTGGATGTAAAAATCTTACGAAGATGCTAAATCAGAATGCAATCGAAGTTGTTTTTGTTATTGTGAAGGCATGGGGGAGGGAGAGAGGGGGGAGGGACCGAGGGGGGGAAGGAGAGGGAGGGGGTGGTGGTTAGGGTTAAATATGTTGGATTTTTTTTTTTTTTTTTGCATATTTTTTGAATTGAATGTGGATATATGTTTTTTTTTACTGTATGTGCAACTTTTCCATCATGTGCATTTTATCTCTTTTTTATCAAGCTAAAATTATTCTGAAAAGTTGCATATTTATCCTTCTCAATTTAAGAAACTATTTATTAGATCTCTTCCCTACACACACACACACACACACACATTCACGCACACACGTGCACACGCACGCACGCACTCAGGCACCGACACGCGTACGCACACACTTCACTCGCTCGCTTGCTCACATGAATATATGATGTGTTATGGAGCATATTTGAATTATCCACTCACTCACTTCACTCGTGAATATATGATGCGTTATGGAGCATCTTTGAATTATCAACAATATAATGCACTTTGAATTATCAACAATATAATGCACTCACTCACTCACTCAATATAATGTGGTCCTTGTGGATAGAACTCATCTTTGGCCCAAGATTTGAGCTTTAAATCTGGTAGACTAGACTTTTGTTACTGTGGATTGTGAAAGGTTTCTTCTTTCTTTCTAACTTCTTCCTTATTGGGTGGGGGCGCGGGGCAGTGATATGTAGAGTTGAAGCTGCTAGATTAATTGTATGTAAGAATATGGGCATATATCTGTAAGTATCTGGCTTATATAGGTTAGCAGGGAATTTGATGTGTTAGAGAACAGAAATAGATATTATTTATGATAGTCCTGCTGTTTTCATTTTCGGTGGGTCTTAACGTTACCTTATATTTCACGTTTTCACTGCAGTTCGTTATCATATGGATGAGGATCCCAAGATTCTGAGAGGATTTGCAATTCCGCTTCATGATTCCAGTGGTGCAACATTGCATTATGATCATCTTAGTTTATCTCCTGATGGAAAGATACTTGCTGCCACTCATGAATCAACTTTGCAATGGCTATGTGCTGAGACAGGAGAGGTTTTGGATACTGCAGAGATGGCTCATGATGGTAAGTCCATCCTTTATAGGGGAAACTTAAGCTAACATTTGTGGGGAAAACAGTTGTTAATTGATGTTCTCCTCTATGGAGAGAGATTTTAGTAGACAAAATTGTTCTAGTTAATAAATTCGAATTCTACCTGAAATTTGCAAGTGGTTGCTCTAATGGATCCTCATCATATGTTCCTTCTTGTAATCTTAAATGGATTTTTATATAGTGAAAGGTATCTTGCTGCTCTTGTGAGAGATGCATGCTATTGATCTTAAAAAAAAAAAAGAACCCAGTGCTCAAAAAAGAGCTTCTGCTGTACAAAAGGTATTAAAATAGACTGGGATCCCATGAAAATCTAAAAAGAAAGTTGGTGATGTAACCCCACTAGATTGGAAGATTATTCAACTTGTGGATACAGATTTTCATATTCTAATAATTGAAGATTCGGGAAAATCAGTTATCATCTTTTTGAAATGACTTAAGACATTCCTCCTTGTTTTACTTGCCCCTGCCTCACTTGCTTTTCGAGTTTTCTGCATGTTGCATGTTGCATGTTGCATGTTGCTGATGCTATCTGGCTCCTTCATTTTCAGATAATGGTTAAGTCACTGCTGTCGTAGTTTATTAATATGTGTCTTTCATTTCCGCTTTTGTGGTGTAGTATAGGTTTTTATAGCATTCCCTTATTTTCTTTATGGTAATATGTGGCAACTTGTAGGAATTTCTACAGTAACAACCCAGTATGAATCCACTGAGAAATGGTCAATGGAGCTATGAATATATGTAACCTTACCTCGAACCAAAAAAGATATCTGAGAGACGCTCAGTCGACAAGAAGGATTTGTTGACTAGCTAAAGGATATATGTAATCTACTCCTTCCTTAAACCTGAAAAGTAAAGAACATCCTACGTGACAGACAAGCCTATATGTCGACTATTTGAACTATAGCATCCCATATTATCCTGTTGCGGGTCATGTTTATTATGTGCTCTCGATAGTGACAGTAGGTGTACAAGCATATACCATTGAACTGTAGGGGAGAGTGATAGAGTATAGGTTGAGGAAATGACAAGCATATACCATGGAAATGTGGGAGAGTGTTAGAGTATAGGTTGAGGAAATGTACAAGTATTTCAGAGAACGAAATTGGGTTTATATTGGAAGTTTACCATAGAGTCTGTACAGCTTATGAGACAAATAATGGAATATTGTAGGTAGAGAGTCTACATATAATTTTAATGGACATAGCGAAGGTTTATGATAAGGTATTAGGAGACATGCTTTGGTGGGCAATGTAAAAGAAGGATATACCATGCAACTATTTTGACGTAGTTAAATATATATGTATCGAGATGTGGAAACAAAAGAGTAAGGAAGATTTCCCTATTACCATAGGAATATGTTCTGCATTAAGTCACTTCCTCGTTGCAATAGTAATATAAATGAACTAATATGGCCTACTAGGATGAGATGTTGTGGTGTATGTTGTATTGTTGTTAATGATAGAGATGAGGTTATTGTTAAACTGGAAGTCTGGAACTATAAGGAAAAATGTTAGAGTCTGAAGGATCGAGGCTAAGTCGGAGCTGAATACATGGAGTGCAATTTTATTACTGAGAAAGTCCAGTGAGGATGTAGCAACAATGGATGGTAAGGAGTTGCTCATAAATGAGTGTTTTAAGTACCTGTGGTCGATTTTACAGAGAAATAGAGATGTTGGACAAGACGTAGTTCTTTGGATTAACTCAGGGTGGATTAAACGGAGAGAAGCAAGTAGGAACTTGTGACCGTAGCCTACCTATAAGATTAAAAGGAATATTCTTTAGAACAACTAGTAGGCTTGTGTTATTAGATGTAGTAGAGATGTGTAGGCTGTATTCCGTATGGTGAGATGGATGTGTGGCAACTTTTGAGCAATATAATTTAGAATGGAGATGTCTGCAAAAAGGCTAAAGTTGCAGATAGTGAAGGATTTGGCTAGGAATATTGAGGATTTCGTCCTAGTTTGAACTCCACCATGCATATCTTCAGTGGGCAGAATATATGCAATAGAATTAAATACATCCATAGCACTTCTCTAGGCCCTGCGTCATATACCTTCTCCAAGTCCATAAAAGTGATCTGTAGATCCTTTTATCTGTCTTTGACATGGATATGTGGGAACTTTTTGAGCAATATAATTCAGAATGGAGACATCTGGAAGAAGTTTGAAGTTGTAGATATTGAAGGATTTGGTTTGGAATATTGAGGATCTCGTGCTAGTTTGAACTCCCTTATACATTTCTTGAGTGGACAGAACATGTGCAATAAAATCTAAGTACATTCATAACATTTCTGAGGCCCTGCGTCATATGCCTTGTCCAAGTCCAAAAAAGTCAAATGTTGATCCTTTCATCTGTCTTTGAGATACTCCATTAAGCATTTTAAGTGATTTGTAGTTCCCATTGTCTTCCAATTCCATGAATGAATCCACGTTGCTCTCTAGGTTAAATGTAGGCCTTCCTCTCATAATTTCACTGCCTGATTATCTTACTGCCCCTGTAAAGTTTGGATGTTTCGTTTGCTGATGTATTGTTTCATAGTGTTAAGCCCATTTGTGCAAATTGCCGTCTTTGCAGTTCGCCAGAGCCTGGATGGTGGCACTAGTCATCTATTGTAGTGTTGCTCTACATGCATCTATGAAACTTAATGCACCATCAGTTGTGAATTATGTCATCTGGTATGGTTTGGGAGGTGTGGGTGCGTTGGGGTTAAAATTAGTCGCTAGTAGGCTCTATACTAGTATACAATCTTCTATCATACCAGTATAATGTAACGAGGGGTAATTTACTATTCTGCTGATGTGTATATAGACCCTACCTTTTTGTCATGTAACTATATTTTTGACGTGTTTCTGTGATATAATTTATCCCTGGTGTGGTGTGGATAGCAGATTTGAGATGAAGTGTGGATTGTGGCCACCTAAGTTTTATGATCATTAGGCAGTGCCATGGTTGGTCGTGTTAGAGCTTAAATATCGGGTGGTTCCCTGACATACACTATTGTTGTTACTTTCTCTTCGATGTAGGCACCAGCAAAACTTTTCATGTTGTTCCTTGTTATATCAGTCTGTTTTCTTGCTATCTCAAGTCCCTTTTTCTCTTCCCTCTATTTTCTGTGTTTGCTTGCCCTGTGATCGTGAAGGTCTTCTTTCATAGTTTTGTACGCTCGCCTATGAATTAAACTCCTGAAAATTACTCATGCAGGTGGCATCACATGCATTACCTGGGCGCCCAAGACCCTTCCTGCTGGTAATTTTTTTTTAATTCCTGTTTGATTTCATTTCACTAAGTAAACTTCGGGGAAAACCTGTGGTCGATTAACCTAGGATGGTGTTTGGTTCTTGGACTTAACTCCCTGTTTACCTATTTTTCTTGCAGTAAACTCAGATTCCTTCATCTTGGGAACTTCTGGAGTTGACAAGAAAGTTAAGCTATGGCTGGCACCTCCTATTCATTCTTCATGAAGAATTTACGTGGTGCAATGCTAATCGCTGGAAAAGCAGCATTACCGTTTCTTTCCCAGAGCCATGCTGGAAATACCTCGATTTTGTAGTTTCAGATTGCTGCTGGTTCATCATCTTACTACTGACTTTGCTTACGCTGCGTAATCTTATGACATCTTGCTGGCTGAATCATGAGAAATTGAGAATTGTAGAGCTTTTAGACCAGAATCTGAGAGAAATAGTTTTGTATGGTTTAATGGATACTTATAGGATAGCGGCATCCATGATAAATTGGTGTCGGACTGTTGGTATTCACGAGAACCTCACTCAAATATGTAACAGATTATAGATATGGCTTGTGCCGGTTATGTAAAGAGTAATTTGAGTTGTGCTTTTTACTTGTGAGATTTTGTACATTCTTACGGTAAAAAGTCTTGTGGCTAAGTTATAATCATGGAGCAATTGTATTTCGGTTCTCATCGCTCTTGTATAATTTTGTTCTTTTCTTTCCTTGTTCTGAGTCGGGGCGAGAATTGGCTACTTTTTCGGCCAGCGCAAAGACCTACATTGACTAGTATTTGCATATGAACTTCTACACTGCGGTTATAAATTGCTTCATAGAATATGTGCACAGATCTTATTATGTATACAGTATACACGTTAGCTCTCTTGATTGAGCAAAGAAAATAGTTTTGTCTAGTAGATACAACTTGGATCTGTAATGGATCATCTCTGTTTATGGTGATCTATATCCACTTCAACAGTTGGGAATGGATGAAAGAGAAATATAAAGGGTGTTTCATATGTGTTCTAGATATTTTATTCTTGGGCTTTTCTATGGCGTATTTATGGTTTTAGAGAAATATAAAGGGTGTTTCATATGTGTTCTAGATATTTTATTCTTGGGCTTTTCTATGGCGTATTCATGGTTTTTGAACTTTTTATATTGTACTCTAACTTTTAGAAAAATCTAAAGTAGCATCCCCCAAACTTTGAAATATGTCTCAATAATACACTTTATGTTAACCTGACATTAGGTTACCGTTGGTTATGTAAAAGTAGTGTTCAACACTTTAATTAATCTAATAACAATAAACTTATGTAACATAATATTAACAGCTAGAAATATCTCGACAAAAAAAGTAGTCTCCATTAATTACTGCAAGTAGGAATTGATAGGTCCCATGTTACATATCTAAATGATGTTCTAGTATTCCAATTTAGGTACAATTATTTGTTGCTTCAAAGGATAAAATAATCTAATCCAGCTAGGGAATCCTATTTTTTGTGTGGACAATTATGTGTATATTGTTATTACAAATAGAAGAACAATCCTTCAAAAAATGATTCTCTATCACCTAAAACAAATAATTTAAAAAAACAAATAAGTAAAAAAACAAATAGAAGAATGACGCTTTAAGGAGGTTTTACTTTAAAAAATGGACTTCAGAGAGAGGAAGGTTGTAGGTAAACTTCCTAGAAAATGGAGAAAAATAAAAGAGTTTATATAATATTCGCCCACCGTGGGGCTCGAACCCACGACCACAAGGTTAAGAGCCTTGCGCTCTACCAACTGAGCTAGACGGGCTCTTGTTATCTTACAAGATCCGCTTTAAATTTTATACTTATTACGCTCTTATCTTATAAAGTTATAACACAGTGTCTAAGTAGTAAGCTCCAGTAGGCCTTAAATTCAAATATCAAGTCATAAACACCATATCAGTACTGCACTAGCACTACCCATTGCATAATTGCAAATTACAGGAGCCACCATAGTAGAGTATCTGCTTTACTGAGACCTTTCGCCGGACAGCAAAGTAGACTCACGGCTGAACCAACCTCTTTCTGCATTGACTGCATCGGGTTGCCTCTCAGGAATAGAGGCTTGGAATTCAGGCAACACTTCACATGCTTCGTACACCTTCCGTAAGTTAGGATATTTCGACTGCAAAACAACTCAAAATTATTAGCATCATGAATGCTACCAAGATCTAATGACGCTTTAAGGAGGTTTCATAATGTACCAAGAGCAAAGAGTTTCTTTTCAAAGAAACACACAATTCTTTTATAAGATGAAATTAAAGTTTGAACGGAAGGACTGCAAGAAACCCAAACAATGGTTCCAAACTACTCTTGGAGAGCACCAAAAAACATCCCCTTCATAAGCTGAGGGATGTTAGAAAAACAGTTGGTATTATGTTTAACTTTTTCCTTTAACTTTTGAGTTTTCTTGTAGCTATTTAACTTTTAAAGATTTTGTACAGCTATTAACCGTCATACTGTGTTATACAAGAATTTGCTTAAAAAAAAGGGAACAGAAAACTATGATTACCATATCGGTGTTAAATCTGGTCATTGCAGCAGAAATTTGTGGTGCAAGAAATACATCTGCCTGAAGTTAAGAAAAGGACACTGAATATATGTTAGCAGAAAATGTCAAGCCATTCTCACAGAATCACAATCTACTAGAGCCTCTAAAATTTTGTAACATTATAGATTATGCACCTAAAAGAAGGAAACATCACGTGCAAAAGATGGGATCATAAAAGATATTTGTTTATTAAAAACAAAGAACTATCTGATGACACTGATGTTTGTACAGTGTGGTATCTAGATGATGAGGTATCAAGATAACAAAAGGTTCCAAATGAATGTGTCTAAAATGTTCTATACAAACCATAGATACTTCATCTCCGGTAGAATATCTGCCAGCATAATCTTTGAGCAACTTTTCCAGAGCTTCCAGGGAGAATATTATACACAAGATCATGGAGAAAAGAGGATATCTCAAATCGAGTTTGTCATCAAACATCACTAATTAATAGAGGAGAAGAAAGGAAAAGACAAGTGAAGAGAGTGCGCACCAGAGAAACCCTTATCGATAATCATTTGAACCCATGTTGTACTCTCCTCTTGACCAAGTTTCTTCTCAATAAACTCCTGTGGAGGAAATCAATTTCCCAACTCCGAGATCAATATTACATCAAGGAACTCGTAATACATATTATTTTAGAAGTTCAGACAATCCATTGCACAGACACAAGAAACATACCAGCACTGATCTCATATGAAGTGACTGCATGCTGCAACTGACAATACTTGCAGCCTATAACAGACATCATAATTGTAATATTATACCAGACCACAACTTTCAGAATCAAACACAATGACAGAAGTGTTCCAGAGTGAATATTATGAACCATGATACATCAAATAGTATTTCCCACTGGGTCCCAAAAGTGTAGTTTCTCTCAAGTCCTAAAGAGCGTGAAATAAAGATTTCACAAATCATAATTTTTGGCATTGTGTTGACCATGTCCAACAAATGATTTGTTCATTAAAGACGCTATCCAATGAAAGTCATTTTGACTTGACTCTACCCTTAGGTCCATTAGGCTATCCTGCCCATTAACCAAGCCTATCAAAAAATGAGTCTACGAATTCTAATTTTAGCAAATCAAGTGCCACTTAATTGTTGTCTCAATAGAAAAGATTTATGAAACTTACTCAAATTTCACAGAAAAAGGGAAACAGATCATTGAAAACATAATCACAATTTACAGTTTTAGATATCTGATAAAGCAAAGGACATAGCTAAATTCAGTAGAGAGAAGAGATTGAGATGGTAAATTTTTGATAATTACTAGTCCAACCGCTCCAACGTGCCTTAACTTAGTATTATGGGATCCTGGTAATATGGAATTTTGGTAATTCTAAAGGCACTAGTATTCAAGAATCTCACCTGAAGATTGAGTGCTCGTCTGTAAGGATCAGTTGGCAAAAGTTGATTATCAGGATACTTGTCTTCTAGATACTAAACAACAATGGCAAACACAAACAATTATCAACGAACAGACGATTATGTCAAAGAAAGTCTAACACAAAACTCCAGTAGCTCATCAATACATATATTTACTAACAAAAAAAGCTTAGTTAAGATACATGTCCTCTACTGGTGACTCGTTATTTATCTTTTATATAAACATTAGTGTCTTCCTTCATACATAACAACTCTATAGATCTCTTTTTCTTCCTGATTAGTAGATGCTCTTTTCCTCTCTCCTTTTCCTTCACCCACTTCATTGCCCTTCCCAAAACTATGTGCAACAAGATCCAAAATGATGACTATCACTTGGAATCTTGTTAGATTCCGTTCGAAGCATATTTATAAAAATTCTGTAACAAATCTAACAAATAATTAAATGTATTAATGGCTATGTATGTACATTGAAGGCGAAAAAAAACAGATAATGGAAGTAAAAGATCAGAGAATAAAAATTTTTGAGCACCATACATCTTGTGTATTCTACAATATTAAGAACTAGATACTGACCATAAGAATAGCCAACGAGTCAGAAACCACAACCCCGTCATCAACAAGGACTGGAACATAGCGCAGCGGGTTGATCTGCTCAAATTCTACAAGTACAAGTTGTGATTGTTAAAATATACTATTACTTTAGTACTTATCATCCAAATTATTGCTATTCCAGCTATCATAAAATCTCATTGAGTTCAACTAAGAAGAGATGAAAAACCTAAGGTTTAATTCCTTTAGTCCACAAATGTGCTGCATAACATTCATAACCAAAGATAATCCTCAATTTGGAAGCCATTATTGTAATCATCCAAAGAGCTTCATTGGTTCCAAACAGTTACCATAAGCAAACAACGGAACTATCAAGTATCAACATCACATGAACATACATAATTAATGGTATGCTTATAATTAAGATCTTAGCTTGTTAACCTGAGGTGTTAATAGATTGATGGGAATAAAATAGAGCAAGCATATTTGTTAGTAAAAATTGACAAAAAATAGACTGAACTATGGACCATCAAATAAAAATAGATCGGGTAAGAAAATTGACAAAAATTGGACTGAACTACGAACTATGTTGGAACACGTAGATTTAATGATGTCAAAGAGGGAATCCAGGAAATAAATCACTAACACAACATGGTGAAGCCAGAGGGGAAGATTCACTTAGGAAAGTTATTAAGGATTGTAATTTAGCCTTTAGTGTATATTTAGAATATAGGGTGCAATCTCTTCACCTAACTTAATAAACTGATTAGAACTAATTACCCCTGATTTCACCTTATATATACCTTAATTACACCTGATCAGCGCGTAAACAATTTTTTGAGGTGAAGATAACACACCCTTGGTTAGTTCAGTCTATTTTTGTTTGATGGCCGTAAATTAATGTATTATTGTATTTTTCCTAATTGTTAACAGACAGTGTCAAATGTAGCATAAAAAAGAAAATACTCTGTCAACAATATATCTCAAAAAGAAAAAAAGATAGAAAAGTTCTACAACTTCAATTGCTGAAACTATGAGCACAGCCTGTCAATTAAAAGGGTTCTCTTGCTATCCACTAACTATAATTACAATACAAGAAATTGACCATATAGAGAATATTACATTGTTCTTTTCTTAAAAATTAAAGAAATAAATTAATTGTATAGAGAATATTACATTGTTCTTCTTTTACAGGTATAATAAAATAAGCCTAAGTGGACAAATAACAATTAATAAAGAAAGGATATGAAACAGCATCTTAATATTCAATTACCTGGATCAAATTGTTCCCCTTTGAAAAGATCAACTGATTTATACTCGTATTGAAGACCTACAGATAGACCCAGATCAAATTAGTATACAATTCTGATCAAATTTTGCAAAAGATTGACCAAACTTAATTAAAAGAAGTGGTAAAATTATGGAAAAAGAAGAAAGTAACCTTTCAAGTTTAAAGCAAAACGAACACGCCAAGCACAAGAACTTAGCCAGAAAGAGTAAAGCACCCTACTTGAAGCTGAAGATGTGGATGAATATGATGCAGCAGCTGCTTTCATCTTTGATCAGATCCCCCCCCAAAAAAAAAAAAGGAACTTTTGGAGTTTTGTTAGAAAATGCAAACTACACTTACAAATTTACAATTGTATGTGATTATTTAGAGGTAAGAGAAAGTGTTTTGAAACTTGAAAGTTGTAGCTAGAAGCAGCTAGAAGTAGCAAAATGGAGAAGTGTAAAAAGTTAACAATCAACTTGAAAAAATAGAAAGGCTAAAACATATATAGTAATGATTGGATATCTAAGATAAGCATCCAAAACTACGGAGTTTGACGTAGTTGGGTTTAGATTTTAAAAGAGTGGAGTAGGGAGAGGCATTTTTGAGTGTGGTGGTGGGGAGGCGATTTATGAGATAAACTGCGGTGCTACAAGCATTTGACCAGTACTCAAGAGGCATAGAGGCGTGAGTGAGAAGAGAAAGTGCAGTTTCAACAATATGGCGATGTCGGCGTTCAGAGAGACCATTATGTTGAGGGGTGTGAGGAGGAGTAGTTAGACGAGAGATACCGTCAATAGAGAGATAATCTTTTAAGGCATCATATTCACCCCCATTGTCGGAATAGAAGGTGATGATAGGAGTTTTAAAATATTTCTCAACTAAGGCTTTAAATCGTATGAAAATTTGTTTTGTGTCGGATTTGAGTTTTAGAGGGTATAGCCAAGTATATTTAGAGTAGTGATCAATGAAAATAACATAGTACTTATAGCCATCATGAGAGAGAATGGGGGAGGACCAGAGATCCGTGTAAACATATTGAAGGGGGGATGTAGAGGTAATAGATGACCTGTAGAAAGGAAGTTTATGACTTTTATTGCAAGCACATGAGTTACAATCTAGAATGGAAATACTAGAAACATTAAGATTGTTGCGAGAAATTAGATGCCTAAATACTTTATTGGATGGATGCCCTAAGCGATGATGCCAATCAAGAGACGTTTGAGTTGTGCTTGTGAAAACTTGGGGAGACACGGAATGGATTTCATAGATGCCTGAGTTACCCGACCCTGGAAGAGAGAGGCCCCCGTTTTGAGATCCTTCACAACAAATGAATTGGGTAAGAACTCAATAGAAGCATTATTATCATGACATAGTTTAGAGATAGACACAATATTACGCGACATGGAAGGAACATATAAGACATTTGTTAGAGTAATAGTAGATGATAGATATTAAACAACAGAAGTATATCAAGAAGGAATAGATAAGTTTTGACTTATTCTATCCTTATCAATCTATATATCGAATGCATGGCCTATAGAAAATAAAAATACCAAGCTTCTTTGGGGTACTTGATTAAAGATTCACCTTGTAATTTTAAGGTCTAGAGTAGGGATGCAAGTGGGGCGGGTCAAGTAAGAGACCTGCTCCATTGGGGCGGGGATGGATCCTAGTTTGGTGGGTAGTGGGGCGGGGATGGGGATGAAAGTTATACCCGCCATGGGTGATGGGGCGGGGGTTGATTTTAAGTTGTACCCGCCCCATCCCCGCCCCGCTCCGCCCCATCCCCACTCATCCTACATCTTACCCACTTAAAATATTAAATTTTCAACAAATTACAAGTCTATAACACTCTTTAATAGTTTTTCTAGCTGTATATATTTTTTTTTTATTAGTATTTGAAATTATATATGGTATATGAGTATTATTTAGTGAGTTTCAAATGAGGATTAAGTGGATGGTGGGGCGGAGAAGGTGGAGATTTAGTGGGGATGGATACCCAAGTGGGTGATGGGGCGAGGATGGGTTTAATTGTGTACATGGCGGGGCGGGGATAGGGATGAGTTCCGGACCCACCGCGGGGATAATGGGGATGGGGATGGGGAAGAAAAAGTGAAGTGGGGATAGAGATGATAATGCAAAAATCTGCCCCGCCCTGCCCCAGTTGCATCCCTAGTCTAGAGACTAGACAAGATATGAAGTTTCATGTGTCGTACGTGAGTTGAGGTATAGACAGAGTCTTTGTCCTTACCATTAATAAAAAAAACACTTAGTTGTTAGATATTCAAAAATCATCAACTCACTAGAATAAAAACGTAGGAGTAGGCTTTTCAGGGAACATGATTTTGACTAGAGAACTCACTTGTATTGGCAGTTATTCTGAACTGGACATGCGACTAGTGATAAACATCAACTTGTGGATTAATTGATTAATTAAGGCTGTGTAAGTCTAGATAAATTTTAAGTTTCTAACACCTTGTAAAATTAACTTCAATATATAAATTCATCTAGGTTTTGATAATTTCAGTTTAAGTTAAGGAGAATTCAGGTGAAAAAAACACACATCCTAAGTAGGTATTTTAAGACTTTGTTCACTTCACTTTATTTTTGTTGAACTTAATAAATTTTTCTTTAACTTTTTTTAGCTAAACTTAACTTTTTTTAGCTTCTTTTTGCTGAATTTGTTTTGATGACGAACTTGGCTTATTTTTAACTTAACTTATTTTTCGCTAAGCTTATTGTTGTTCAACTTAACTTTTTTTTTTTGCTTAAATTATTTTTGTTGGACTTTACTTATTTTTGCTAAAATTAACTTATTTTTACATAATTTATCTTTGCTGAACTTTACTTACTTTTGCTGAAATTTATTTAATAATTTGAGGAGAACAAACCCTTAGTAAACTATAATTATATTCCTATTAATACACCATTGACTCTTTATGATAAATATACAAACAAATTTTAAAAAAATAACAAACACATTTAATCCTCATAAAACAAATTCCTAATGTTAGTCAAACACCTCATACACGTTCATTTAAACTATACTAGCCTTATATGCACGCAACGCAACGCGTGCTGAAGCATGATAGAAAGCTCAGTTGTCTAATAATATGTACTTTCTTCGTTTCATTTTACTTGCTACACTTCTCAATTCACGGACTCCTAGGCAATTTTTGGAGAAGAGAGAGGTAGAGAGTAAAAAGAAAGTGACCCATGTGAGAGGAGAAAGATAGAGAGAGTTTATTGCCCAAAAAGGAAGTGTAGCAAGTAATGTAAAACTTCCCACAATGGAAAGTGTAGCGAGTATTATGAAACGGAGGAAGTACGAAAAATTGTTCACAAAGTGCACTGTATTTTTTTTCTTTTTTATTTAAGTTTGAAAACCAACAAATTGGAGAAATGATTGCATTTTTGTTAATTGAAGGTATGATTGTAAGAGAGGGTAGATACCAAATCTTCCCCACACCACTTATGGTATAATAGAGATAATAAGATTCCTAAAATCTAGCTAGCCACTTTCTTTTTAGTATATCCAATTTCTTTTTACTCCCTCTGTCTTTTTTTAGTTGCTACAATTACTTTTGCAAAATTTGCCAAGGAAACATGTGAGGACTATTGAAAAGTAGGGCAATAAAGCATAAAGTAATTGTCTTTTTGTGTAATGAAGACAAAAATAAGGGTATAAAGGTAAATAATATATGGGTACCACATACTAAAAGTAGAAATATTTAGCAAATATAGCAAGTAAATTGAGACATCCGAAAATGGTAAAATGCAGCAACTAAAAAAAGACGGAGGGAGTAGTTTTTAAAGGCTTTGCTCCTTCAAACGTAGCTCCCCCGACTCAATTTCGATTCCCTTACCGTACCGTAAACCTTGTTACTTTCTCCATCCCTTAACATATGCTCCACAGGAGACTTAAGAACATCCTCATGTAGTCATGTACATAAGTTTCTTCGGCTGCCTAGTCCGTCACCTACTACATACAACCTCCGTTCTTTTTCTTTTAAATGTAATATTTGATTATTTTAATCCACTCACCAAAAGGCAAATATTGCGTCAAAACAGGGTAAGTAACTAAGTATTATATCAGTTTGCCATTATCATCTTTTACACTAACGGACTACAGTGTTGATTGTTCAAATGATGCCTACTTAAGACAACTATTAAGAGAAAAGTGTCTTAAAGTAGACACACAATTACACAGATAATAAAAGGAGAATGCCCTTATGAAAAATGTAACCGTTTTTTCACCATATACCCCAGACAAATTGGAAAATTCACCATATACCCTTAATGTTTCAAATATTCACCATATACCCCTGAGTTTCGAAAAAGTTCACAAAATGCCCTTTTCCTAAACATTGTTAACTCACCGTTAGCTTTATTTATTAAGTTTGCCACAATTAACCCCTAAACCTAAAATCTAAACCCTAATCCTAAACAATAACTCTAACCCACCCCTACCCCTAACCACCCCTAACCCTAACCCCTGCCCCCAGCCCCACCCCCACCCCCCCCCCCTCCCCCCCCACCGCCCCCACCCCTCCCCGTTGATTATTTCCCTCCCCCCCCCCCCCCCCCCCCCCCCTCCCCCCCTTCGATTTCCCGCCCTTCCCCTCCCCTTCCCCTTCCCCTTCCCCTTCCCCTTCCCCGCTGAATCTGGGTAGAACCCCCAACCCAAAACAAAAATGGGAGCCAACAGCGACCCAACAACGAACCCAGCGAGAACTCGACGATTGTTCTTCCCTAACCCCCTCCCGTCGATTTCTCTTTCTCACGCTCTTCTCCGACACTCTTCTTCTCGTCCTCCTTGTGGAAATCGACGAACACCTGTGAGTTTTGTGGCTCGTGGATCGAATGGCGGGGGAGGGGAAAACTCGAGACTCGGGGAAATCGACGAGAGAAGGGGATGGGATGGGGTGTGGAAATCGACTGGCAGGAGGAGGGGCGGGGAAATCGACCGCGCGGGGGAGGTGGTTATGGGAAATCGACGGGGAAGGGGAGGGGAGGGGCTGCGGTGGTGGAGAGGGAGGGGGGGGGGCTGGGCTAGGATGGATGGAAGGGGAGGGGGAAGGGGCTGGGCTAGGGTGGAGGGGGGGGGATGGGTGGTGGTTGGGCTGGGCTAGGGTGGAGGGGGGCAAGGTGGGGTGGGTTAGGGTTTGGGGTTAGAATTAGGGTTTAGGGGGTTTGGGTTTAGGGGGTTTAGGATTAGTGTTAGGGTTTAGGGGGTGAGGGTTAGGGTGGCAAAATTGTAAATAACTCTAATGGTGATAAGTCATATTTATATATAGTTTTTAGGTGCATTTAGGTTGCATTTTAGAGCATTTAGATTCGTATTTAGGTTCATTATTGCATTATATTCTTAAGTTATGTTATTCTACTCCTATTCGGTATATTTTCCTGTTTTTGATGAATTTCAGGCATTGAGGACGTATTTGGAGTATAATTAGCTAAGCTTGAGGATTAGGAGCACTTGGAAAGAAGCTGCAATGCATAAGGATCATATGGATATGTCATAGTATGAGTTTGAGCGAAAACGAAGTGGAAAATCATTAGAAGAAATGTGAAAAAGGAGTCATGTCTACTCTTCTAATCATAAATTTTGATGTGCTCCTTATAATCAAGTAATTCTAGCATATTTGGAAACTAGACTTGAAGAGTTTTCCAACGATAGGTGGCACGCCCTGAGGAGACTTCTAGTCAAGGAGTTATGCCTTTCCGAAGTTGGGACTGTTTCTGCTGGAATCTGTTTTTGTACGTGCGGATCACTAATTCCGCCCATTTAATGATATTTCGACCTTCCTTATGTTTGTAACTTACTTTCCTAGTCTTATTAGATTATTGAATATTTTTTAGATGAGAGATATCTTTTTTTCTCTCTCTCCCTTCACACGTTATTTCTTAGTTTTAGTTTTTGAGGTTTAGTCTTCTTCTCTTTCTCTCTAGTTTTAGTTGTAAACCCTAGTTTTTATTCTTCTTCATTATTTCATGAATTCTATTAGTTTCTTTCATTGATTTCTCTAATTATGTTTTCTTTTATAGTTTTAGATTTTATTATTTATTTCATGATAGAGTAGTTCTTATTTCTAGGGTTTGGAAATCCATGTTTATATACTATGAATCTTGATTGATATTATTAATGGTTTGATTAGTTACTTATATCTCTAATTGATTAGTGTTTTTATTGTTAATCTTGCAATCTGATCAATTGTCTGATTAAATATTGATAATAATTGTTTATATTGATCAAGATCTTACTTTTAGAGGCTTACCTACAATTAGCAAATCTGATTATGTTAGCGATCGTACTGCATATGTTGATATGAGAGCGTTAATACCCGACCGTAGGATTAACTTGTGCTCTAGATTTTTGTTTAATTGAACTATTGATGATATTTTGATAGATTATAGTTATAAACATGGTGAACCATTACCCTAGATCCTTGTAGTTTGTTTTTCATAGTTTAGAACCTTAATTATAATATCTCTGGTCTTGTTTAGTTTCTCCATACCTTATAAGCTAGATTAGAACAACCATCTCTCTGTGGATTCGACCCTACTTACCCTACTACATTGTTAGAAGGTTTTGCAGGAATTATTTTTGACAGGTGTACGACAACCTATCAAACGACAACTTAACATCTATTACCAAAAAGGGTATTTAGTGAATAGTTTTGAAAAGTCAAGGGTACATGGTGCATATATGAAACATTGAGGGTATATGGTGAATTTCGCGATTTGTCGGGGTATAGGGTGAAAAAACAGAAAATATAATAATTAGTCAAATAAGTATATTCTGAATATTTCTCAGAAGCAGGACTTCTTCAAGAACATGTTCTAAGAAGTCATATAATGATAATAAAAATTAACTTGCACTTATTGAAATTATAATATTACATGGGAAAAAGATTTAATCAAATCAAGATTGGCTTTGCTTAATAGCCATAATTAGTGGATGTGGGAGTTTTGTACTCCGACTTTGGTGAGTAACTTGGAGGAGCCTCATAGCTTGATTTTGGGGTGTATACTGGTGCGCTGTATGTGACAGTTTTGGATGCTGGAACATATGCGGGTGGAGTGTATGATGGAGTTTCGTAGCTTGATTTTGGAGTGTACGCGGGTGCTTTGTAGCTTGATTTTGGAGTGTACACAGGTGGACTATATGTGACGGCCTTGTAACTTGGTGATTGAGGGTAAACTGGTGCTTTGTTGTATGTTGGCTTTTTGCACTTTTCTGCGGATGTATAAACAAGAGGTTGGACAGAGTATGACTTCAAGATGTATGTTTTCTCATTAACATCATTTGAATGTGTCAAAGAAGCCCCTGACTTTCCAAGGTTGATGTTGGTGGCAACATTGCAAGAGTAAGATGGAGAACTTTCAAGGTACACTTTGCAGTCTGTTGGCTTCAAATATGTGCCAAGTTGTTCAGGAGTAAATGTGGCAAGGAAGAAACCATTTTTGTCAGTTTCAGGAGTCAACATGGAGAACTTGGTTGGGTTGTATTCACCCTTGCTGTTTGCTTCACAAGAAATTTTTGCGACAGCACCTACACACAATGACACAAATACATTTAGTAATTGAATGAATTATTTATCAATAGTTAATTATGCGTAATATTTATGGTCAAATTTATGTAACATAAATTATGACCAAAACTAACAAAATTAAGGACATTAAACATTATTGCAGATAACTAAAAAGTACGAATTGGAAGAATGAGACAGAAAAGAAAAGATAATAAATGTTCAACAAATATACTACGGGATTAAAAGATTGAAATGTAGCAAAGATCATTATATAAAGAAAGTCACCTTTAATGGGAGAATTCTTGTAGCATGAGCTACAATAGATTACACCTTGCACGGTATAGATCGTTGGAACAACTTCATATTCATGAGTTTTGTGAGTGTATGATGGGTTCACGTATTTAGGTGATGGAGTATAAAGAGGAGTTGGTGAGTATGATGGAATTTCGTATTTGGGAGATGGGCTATATTTTGGGGATGGATTGTATGAAGGAGTTTCATACTTAGGCGATGGTTTATATGTTGGGCTTGGGGTGTAAGATGGGGTGTAAGTTGATTTTGGGATGTAAGATGGAGTCTTATGTACAGGTGAAGGGTAATAAGTTGGGCTTGGGTTATATGAAGGAGTTTCATACTTAGGAGAATGAGTGTAGACTGGACTTGGTGAGTATGAAGGAGTTACATACTTCGGAGATGGGTTGTAGTTTGGGCTTGGGTTATATGAAGGAGTTTCATACTTAGGAGAAGGATTGTATACGTAACTTGGAGTATATGAATAAGTTTCGTACTTTGGAGATGGACTATAAGTTGTGCTTGGGGTATACAAAGGAGTTTTGTACTTAGGAGGACCAGTGTAGACTGGACTTGGTGAGTATGAAGGAGTTACATACTTTGGAGATGGACTGTAGGTTGGGCTTGGGGTATATGGAGTTTTGTACTTAGGAGAAGGAGTGTAGACAGAACTTGGAGTGTATGAAGGATTTTCATACTTTGGAGATGGGCTATAAGTTGGGCTTGGGGTGTATGAAAAAGTTTCATATTTAGGAGAAGGAGCATATTTCGGACTTGGAGAGTATGAAGGAGTTCTATACTTTGGAGATGGACTATAGATTGGGCTTGGGGTATATGAAGGATGTTCATACTTTGGAGAAGGAGAGTAGACGGAACTTGGAGTGTATGAAACAGTCTCATACTTTGGAGATGGACTATAAGTTGAGCTTGGGGTATAGGAAGGAGTTTTGTACTTTGGAGAAGGAATGTAGACGGGGCTTGGGGTGTATAAAGGAGTTTCATACTTTGGAGATGGAGTGTACGTTGAACTTGGGACATATGAAGGAGTTTCGTACTTTGGAGAATGAGTGTAGGTAGAACTTGGAGTGTATGAAGGAGTTTCGTATTTTGGTGATGGACTGTAGGTTGGGCTAGTGGTATATGGAGTTTCGTACTTTGGAGATGGGCTATAAGTCGAACTTGGGGTGTATGAAGGAGTTTCATACTTTGGAGATGGACTATAGATTGGACTTGGGACATATGAAGGAGTTTTGTACTTAGGAGAAGGAGTGTATGTAGAACTTGGAATGTAAGAAGGAGTTTCGTACTTTGGTGATGGACTGTAGGTTGAACTTGGGGTGTATGATGGAGTTTCATACTTTGGAGATGGACTGTAGGTGGGACTTGGGATATATGAAGGAGTCTCGTACTTAGGAGAAGGAGTGTAGGTAGAACTTGGAGTGTATGAAGGAGCTTCGTACTTTGGGGATGGACTATAGGTTGGGATAGCGGTATATGAAGGACTTTCATACTTTGGAGATGAGGTATAAGTTGAACTTGGGGTGTATGAAGGAGTTTCATACTTTGGAGATGGGCTATAGGTGGGACTTGAGACATATGAAGGAGTCTCGTACTTAGGAGGAGTGTAGGTAGAACTTGGAGTGTATGAAGGAGTTTCGTACTTTGGGGATGGACTATAGGTCGGGCTAGCAGTATATGAAGGAGTTACATACTTTGGAGATGGGGTATAAGTTGAACTTGGGGTGTATGAAGGAGTTTCATACTTTGGAGATGGACTATAGGTTGGACTTGGGACATATGAAGGAGTCTCGTACTCTGGAGAAGGAGTGTATGTAGAACTTGGAGTGTATGAAGGAGCTTCGTATTTTGGAGAAGGAGTATAAGTTGCGCTTGGAGTATACAATGGAGTTTCATACTTTGGAGAATAAGTGTATGTTGGGCTTGGGGTGGATGATGGAGTTTCATACTCTGGAGATGGGGCGTAGACGGGACTTGGGGTGTATGATGGAGTTTCATACTTAGGAGAAGGGGTGTATGATGCACTTGGGGTGAATGATGGAGTTTCATACTCTCGAGATGGGGTGTATGTTGGGCTTGAGATGGTTGATGGAGTTTCATACTCTGGAGATGGGGTATAAACGGAACTTGGAGTGTATGATGGAGTTTCGTACTCTGGAGAATGGGTGTAGGATGGGCTTGGGGTGGATGTTGGAGTTTTGTACTCTGAAGAAGGGGTGTAGACGGGACTAGGGGTGTTTGATGGAGTTTCGTACACTGGAGAAGGGGTGTATGTTGGGCTTGGGGTGGATGATGGAGTTTCATACTCTGGAGATGGGGTGTATGTTGGGCTTGGGGTAGATGATGGAGTTTCATACCCTGGAGATGGGGTATAGACGGAACTTGGAGTGTAAGATGGAGTTTCGTACACTGGAGAAGGAGTGTATGTTGGGCTTGGGGTGGATGATGGAGTTTCGTACTTTGGAGATGGGGTATAAACGGGACTTGGGGTGTATGATGGAGTTTCATACTCTGGAGAAGGAGTGTAGGTTGGGCTTGGGGTGGATGATGGAGTTTCATACTCTGGAGATGGGGTGTATGATGGAGCTTCATATTCTGGAGAAGGGGTGTAAGCTGGACTTGGGGTGGATGATGGAATTTCATACTCTGAAGATGGGGTGTATGATGGAGATTCATACTCTGGGGAAGGGGTGTAAGCTGGGCTTGGGTTGGATGCTGGAGTTTCATGTTCTGGAGATGGGGTGTAGACGGGACTTGGGGTGTATGATGGAGCTTCGTACACTGGAGAAGGAGTGTACGATGGGTTTGGGGTGGATGATGGAGTTTCATACTCTGGAGAAGGGGTGTATGTTGGGCTTGGGGTGGATGATGGAGTTTCATATTCTGAAGATGGGGTGTAGACGGGACTTGGGGTGTATGATGGAGTTTCGTACTCAGGAGAAGGGGTGTAGATTGGGCTTGTGGTGGATGATGGAGTTTCATATTCTGGAGATGGGGTGTAGACGGGACTAGGGGTGTATGATGGAGTTTCATACGCTGGAGAAGGAGTGTAGGTTGGGCTTGGGGTGTATGATGGAGTTTCATACTCTGGAGATGGGGTATAGACGGGACCTGGGGTGTATGATGGAGTTTCATACTCTGGAGAAGGAGTGTAGGTTGGGCTTGGGGTGGATGATGGAGTTTCATACTCTGGAGATGGAGTGTAGACGGGACTTAGGGTGTATGATGGAGCTTCATACTCTGGAGAAGGGGTATAAGCTGGGCTTGGGGTGGATGATGGAGTTTCATACTCCGGAGATAGGGTGTATGATGGAGCTTCATACTCTGGAGAAGGGGTGTAAGCTGGGCTTGGGGTGGGTGCTGGAGTTTCATATTCTGGAGATGGGGTGTAGACGGGACTTGGGGTGTATGATGGAGTTTCGTACACTGGAGAAGGAGTGTATGCTGGGCTTGGGGTGGATGATGGAGTTTCATAATCTGGAGATGGGGTGTAGATAGGACTTGGGGTGTATGATGGAGTTTCGTACTCTGGAGAAGGGGTGTACGTTGGGCTTAGGGTGGATGATGGAGTTTCATATTCTGGAGACGGGATGTAGACGGGACTAGGGGTGTATAATGGAGTTGCATACTCTGGAGAAGGAGTATAGGTTGGGCTTGGGGTGGATGATGGAGTTTCGTACTCTGGAGATGGGGTATAGACGGGACTTGGGGTGTATGATGGAGTTTCATACTCTGGAGAAGGAGTGTAGGTTGGGCTTGGGATGGATGATGGAGTTTCATATTCTGGAGATGGGGTGTAGACGGGACTTGGGGTGTATGATGGAGCTTCAAAATCTGGAGAAGGGGTGTAAGCTGGGCTTGGGGTGGATGATGGAGTTTCATATTCTGGAGATGGGGTGTATGATGGAGCTTCATATTTAGGAGAAGGGGTGTAAACTGGGCTTGGGGTAGATGATGGAGTTTCATACTCCGGAGATGGGGTGTATGATGGAGCTTCATACTCTGGAGAAGGGGTGTAAGCTGGGCTTGGGGTAGATGTTGGAGTTTCATATTCTGGAGATGGGGTGTAGACGGGACTTGGGGTGTATGATGGAGTTTCGTTCACTGGAGAAGGAGTGTATGTTGGGCTTGGGGTGGATGATGGAGTTTCATACTCTGGAGATGGGGTGTAGACGAGGACTTGGGGTATAAGATGGAGTTTCGTACTGTGGAGAAGGAGTGTACACTGGGCTTGGGGTAGATGATGGAGTTTCATATTCTGGAGAAGGGGTGTATGTTGGGCTTGGGGTGGATGATGGAGTTTCATACTCTGGAGATGGGGTGTAGACGGGACTTGGGGTGTATGATGGAGTTTCGTACTCTGGAGAAGGGGTGTACGTTGGGCTTGGGGTAAATGATGGAGTTTCATATTCTGGAGACGGGGTGTAGACGGGACTAGGGGTGTATGATGGAGTTTCATACTCTGGAGATGGGGTGTAGACGGGACTTGGGGTGTATGATGGAGCTTCGTACTCTGGAGGAGTATAGGTTGGGCTTGGAGGGGATGAAGGCGTTTCAGACTCTGTAGATGGGGTATGGGGATGTGAAGGGGTCTCATGCATTGGTGGTTCTACATCATGACTTGGAGTTAGAGGGGATGACGGGCTTTGGCTTGGAGGGGATGAAGGCGTTTCAGACTCTGTAGATGGGGTATGGGGATGTGAAGGGGTCTCATGCATTGGTGGTTCTACATCATGACTTGGAGTTAGAGGGGATGACGGGCTTGGGCTTGGAGGGGATGAAGGCGTTTCAGACTCTGTAGATGGGGTATGGGGATGTGAAGGGGTCTCATGCGTTGGTGGTTCTACATCATGACTTGGAGTTAGAGGGAATGACGGGCTTGGGCTTGGAGGGGATGAAGGCGTTTCAGACTCTGTAGATGGGGTATGGGGATGTGAAGGGGTCTCATGCGTTGGTGGTTCTACATCATGACTTGGAGTTAGAGGGGATGACGGGCTTGGGCTTGGAGGGAATGAAGGCGTTTCAGACTCTGTAGATGGGGTAGGGGTATGTGAAGGGGTCTCATGCGTTGGTGGTTCTACATCATGACTTGGAGTTAGAGGGGATGACGGGCTTGGGCTTGGAGGGGATGAAGGCGTTTCAGACTCTGTAGATGGGGTAGGGGTATGTGAAGGAGTCTCATGCGTTGGTGGTTCTACATCATGACTTGGAGTTAGAGGGGATGACGGGCTTAGGCTTGGAGGGGATGAAGGCGTTTCAGACTCTGTAGATGGGGTAGGGGTATGTGAAGGAGTCTCATGCGTTGGTGGTTCTACATCATGACTTGGAGTTAGAGGGGATGACGGGCGCTCATTTTTGGGAGGGTTAGCTTGGTTCTGACTTGCGGAGGCTAATACAATCACTGACAAGAAAAGTATTGTATAGAGAGGTGGCTGGGCTTTGATACCCATCTTGTACTTTTTAAGTGCCGAAGGATGAGTGGATTAATTGTTGCAATATGCAGAAGACGTTGTTAGCTATATATAGTGATGATGCCGGCTTTATTGTAGTTTATAGTTGAGGCCTTGAGGGCTTAATTAACGAGACATTCTACATGAAGTTGTTCGCACGTAACTGAAGCTGAAATGCAAGTGGCAGATATTGCGACTTTGTGTCATTGTGTGTAGCACGTCGTCATGTGAAAGCGGGAAGACTAAGCTCGAAATTGTGGTTTTTTTTTTTAAAGTTTAGGTCAACGGACATGTTACCACAATAATACCACTGCCAGGATAGTTCTCATTTTCGTGATTAAATTATCTCAACTTGTAATTAATGTAAAGTTAGTCAAATTTTAAAGAGGGTAAAGTGTTTCATCTAAGCCTAACATATATCTCTTCCGTCCTCTTTTTTTTTTTTTTTTTTTTTTTACAAATAGACTTTCGCTCTATTAATGCACTTATTTTAACTTGTAATTTGTGAATAATATTCTATACAAATTTTAGCATGTAAGATGTTGGTTTATTAACTCAATATATATTTACAAGATTTCAACTTTTTAGAATTTTCACAAGTATATAATTAGCTAGAGAGATAAGTGGTTAAAGTTGTGTTGTGTATCGACAAGTGTGAAAGTGAAAATGTTGAAAGTAAAGATTACGGAGGAAGTGTATTATATAGTCTTAAAACAATATAAATAGAGTATTAGAGTTTAACATTACTATAAAAAAATGAGAGTGTGATGCTCATTATTAAACCATAAAATTATACAATATAAACTAACAGTAAGTATAGTTATACAATTTGGAAAAGGAAAAATTGATGGGAACAGTCTCAACTATGGGCGTTCCACCATTTTCAGTCCCAAATAAGGATTATTTCTGAGTGGTTCCAACTATGCATCAATTTTATTAAAATTGGTCCCAGGTGACTGATCACCTGTTAAACAAGTTATTTTTTTTTTATTTCTTAAATCAGTTTCTTCTTCCTTTTTCTCTCTCCTATCTCCTTCCTCCCATGCCACCCCCTCCCCACCCTTCCCCCGCCACCCACATCCCCCGCCACCCCTCCCCCCCACCCACCTCCCTAGCTAACCCCGAAATCCCATCCCCCTCCCCTAAAACCACCCTACCACTTCGAAAACACCACCACCTTGCCGTCGGCACCCCTACCCACCCCTACCCATCTGAAAAAGCCAGGCCACCATCAACCCCGCCCAAACCTTCCCCTCGAAAGACAAAAAAAACCCACCAATACCACCGTCCTATAGCCATAATCAATCGGAGTCCACTGACAAACAGCACCTCCTGCCTACCTCACACTGCACATGTGCACCTTCTCTACTCATCTTCGCATCTTATATCTCGCCACCTGCAAATCATCTCAAATCTCCTCCCAATTCAAACAAAAACCCGAAAGGAATTTTTTTTCCCCCAACAAGATTCACCATCGAAGACAAATTAAAACCAAGATAAATATACAAACTTTACTCAAACACGAAAATTGGGACCAATACATAAAACAAACCCCCAAACAAAGTTCGCAACTGAACTCAAAAAATAAAAAAAAAAAAAAAAGAAGATGAATCATGTAGATCAATGAATATCTCTCCTCTGCATGTTAGAGAGAGTTTGAAAGTTTCTGATTAGGTGACAAAAAAGTCCTAAGTTTGAAAGTTTCTGATTAGGTGACAAAAAAGTCCTAAGTTTGGGGAGGGTGGCACATTTGGGGGTTGGGGAGGGGGTGTCGACGGGACGGCAGGTATGGGTGGAGATGGGGGTGGTAGTGGGGGTGGGAGTTTTGAAGGTGGGGATGAGAGGGGTGGATGCCCACTAGAGGAGAGAGAAAATGAAAGTTGGGGCAAAAAAAATTAAAGGGAATTGCTTTTTTATCACAGTTGCGGCCATTAACCTGCTGAGACCAAATTTGGCAAAAATGATGTATAGTTGGGACCACTCAGAAATAATCTGTAGTTGGGACTGAAATGGTGAAACGCCCATAGTTGGGACTGTTCCCATCAACTTTTCCTTTGGAAAATTATAATTTTTCGTATAACTCGAAATATACTTCAATATAAGATTTGTTTACAATATATCTAAACCTTCATAATTAAATAATATTTGTGATGAATGATTATACAGTAATTAAAAAAGTCAAATGTTACTATGGCTTGAAAGCTAAAAGTCAATGAATTGTGAGCCTCAAGTCAACCTAAAGCTATTAATGTAACAACAGAGTGCACAATAAGCTTCTTGTAAGACCATGTTATTTTTAGCCTAATAAATTCATTTGTAAAATTAAAAGGGGTGACTTTCATAAAATGGTACTCCTAACTATTTACGAGTTAAGCATAGTAAAGAGTATAGTCGGCAAAACAAAGCCCAAACCGCACCAAAAAACAAACCAAAAAAATAAACCAACCACCCCGCCCAAAGACCAAAAGTCATATTAGTTATTTTTAAACAAATTTAAGGAAAAAATTATCGTGATATATATATACTTAACATTCCATTAACTATTTAACTTAGTTTTATTAGTCTTATATGTCTTTATTTATTATCTAGAATAAAACACCTAACCCGACCCGATCTAACCCGACTATGTGACCCGAAATCTAATGACTCACAAATCATAACTCCGTTAACTTTGCCTTTAACTTCCCATTAATTAAATATAAAATATTGATTGGCACAAAAAAGGAGAATGGACCCAATTGTCCAATTTTTTTTTCAAGTCAATGAAATGAAATTAGAAACCACCACAATTTCGGAAGTTTGAAGGGGTAAGGTCTATGGGAGTAATTTAGTGCATCATTAAGCACCTAATAACACTATTCGGAACCATATGTTGTGGACTTATTGGAGTATTCAAAGCCCCCTTCTACCGTTAGATTTATCAAACTTGTGGTATACTGTATTTTTTGGGGGGAAAAAATCAGTATACCACAAATTTAAAAAGAAGCCATTGAAGATTTAAAGTTGCAGAGTAGAGAGGCAGGTTGAATGTCAGGCTCACTAGCCATCATCTCGAAGAGGGTAGGGCTTGATCGGGTTTGATCAGGTGAGGTCGTGGGGGAGACATCTCATTTACTTTCACTATCAAAACTTCAAAATTATTACGCCCAGAACAAATTGAAATTCAAGAAAGAAATCTAAAGCACACAAAGTATATCCCAATTCAACAAATGAAAAACCAAAACGCATAACAAATTAAATCAGGAAAAAAAATCAATCTTTCAAAAAGTAAAAATGGTAATCTTTTCTTGGTAAATAAAATATATAACTACGGGAGGTGGAGTGGTGGATGGAAGGTGGTGAATCCGATTTTGAGAGGAGGAGAGAGAATAACTGCCATTCTCGTTTTTTGTGCCAATGAACAATATTTATTCATTTTATTTGAAGGTAACAGAGTTATGTTTTGAGTGAGTAAAGTGCATTTTTTACAACTTGGGAGAGTAAACTACAACTTTGTGCAAATTAAAGTTTAGTACCCATTTGTTTCCTTAACTCAACTTTTTACCTTAAATGGATCACTTTTATATAAGTGAATCGTTTAGAGAAAATATATAACCCTTGTCTTTATGACGAAATAACTTCAACTCTTGTTGGTTTAGATGAGATTTAAGTTATTTAACTTCTTGCTTTGATTAGTGCAATTAGATGACTATCAACGTGAGCTTTGGTGCGGTGATATTAATTTTAAAGATATTTATAATAGCCACACGTATCTCATTGCTTTTAAGACTATCGACGATTACTCTATCTATTCATCATACATATTACAAATGATGTAAATAGTAATGTGGGGCGGAGAGAGTACAAATAAAAAGTACCCCAACGTTGGTCTTTCCCTACGATTGATCTCAATTTGAGATCTATCACGCACTATTATCAATTGTTGCTCAAAACCTCGCTCGTTTCAGCAAAACGCGTGTTGATGTCAATTGTAACTTTCATGATAGGGAAATTCGATAAAAATAGTCTGAATTATAGTGATATTCTTTTAAAAAGCCTCAACTAATTTAACTAAGGATGAACCAAACTTTTTGTATTTGACACTATTAGACCCTAGGCAAGATTTAGTAGGCAAACCATTCTCATATGACTTTTGATGAGCCTAAACCCCTTTCCTTCTCCTTTTTCCACTCTCATCGTACAAACCTTCACTTTATGTTCCTCCTCTTACTTACATCTTCAAGTAATTATTCTATTAAGGCTCTGTTCTTTTGGACGGAAGTAATGAAAATTCAGTTCACTTTAATTCAGAAAAAATCAGTTAGTTTCCTCGCACAGTTTTAATTCAGTTCAGTTCAATTAAATTCAGTTCGGACAAATTAAGTTCAGTTCAGTTTAGACAAATTAAGTTCAGTTCAGTCCAAAAGAATAGAGGCTAAAATACAAAAAAAAGAAAATACAATATGTAAATAGTAAGCTCAAAAATTGGAAAAATGAAAATCTGAGTACATGTAAAAAAACAGATGATACAACCAAAAAAAGAGAAAGTATCTAATTCTAATTAAGGCCCTACCACTAGTGGAAAAAACATCATCGGATCCGGTCAAAACAAGGGTTTTTGATCCGTTTTTGGACCAGAACGGATAGGCTAGGAGCACTTAGAAAAACTCAATTGATTCGGTTTTAACCGGATCAATTGAGGACTAACTGATCCGATTATGCGTTAAAATCGAACCATTTAAGTTGATTAACTGATCCGGTTTTGACGCATGATCGGATCAGTTTGGCTTCCTTATGAGTAGAAAAAAGCATCTTGCAGCCACTAAACAAAAATTACTTCACAAACAGGCAACAATTCAGTCCTATATACACAAAATTAATACAGGGAACAATTCAGTCCTATATACACAAAATAAAAAAATCAGAATTTTATACAAAAATTTTCATATATAATATTTTCAACAATTTTACATATATACAGAATACAACAAAAAAAAACTTATACATAAAATTAAAAAAAATGAAACTTTGTACATAAATTCTTTTTTTAAAAAAACTTATACATAAATTTTTAAACTTACAAAATGAAACTTATACACAGAATTTTAAAATGAAAAAAATGAAAATGAAAACTAAAATACGAAACTGAAACCCTAGATCTAAAAACACTCCAAAATTACAATCTAGATAAAAAAGCCCAAAACTCAAACCCAGTTGCCGGTTGAACTAGCCGGATCTAGGCTTGATTACAAGAAATCTAAACAACAAAAAATTAAAATAAAAAAAAAACTAGATCCGAGCTTGAAAGGATACAACTTGAGCGTGACGAAATGCCGAGGAAGAGAGATAGCGATTTGACGTGGCGAGAGTGTGATTTGATGTTTGTTGATGGCGAGCGTTGGTGGTGCTGATGTTCGTTGATGGCGTAGGACGACGATGGCACCGTGGTTATGCGTTGAGAGCATCGAATCGGCGGAGAGCATCGAAGAGAATGAGAGGGAAGAGGATGATGAGAGGTAAGAGGATGAGCGGGAAGAGAGCGAGAAGGGGAGGATGAGAGTGTTTTAGGGTTTTTGTGTTGGGGATAAAGAGAGAAGTGAGAAGATCGATTTATTTAAATGAATTGGGGATATGAATTGGGCTTAGGTATGGGCTCTCAGCGCTGATATTAAGATAGACCACCCATTTAACTGATTTGGTTCAACACCCAACCGGATCAGTTAATATACCCATTCTTTTGCGCGCAAAAATACTGACGAAACTGGTCAGGTTTAGCATACAACCGGATCAGTTTTGTTGTGTCATTTAAGCTTTTTTCCACTAGTGTACTCTTTTGGACTGAATTAATGGAAATTCAGTTTAAACAAGTTTAGGCAAATATGTAACACCCGTATGTGTTCGGGAGTCCACTAGTAGATATTGTCCTCTATGGGACCTATCCCGCAAGATTTGGCTTTGTTGCAGGACCGTAGTCCTAACCAAAAGGCCTCTACTAGGTTGAGGTGTCCACCTCTATAGAAACAAGGTTTCGTTCTCCTACTTCTGATGTGGGATAACAAAGATCTTAGGCACCTTCTGCCCTGCATCCTTGAGTTTTAAGGAGACAGGAAATTAAGTCTGGTGGATGAATAATGACCGTGCGATTTGAGATGTGATTAACAGCTACCTTGATCTTTGGATCCCTGGTGCAGTAGATGATCGTTCTCCTTCTCCTTTGCGAGCTTGAGATGATCACAAGGTGTTCTGATAGACAAGGTGCCTAAGATCTTGGTTATCCCACATCTGAAGTTTTGAGGAGAATGAAGCCTTTTTTATATAGAGGTAGACATCAACCTAGTAGAGGTATTTTGAGTAGAACTATGGTTGATGAGTTTAAAAGTAATACCGCAAGTGAACGGTGTTTGTTGTTAATTAGCAGAGACTTAACAAATAGGGGTCGATCCATAGGGAGAAGTTTTTTATAGATTATTATTCAATTATTTTAACTACTTCATGGTGAAAAAGATATTGGAAATTACTACTGAATTACGAATACTACTGAATTGAACTAGGGATTTATCAATAATAAATATTTAGGGAATTAGTTCGGCTCACCATGCTTATACCAATCCAATGAGATAAAGTAACTCAATAATACTTAGGTTTAGGGTTGAGCAATTAAAGCAAGGGTTAATCCTACGATCGGGTCTTAACACTCTTAAACCAACATATGCAGTACGGTCGCTAACATAATCAGATTCACTAATTGTCCAAGCCTCTAAAAGTAGGATCTTTTTATTCCAATAATCATTACCCAATGATAATCCATTATACTGCGCAATTACACGTATTAAACAATAATAACAAATCAATTGGAATCACTCTAATCAAAACCTAAATATTGAAGAGATTAGGAATAACAAAATCAAGGTATAAACATGGTCCCTCACTTAGCCCCAGAATTAAACTACTCACTCATGGCAATAAAGAACATATTCATAATCAAAGTAAAGCAATCCATGAAATGTAACTAAGTAGAGAAATAATATCGAGTGCTCGAAGAACAATGGAAAACAAAATCATGAAGGTGTCGTTTTCTCCTTCTTGTTGCTAAGATGGAGAAATCATCTATCCATGCTATTAGTAAATTTCTCGTTTATAGTCATTTTCAAACAAAACTCATAAGTCTTGTATTATACAGGAGAATAGTCAAAAGTCAAAAGTGCACCAAAGTTAGAGAGAAAATTAGATTGTTTAACCTAATAAGATGATCATAAAAATAGTCTAATCGTCATTACTAAAAAAACAATAAATAATGTTTGGAGAAACTACGAAAAGCCATTGAAATTAGGTAGTCCGAGACTCCGCCTAGTCGGGTGATGGTGGTTCTTCTTCAAACTTAAATAAGCCTTCACCCGATCAATCGGGACATTCTGCCTGAAGGCCACTCTCGCCCGGTCGACTGGGAGAGACCTGATCTTCTTCAAATTCTGACTTTAAATTTCCTATTGTGCTGCTATCTTGCTTCCCAAACCTCCTATATATGGGCCATATGCAATCATTAGGCTCCTCTTCCATGGCTAGATTAAGGCACCAAATACATAATCTACACAATAAAGCACAAAAGAGCTAAACCAAGTCCAACCTATATCAAATCGCACATAAGAGCTCAAAACAATATTTAATTGCCAAAGAATGGGGACTAAGAACTCTATGAGGGCGTTTGGTGCATATAGTGGTATGTTTTTGGATAGGAATGAAACCAAGGTGGTACAGATTTGGAACTTGATACCTAATATCATGTGTTTGGTTGAATTCGGGAATGAAAATTTTTCTTCTATTTGATACCTAGAGGTATTGGTATGACCGTATGAGTCATATCCACCTCCCCCTTAGGTTTCTAAACCCCATACCATATGGGTTTGAGGGATTGGTTTTAGATCTATCAATTTATTAAACAAACAATAGGTATGGGTTTTGCTCATTCTAAACACATACCTCATACCAGAATCATATGAACTAAACGCTCCCTATATATAATGGACACATCAACGGTCTTGCAACAAAGCAAAAACCTTGCGGGCTAGGGTCAGTACGTAGAAGCTAATATCTACTAGTGGGCTCCTAAACGTATACTTAGAGGTGTTATGAAATTCCTCTTACAATTTCACTTCAGTTCCATTCAGTTCAGTTCAGTCCAAATAAATAAAATATCTTTATTTTTCTATTTGATATAGTTATTAAGTTGTCATCGGATATAAATTTGAACCTGAGACAACGTAGGTGTGGTTGGAACTCGAAAGATTACGATTTTGACATCCAATAGCACCCTCACAAAGCCAATGTTGTAGCTGATGCCTTAAGCCGGAAATTCATTCAATAACTCTACCCAAACTCCCAAAGCAATCAACGATGATCTCAGGAAGATAGAAGTGAAAATCATTCAACGCGCAAGATATGCATGTTTAAATACATTAGAGTTGAGGCCGTCGTGGTTGGATGAAATAAAGGAGGCACGTAGTAGGGAATATTACATTGCTCTTCTTTTACAGATATAATATAATAAGCCTAAGTGGACAAATAACAATTAATTAAGAAAGGATATAAAACAGCACCTTAATATTCAATTACCTGGATGAAATTGCTCCCCTTTGAAAAGATCAACTGATTTATACTCGTACTGAAGCCCTAGAGATTGACCCAGATCAAATTAATATAAAATTTGTGATCAAATTTTGCAAGAGATTGACCAAACTTAATTAAAAAAAAGTGCAAACAAGTAGTAAAACTTTGGAAAAAGAAGAAAATAACCTTTTAAGTTCAAAGCAAAACGAACGCGCCAAGCTCAAGAACTTAGCCAGAAAGAGTAAAGCACCCTACTTTTTTTTTTTTACGGGAGCACCCTACTTGAAGCTGAAGATGTGGATGAATATGATGCAGCAGCTGCTTTCATCTTTGATCAGATCAAAATTTGAACCCCCAGGAGTGATAAAACACTATCAGCTAAAGGGCACCTTGCCCACTATCAGGGACAATATTGTAATTTATAAACTCATGTTTGTGTATCAAAAACACTTGTTTGTGTTTAACCAACCCATGTTTATGTGTTTGAGACACTTGTTACTTACAAACAACCCTTGTTGGTGTGAATTTCAGTGTAACTTTTGTCAAAAAGTCAGACTGTGGTTTCTGACAAAAAGTAAAAGTTGTCTCGATTTGCGCGTTTTTGCCAGCTTTTTCCTCGAAAAAATGCAACCTTATTTTTATGAAAACACATGTTTGTGTGTTTAAAACACTTGTTATCTATACATCAACACATGTTTGTGTATCTTATACACTTGTTATTTACAATTCAACCCCTGTTTGTGTTTGTTAATATGCCAAAATAACATTATCTCTGATAGTGGGCAAGGTGCTCTCTAGATAGAGGTTTCTCACTCCTCCCCCGAAAAAAAAAAGGAACTTTTGGAGTTTTATTAGAAAATCCAAACTACACTTACTACAATTGTATGTGATTGTTCAGAGGTTAGAGAGAAAGTGTGTTGAAACATGAAAGTAGTTGAAGTAGCAAAATGGAGTTGGTAAGCCTGTGAAGTGTAAAGTCATTAGTTAACACTCAACTTTAAAAAAAAAAAAAAAAAAAAAAAAAGGGCTAAACATCTATACAAATTGGATATCTAAATATCGAATGTATTTACAGAAATGTCCTATAGAAAATAGAAATGACGCAATTGTTAGACATCTAAATTTGTGGTGCATTTGTAGATATGTCTTATATTTTAAAATTTAAATATCCAACAATTATGTCATTTGTTCACTACTGAAACGACAATGAGCCTATTATTTGCTAGTACAGTAGTAGTACATCCAATTTCTATTTATTTTTAAAAGGTAAGAAGAATGATGGTTAGGAGACCCTCTGCACGAGGGAGCTCCTACCTGATCGTTTACAAGAATAGTATGAAGAGTTGAATGAGTTCAATTTTCTATATTAAACTGGTACTCAATAAGATGGACAACATTAGCGACCCAATCTGCTGCTTTGTTTGCTTCTCGGTAGACTTAACGAATGGACCACGAGTTGAAATTTTGAAGTACAGCCTGGATGTCCGTTATGATATGTTGAATTTGCCAAGGAAGGGCCAGATGCCTTTAAGTGAATTGACATCCAGAACAGTGTAACATAATTCCCTAATCCCCCCGCGAACCGCGATCCGAAAAAAGCGAATTATGGTCGGTGTTCGCCTATTTTTTACCCATTTTGGGCGAACCGCGAACCGAAAAAGCGAATTATATAGCGAATTATGTGACACTGATCCAGAAGATTATCTCCTTCAATGTGGAGGTTCTGGAGATTATTTTCCATAACTATGCGGATGCCTTGTTGAAGTGATGTAGCTTCAGCAATGAATACAAGGAAAGATCCAAGGTTGAAAGCTGCAGCTTTGAGAAGATGTCCCTTGTGATCTCTAGTGACAATACCTGTTGCAGCCGAATATACATATGACAAGCTTTGTGCTTATGTGTCAAAATGCAGATCAATCTAAACACAAAATGTGGGAATAATGCAAAAATCATCTCGTTCATTATAACTGTAGAATAAAATGTTGGAGTGGACTCTTCAAGGAATATGGTTCTGACTAGAGAATTTACAAACATTGGCAGTTATTCTAAACTGGACATGGGACTAGTGATAGACATCATCTCGTAGTCTAGTAGTTCTACTTCTATTGACTAAGCCTCACTAGTGGAAAAAACCTTATATATATATATTTTTTTTTATTAGGAAATTAAGTCAGCTCAAGGGCTAACCCCTACAAGGCTACTAACCTGTAGGAAACACCAACACATTGGTTGGTAAGGCATGCACAGCATGCTAACACCCCAGCATAATGCTGGGGGTAAGGATCGAACCCCTGACCTCAGGGGCCAAGGGGGAGTGCTCTATCCACTTGAGCTAACTCCTATCCTTGGAAAAAACCTTATATGTCACAACACAACAGATAAGTCGTCCATTTTTTGGGAGGCAAAACACGGAAAATTTACTGATCCGGTTCTTTAGTGAACCGGATCAGTTAACAGAAAACACCCTAAGTAGGAATTTTAAGGCTCTTATCATTTCAACTCATTTTTGTTGAACTTAATATATTTTAATTTTATTTATCTTATTTTAACTGAATATAAACTTATCTTTATTGAACTTTTTTTGTTGAATTTATTTTTATTAAACTTATTTTATTTTTATTGAATTTAAATTATGTTTGCTTAACTTAACTTATTTTTCGCTAAACTTATTATTGTTGAATTTAACTTATTTTTTTCTGAACTTAACTAATATTTGCTTTGACTTAACTTATTTTACCCTAAGTAAACTACATTATAATTGTAAGGCCTATCACAATATGATGACTTTATGATTAAAAAAACATTTTTGATCTTAATAACACAATTCATAAACAAAAACCTAATGTTACTCAAACACCTCATACACGTTCATTTTAACATTATAATATTATAAGATTCCTAAAATCTAGCTTAGCCACTTCCTTTTGAGTTCTTCCAATTCCTTTTTAAAAATTTAACTCCTTCAAACGTAGCTGCCTTGACTCAATTTCAATTCCTTACCATACCTGAACCTTAATCCTTACTCTCTCCGTCTCTTAACACATGCTCCACCGGAAACTAATAGACTACAGTGTAGTTTGTTCAAATGATGCCTACATTAAAACAGCTATTAAGAGAAAAGTGTCTTAAAATAGACACAAATATGAAGAGGATCGATAATAATGCACTTATGTAAAATATAATAATTAGTCAAATTGATAGATTCTTAATACTTCTCAGAAGAATAAAGACTTCAACAACATGTTATAAGAATTCATATGATAATAATACTTGGGAAAAAGATTAAATAAAATCAAGATTGGTTTTGCGTAATAGCCAAAATTAGTGGATGTGGGAGTTTTGTACTCTTGACTTTGTTGTGTAACTTTGAGGAGCCTCATAAATTTATTTTGGGGTGTATACTAGTGAACTTTATGTGACAGTTTTGGATGCTGGAAAATATGCTGGTGGAGTGTATGACGGAGTTTCATAGCTTGATTAAGGAGTGTACGCGGGTGCATCATATGCTGGTGCCTTGTAGCTTGATTTTGGAGTGTACACAGGTGGACTATATGTGATGGCTTTGTAACTTGGTGATTGTGGGTAAACTGGTGCTTTGTAATGTGCTGGCTTTTTGCACTTTTCTGCGGATGTATAAACAAGAGGTTGAATAGTGTATGACTTCAAGATGTATGTTTCCTCATTAACATCATTTGAATATGTCAGAGAAGCCCCTGACTTTCCAAGGTTGATGTTGGTGGCAACGTTGCAAGAGTAAGATGGAGAACTTTCAAGGTACACTTTGCAGTCTGTTGGCTTCAAATATGTGCCAAGTTGTTCAGGAGTAAATGTGGCAAGGAAGAAACCGTCCTTGTCAGTTTCAGGAGTCAACATAGAGAACTTGGTTGGGTTGTATTCACCCTTGTTATTTGCTTCACAAGTAATTTTTGCGACAGCACCTACACACAAATACATTTCGTAACTAGATTAATTATTTAGCAGTAGTTAATTATGCATGGAATATATGGTCAAATTTATGTAACATAAAAAATTAGGGTATTATGACCAAAAGTAACAAAATTTTAAAGACAAATTTATGTAACATAAGAAGACAGGGTATTATGACCAAAACTAACAAAATTTTAACGACAAATTTATGTAACATAAGAAGACAGGGTATTATGACCAAAACTAACAAAATTTTAACGACATAAACATTGCAGATAATGAACATGTTTAATTGAAAGCATGAAAAAGAAAAGAAAAAATATATGTTCGACAAATATACTACGGGATTAAAAGAGTGAAAAGTATCAAAGATCGTTATATAAAGAAGGTTACCTTTAATGGGAGAATTATTGTAGCAAGAGCTACAATAGATTACACCTTGCACGGCATAGATAGTTGGAATAGCTTCATATTCATAAGTTTTGTGAGTGTATGATGGGTTTACGTATTTTGGTGATGGAGTATAGAGAGGGGTAGGTGAGTATGATGGAATTTCGTATTTGGGAGATGGGATATATTTTGGGGATGGGGTGTATGAAGGAGTTTCATACTTAGGCGATGGTTTATATGTTGGGCTTGGGGTGTAAGATGATTTTGGGATGTAAGATGGAGTTTTTTGTACAGGTGAAGGGTAATAAGTTGGGCTCCGGGTATATGAAGGACTTTCATCCTTAGGAGAATGAGTGTAGACTGGATTTGGTGAGTATGAAGGAGTTACATACTTCGGCGATGGATTGTAGGTTGGGCTTGGGTTATATGAAGGAGTTTCATGCTTAGGAGAAGGATTGTATATGGAACTTGGAGTATATGAAAAAGTTTCGTACTTTGGAGATGGACTATAAGTTGTGCTTGGGGTATACGAAAGAGTTTTGTACTTAGGAGAATCAATGTAGACTGGACTTGGTGAGTATGAAGGAGTTACATACTTTGGAGATGGATTGTTGGTTGGGCTTGGGGTATATGGAGTTTTGTACTTAGGAGAAGGAGTGTAGGTAGAACTTGGAGTGTATGAAGGAGCTTCGTACTTCGGGGATGGACTATAAGTCGGGCTAGCGGTATATGAAGGAGTTTCGTACTTTGGTGATGGACTGTAGATTGGGCTATCGGTATATGAAGGAGTTTCGTACTTTGGAGATGGGCTATAAGTTGAACTTGGGGTGTATGATGGAGTTTCATACTTTGGAGATGGACTATAGGTAGGACTTGGGACATATGAAGGAGTCTCGTACTTAGGAGAAAGAGTGTAGGTAGCACTTGGAGTGTAAGAAGGAGTTTCGTACTTTGGTGATGGACTGTAGGTTGGGCTAGCGGTATATGAAGGAGTTTCGTACTTTGGAGATGGGTTATAAGTTGAACTTGGGGTGTATGATGGAGTTTCATACTTTGGAGATGGACTATAGGTAGGACTTACGACATATGAAGGAGTCTCGTACTTAGGAGAAGGAGTGTAGATAGAACTTGGAGTGTATGAAGGAGCTTCGTACATTGGGGATGGACTATAGGTCGGGCTTGCGGTATATGAAGGAGTTTCGTACTTTGGTGATGGACTATAGGTTGGGCTAGCGGTATATGAAGGAGTTTCGTACTTTGGAGATGGGTTATAAGTTGAACTTGGGGTGTATGATGGAGTTTCATACTTTGGAGATGGACTATAGGTGGGACTTGGGACATATGAAGGAGTCTCATACTTAGGAGAAGGAATGTAGGTAGAACTTGGAGTGTATGAAGGAGTTTCGTAATTTGGAGATGGGGTATAAGTTGAACTAGGAGTATATGAAGGAGTTTCAAACCTTGGCGATGGACTATAGGTTGGATTTGGGACATATGAAGGAGTCTCGTACGAGAAGGAGGAGAAAAGGAGTGTATAAAGCTCGTATTTGGAGAAGAATATATGAGAGTTCATACTAAGAGGACGGATGAATTCAACCAAAGAAGGAGAGTGTATGAAAGAGATTTGTAATCTGGAGAAAGAGCATATATTGAGCTTGGTGAATATGAGGGAGTTTCGTAATGTGGAGAACGTCCATAGATGGGACTTGGGGTGTATGAGGGAGTTTCATACACAGGAGAAGCGATATAGTTCGGGCTTGGGGTGGAAGAAGGACTGTAGACTGAATGTGGGGTATATGAAGGAGTTTCATACTCTGAAGATGGTGTATAAGTAGAACTTGGGGTGGATGAAGGTCTTTCATATTCCGGAGAAGGAGTGTAGATTGAACTAGGGGTGTATGATGGAGCTTCTTGCTCATGAGAAGGAGTATATGCTGGGGTTGGAGTGGATGATGGAGTTTTGTACTCTGAAGAAGGGGTGTTGGTTGGACTTGGGGTGGATGATGGAGTTTCGTACTCTGAAAAAGGGGTGTAGGCTGGGCTTGGTGTGGATGGTGGAGTTTCATACTCTGGAGATGGGGTGTAGACGGGACTTGGGGTATATGATGGAGTCTCGTGCTTTGGAGCAGGAGTGTAGGTTGAGGGTTGGTGTGGATGATGGAGTTTCATACTCTGCAGATGGGGTGTAGACGGGGCTTTGGATGTATGATGGAGTCTCGTGCTCTGGAGCAGGAGTGTAGGTTGGGCTTGGGGTGGATGATGGAGTTTCATACTCTGGAGATGGGGTGTAGACGGGACTTGGAATGTATGATGGAGTCTCATGCACTGGAGCAGTAGTGTAGATTAGGCTTGGGGTGGATGATGGAGTTTCATACTCTGGAGATGGGGTGTAGACGAGACTTGGGGTGTATGATGGAGTCTCGTGCTCTGGAGCAGGAGTGTAGGTTGGGCTTGGGGTGGATGATGGAGTTTCATACTCTGGAGATGGGGTGTAGACGAGACTTGGGGTGTATGATGGAGTCTCGTGCTCTGGAGCAGGAGTGTAGGTTGGGCTTGGGGTGGATGATGGAGTTTCATACTCTGGAGATGGGGTGTAGACGGGACTTGGGGTGTATGATGGAGTCTCGTGCTCTGGAGCAGGAGTGTAGGTTGGGCTTGGGGTGGATGATGGAGTTTCATATTCTGGAGATGGGGTGTAGACGGGACTTGGGGTGTATGATGGAGTCTCGTGCTCTGGAGCAGGAGTGTAGGTTGGGCTTGGGGTGGATGATGGAGTTTCATACTCTGGAGATGGGGTGTAGACGGGACTTGGGGTGTATGATGGAGTCTCATGCTCTGGAGCAGGAGTGTAGGTTGGGGTTGGGGTGGATGATAGAGTTTCATACTTTGGAGATGGGGTGTAAACGGAACTTGGGGTGTATGATGGAGTCTCGTGCTCTGGAGCAGGAGTGTAGGTTTGGCTTGGGGTGGATGATGGAGTTTCATACTGTGGAGATGGGGTGTAGACGGGACTTGGGGTGTATGATGGAGTCTCGTGTTCTGGAGCAGGAGCGTTGGTTGGGGTTGGGGTGGATGATGGAGTTTCATACTCTGGAGATGGGGTGTAGACGGGACTTAGGGTGTATGATGGAGTCTCATGCTCTGGAGATGGGGTGTAGACGGGACTTGGGGTGTACGATAGAGTCTCGTGCTCAGGAGAGTGTAGGTTAGGCTTGGGGTGGATGATGGAGTTTCATACTCTGGAGATGGGGTATAGACGGGACTTGGGGTGTATGATGGAGTCTCGTGCTCTGGAGCAGGAGTGTAGGTTGGGCTTGGGGTGGATGATGGAGTTTCATACTCTGGAGATGGGGTGTAGGTTGGGCTTGGGGTGGATGATGGAGTTTCATACTGTGGAGATGGGGTGTAGACGGGACTTGGGGTGTATGATGGAGTCTCGTGCTCTGGGAGCAGGAGTGTAGGTTGGGCTTGGGGTGGATGATGGAGTCTCATACTCTGGAGATGGGGTGTAGGTTGGGCTTGGGGTGGATGATGGAGTTTCATACTGCGGGAGATGGGGTGTAGAAGGGACTTGGGGTGTATGATGGAGTCTCGTGCTCTGGAGCGAGGAGTGTAGGTTAGGGTTGGGGTGGGTGATGGAGTTTCATACTGTGGAGATGGGGTGTAGACGGGACTTGGGGTGTATGATGGAGTCTCGTGCTCTGGAGCAGGAGCGTAGGTTGGGGTTGGGGTGGGTGATGGAGTTTCATACTCGAGAGATGGGGTGTAGACGGGACTTGGGGTGTATGATTGAGTCTCGTGCTCGGAGCGAGGAGCGTAGGTTGGGCTTGGGGTGGATGATGGAGTTTCATACTCTGGAGATGGGGTGTAGGCGGGACTTGGGGTGTATGATGGAGTCTCATGCTCTGGAGCAGGAGTGTAGGTTGGGGTTGGGGTGGATGATGGAGTTTCATACTCTGGAGATGGGGTGTAGACGAGACTTGGGGTGTATGATGGAGTCTCGTGCTCTGGAGCGAGGAGTGTAGGTTGGGCTTGGGGTTGATGATGGAGTTTCATACTGCGAGACGGGGTGTGGACGGGACTTGGGGGTGTATGATGGAGTCTCATGCTCCGGGAGATGGGGTGTAGACGGGACTTGGGGTGTATGATGGAGTCTCGTGCTGTGGAGCAGGAGTGTAGGTTGGGCTTGGGGTGGATGATGGAGTTTCATACTGTGGAGATGGGGTGTAGACGGGACTTGGGGTGTATGATGGAGTTCCGTGCTCTAGGAGCGAGGAGTGTAGGTTGGGCTTGGGGTGGATGATGGAGTTTCATACTGCGAGATAGGGTGTAGGTTGGGCTTGGGGTGGATGATGGAGTTTCATACTCTGGAGATGGGGTGTAGACGGGACTTGGGGTGTATGATGGAGTCTCGTGCTGCGGAGCAGGGGTGTTGGTTGGGCTTGGCGTGGATGATGGAGTTTCATACTGTGGAGATGGGGTGTATGATGGAGTCTCGTGTTCGGGAGCGAGGAGTGTAGGTTGGGCTTGGGGGTGGATGATGGAGTTTCATACTGCGGAGATGGGGTGTAGACGAGACTTGGGGTGTATGATGGAGTCTCGTCTTCTGGAGCGAGAGTGTAGGTTTGGCTTGGGGTAAATGATGGAGTTTCATACTACGGGAGATGGGGTGTAGACGGGACTTGGGGCGTATGTTGGAGTCTCGTGCTCCTGGAGCAGGAGTGTAGGTTGGGCTTGGGGTGGATGATGGAGTTTCATACTGTGGAGATGGGGTGTAAAAGGACTTGGAGTGTATGATGGAGTCTCATGCTCTGGAGATGGGGTGTAGACGGGACTTGGGGTGTATGATGGAGTCTCGTGCTCTGGAGCAGGAGTGTAGGTTGGGCTTGGGGTGGATGATGGAGTTTCATACTCTGGAGATGGGGTGTAGGTTGGGCTTGGGGTGGATGATGGAGTCTCGTGCTCTGGAGATGGGGTGTAGACGGGACTTGGGGTGTATGATGGAGTCTCGTGCTCTGGAGCAGGAGTGTAGGTTGGGCTTGGGGTGGATGATGATGGAGTTTCATACTCTGGAGATGGGGTGTAGACGGGACTTGGGGTGTATGATGGAGTCTCGTGCTCTGGAGCAGGAGCGTAGGTTGGGCTTGGGGTGGATGATGGAGTTTCATACTGTGGAGATGGGGTGTAGACGGGACTTGGGGTGTATGATGGAGTCTCGTGCTGTGGAGCAGGAGTGTAGGTTGGGCTTGGGGTGGATGATGGAGTTTCATACTGTGGAGATGGGGTGTAGGTTGGGCTTGGGGTGGATGATGGAGTCTCATGCTCTGGAGCAGGAGTGTAGGTTGGGGTTGGGGTGGATGATGGAGTTTCATACTTTGGAGATGGGGCGTAAACGGAACTTGGGGTGTATGATGGAGTCTCGTGCTCTGGAGCAGGAGTGTAGGTTGGGCTTGGGGTGGATGATGGAGTTTCATACTCTGGAGATGGGGTATAGACGGGACTTGGGGTGTATGATGGAGTCTCGTGCTCTGGAAGCGAGGAGTGTAGGTTGGGCTTGGGGTGGATGATGGAGTTTCATACTCTGGAGATGGGGTGTAGGTTGGGATTGGGGTGGATGATGGAGTTTCATACTGTGGAGATGGGGTGTAGACGGGACTTGGGGCGTATGATGGAGTCTCGTGCTGTGGAGCAGGAGTGTAGGTTGGGCTTGGGGTGGATGATGGAGTTTCATACTCTGGAGATGGGGTGTAGACGGGACTTGGGGTGTATGATGGAGTCTCGTGCTCTGGAGCAGGAGTGTAGGTTGGGCTTGGGGTGGATGATGGAGTTTCATACTCTGGAGATGGGGTGTAGGTTGGGCTTGGGGTGGATGATGGAGTTTCATACTCTGGAGATGGGGTGTAGACGGGACTTGGGGTGTATGATGGAGTCTCGTGCTCTGGAGCAGGAGTGTAGGTTGGGCTTGGGGTGGATGATGGAGTCTCATACTTCGGAGATGGGGTGTAGGTTGGGCTTGGGGTGGATGATGGAGTTTCATACTGCGGGAGATGGGGTGTAGAATGACACTTGGGGTGTATGATGGAGTCTCGTGCTCGGGAGCGGGAGTGTAGGTTGGGCTTGGGGTGGATGATGGAGTTTCATACTCTGGAGATGGGGTGTAGGTTGGGCTTGGGGTGGATGATGGAGTCTCGTGCTCTGGAGCAGGAGTGTAGGTTGGGCTTGGGGTGGATGATGGAGTTTCATACTGTGGAGATGGGGTGTAGGTTGGGCTTGGGGTGGATGATGGAGTTTCATACTGTGGAGATGGGGTGTAGACGGGACTTGGGGCGTATGATGGAGTCTCGTGCTCTGGAGCAGGAGTGTAGGTTGGGCTTGGGGTGGATGATGGAGTTTCATACTCTGGAGATGGGGTGTATGATGGAGTCTCGTGTTCTGGAGCAGGAGTGTAGGTTGGGCTTGGGGTGGATGATGGAGTTTCATACTCTGGAGATGGGGTGTAGACGAGACTTCGGGTGTATGATGGAGTCTCCTGCTCTGGAGCAGGAGTGTAGGTTTGGCTTGGGGTAAATGATGGAGTTTCATACTCTGGAGATGGGGTGTAGACGGGACTTGGGGTGTATGATGGAGTCTCGTGCTCTGGAGCAGGAGTGTAGGTTGGGCTTGGGGTGGATGATGGAGTTTCATACTCTGGAGATGGGGTGTAGACAGGACTTGGAGTGTATGATGGAGTCTCATGCTCTGGAGATGGGGTGTAGACGGGACTTGGGGTGTATGATGGAGTCTCGTGCTCTGGAGCAGGAGTGTAGGTTGGGCTTGGGGTGGATGATGATGGAGTTTCATACTCCGGGAGATGGGGTGTAGACGGGACTTGAGGTGTATGATGGAGTCTCGTGCTCTGGAGCAGGAGTGTAGGTTGGGCTTGGGGTGGATGATGGAGTTTCATACTGTGGAGATGGGGTGTAGACGGGACTTGGGGCGTATGATGGAGTCTCGTGCTCGGAGAGGAGAGGAGTGTAGGTTGGGCTTGGGGTGGATGATGGAGTTTCATACTGGAGATGGGGTGTAGGTTGGGCTTGGGGTGGATGATGGAGTTTCATACTCGGAGATGGGGTGTAGACGGGACTTGGGGTGTATGATGGAGTCTCGTGCTCGGAGCGAGAGTGTAGGTTGGGCTTGGGGTGGATGATGGAGTCTCATACTCTGGAGATGGGGTGTAGGTTGGGCTTGGGGTGGATGATGGAGTTTCATACTCTGGAGATGGGGTGTAGACGGGACTTGGGGTGGATGATGGAGTTTCATACTCTGGAGATGGGGTGTAGACGGGACTTGGGGTGTATGATGGAGTTTCGTGCTGGGGCGAGGAGTGTATGTTGGGCTTGGGGTGGATGATGGAGTTTCATACTGTGGAGATGGGGTGTAGGTTGGGCTTGGGGTGGATGATGGAGTTTCATACTGGAGACGGGGGTGTAGACGGGACTTGGGGTGTATGATGGAGTCTCGTGCTCGGAGCGAGGAGTGTAGGTTGAGCTTGGGGTGGATGATGGAGTTTCATACTCTGGAGATGGGGTGTAGACGGGACTTGGGGTGTATGATGGAGTCTCGTGCTCTGGAGCAGGAGTGTAGGTTGGGCTTGGGGTGGATGATGGAGTTTCATACTCTGGAGATGGGGTGTAGGTTGGTCTTGGGGTGGATGATGGAGTCTCATGCTCGGGAGCGGGAGTGTAGGTTGGGCTTGGGGTGGATGATGGAGTTTCATACTGTGGAGATGGGGTGTAGACGGGACTTGGTGTGTATGATGGAGTCTCGTGCTCTGGAGCAGGAGTGTAGGTTGGGGTTGAGGTGGATGATGGAGTTTCATACTCTGGAGATGGGATGTAGACGGGACTTGGGGTGTATGATGGAGTCTCATGCTCTGGAGCAGGAGTGTAGGTTGGGCTTGGGGTGGATGATGGAGTTTCATACTCTATGGAAGGAGATGGGATTTCATACTCTGGAGAAGAGGTGTAGACGGGACTTGGGGTGTATGAAGGAATTTCATACTCTTGAGAAGTATAAGTTGGGCTTGATGTGGATGATGGAGTCTCATAATTAGGAGAGGGGGTAGAGGTTGGGGATTGTGAAGGAGGCTCATTCTTTGGAGTTGGAGAGTGGGACGATGGAGACTTATTATCCGAACGATCAGTCGGAGGATTAGCTGGAGGGTTAGCGAAATTATTCCTTGCGGTGGCTAAAACTATCACCGACAAGAAAAGGATTGTATAGAGAGGTGGGTGGGCCTTGATACCCATGTTGGGTGTATGAGTAGGACGAGATAATTAATTGTTGCAATATACAGAAGACATTGTTAGCTATTGCTTATATATAGGTTTTTGCTGGCTCTATTGTAGGTTTTTTTGAGGGCATAAATCATAATTATTTAACAAGACATTCTACATGAAGCTGTTCGCACGTCCTGAAGCTGATTAGCAAGTGGCAGTAATTTCTACTTTGTGTGTAGCACGTCGTCATGTGAATGCGGGAAGCTGATAAGCTAGTGGTAGTAATTTGTACTTTAGGTCGACGGACATGTTACCACATATACAATAGTACTATACGACACTGCCAGGAATAATTCTCATTTTCTCATGATAAAATTATCTCAACTTGTAATTTGTGTAGAGTTAGTCAAATTTGATTTAATAGTCTAACGTTGTATACAAATAACGAAATTTTAAAATTGGTAAAAGTGTTTCATCTAGTACTTATAATCCCAAAACATATAAAATATAATTAGAGCATTAGAGTTTAAAATAACTATTAAAAAAATAGAGTTTGATGTAACTAGATGACCAATGTTAGCAATACAATCGGCCACTAAATGTGTTTCTCTGGAAATTAGGTGAGTTGCCAACTATCAAATTTGTTATGTAGAAGCTTAATATCTTGTGTGATATATGCTATATATACCTTTGACTGCATTGACGATCAGGAGATTATCGCCTTCAATCACGATATTTTTAATATTTTGTTGAATGGCAAGGAGTAAACCTTGGTGAATAGCATAAGCTTCACCTATCAATGCTCAGTTCGAACCAAGGTTGAAAGCGCGGGAGTGAATAAGGTCTCCCGAGTAGTTGCGGATGATAATACCAGCTAGTGGTGAAGAGTTTTTTACTGAACCATCGAAGTTGAGTTTGAACGAGTTGATGGGAGGCGGCTACCGAGCAACTAGAATTGTGGATGGACGGGGGGAAAGGTAAGGAGTTGTGCTCCCTTGAAGGGAGATCCAGAGTTTTGAAAAAGGTCAATTGTCATGCGGGTGTGCGATTCTTGATGAGCAAACTGAGCTCTGTGGAGGATCCTATGGGTGATCTATTTTTCGTTGTTGAAAGCAATGGAGTTTCTTTCTTTCCAAAAACTCCAAATAAGGAAGCAAACTTTGGAGTAAATTTTTTATTTTAATGGTCTCCATGAGCTCTAATAAGGGTAAAATTGACACGTTAGCTTTTAATCAGCTTATGGTATCTGGAAGATCCCATAACAATCTTTCATTATGTTATATTGTTATGTGGATAAATTTTCGTGAAGAAGTCGATTCGAATGTTCTCAACTCCTCCCCGGCATCCTGATCAAAGACCGAGCGTAGCCTTGTTCTAAAGCGAGGAAAAGATGGTCTTAGGTTTTAGGGTGATCATTGCACTGGGCACAAATTTTGTACGGTATACGTGTTTAAGTGTTTACTATGTAGTACCCTTAATATTTTTTTATTCCCAAATTGTACATTTGAACTTTTTATCTGTTTTATATTGTACCCGATCTCCTTTACGTGAATGTTAAGTTTGCCGTTGATTTCTTATTTTCAAGTGTTTAGACTTACATTAGAAGTGAGAGAAATTCATCGATTTTAAAAAATTTGAACGGAATGAAGAAGCAGGGTTAATTGTTTTTGAGGGAAAATTTTCCTCCTAATGTAAGTATAAAAGCTGAAAATAAGAAAATAAATGGAAATTTTAATGTTGACTTAATGGAGGGGTACCACATAGAACAAATAAAAAGTTCAATGATACAACTTAGAAGAAAAAAGAACATTATAGATATAGCACAGAAAATGCTAAAACAAAGAGGTCCAATTATATAGAAAAGCTCTAATATTTATATCTCTATTATATAAGAGAAGGGAGAACCTATGGTGTCCCCCTATAAATTTATTTAATTAGTCATTAGTAAATCAACTACTACCAAAAAAGGGAAAAAACAAAGTCAAACTCAAATATAGCATTCAAAAATTAAATTAAATGTTGAAGGCAATCAAGTTATAATTGAGCCACCAAAAAAAAGAAACATTGATTATAAGATTTAATACATTTATGTTGAAAAAAGTAAAAAGGAATATTACATCAATCAAATATATTATCAATCAATTCACAAACACAATCCAATATTACATCAAAACGAAAAATTCAATCAATTAACAAAGTGAAATGATTTATTTAACACAAAAGACTATGTTAATACAACATAAGGAATCCTAAATAAATTAATTTAACATTATTTTATCATTCACAAGTTTAATTTTAAACATCTAAAAGAAAGATTAAGTAAAAAAAAAGTTAATAAAAAAAGAGTTAAGTGATAGAGGCGAATTATATAGAAAAGCTCTAAAATTTTGATATTATTAAAATACTAATTGAGACGAATCAAACAAGACCCTACATAACTATGTTTTTTTCTTAGATATTGGAAAAAATTTAGAAGATTCTTTGCAATTCTAATAGTGCCAAGATTCAAGGTAGGAACATCAATAAAGTATAAAGGGAGTAAAAGCAAAAGTTACAAAATGTAAATGGTAAGCTTAATATCATTAAAAAAATGATAAACTCAATACTCTATCTAAACCATAAGGATGCCTTCACCATCATCAAATAAGGAGGGGAGACAAAATGGAGAACTACTCGTTCAAGTAACCAATTTTACAGGGAAATTGAAATCAACTTCTAATTAATCTAAACCCCGTTTCTGTAACACTTACAACGAAGAAGAATTGTTTTTAGAAATCCCCTAAGTGGATATAGACTTATGGTGGTTCCTTATAGTGAAAGTGATGGTGCTTGGAAGGGCAACAATGGTGCTTAGGTGGGTGGACGGGTGTCTAACGCAAGGTACACTTTGAAGCTTGAACGATCCTAGATAATCAACAATTAAGATTATTTAGAGAAATAGTTGAAACCGTTCTTATCAATTTTTCCGTAAAATATCAATTAAGGAGTTCTACGTAAATGCCATTACCCAGAAGCAAAGGCACTATAAGTTGGACCAGGAATTCACGATCCACCAACCAATATCAAGTAGCAGCCAACTAGGCAACCAATTAGATTCGAGTATGAGAAAACACACAATGGGCCCACCTTGGATGCCTGAAGCATTCATTTCCGGACTTTGTCCGCCAATAATAGCCCATCACTCAAAACTCAACTTGTTTCTTTCTTTTTTTCTTATTAACTTTCATATTCCATGTTTTTGGATTAAAATTTGCCCACAAAATATAGTTTTCTAGAGACATTAAAAAAAAAAAAAAAAAATGGAGGCTGAATTCATCACCAAGTACCATAAGCAACTGGAAGTTGGAGCCAACCAATGCTCCTCCACTCTCACTAAACGTATCAAAGCTCCTATTGACATTGTATACTCTTTCTCTCTTTTCTATATATTTTTGACTTTCTTGTTCTTTTTTTCTTAGTTTATTATAGATTAATATTCTTTTACATTTCTTCATTTGGAGGTATGAAGATGGGGTTTATTTATTTGATTTCATAAATCCAGGAATTTTAGTTTTCTATTACTAGTGGAATTTCTTTGCATTTATTTTCCCAATTCTTTTTCTTGCATTTTTTTGCAAATTACCTGTTTTTCTTACATTTATTGAAATTGCAAAAGATGTTAACAAAAACCCACCAATGATATCTTATCATGAACTAGGCTGCTATAGCCATCTGATTGGAGCTTTTTGTAATAAAAATTCTCGATAAAATTTTACTCCCTCCGTTTTCTTTTGTCGTTCTTATTTAAATACATTTGTGAGAGGAAATTGGTCTAAGTAGGAATAACTTTTGAAAACAGAGAAAGTATTATTTAGTGGTACATATATTATATAAATGAACAAGAATATATATAATATATGGAAATATTTGATGCTATATTATAAGAACTGCCAGTTAGTGATTCTGAATTTACTTGAGCTGAAAGTGCAGGAAATTCTCATCTTGTTTGTTGTTGACAAATTTGGTGGATTATGTAATCAGGTTTGGTCTTTAGTAAGGAGTTTTGATCAACCACAGAAATACAAGCCATTTGTTAGTGAATGCACACTAACGGAAGATTTTAAAGTGGGTACACTCAGAGAAGTGAATGTTAGATCAGGGCTTCCTGCAACCACTAGTACTGAAAGATTGGAGCTTCTTGATGATGAGGAGCATATTTTTAGCGTCAGAATCATGGGCGGCGATCATAGATTAAGGGTATGCGTCCTTCTAGTTTCGTAGATGTTACCCTACATGTAGTGTATCGAATCATGGATAGCGATCAAGTATCGAACTTCTTAGTTCTTAGGGTGACTATTGTGCAGTCAGCAATGTGTTCATTCGCATTAACTTTGTATAAGGCCGGTCTCACCACAACGTTTTGGTACGACCAGATGGCCTTGAAGATCTTCGGTGAGCGAGTTGTTATATTGTTGAGGGGTAATCTATACTTAGAGTCCGCAGTTCAGTTCAATGGTTTTAGTTTGATTTTGGGTTGTGCTCGATATATCATAATATAGGTCGGTTCAAGTCTAGTTCGGGTTATTTGGGTTCGGTTCAAAGTTAGTTTATCGGGTCAGGTTAAAATATTGTCAGCTGAGGGTGACTTATTCTACTATGTCAAGGGTTACTTTGAGGTTATTATTGAGAGGTGACTTGTAAATTAATTAGCGTGACAAAATGCCTGTGGTCTCACCCAAGAGCGGTTGCCTAGCATAGTAGTTTGCGAGTGCACATGTAGGCCAGCTTATGGTTTTCTTCATCCTCCTGCAGGTTTGCTACCTGCTGGAGATGATATGGTAGAAGACAAGAATAGTTTTACTTCTGTCATGGTTAGCAAACAGAATTACATAATAGTTAACATCAATCTTAATGTTTTTGCTGCAGAATTACTCATCAAAAATAACAGTGCACCCAGAAATAATCGATGGGAGGCCAGGAACATTACTTATCGAATCATTCATAGTTGATGTTCCTGACGGAAACACCACAGAGGAGACCTTCTACTTTGTTCAGTCACTTATCAACTGCAACCATAATTGCTTAGCTGAAGTTTCAGAGAAGATCGCGTTGCACAACCAGAACTCTGAACAGACCAGCCCTGTTAACTGTTAGTTTTTGGAACTTTAGAAGCTATAAGGAGGTTGTTTTAGAGACTAGCAGTCTTTGATCCATCATTTCTCTGCCTCCTTTCAAGAAGAGATTTTTGATTCCTTCTTTCTCAGTTATATTAAGTTCCTTAATGGGAGTCAGCTGTGTATGTTTGGTTGCAGCAGCTATTTATCCAGATTATGTGATCTGTGATGATAGGCTCATTTGGATCTGTAATTGCAAGGTATTATTATCAAAATGTAAATTTTCAGCTCCTTCATGGCTTTTTTTTGCGGTCTGGCACAAAAAAAAGTCCATTGGGCCTACTCTATCTCAGGGCCCAACCCAAGGCCCAAACTTTTAAACCCCCTCCCCTAACCTCCCCCCTGGAAATGCTCACACCTTGAACCATGTTTTCCTCTATGGACACAAAGTAAGATACAATGGAACTAAGAGGTCATTTGATTGATTAGCCATGTTCGTCGGACTCGCATACTCATGTCACACTTGGGTATGTGTTAAGTGTTAAACTCGACAAATTTTTTAAATTAAAAAAAAAAACCTATACGATATATCTAAATCAAAGTGTCTAATGTCCATACTGATACTGGAATATTGAGGAAATACAAGTAGGTGAAATAACGAGAGTCTAATTAACATAGTTAACAAGCAGAAATACGGTTTATACTAAATTTTAATTTTCCAACTCAGAAGCCATTCTTTTTGCTGATATCTTACTGTATCAGGGATAATTATAAACTGACGAGATCAAAGAAAGCAACCTTTTGGTAAGAAACAAGCACTTTGATGGTCATGGAGACGGGAATCTTCAGATATATAAACTTAAGCACACTGCGAAGAATTGAGCATTGATATTACCATTGTCGATATCATCTAGGCCGGAAATCTTCGCCATTAATAACAGCATCGAAAAACTCCCTGCAGCATGAAAAGCATTTCTTTCAGCAGATTAAGTGATGACCAATGGCCACTCTTCCGGAATGGAGTTCTCTGATCTGAAAATTCACATACATAATACTTATAGTAAATTGACATATTATTGACCCAAATCAAGCTCCAAAAAAATATGGATGCGGAATTTGAATGAACAAGCTAAATTTCAAGCTCATGACTCGTAATCCTGTGACGAACAAGCTCACAAGTACAAGCTCGTGCAAGACATCTATGCAAGACTATAGATTAAAAATTTTGACCTATAATGATGCAGTATGATGCAGCATAATAACAAAGAAAAAAATTCAAGGATGCAGTCTATTTCCGTATGACCATATCCTCTTTCAAAGGTACAGGAGCCTAACAATAGTGGATTCTATGCTACACTGAGTATATGCCACAGCTAAACCAGTACATTGGTATGAAATAAATCCATTTCTGTACTATACTGCAAGGATATGACAAAGAATTGATAATGGAAGGAGGGAAAGGTACAACTAAAAATTTATATATAAAAAGAAAGAAAGAAAACAGAAATTTTATAAAGTACTAGTATATATGACAATCTCATTCCGTATTCTTGCAACAACTGAACAAGAAGCAACAAATCATGTACTAGAAGTATAAACAATAATAGCTGTTTATCAGACTCAAACTGACATTTTACACCATCAAGAAGAACTATGTTTCTATAATTAACAAGGAATGACAGTTTTCTTTTCCACTTCACTTAACTAGTCTACATCATCGAAAGAGGATCAAGCTCAAAAAGTAGTCTCACTTACATTCTTTAGTTCCCTACAAGAAGGATTCTCTTAACTAGGCAGAAAACTGCTGAAGTTACTTGCAGCAAGTGCTAAAAAAAAGGTTGCTATATCGCATTAAAAAAATAAAAACTTGTCTCCTTCACCATCGTTCCCTAGGTCGGCCATCAGGGAAAACAGGAATGCGTTCTTCATCATTTAGTGGCAAGGGATCCAATTGCTCTTCTGATTTGCTTGATTTAACCCTCACATTGACATTGACATTGTCATTGTCATTGTCATTGTCATTGTCGTCATCAAAATCTGGGGGAGTCTCATCTTCATCGGTCCAAATATCCTCGTAATCTTCATCATCGTCATTGTTGTCATCTTCATCATCATCAAAGTCCTCACCAGCAACATTATCAATATCAGACCACTCCCCTTCCTCTCCTTCACTAATATCATCTTGCTGCTCACTAGTTTCTTCTGCTTCATCGTCACTCTTTTGAGTACCCCTCTTTTTAAACCGCGGTATATTAACAAGGGCCCGCATCTTCTCTTTGACAAGTAACAACCTATCCTTATCAACCAAATTTGAGCCTCGATATGCTTCACGAAGGAAAATCGAGTCCCTATCCCCTTTAAGGGAAACATAAAACATATCAGGATGCCTAATCAGCATCCCTCTCACCTGTTGTGAGAACCGGAACTCCTCCCTGAAATGAGTCAAGTGATCAACAAGAGTCCTCTTCTCAATAGTGAGGCTCAAAATCTCATGAACTACTCCACAAGCATGCTTCTCTTTCTCTGGTGAACCTGGCTTCAAATGTGAAAAATCCGAATATGGGGATATATAAGGCATGTCTCTAAATTGACTAATCCTTCTCATCTCATTTTTGGACAGTTTCAAACCCTTAGGTAGCTGAACCCTGTTAAACTTCAAAGGCCTGTCTATAATCAAATTCTTGGATTCCAACTCTCTAGCGCGATTATCCTCTTCAGCCATCTCGGCAGCTGAAATCGCAAGCTCAGGGTCCCAATGAGTCAATTCCAAAGCCGAACCTCGATCAGTTGGTACAACCTTAAAGTACTGTGGATATCTGTGACAGATAGTGTCCCTAAATTCCAAAGGAAGCCCAAGATCAGTCCTTAAATGCCCAATCTTTTCCAACAAAATTCGCTTCTCCAACGACATCATCAACAACTTCCTCAACTTAACAACCAACAATGCTTCCATTTCATTCCTTAGTTTCAACTCCTCAAAATACAACCTCTCAGCCTCAGGTGTCAACTTAAACCTAAGCATGTATGCCCCTTCTTCCTCTATCTCAAATACACCCGGAAACTTCTTTAACAAGGCGATAAACCGCCGCCCCCTCTGCAAACCAAATAATCTCCTATACTTGCCCAACTCTCTAAGGGGCATCATTCTATCAGGGTAACTCACTAAAACCTTCCTAATTTTCAAAACCAATTTTAGCTTTTTATCTCTTTGAACAACATTATCAAATGGGAGTTCTTTCCTTCTCTTAACAGCAGCTCTAATTGGCAAAATTGGGACATGGGTTTTCCTAGTTTTGCAAAACCAAAAATCATCTTGCCCCAAAATCAATTTTTGCCCCAAAAATGATGATTTTATAGAGATACTAAAATGGGGTTTTTGGGAAAAGATGGGATTTTCAGGAATTGAGGTTTTGCACGAAAGAAACAGTGGTGTATGAGTGAATTGGGTGGTTTTGGGTGAAGCGAAAAATAGCTTAGGGTCCATCAAAAATGGCGGTTGAATGAATTAACAGAAATATCAAAACATTTAAACAAATTGAAGAAAAGGGTTAAGATAAGAAGCTGACCTGAAGATCTTTTTCCCTTAATTTGGGGGTACTTCCCTTAAAATTAAAGGATATGAAGGGGAATGAGGGTTTTGGAACTCTAAAACCTCTCGTTCTTCATTTTGTACAGCCTGCAAACGAGTTATCTGAATCTGCACATTCTATTTATATTTTATTTTGTGGTGAAATAAATAACCAATTTACTTATAATTTATTTTCTGCTCCCAAAATCACTAAAGTTAGTTAGTTTGGGAAAAGTTGGATTGATCTAAATAGTTTTGTTTGAACTTAACTGAACAGAACTTAATTTGTCTGAATTGAACTGAACTGAACTGAACTGAACTTAACTTAATTTATATGAACTTAACTGAACTAATTTGAACTGAACTAACATAGTGAGGTTTATGTGGCAAAAGGTGAATTTTTTTATTTTTTTAAAAAAAGATAATTGGTCTGAAGACCAACCTCTGCTAGGCTACTAGCCTGCAGGGCACACCAGCTCATTGGTTGGGTAGAGGGGATTTATACTCACAAGCAAACATTTTATACAAACTCTCCAAATTGGGGAGTGATGAGAGTCGACCACTCGACCTTGCGGTTGGGAGGTGGGAGCACCAACCATTGGGCTCCCACGAGGACCTCGTGGCAAAAGGTGAAATGAGTCCACTACTCCACTAGATCATTTAAAGTTAAGATTTCCTCTAATTTTATCTTCATCCCTATGTTCATAATATGATACATAATTATAAAGAAAATCACTAGATGTACATAAACGAAGTCCACAACTTGCCCTGGAAGCTAGGTAAATGGGCTCACTTGTAATTTATTGTTTTTTATTAATGTATGCTCTTGTTGTCAAAAAAAAATCACTAGACGTCCTTCCTATTTTTACCTCCACCCATTCTCAATTGTTTTTTTTAATAGGTAAGTTAAAATCTCATGCAGGGAGTAATACTCGATCCTATAACCTCTAGAATCGGAGGTGATGCTAGCACCACTAAACTATCACCTATATAATAGATTTTTGGGTCCTCCATGCTGAGAAATTACTATGTCTCCCTTTATGTTTTTTGTTTGCTAATGCTTATTATAGTTATTCGAAAAAAGTACTATTCCCATAAAACTTAAATAGCTTAGGGTTTGTTTTATTTGTCCGAATTCGACTTATATTTTTTTTAAAAAAAATTGGTAAGATAAATTACATTAACACTCTCTCACAGGCACCTAATTACAACCTACTCCAAAGCCCCCAAAACCCCCCTGATGAGAATCGAACCCACAACATGTGGGTGGAAGATGAAAGGGCTTACCACCCTTCCACTCCCTCATTCTCCCAAATTCGACTTATATAGACTTCACTGAACTTATTAGTTTAGAAGCTTATTTGATTTATTTAATAATTGTTTGGTTGATATAAAAAAATAAAAGTGAAAATTGCTACAAGTGGAAGAATGTTGGTTTTTTTAGTTAACAAAACATAGGACATTGAACTACCTATAAAGCTCTGCTTCGCTCAAAACAAAATATGTTACTTACTGCAGACACAATTTTTTTGTCTGAGTAACTTAGATAAGAAATAGGAAAAATTGATTTAATCAGTCCCAACTATGAGCACCCTGACAAAAACAGTCTCAACTATGGTTTTTATTGTTCAGTCCCAACTTTGGAGGGTATTTTACAATACTAGTCCCAGCAGGTTTCTAACCTGCTGTAACAAATAAACTTGCCAAAAAAAATCATTTTTTTTCTATCTTCTTCCTCCTCTTTCCTCCCTCCTCCCTTCACTGCTCCCTCCTCTTCCACTCCTCTGCCACCCAACCCCCTCCCCTTCCACTCCACTACCCCCCCTCACCCACTTCCCCTAACTGTCACCGCTCCCCACCACTCTCTCCACCGTACCCAAAACCCCTTTCTCTCCCTCTATTCCCGTGCGTTCATCTTCATCACCCACATCCTCCTTCATCTTCTTCGTGACTTCATTTCCTTTAGCCACAGATTTTCTTGGGCTCCATTGATCACCAAGGTATACAAATTGAGGTATAATTCCTCACTCAATTAAAATCAAAACCCCAAATCCCCCAAAGAACCCCAAACCCCGTCACACTCTCTTTCCCCTTGCAGCTTTCTTTCCTCCTACCGTCGATGTTGCCTCAGACCACTTGCTCCGCTACTGTTCGTCCGATTGCCGGTGATGCGCGTTGATACCGCCACCGCTCCCGGTGTTTGCCGTTGCTTCCCCTATATTCTCTCCCTCTTGTTCGACTTGTTGTTGGTGTCGTGAGTGGTGCTAAATCCCTTGCCTCGTCCTTCCCTCACCTCGTTTTATGGTGTTCTACGTCCCTACTCGTTGTTGCTGCTCCGCGCGTGTTGCCGTCGTTGCTGCCACCGTGTTTCTGATGCGCTGGTCGTGTGGGGTTGTGGGGTGGGAAGATATGTGGCAGAGCAGGGGAGGGGAGGTGGCAGGGGAGGAAGGAGAGAGAAAGATGAGGTATTAAAACAGTAAAAAATAAAAGTAAAAATTGTTTTAAAAAATATTGACCTCTTAAACCGGTTACTGGTTAACCTGGACCGCTATTATAAAATACCCCCAAAAGTTGGGACTGAACAATAATAAATTGAAGTTGGGATTGTTTTTATCAGGGCGTCCATAGTTGGGACTGATTAAATCAATTTTTCTTAAGAAATAAATAACCAAAATTAATTTGAATTCATGATTGTATAGAAAAATAAAGGTGACATAAAAAAGCCAACAGTGTTCCCATTCCAATTCCCGGTCATCTAGCTCGCCGGCGGCCGCTTACACCTCTAACGGTCGCCGGCGAGTCTTCTTCTGGAGACAAAGAGCCTTTTGGTCTCTAATTTTGCTTTCTTCTACCTCCTCTGCTCTATTTACTCAGTTTCAAGGAAAGTAAAAAACCTTAACTTGCTTTCTGAGGGTTTAGCACTCATCGGCACCTCGACGGTATTCAATTGGTAGCATCTTTATCCCGCTTTTGGTCTACTTTTATCATCGTGCCGATCACATGTGTGTTCTTCCCAACTCTTGTTTTCCTTTTTAATTGACGTCCGCGTGAAGGGTCATTCCCAGATCTAGTTTGTTTGGTAACAGTTACATATAGACTTGTGGTTTAGGCTAGTTTAAAGCTTGCTTGTGCAGTGGTCGTTTTCTCTGTTTCTTAGCTTCTCTGGTTTGTATGTTTGTTCGAGGAAGGTTTTTTTAGCTATGTTTTCATTACAAGTTTGCGAAGAATTGAAGGGTGAGCTCCATAAGCTCCTTAAAAATGATTCTAACCTACGCTCAGATGATAATGAGTTTCCTGAACTCTGTTTCCAAATTGGACAATCCCAAAGCTGTATTGGATCTAGTTAAGTCATTGAAGGAGGAAGGAAATTCCCTATTCAGGCATGGGGATATTGATGAGGCCTTGGAGTCTTATGGGTTTGCTGGTGTATTGCTTAGCCAAATTAACTTGGACGAGGATGATATTAGAAGCTTCTGTGAGTTATCTTTATGTATGTTGCTAAACTTAGCTGCTTACTTTTTGAAGAAAAATGCGTTTGATCAAGTAGGTTTTCTTTGCTCTTTTGTTTTAAGCTTTGACTCGTGCAATGTAAAAGGCCTGTTTAGAAGAGCTAAAGCATCAATTGGGATAGGAAGGAGTGATTTAGCTTATTGGGATTTGCTGCAAGCCTCTAAGATTGATCCATCAAACAAAGAGATTGCTAAGAAATTTAATGAAGTACAGAGTTCATTTATCAAGCAAAGTTCAGAGGATCATCCAATTAGATTAGGAGTGAAACCATTACCACCGAGGAAAAAGATGAAGGAACAACAACACAAAGAAGGAGAATTTTCTATTAGGATGACAGAAGGAGTAAGTAGTGAGGTTCTAAGCTCACTGGAGAAAGGAGAAGAGAAAGATTAAGGAGTCTGGGAAGAGAAGAATCAGGTTGACTGTGAAGAGGAAGTTGCTAACATGGAGTGTATGAATGAGGGTGTGAGCGATCCCAATATTGAAAACTCAAATAAGGCGGAGCCCAAATATCGGTTTCTTAACCGACGAAGGCCGGGCTCCTCATTACAAATGTCAAAAAATGATATTCAATTGTTAAAGAAAGGGAAATCAATCCAATTGTATAATCCAAAAATAGGGTCATACATGGTAGTTCGCGTCGCTCAATTGGCAACAGAATGCACTAATGGGAAAACCGTAATGCATGCTGGTCGTTTGCAACAACATTTCTCCTATCATATGAATGAGCATAATCACCCTAAAGAACTGAATGAAAATGAAGATACCTTGCGGGAGAGTATGAAGTCCCAGTCCAACAGCGATGTTATGGAAGAAGAAGCCAGTAAGCCCCACATAGTCCAGCAGAGCTTGATTGTTTCATCCAGTCTTGCCAATAATGAATATATCTCTTTACCTTCCAAGAAGAATAAAAAACATCTCAGCAAAGTGGCAAGGAGCAAGAATGCCCAACCACGATCACTGTTCTCCAAGAGAATTCTGAAGGCTTGTTGCAAGGGAAACTCCTATTTCCTTCCTAAGTTCGATCTTATCGGCAGATTTCAGGCTGGAATAAAAAGGAAAGCAAGTTTTATTGAAGATTCCACCCAAAGTCCAAGGAAAAAACCTTCTTCAGGTTCTTGTGTTAGTAGGGTTACTCCTTGTGCTAGCAATGAGTCAGCAGTTTGTAGTGTCTCAAGTCCGTGTATGAAATTAGTTAGTAATACTTCTCAAGATGGTCTTGTGAATCTATGTAGTAGGCGTCCTCAAATTAACGAAACCCATAACGTTGCTATAGAAGCTAGAGGAATGGGCTTCCTTGTAATCTAATATTTTTATATTAATGTATGCCCTTGTTGTCAAAAAAAAAAGGTGACATGAGGGTTGACAAAGTGTGATCTCAATTGATTTCTTGAGTATCTTTGAGCAAGTGGTACAAATTTGGTGTACTTGCTGAATATTTTCGCTGTTTTTTAAAGGGTGTAATATTTGCATTTTAAACCACTATTCATTATTTATCTTATCCCATATTTTCTCACAAATGTATAAGAAAAAATATAGTCAAGTGGGATTTTATTTGATTCATTTTAATGTATTCTTTCATAATATCTACTTTTATAATTTTTACTTGTACAAAATTCAAGATATTAGGGATCAAAATAATGCATCGGATAGCGTGTTAGCAGAATATGTTGCATCATTTAAACAATGAAGGAAGTATTACATTAAAGTATATGTGGAGAAGCTCTAGCAAGTAGGGCTGAGCAGAAATTTCAGGTACCCGGGCCCGGTTTAACTGGGTCTGGGTCTGGTTAAAAAGAGACCCGGTTGCATACGGTTTCAAGTATGGGTAGTATTTTTCTGACATGGTACCTAGTGGTACTCGGCATAGCCAGTTTTGGGTCTGGGTACCCGGCAGAACCGGTTCTGGGACTAGGTACCCGGTACGTGGAATTGGTTTGTGGCATATGTGAGGTGGTCAGTTGGAACAAATATAATGAAGTCCATATCATATGCCCAAATATAATATTTTTTCTAGTTATTTCACCAAATACCCCTGACAAAAAAATTTATTCACCAAATACCCCCATTTTTTTCAAAATTCACCAGATACCCCTGACCCTAAAAAAAAATTCACCAGATACCCTTTTGTTGACGGACGTTAGTTCTCCGTTAGCTTTTATTTACAAGTTTGCCCTAAGTCAACCTAATTAGCCCTAAGTCAACCTAACCCACTAGCCCCCCACCCCCACCAGCCCCCGCCCACCACCCCCCCCCAACAACCCCCCCCCACCAAGCCCCCCTCCCCCCCCCCGCAACTCCCCCTCTTACGCAGGGCCGTCTCAAACGTTTTGGAGGCCTTGTACCCATAAGTAAATTGGGGCCCTATAAAACGTTACATGAAAATTTTACCTTTCAAAAAAGTATAATTTGATAAGTTTCGAAATATAAAAATTGTTCTTTTACAATTCTTTTCTTACTTGATAGCTATAAACTTTCCTTTTGCATATTATTGATATTGTTAAGAACATTAGAAATTAACTTTAAAAATATCAATAAAATAATGTCTTGCTACCTATAAAAGCATTTTTGGCTAACCTATATATTTATAATGAAATTATTAATTTTTATAATCTTATATTACTAATAAGTACTAGCGTAATTCCACAGTGAAGCAAATGAAAAACTAATGTATAGATTTACAAAAGTATTATAAAGCTAAAGCAACCAACTAGCAAATAGAAAAGAAAAAAAAGCATGAGTCGAAAACTACCATGGGATGGATCAAATGCTTACAGAGGTTACAGGATTAGAGGGCACGTGGGCAACAAGCCCTTGAAACTATCATTCTCTTGTACTACTCCATTCATTAAAGGAAAAAATATACTAATAGAAAGAAGATGAAAGGAACAAAATGGAAAAAGATTGCTTTGAAATACTCGCACTGTCGCACAGTGGCACTTCATCATCTTCATCCTCTCTTTCTCACATGCAAATCTTCTCTCTCCAACAACACCCCTTTCATGAATCAATTTCTTTAATTTTGAGATTATATTATTTTCTGATTTATTGTTTGTATCTTAGGAACTACTAAAGAATGTAAATTAACAGAGGAACTTGGGGATTATGAGTATTAATAATCTCCTAAGATTCATTTTGGGAGAAATTGTGCCATTATGCCAAGATTTTAGAGAATGTATAATAAGCAAATATCAATAATAGAAGGCAAGGATGTTTTTAGTTTTTATATCCATTGAAGATCTGATGGTTCAAAATTGGGCCCCTCCAATTTGGAGGCCCTGTTCCACGGAATAGGTTGCACCGGCAATTAGCCGGCCTTGCTCCCACGCATCCCCCCTCCCACGCAGCCGCAGTCGCCCCTCCCCTTGCCCCCTGCCCCCTCCCCCGCAGTTGCAGCCGCGCCTGCCCTCTTCGAATCCCGAGCCCACCACCTCCACCCCTTCGAATCCCGGTCCCACCACCCCCGCCCGCATCAAATTCGTGGCAAACCGAAAAGTAGAATGCTAACCGGCAAGTGAGGGAGAGAGGGAGGGGGAGGGGCCGAGAGATCGAGGGAGGGGGGTTGATGTTGAACCGACGCGGGGAGGGGGACTGGTGTTGAACTGCGCGAGGAGGGAGGGAGGGGGAGGGGGGGAGGCTCTATGGAGGTCGAGAGAAGGGGGACCCGCATAGGGGCTGCCGGGGATAGGGGTCTGCGTGGGGGGCCGCGGGGAGGGAGAGGGGGTGGGGCCGGCGTTGGGTGGTGGGGCTGGGTGGGTCTAGGGTTGGGGGTCAAGTTAGGTTAGGGAGAGAGAGTGTTAGGGTTTTTAGGGTTTACTTAGGGTTTAGTTAGGTTTAATTAGATTTTTTTAGGATTAGTTAATTAGTTAACGGAACACTAACGTCCGTTGGCCAAAAAAGCATTTTGGGTAATTTTCTTAAAGGTCATGGATATTTGGTGAATTTTTTAAAGGTCAGGGGTATCTAGTGAATTTTGAAAAAAGTGGGGTATTTGGTGAATAAATTTTTTTGACAGGGGTATCTGGTGAAATAACCGTTTTTTTTTTTTTGAATTTTATAGCTCAATCGACCCATTTTAGTATGTTATTAAACTGGCAACCGGGTACCCAGTTCCGGGCCGTGTACCCATCGGTTCCAAGTTTGCAGCCAAAAATTTAGTACCTAGTTGGACCAGTTCCAAAACCTGTATTTTGAGACCCTTCAGTTCCGGGTCCGGGTCTAAGAAATGCCACCGTGTACCCGGTTATGCTCACCCCTACTAGCAAGTAGGGATGTCAATGGGTAACGGACCCTACCCGGATCCATGGATCCAGATCCGTTTTTAGCGGATCTGGATCCTCAAATTTTGGACCCTACGGATCCGAGTAGGATATGGATCCTAGTTTTTGAAAACAGATCTGGGTCGGGTCCTAAATTATTACCCATAACCAGATCCATTACCCGTTTTTGAAAGTTATTTTAAAATATATAATTAAAAGGGTAAAAATTAATGTTAAACTCTTAATGTTATTTATGCTTGGATTTGTTATATTAAGGTTGATTGCTTATTTCAACATCGACAAATGAAGATGTTAAATGGCGTTGTTTTGTTCTTTAAAATCTCTAATTATTGTGGAAATTAGGGTCGTTTGAAGAAAATAGGTTAAGATCCGTTTTGGATCCGTTTAGGACCCGGATCCGTAGGATCCATTGGATCTTGATCCTCAGTTTTATTACCCAGCGGATCCGGGTAGGATCTAGATCATGGATCTGGATCCTAGAGGACCCTGTCCAGATCCTATCCATTGCCATCTCTACTAGCAAGTGGGGGGGGGGGAAATGGGAAATCTAACGTTGTTAAGGGTGAGACTCGATCCCAAAACTCCTGAGATAGGAGGTGATGCATACATCACTGGACCAACACTTGCTTCTCACTTGTTGACTTTACTATAAAGGATTTAAATTGATAACTCTTGAAAGTATTAAATTTCTAATCCTTTGTACCAAAAGAGGAACGGCAGGGTCTAGTTAAAAGATGAGGTCCCTTTTATGAATTTGGTAGTTTTATGTGCACTTGGCCTATTTTCATACTAGACAATCCAATTAACTAATATATTTTACTGTTTAATTTGGACTACTAGTAACAATTGACCTAACAATTTGACAACCGAAACTCAAATCATATTTAGATATTCTATTGGCAGATAATATTTTTTTCCTGAGATATTCTATTGGCAGATAATATTTTTTTCCTGAGATATTCTATTGAAATGGAAACATTGTTGGTTGTTAAGTTGAGGCAAATATAGGCATGTACACTTATATATTGATGCCTATATTTACCTAGTCTCCTTTGATAAATGAACTTCCCATAGAAAATTTCAATTAATCAGAAAAAAATTTGCGCCGCCTAGGACATGTAATAGTATAGGATGTTTCTAATATGGTCTGATTTCATTTCAGACCATGGGGACAAAACAATGTGAGCCACACATTTGTGTTTGTAGGACCCTCATTTCTTTTCTTTTAATTGCCAAAACTATTTTCTTTTGATTATGTTTATTTACCAAAATTTATAAAAAATTTTTGAAAATCGAAAAAATAATAAAAAATTTTTTTTGAAAAATTCGAATTTTTTTTTTCAGCTTCCAAACAGTAATTCATGTTTGGAAAAAAAAATTTGAACAAATTTTTTTTACCCATTTTCTCTCTCCTCCTTGTTCTTGGTGTTCTTCACCAAAAATTCAAGAACACTTCCTCTTCCACCATTCTCAACCGAATTACTCCCAAATTCGACCCATTCGTCCACCTTCTCCCTCAATTTCGACCCAATCTTCCATCTTCTTCCTCCATTTCGACCCATTCTTCACCTCCATTTCGCCCCAAACCCTCACATCCATTGTTGAACTTCACCTCCATGGATTTCGATCTAAACTCTTCACCATAGATGAAATGGATGTAATTTGACCTGAATATTTCGCATATAGTAACGAATTAATGATTTTCTATCTTCATTTGTGTGTTTGAGTAAGATTAAACTTGCAATTTATGAAAATTTTCCCCAAAAAAAATCTAGGGTTTTAGGAAAATAAAATGCCGGTATTGGTGATTAAATTGCTCTAAAACAATGCACATCACACTTTTATACGACAATTTGTGGTTACATTTGAGTAGTTCATGCTTTAGTTTAGCTATGATGCAAAAAAAAAAAAATCAGATTTTTCGCAACCTCCATGGGAGGTTGAGCTTGTTTTCTGTATAAGTTACTGCAGTAATTTGGTAATTACTAAAGATATTTTGGACATGACCAAACATAAAGAAATATTGGTAATTACTAAACATATATATGATGAGGGAATTGTATGGTTAAGATGTGGGTTATTGATAACCTAATCTATGAGATTTTAAGTGGTTAATATGAAAACATTGCATCGGGCTAAAACGTTGCATTTTTTTTTCCTTTTTCTTTTGCTTTCAATGATAGAATTGAATGACTTTGGTGATATAAAAGGTTCATCGATAGAATGTTTATGTGAACAGCTGATTGAAATGGCCGAACAATCTCTAAAAATAATCCTTTCCATTATAGTGGAATGTCACTTGTTATTTGTGCAAGTGAATGCAGAGCTTAGGTAATCACTATAGATATTTTGGTCATGACCTAATACAACCACTACATATGTTAGGTAATCACCTAATTAGATTAAGATATTACCAAACCTTTTAGGTCATTACCTAAACCATTTTAGGGCATTACCTAAAATAATAATTGTCTTGGGCAATGACCTCAAATCATGTGACTATAACATATATGATTGGGCAATTATATGGTTAAGATGTGGGTTATTGATAACATAATCCATGAGGTTTTAAGTGGTTTATATGATAAGATTGCATCGGGCTAAAACGTTGAAAAAAAAAAGCTAATATTAACCCCAATCATATGCTTTAAGGTAACTCCCAAACATGTTTAAGAGATTACCAAACCCACTAAGTGGATGATGTTCTCCCAATCTCAATCCTTTATCATTACACAACAAAACTATCCTATGGGGATTGGACAAGCATGCCACTTGATCCATTAGGCCCAATACCTCACCAAAGCCCATGGACTAAAGTTTTGGGCCCCCGTTATCCCTCCTTGTACTAAAAAGCCCAAATTAACCCCAGATAATACGTTTTTAGGTAATTACCAAATGTATCCAATAACAATCCATTTCCACTGCTCATCAAATCCATCCTATGGGAATTGGACAATCATGCCCCTGGGTCCATTAGGGCCAATACCTCACCAAATCCCATGTACATGACTTTTGGGCCCCCATTATCCTTGTACTAAAAAGCCCAAATTAACCCCAATCATATACTTTAAGGTAACTACCAAACATGTTCAGGTGATTACAAAACCAACTAAGTGGAGGGTGTTCTCCCAATCTCAATCCTTTATCATTAGTCATCAAAGCTATCCTATGAGGATTGGACAAGCATGTCACTGGGTCCATTAGGCCCAATACCTTACACAACTAGGGATGGACAAGGGTCGGGTCTGGGTCGGGTCCAGCCGGACCCTAGACCCAGACCCTAATTTTTTTGGTGGACCCCGGACCCGGACCTTAAGGGTCTGGGAAAATTGGATCCGGACCCAGACCCTTAGGGTCTATAGGGTATAGGGTCCGGGTCAGGGTCCAAGTCTAAATTCTTGGCAACATACACATCAAATAAAACACGAAATTCAACTCTTACAACTCCATAAATCAACTTTCCAAATACTGCCATCAAAGTATGAAACCGCAGTTCTAAAACATTTTTCCTAATAAATGATTTGTCATACAACTTCACAGATGAATATTCCACAATAATAAAATCAAATCAACCAAATAAAACACGAAATTCCAAACTTAATTCATCGAAATTCAACTCTCAAACACACACAGATGAACTCAAATACTCACCAAGTAAAGTTGACGTCGGCTCCAACCGAATTCACCAGAAGATAGAACAGCATCAATTCTGGTAACAAAATCGGCGGAAATTCTTGTTGACAGATTTGTTCGTCATCGAAGGAGGAGAGAGAGAGTGAACAAGAGAAGAGAGAAGGAGATGACAATGGTAAGAAAGAAGAGGAGAGAGAAAAGATGGCTCACAAACACCAAGTCATTCTCTCATTCTTTCAAAGTGAATTAGGGATGTGTTTTAGGTCTTAGGAAATCAGTTTATTTTAAAAATATAAAGTTAAAATTTACATATTAAATATTTAAAGGGTCTAAGGGTCGGGTCTGGGTCCAAAATTTTAAGACCCGGACCCGGACCCTAAAAAATTCACTTGGACCCAGACCTGGACCCAGACCCTTAGGGTCTGAAAAATTTGGACCCAAACCCTTAAATTAGGGTCGGGTCCAACAGGGTCCGGGTAGGGTCCTGGACCCATGCCCATCCCTATACACAACCCTATTGACTTGAGTTTTGGGCCCCCATTGTCCCTCCTTGTACTAAAAAGCTCAAATTAACCCCAATCATATGTTTTAAGGTAACTATCAAACATGTTCAGGTGATTACCAAACCCACTAAGTTTAGGATGTTCTCCCAATCTCAATCCATTATCATTACTCATCAAAACTATCCTATTGGGATTGGACAAGCATGCCACTGGGTCCATTAGGCTCAAATCCTCAGACAATCCTATTGACTTGAGTTTTGGCCCCATTGTCCCTCCTTGTACTAAAAATCCAAAATTAACACCAGATCATATGCTTTTGTGTAATTACCAAACATTGTTTGGACATTACCAAACTTATCCAATCACAATCCATTCCCAATACACATCAAACTCATTCTATGGGGCTTGGACAATCATAACCATGGGTCCATTAGGACCAATACATCACCAAATCCCATGGACTTTAGTTTTGGACCTCATTGTCCCTCATTGTACTAAAAAGCCCAAATTAGCCTTAGATTATATGCTTTTAGGAAATTACCAAACATGGTTTGGGCATTACCAAACTTATCCAATCACAATCCATTCCCATTACACATCAAACCCATCCTTTGGGGATTGGACAATCATAACCCTGGGTCCATTAGACCCAATACCTCACCAAAGCCCATGGACTTGAGTTTTGGGCCCCTATTATCCCTCCTTGTACTAAAAAGCTCAAATTAACCCCAGATCATATGCTTTTAGGTAATTACCAAACATGCTTTGGGCATTACCAAATGTATCCAATAACAATCCATTTCCATTGCTCATCAAATCCAACCTATGGGAATTGGACAATCATGCCCATGTGTTCATTAGGCCCGATACCTCACCAAAGCCCATGTACATGACTTTTGGGCCCCCATTGTCCTTCCTTGTACTAAAAAGCCCAAATTAACCCCAATCATATGCTTTAAGGTAACTACCAAGCATGTTCATGTGATTCCCAAACCCATTAAGTGTAGGATGTTCTCCCGATCTCAATCCTTTATCATTACTCATCAAAGCTATCCTATGGGATTGGACAAACATATCACTGGGTCCATTAGGCCCAATACCTCACACAACCCTATTGACTTGAGTTTTGGGCCCCCATTGTACCTCCTTGTACTAAAAAGTCCAAATTAACCCCAGATCATATGCCTTTAGGTAATTACCAAACATGGTTTGGGCATTACCAAATGTATCCAATCACAATCCTTTATCATTACAAATCAAACCCATCCTATGGGGATTGGACAATCATGACCCTCGGTCTATTAGGCCCAATACCTCACCACAACCCTATTGACTTGAGTTTTGGGCCCCCATTGTCCCTCCTTGTACTAAAAAGCTCAATTAACCCCAGATCATATGCTTTTAGGTAATTACCAAACATGGTTTGGGCATTATCAAATGTATCCAATCACAAATCTATTTCCATTGCTCATCAAAGCCATCCTATGGGAATTTCACAATCATTCTCCTGGGTCCATTAGGCCCAATACCTCACCAAAGCCCATGTACATGAGTTTTGGGCCCCCATTGTCCCTCCTTGTTCTAAAAAGCCTAAATTAACTCCAGATCATATGCTTTTAGGTAATTACCAAACATAGTTTGAGCATTACCAAATGTATCCAATCACAATCCTTTATCATTACACATCAAATCCATCCTATTGGGATTGGACAATCATGACCCTGGTTCCATTATGCCCAATACCTCACCAAAGCCCATGGACTTGAGTTTTGGGCCCCCATTTTCACTCCTTGTACTAAAATGCCCAAATTAACCCTAGATAATATGCTTTTAGGTAATTACCAAACATAGTTTGGGCATTACCAACAGTATCCAATCACAATCCATTTTCATTACACATCAAACCCATCCTATGGGGATTGGAGAATCATAACCTTGGGTCCATTAGGCCCAATACCTCACTAAAGCCCATGGACTTGAGTTTTGGGCCCCTATTGTCCCTCGTACTAAAAAGCCCAAATTAACCCCAATCATATGCTTTAAGATAACTACCAAACATGCTCAGGGGATTACCAAACCCACTAAGTGGAGGATGTTCTCCCAGTATCAATCCTTTATCATTACTCATTAAAGCTATCTTATGGGGATTGGACAAGCATGCCACTGGGTCCATTAGGCCCAATACCTCACACAACCCTATTGACTTGAGTTTTGGGCCCCCATTGTCCCTCATTGTACTAAAAAGCCCAAATTAACCCCAGATCATATATGCTTTTAGGTAATTACCAAACATAGTTTGGGCATTTCCAAACCTATCGAATCATAATCCATACCCATTACTCATCAAAGCCATTCTATGGGGATTGGACAATCACGTCACTGGGTCCATTAGGCCCGATACCTTACCAAACCCCATGGACTTGAGTTTTAGGGCCCCTTTGTCCCTCCTTGTACTAAAAATCCCAAATTAACCCAAATCATATGATTTTAGGTAATTACCAAACGTGGTTTGGTTATTACCAAAATTATTTTGGCTATTACCAAACCTATTAAGAAACTGTTATCTCTTACATGTTGTGGCTTTACATTTCAATTTGGCTTTTTTGGATTAACACATTTATATAATATTGATGAAATTGTACTTAGTATTATTTAGTTCAATTGTTTATTTTTCAATACACTTTGGAATTGGTGGTTTTGAGACTTCTCTTAGTTTATGTCACGTTTTTGGTAATTACCAGAACTCTATTTAGTAATTACCTAAAGTGTCTGTTCAGTCATCTTCTCCCAACTTCATCTTCAACCTTTCGATTTTTTCTCTTTCCTCTTAAATTCTTCATCTAGTTTGACAATGGTAATCAATACTCAAAAAACGCACAAATCGGTCCCAAATCGGCGGTTTCCTAACATCTTACAACAATCCAAACCATGTTTTTGTTAAATTCATAATGACCTGGAATTTTGATTTTGAGTTTCTTCATTTTGAAACTCAAACCTTAATTTCCATGGATATTCGGGCATTTATGGTCTATATACGATCATCAACTTTATGTTTCTTCATCTATTTAATGGATTTGCAAATATGAAAGAGAGGAAAGTGAAAAAAAATTCCCCAAATTTTTGCCCGAAAATCGAAAATTAAAACTTTGATTTCACAACTTCTCCATCACAAATTCATGATTTCTTCATGAATTCTTATCATTTCATGGAAAGAGAAGGTCCAAGTAACAAATCTACTGCAAATTCGAGAAGAATCGAAGATTCATGGAAGATTTGAGGGAGGAAGGGGTATAGGAGAGAAGAGAGAAAATCTGGGGGGTAATCCCAATTTTTTTTTGGCCGAAAATAATTTTTTAGATTTTTCATAATTTTTTCATTTTTTTCGAAATAATTAAAAATATTTTCAGAAATTAGAATAAATGATTTTGGTATTTTCTAAAATCATTTCAAAGCAAAAAAGAAAAGGCAAAAGAAAGCATATGTGGGCGGATCACATTCTCTGTAGCCCCACATTCTCCATGGTCTGAAAATTTTCAGACCATCTTAGAATTTGCAAATAGTATATGTTGGCAGAAAAACTTTCATAACAAATTATGAGTTATAATGTTCAATGAAATAACAATTTAGAGTATATTCAACTCACTTTGTTCCAATCTATATTTTTTTTGCAATTCTCAATGTACGGGTTTGATAATAATGCCATTTGATACTCCCTAGTCCCTCATTGCTTGCTCTGTTTTGCCTTTTTATGATCTCCAAAACAAACATTGGACCGTTAATATTTGTAATTACATATAAAGAAACATTGAAAAGTTGATGTTTGAGAACTATATGTTATAAAAAAAACAGCAAGAACCCATGATAGTTTATATATATATATATATATATATATATATATATATATATATATATATATATATATATATATATATATATAATATATATCACATGATAAATGAGAATGAATCTCAACCACACGAATGGAATAGAGTTACAACACTTGTTCATTAGAGTTATACCCCCGAAAAAATTTTGAGCCAAAAAATTGTTTTTTTTTTTTCAAAATTTTATTTTCTAATTTTTGTTTTTTTTTTGGAGTTACATCACTTTTTCATTAGAGTTACATCACTTGTTCATTAGAGTTAGGGCATGTTCTCCCCTACTTATTTTCGCCCGCCTCGGCCGTTCAATTCAATTCAGCTTCAATTCAATTCAAATCGGTCAGCTTCAGCCTCCTAAATGATAATCATTACTATTAATTAGTTATAATTTAATTCATTTCAGTTCAGTTTAGTTCGCCTCAATTCAGCCTCGGCTCAATTTAGTTCTGCTCGGCCTGGTCGCTTGTTTTATGCCGAAGATAACAGACCCTTATAGCGTAAAATCCATTCTCATTTCTCATGTAAGTATGCATTCTCATATGAACTCACTTATATATATATATATATATATATATATATATATATATATATATATATATATATATATATATATATATATATATATATATATATATATATATATAGAAAGTTTGACCTACAAAAACACACGGAAAAAACAATTAAGAATGCATCGATAGGGGCCTGCTTTCAAAGATAAAAACAAATCGAATCGAATCGAATCGAATCAAATTATAACTAATTAATAAGAATGATTATCATTTAAGAATCGAATCAAAATAAGTTGGTAGAATGAGCCTAGCGCCATTGGAATTTGGCCATTAATAATCTTTCACTAAAAATATTAAAAGCATTATAAAAGATTTTTCTTTTGATGCATTTATAAAAGACAAACTATGACAAATAATTATCACATGGAGAGGGAGCAGTGATTTGACCAAATTGATAACGAGGAGTACCTAACTAAAAATACTTTGAGTAGCACAAAATAAATTTAAAAAAACTATAAACATTTACAGTTTTCTCCAAATACTCCAACTTCAAGCCGCAAGCTTATTGGATAAATCCAGCCATTGTTTGTCTGCCACATGTGAGGCCCCCCTAGCAAAAAGCCCGCTCTCACTATTTTTAGTACACTTCACTCTTCAGTTTCACTTCCCGCTATATTTTCTATCTCGATCTCTCCCCCTGGATAATTAATGAAGTATTGGATGATTTTTAACCATTCTTTTTTCCGAAAAAGATTGGATGTACGCTTAGACTCTATTCTTTTGGATTAAATTAATAGAATTTGAGTTCAGTTTAGTAACTTAGTTCAAGTATATAAATTCAGTTCAGTTTAATCTAAAAGGACATAGTCTTAATGTACGTGTACACCAGTAACACCACTCTTATTCTGGAAACTCCTGATACTTTAGTTTTGCATTAAAATTACAATTAATTTATCTTTCAAATTTCCTTCCTAATTTAAAGAAAACTTATCGTTAATAAAAGTGGTGTACATGCACACTGAGTGTACATACGTCACTTCTGCTTTTTCCAATACTTTCAGTATAAATAAAATGTATTTAATGATTAAAATTGATATTCAAAATATTACTCCTATTTACCAAGTTGCTTGAGTATTATAGCTAGTACTATTCGTTAACTTCACTAATCAATATATATATATATATATATATATATATAAAGGAGGAACTTTTCGGAAGCATAGGGAGCTCCTCAAGATTTCGAGGCCATAGAGTGTGCCACGTAGGATTGTCATGTCATTAATTTTATTTTTATTTTTTACAAAAATAGAGTTCTACAAAAATTTAAATAAGTATAATGAGTTTTGGATAAGCGAAAATTAGAGTTTGATTTTGAATTAACAACCCAAATAATTATATTATGTAAATTGCATATAACTTTTGCTACGTAATTCGGAATATTATAATTTTTGTACCATTGGATAGTGCTCGAAATATATGTATAAGGAGTTTTAGATAAGCGAAAATTAGAGATTGATTTTGAATTAACAACCCAAATAATTATATTATGTAAATTGCGTATAACTTTTGCTACGTAATTCGAAATATTATAATTTTTGTACCATTGGATAGTGCTCGAAATATACTTCGAAATAAGATCCATTTACAATATAGTTCGACAACTTATGAAATGGAGAGTTCCACGTAGGATTGTCATGTCATTAGTTTTAAATTTAAATATTATAAAAAATAGAGTCCTTCATATATTTAAATACCTAAAAGTAGTTTTGGATAGGGAAAATTAGAGTTTCATTTTGAATAAACAACCTAAATTATTATATTATGTAAATTGTGTATAACTTTTGCTACCTTATTCAAAACATTATAATTCGTCTACCATTGGAGAGTGCTTGAAATATGCTTCAAAGTAAGATCCATTTACAATATAGGGTCACAAATCATGAAAATATTTAAAGAATAGAGTTTTACATAGATTTAAATACATATAAGGAGTTTTTGATAAGCGAAAATTAGAGTTTGGTTTTGAATTAACAACCTAATTATTATATTATCTAAATTGTGTATAATAATTTTTGTACCATTTGATAGTGCTCTAAATATGCTTTGAAATAAGATCAATTTACAATATAGTTCTACAACTTATGAAATATAATAAAATAAACAACAATGTAAAATTGATAGTCTGATTTTAAATAAAAAATCTAAACTATTATACAATGTAATTTGATTATAACTTTTGCTACATAATTCGCAATAGTATAGTTTTTTTTACCGTCGGAGAGTGCTCGAGATATGCTTTGAAATATGATCTATATACAAATATTGTTTTACAACTTATGAAAATGTATTTATTTAGATGAACAATAACATATTATTTATTCTTTATTTTAAATATATAAAAATAGCGTATTATACCTGACAATACTAATTATGTCTTTAAGAATCATACTTTTAAAATTTGACTTTTCTTCCCCTCCCTTTCTCATTGAATGGGACCAACCTATTTTTTGTATCCTAATCCCTTAACGCTACCCCAAACGCCTTTCTCTTGCTTCCCATAATAAGGGATTAGGATAGAAAAAAAAGAGATTGGTCTCATTTAATGAGAAAGGGAGGGAAGAAAAGTCAATGTCGAGAATTGACTTTTTGGTCGAAAAAACGTTGAGGTGGTCTTTAACTAACAAAAGGAAGTATTATAATAGGTATTTTTCAACAAAAAAGTTTTTAATAGGTCTTTCCCAACAAAATATCCATTTTAATAGGTATTTTCCAACAAAAAGTTCTTCTTAAATTATCATTCGGGTATTATTCATGTTAAAACTATGTTAATTATTGTTAGTCATACCTATTACTAGGATACCATTTAATAATAGAGTTAGTTACAATATTTAATTGGATATTAAAAATTATAAAATTTATATATCGTAATAACAAATCTATAAATTATAGTATAATGACAAATACTTCCCTGTTCTTTTTCTACTACAACAATTGGTGTGGGCATGGTTTTTAAGGAAATAAAAAATGGGTGATTTAGCATAGAGGTACCCCTTTAGTTAACTAGAGTAGGGGATAAATAATTCTTAATAAAGTAAACACAACTTTATGAGGCAATTTAGATAATTAATGAGGGTTTTATTAACATCAAATAAATGCAATATTGTTAACAATAGTTGCTTTTGTTTTACCAAAAGTGAAATGGTTCCAAAAGATGAAACCACCCAAAGCGGTATTAATTGTTGTAATAGAAAAGGAATGGAGAAAGTTATAAATACAATGGTGTTGAAAAATCTCATTTCACAGCAACACAAAATTGACAATGATATTAACAAAAAAAATTACAAAAGGATCAAATAAGCAACAACCCGTGCAACGCACGGGCTTCAAAACTAGTTGTATATAATGCTAATTATTTATTAAGAGGTGTTTACTGTTTAGTAAATTAATTGTTATGTAGCTAGCTGCCCAGCTTTTTTAGGAAATAGAATAGAATAATGTTGGGTAGTGGGAGTAATTATATATGGGCTACTGGGCTAGCTTATTAGATAAGTTTTAGAATGATATCAAATAATTGCGGTCGAATTCTGCATTAACTATTTTTCGTGCTCTTTTCTATTTCAAAAAAATATTAAAAAGGACATGTAAAAACAATATTTTACGTCTTCTAAAAACCACATACTTTATGCTAATACCACAAGTCAATCAATTTTAATATTACTAATTTAATGCATAGTATCGGCAAAAGGCTACCCATACACTTGGGTGTATGTGGGCCACATATACACTATGTGTATGTTTTACTACTAAAACTTATACATTGTGTATGTGTTACTACTAAAATATATAATATTACTAAAAATATTACAAAGTTACAATATTTCGACATATAATTTTGTTTTTAATGATTTGTTCTATATCTTTGTTTAAAAAATATGTTTTATGAAATTTTCTTTGTTTAGATTTGTATGAATCCTTTGTTTAAAACTAAAAAAAGAATTTTAATTTTTTTTCCAGATTATTCATATATTAGCTTCATCTTATTCATCTTCACCATTTTTCTACTATTGATTTTCTACTAAATTTTCTTGTCGTTTTCAATTATTAAATTTGTTTGTAGAAAAATAATGTTATATTTTCATCCCTACCATGTAATAAAATTCAATTCAAAATATAGTATTTCAATCATTTATGTATTATGTAAATTCAAATATCGTTGAATAACAAAACAGTTCAAATGATTGTAAGTTTATAATTTTTTTAGTAACAAGACATTTTAGTAGTAACACATACAAAAGGTATACATTTTAGTAGATGAACACATACATTCAATAGTATGTGTGGCCCACATACACCGAGTGTATGTGTATCATCTCTCCATAGTATCTATACAAATATATTAAAAGGCATTCTTATCAAAGGAACGGTCTTATGTGACACTCTACTCAAGCTTGTAATACACATGTTTATAATCTCATTTTAAAATCTTAACAATATGTAGTAATTAAGATTCGAACACGTAACCTTTGAAATAAAATGTGAGAGTTTAACCACTAATCCAGCACAATTTCAATGCTTAATATTTCAAAGTAAAACATAATAAAGTCTTATAATTATATGTAATCATACAGACATAGACAAACTTTTTATCTCTAACACTTTTATTAATTTGTAATTTTAATCCTCAATTCCTTAGAAGTTTTTTTAAAAATAATTTATCATGTCATAATGTCCATTTTTCAAATTTTGCACTAGACAAAATATTAAGAAAAACTAATAAAATCAAGTATGAGATTTATAAATAATAATATACTTGATAATTAGAATCGACCCTGACATCTCCCGAGCCAAAATACTAGTTTCTTATCTATTAAAAAACATCCCTAAAAACGAAACAGTGCCACATGGCGCTCTTTATTAGAGTGTTTTAACTCCATGTAATTCTATGTGCATTGTATAATGTATATGACTTCAAACTTATACTCCCTCCGTTTCTTTTTAATCCACACACTTTCCTTGTTGGTCTGTTTTTTTTTAATCTACACACTGTTACTTTTTCTATTCTTGGTAACATGTCACATCTACTTTCTCCTCTTTTTCCACCCATGTCATTCACTTTTTATATTTTAACCCACTTTTTAATTTATCTCTCTCACTTTTCAATTTCTCTCCCCACCTTTTCGGTTTATCTCTCGTACTTTTGAGACTTTCTCCTTGGGCTTCTCCCCAAAGTGAAGTGAGTAAATTAAAATAAAACGGAGGGAAAGTATATTAAAGATTAACCACTAAACCAATTGATTTTTGTTGTTATCATTTAAAATAAAATATCAATCAATAAAAAATATAATTACCCGTGTTGCCCTTAAGAAGTACTATTGTTACCTTTATCTAGAAGGGTAATACTTATATTCACATAATAGAAAATTAAATGGTTTATCTCATTTTCTTATTGTTAAGTTGAATTCTATTGACTATAAATAACTAGATAGACGATATATTTTACCCCTCTAAATCATAAAGTACATATTATTACTCCATCCATTTTAAAATATAAGGTATTTACGTTTTACGAAAATTTTCTTTGACCACAAATATCTCTTATAATATGACAAATAAAAGTTATAAAAATTATATCATTGGATTCGTCTTGAAAAATACTATAATAACATTTTTTTTTTATTTTTCCATCAATATGAATTGAGGGTAATTAACGATCAATGTTCGACCTCGAATATTATGCGTGCCTTATATTTTGAAACGGAGGGAGTAATATAATTTTTCTTATTAAGGGAGAGGTGGTAACTCAGTGGAGTACCACCTCAATTTCTAGGGCATTGCCCAGGGTTTAAATCCTTATCCCAATAATATGTTGAGACATTTACTTATGGGCTGTTTAGCCTTGTACCCAGCCTCGGAGTTGATGTGCCCTAATAGCCTAGTTGAAGTTAATTCTAGGACCAATTATCTTTCCTAATAAAAAGAAAACAAAGATAAAAACTTTATGAACAACAAAAAGGCTCCTCACTGAATTTGGTGCAAAAATGCATTATTAATATTCATTGAATATAAATGTTGCTACATTTTCTTATTTGTCTCTTAACAGTCAACCTTGTGTCATACGTATTCATATGACGGACCAACAAAGTACACGATTACCAATATAAACCCAACACTTTACAGACTCATGCGTTGGTATACTTAGTAATTTACCACCATTTTCAGGGGTAATCTCGGAAATTCACCCATGTATTGACCACTAAAGACAAATGTCTGGTCAACGCCGATTATAAAGGGTCCAATTTTACTCTCTCGTGCTACTCTTTGCCAGCTTTTTTTACTTTTTTTATTTATATGAAATTAATTACCAATAAATAATTTTCTTAGAATTTTTTAATTTTTTTTTACTTTTGATTGTCTTTTTTCCTCACCTAATTTCACCATCTTACCCCTTGAAATTTAAATCCCTTTTGCCGGACTCCAAACTTCTCCTCAAATTGAATTTTATTTTCGATTTTGGCAAAACCCCACAAATTATTGTAATTAATTATTGCTAGTTTGCTACTACTATAGTTTATTTTGGTAGCTCAAACTAAAGTTAAATTTTTTTATTTTATTTATTTTTCAGCAATTTCCAAAGTTTTTACTATTACCAGTAGAATTTCATTTCATTTTCATTTCACCCTCTTCTTTTTCTCTCTTGTATTTTCTCTCTCTAATTTCTCACTTAAACAATCAAAGTTTTTATTTTTGCAAATTTAATTTAGGTGTGATTTTGGGTTTGCTGGAAAAGTTGTTCATTACTTGCAGGTGATGATTTTTCTGTCGTTTTATTCTTGGAAAGGTGTCGTTTGATGGCATTGAAGTGTTATTCTGAACTTTGGTAAAGGTTTGATTTTTTTTTTACTTTATGTTATGAAATATTTAAGTAGCTACTTAGTGCATAAAACATACACATCTTACTTAAGTATTGTGTTTTAGTTGTTATAATTTTGTTTTTGGGTTTAGTAAAAAGTTATGATTTTGGGTTAGTAAGTGATTAGTGTGTACTTTGCAAAATGTTGGGTTTAAAAAAAAAAGGAGAATTGAACATAATGTGGGAAAGTTTAGTTGATTATTAGTTGATATTTAGATGTATGTATGAATCTGGTATGAATTTCGAGTATAGAAGCAGAAAAAAGATTCATTTTTTATTTAAGTTTTGTTGATTTGCATATTTTTTACCTGGTTCTTCATGTTTATTTTTATCTTTATTTTTGCATAGTGATTGTTCTTTAATTTCATTGTATTGAAGTTTGCATGTGTTAATTTTTCCTTTTGCAAAAGTGAAAATGAAGTGGTTTCTGTTTATGAGTAGACTTTCAATTTCTTAGGGTTCATAAATTGTTCCACTGGACAGAGCATGCTAGGTTAGATGTATAGAATCTTTTCCTTACTGAAGCTTTCTTGAATTGTTTAAAGTTTGATAGTTGAAAGCTAATGTCAAAGTTGAGTTTGTTAACTGTTTTTTGATAAAGTTTATACTCTTTAAAATTGTGCATGCAGGGAATAAGGCTTAAATAGGATCTTACTAGTTTAAAGGCATATTTGGATATACTGTAATTCATTGGAAGAATATAAGCTATATATATGCATGGAGGCCAAAGAAAATATGACGACGGGGGTGACGGTGATAGGAGCAGAGGCTCCGTCGAATTATCATGTGGCATCCAGGGGTGAATCCCCTTCTCATGGCCATCCTCAGACAGCTATATCACCTGGGGCTGTGACTCCAGTAAGTGCTGGTATGTCGGGATTGATGGAGAAAAAGAAGAGGGGAAGGCCTAGAAAATACGGCCCAGATGGTAGTGTGTCAAAATCATACTCACCAATGCCGATTTCAAGATCAGCACCATCATCAGCTGGTAGTCATCCAAGTGGGAAACGGGGTAGGGGGAAATCAGCGGCTTCAGAGGCCAAACAACAGCCCAGATATGATATGGTTTCTATGGGTATGTGGGTGTTCATGTTATATATCTTGAACTTTGATGCTTAAACATGGCAATCATGTGGTTTATTTAGTTGTGAAAGTTTGAGATATTTGCTTCCACTCTTGTTTCTTTGTTGATAACACATACCCTTGTTATTTTTGTGAAAATCAAGAGAGACTATTACATATGCAATCTGGTTCTAGAATTGAAATCATTTGTGTATGCAACCATGCTGAATGTCTCTGTTGGATGTGGTATGAGGATCATGCTGCTTTAACTTGATTCTGTTATTATCTGCGTATTTGCACAGAGACGGATACGGGTACGGGTTCGGATACGGGGACGGAAAACGGCAAGATTTTGAAATTTTAGGAATGGGTACGCGTACCATACAGGATACGTATCGTATCGGGCACGGGTACGAGTACGAGTACGCTACCTAGAAGAAGTACCCGTGCTTCATAGTGCGTATCGGAGGGGTGAAAGAGAACTTTAAGATAGAGAACAATTGTTGTAGCTAGTTGCTGCGTCAGATAGGAACCTAGAATCATATAGTACCTTGACGAATTTGTACATATGTATAGTATTGTTAAGCTAGGCTTATGTGAAATGGATCTATTTCTCAGTTTGTGAGATTTTCTATGATTTCTCATCCCAAAAAGAGAATAAAAAGGTTATGCTTGATGATTGATTGCAGTTGCTTGAAACCCTTTAAAAGGTCCTAAACTTTTGTCAGCATTAGTGGAGTAGTAATTTTTGGTTCAAAGGAGGTAGCTTGTAAGAACAATACTGGCCTGGAGCTACGCGTACACTTTCAAATTCGGTACCTTTAAGTGTTAATCCATGCCATTGTTTCTTATATGCATGGAAGATAGTACAGCTGAAGTTTAAGATCTACTGAATTTTATGCGAATGACCTCGTAGTGAAGATGTGAATTGCTCGTCCATCTAATGCGAAATGTCAGCATTTCATTTTTCCAAGAGGTTATGTAAGCATCATAGATAAGAGGAACATTTTGCAGTTAGTTACTTCCCTTTTGTTTAATATTACTTGCAACATGTGGGAGGCACAAGAACTAAGGAGAGAAGATAGAAATAAAAAAAGGACCCATGTGATAAAGAGAGAGATAGAGATGACTCAATGCCAAAAGTGGTAGTGTTGCAAGTAATTAGAGATTGCCATAAAAGGGAAGTGTTGCAAGTAAAAGTAAACAGAGTAAGTATATCTTTTTTTAGTTTTCATGGACTTTATATCAATAGAGGTCAAAGCACTAAAATTAACATGTTAGGATAGTCAGTTGTCTTTTTGCTTTGATAAACATTAAGTTGAGCCCCCCTCTACATTTCAACAAGACAAGCTGTTAGGATCAAATATCAATTCAGGTGGTACTTTGTAAGAGTTCTGCTAGTATTAGATTATTCACCTCGTGTAGTAGCTAACTGGCGTTGCATGAGTAAGGATCTGATCCTATGTCGCCTGTGAAATTTAAATGTCCATTTTCATCTCCAAGAATAAATTGGTTTCCAGTCCTGGGTTTGTGGAAGCTTTACTCTAATATTGCACATTGACTTCAAATCGAGGGTGTCTAAGAAGGAAGACAAAAGCCTACACACCCCTCATCGGACTCCTCTTGCCTCAAATTTTAGTAATTCTAGTCTATATTCAAGTGCACTCTGTTAAATGATTTTCGCCCTGATAAAATCCTAGGTTTCTACCCGGCACCAAATTCTGCTTTGTTCCACTTTCAGCCACGTTTTCAGTTGTATTCTCATTGTTCCGATGTGGTGAAGTTTAGTGCAAAAATGCGTAGATGGAAGCAAGTCAGTGACTGAAAAGGAAATGACTGGGGCGGGGTGTAATTGTAATTGTGTAAGTTGTTTAGACTTTAGACTAGGTTCATGTAAGCTCCGTCAGAGACCAATCGAATCTTGTGAAAAGAGGAACAATGTTCTTCGATGTAAAATTAATGGCAATGTGTCTCATAAAGATTGATTGAGGACGCGTAGTGATGGTTGAGCACTTGAGCTGATGTGCTTTGGAAGATAGCGGTGACAGTGTGCAGTCACTTTGGTTGGGGTTTCATTGTGTTCCTGGTCCAACCTAATGAAATCAATCCAAACTGGGATTTACAAGTTTTAAGTGGGCCCAATGTGTCAGGTGGATGGAGTTTCAAGAATGTGATGCTCAAGATGTGATCTAGTCAATCAATCTGTTTGGATTTTGTTAAGATCCTTTTTGTTTTCAGGCTAAATATATTCTTTTAGCAAGGTGTGGTTCTATATAGGGGGTTTAGCTTAGAAGATGATTTATGCAAGTGGCAGTGAACTATGGGTACTGGACTGCTGGTATTGAGGTGTCCTGTACCTTAGCGACAAGCAACTTCCTAGTTTAGAACAAAGGGAGAGAAGCCTGACAATGATATAACAAAATCACTCTGGAAACTTTAACATATTCACTTGGCTGTTGCTTGTGTAATTTGTTCTAGAGTTTTTTGTTTACAAATTAGATTACACATTAAGTAATTGATATAAAAATTGTTTTTCCTTGGACATTCCAACAAAAAAGCAGCAAACATGAAGAAATTGTTCCGCTTAGGCAGGGTCTGGGGAGGTTCAAATGCATGCAGCCTTACCCCTATTAATCCAAAACTATTTGTGAGGCTATCTCCGAAGAAACAAATAAATAAATCTTCACAAAGGAAGGCCTAAGCTAGTCTTTACTCTTTCTCTATTGGATACTGTTGATTGATGATTGATTGAATGGTGTTGCGACTTGCGATTCTTGCAGAGGGCTTGCCACCACCGAGCAGCAGTTGCTATTTTAACCTTTTGTATATCTTTCTCGGCTTTACTAGGTCACCTCTCTATATGATCAGTTTGAAGTGATTGAGAATCAGCTGATGATTGATAGCAGTATTATTCTCGTGGACAATCTGCCAGTTCATTACATTGGATGTAGTACTAGTTGCAGTCTGTATTCTTTAGATTATGTTCACATTTGAGATTGCTTAAGCCAAGATCAAGACACTGTATGATATTGCATTACTTGGAGGGGGATCATGTAGTTAATTCCTACTCTACCAGCAACAATGAGTCAATGACATAACATGCATATGAGGTTGGGGGCTCTTAGCCTTAGGAGATCAAGGTGCACTTAAATTATTACCCTTGACAAGTTAACATATTTTGAAGAAACTCTTTCTGGGGATTGATTCCGATTCCATAGTGGCCTAAAGTTGTTCAAATTGCAAGAAGAGATTCAGTAATAATTTTTAAGTTAGAAGATGTGAAATGAAATCATTGTGTATAATTTATTGTATTTGCTATATAATCAATGTTTAATACCTTGATGCAGGTGATGAATTTGGTCGTACAGATGGAGCTAACTTTACTCCTCATGTTATAACAGTTAATGTTGGTGAGGTAAGTCATGAAGAGCAAGGAATAAAGTTCTGATGTATAAGTTTGAAAAGGATATATTATGTGTGTTGCATATGCAAATCTTTTGTGGGAGCTTGGCCCTTTGTTTTCCATGAAATGATAGTGCTATAAGAAATGCAGACCAAACTTCCTAGTTCAAGGTCAATAGACAACTACGTATGTGAGAAGATGAAATCAATGCCCACCTCTTGTTTTATTTTTGTGTTTATGCAAAAGAAAGGAAGAATGAAAAAGGCTTTCTCTATGCGAGGTCCCTATGTTTGTTAAAATCTACATTTGTACCCTCGCCTATTTTTAAAGTGTCTATAGTATGCTTTCGGTTTCAAAACTCAAAAGTGTCTCAATGATGGTTCTACCGACTACCGTTATCTCTCAGATGATAATTCTGTAAGTAAGATGATGTATGTGTTCTAAACACATTTCTTGGTTCGAAACTGATATAATTTGCTTCTTGTTTATGTTTCTTGGTTATGTTTATTTTAACAAGATTGTTGGTTTTTTCAGGTTCATCAATCTGTTAGGGAGTAGAATTTGAAAGACCTATTCTTATTTTGTGCTAGCCTGTCAAGGTGGCTAACAAGCTTATGTCGTATATCTGTGAAACCCTAAAAACCCTTTAGAATCAATTGTTGGGTATTAGTTTGAATTTTCTTGGCGTGTGGAAGGTTATTCTGATTTATATTTAAATAATCTATGTATGGGGAAGGGGCCAAATTGAATTCCTAATCTAAGACTGTTAGATTAACTATTTCTCAAAATCTTTTCTCTTCGCAGTGTATTCCTTATTTTACATGGGTCAGGCACTGATACAGAAATTACCATCTCTAGATCACGAGAAAGACCAAATTTTCCTGATGTAGACCGACCATCATTACACGTACCTTATGACATTTTGCTTGCACAGTTTTACCTGAATTTTGCTCCCAATTGCTTTGTATTCAAGATTCTGAGAGACTGAGACTCGTCTGGTCCTCCTCTCTTGTTCTATAGAACCTATCAAAGAGTATAGTCAACAACACCAAGTACTAAACCCCTTCTCCAGACTCCAATTTTGAATCTGAAAGAGTTGCCAAGTAATGGGAGCAACATGGGAAATATTTATTCAAAACCCTCAAACATTACGTTTTGAGACAGCCTTCTACTATCATAATGTCATCAACCTTCCTGGATAGACTTTTGCTCTAAGGTCTTGAGAGGGGTCTAGACAGGTCAAGACTTGTGATTTACATGGAAAATAGACGTACAAATCTAACAAAAGAAGAATCGATAGTAGTATCTGGAGTGAGAAATACAATATAGAAAATAATCATAATGCCTTGTTGCTAACAAAGTTAAAGATGAGGAACAAGCATTATCGAGTAATTAGCCACAATGGAATTTAAGGCTCTAACACCATCTGTTGCCTGCGAAGAGCAAGGACAAAGCCATTAGCGTCAGTAGTGATATGATCATTAAGATGGTTGCCCAGTGGACAACTAAGGTTAACGAAAACAGAAACCCAAAAAAAATAACAACCTCGAGGAGGCTGGAGATGGGGGCGACTTTAAAGAATGACTTACGAAAATAATATGCCTAAAAGAATGCCATTTTTGAAGGCTGACTGATGGCCTTAGGCAGCATTGGGACTCTTGGGAGATTCTTAGTGAAGGTTATAGGCCCACAAGCTATGTCTGGGAGACCCCTTAATGACAGCAGTGGAATATCTTGAAAAAAAAAAAAAAAGAGGAACAGCTTCCCAAATTCTAAGCATCCTTCTACAGTCTTCCAATTCCAGCTACCCGTTGGTTTTCTTAGTTTGGACCTATTGTTTACCACAGTACTGAGGCAGTCCGAATCAAACCTTGGGAAGCCTGATTCAAAATTACTCACGGTTTCAGATTTTTTAGTGAGTTGGTGAAAAATCTCAATGGAAATACATGGTATAGTTTTCTGGTTTCCTGATGGCTTTTGGGACTGTGGATGATACTACACCTAATGGTGGTTGATCGTAATGAAGGCCACTTTATTTAATATGGCCTAGAGATCTGTTTCAGACACACGTGAGAAAATGCAAATGAATCAGAAGGTTTCCATTTTTCTTCTTTGTCTCTTACTATGTGCTTCAAGGCTCAAGCCTACGTAATTTGTGTAATTTCAAAATGTGGAGGTGCACGTGAATGTATGATAGCTGCTGCCAAATCTTTACAATACTATATTTCACCTGTGGTGGGGAGGAAGAGGGGTGTGTCAAAGGCTGTTCCACAATAGCATAGAGACAGAGTATAGACTGAATGACTGAATATAAAAGCTTCTGTGAGCATATATTGCCTTGGAGCATAAAACCCGAAAAATGGACTTTGGCTTTATATTATATTCAGTGGAAGAAATAGGGTTATATTCATTCTCATATAAACTTCTATCGAGTAAAAAATAGGGTAGGGAATCTATGTTGACAACACTGGGGAAAGACTCTTTGCTTTCATCTCATAGATGCTTACCAAGGAATATTCTGCTTTAATTATGGTGAACCCTACTTTATCTTATTGGTTGGTTACTGGTTCGTTCAGGATGTTACAGCAAAAATCATATCCTTTTGTCAACAAGGACCACGTGCAATTTGCATTCTTTCAGCTAATGGAATGGTATCAAATGCTACACTTCGTCAATCTGATTCTTCTGGTGGTACATTGACGTACGAGGTAAATAGTAAATACTTGTTTTTGCATGTTGTTTCCCTTTTTTCTTTTGACCATTTTCCCCATCTATAACTCAATAACATATTCTAAAATTGGCCCATCAACCCCTATTTTTCATATTCAAGGTACGCAGTGGTGCAGTGCCTTGTGAAACATGCAGTTGCAATAAAGTTTAGCGCTGTTCTCTCCAAGTTACTTATGCTGAAGCCTGAACTTAACTTATTTGTACTGAACCAAACTTGTTTTGTTGAACTGAGTTGCTTTTACCCAAGTTATTTTTGCTAATTAGAATTTATGTTTGCTTATGCAGGGACGCTTTGAAATAGTAAACTTGTGTGGATCTTTTACACCAACTGAAAGAGAAGGTACAAGATATAGAGCAGGTGGGCTGAGTGTCTCTCTGTCAAGTCCTAATGGTCAAGTTGTTGGGGGATGCGTTGCTGGACTATTGATCGCTGCTAGCCCCGTTCAGGTAAACATTCTGCTTTCATCCCGTTTCTTTTAATATGCTATTCCCTAGCATACGAAGTGTTAATTTCATTTTTATTTAAAGTTTGATGGTGAAGCTGATAACTATTAATCACATTTCTGCATAATTATTTTAAAAAAAAATTCTGTTATCTTTTTCCATTCATGACCATAATAAAGAGGGTGTTCCTAAACAAAAGGGAAAATACAAAATTTCTCATATCAACACTTTTCATGTATCAGGTCATTGTGGGGAGTTTCTTACCAACTAACCCACCTGAGCTCAAGCCAAAGAAGCATAAAGTTCAACAACAACAACAACAACAACAACAACAACCGTCTGCACCTACTCCTTTTACAATTACAACAGCCCTTCCTCCGCCTTCTACTGCAGAGAAAGACAGCTGTAATGGCCAAGGTTACAATCATAATAATTCTGGTGCCCCGATGCAGAACCTCACTTCGCCTACATCTTATCAACGAGAGAGTTGGCCGAACACACATCCTATGCAGGAACGAAGGACATCGACCACTGATATAAATATATCATTGCCTGGAGGGTAATATACCAACCATACTCCCCATCTCACTTCTGGTTGACAATGGCCCTGTTCTCTTCGACTTTTTATTTAATTTTGTCCCTCTCTGTCTTCATATAAAATAGAGCGAGTAGCCGAGTAATAAATGAAGAAAATAAGGTCATTATAGTACTCGACTTCCATGAACATTTTTTCCGGATGCCCTAATCATGATTTGTGGACTTCTTCATTATGCAGGATGCAGTAGCCAGTAGGTCCTCAGCTGGTAGTCTGACTTGTATGCTAATCAGCTAATCACAGGAGGAGAATATAAAGGCTTCTTAGAGGGTTTTCCCTGATTGTATTATGTGCACATTTTCTGAAATTTGGAGATTTGTATGGACTAACTTAGTATTAATTAATGTTTTACACGCTAGTTATATTAGGAAGCTGCGTTTTAGTATGGCAGGTTTAATATGCTGGGAAGTAGCTGGGTGTGGTTATTGTCTGTATCACTGTATGTTCCTCTATAGAAATGATAAGGTTGTAAGCACCTTATAATTTTAGGTTGAATCTTGATTACCACGTTTATGATATTGGTTTCTTGGTAATACTTGTACTTCGTTTTTCTTTAGTTGCATCTTGCATGTTTCCTTGTCACATATTTACTGCAATCTACGAGAAAAGCAATCTACGAGAAAAGGTACTAAAAATGAAATAAAAACTAACGTGCATGGAATTTAGTGTGTGGAAAACCTCAAAATTGCAAAAATCAAAGGAGTTTTGAGTGAAATAGCAATCCATATAATCAATTTTTCATCATCAATAAAACAAACGGCTATTAGTAAAATAGCCAACAACAAATTTAACTGCATCCCTAAATCTAGATTCTAGTATACGTTTAGGTGTAACCAAAGGGTCCATAATGGCATAAGATTGTGAGTGCATGACTTGTGCAAAAAAAAAAAAAATTCACAACACTTGTTGCTGAGTCAAACATGAATTCAAGTGTACATTAAAAACAGCACTATGTAAGAGTGGAGAATTGAATATGGCGTGTAAAAATCTTTTTCCAATCTTAAAAATCTTTTGAAACAAAAAATGACAACACTCTAAAAGTAGTAATAGATAACATTGGGTCGGGCTGACCTGTAAAGCACGACATGACACGTGCACAAGGTAGGTACGACATAACTCCTTAATGTGCATGTCAGGCTATGCCTCATTTACATTTTTGGATGGAAAATCACGACATGACACAACACAAATTTCCAGTATGACAAGATCACATATTGCTTAAAGACAAAGGCACAAACACAATATGACATGACAACCTCATTGACTATATGTGCTCATACCTTGATTTTTATCAGGCCAAATTAAACACAAGTCAGTGTGTCGTACCTGACCAAGCCTCTCACACGGTCAACCTCAAAGACTGTAATAGTGTGCCCCGTTCCTTGATTTTCATTTGGCCAAATGAAACACAAGCCAGTGTATCGTATCTGATCAAGCCTCTAGCGCCTACACGACTACACGAGCATCACCTAGTGCTAGTGGCTAGTGCCATCTTTTTAAGTTTGGACTATGGAGACAAGGAGTATTAAAATCCAATAGTCTTAGAAAGCAAGACGACGTCGCTGAATCTCTCAATCTCTGAATCTTGCGCAGAAAGAAAAGTATTAGAATAACACCCATACATTAGCCAAAAAAACAGCTCTTCAATTGAACCTCCAAACACTTTCTTCTCGCCCTAAACTCTCTTTCACTCACACTCTCTCTCCTCCGATCGACGAAAACACCATGACAAAGCAGCACGCAAACTGGTCTCCTTACGATTTCAATGGAGGGTAACTTTCTCTCTCCTCTAATCTCTTCTTCTCAATCTACAATTTCGTATAATTGCTTCATTTTTCCTTTTTTTTTCCTCCAGAACATGTGTTGCAGTAGCCGGTGTAGACTACTGTGTGATCGCTGCTGATACTCGAATGTCTACTGGATATAACATTCTCACTCGCGATTATTCCAAGATTTGCAAGCTGTAATTTTCTCTCTCTCCTCCTTTTTCCTCATCAATTTTTACCCTTTTTCTGCCTCGTCCATTGTTTGCTGAATTTTACTGATTTTTTTCTTTCTTTCTGTCTTACTGTTTCGAACTTTGATTTGTTTGATTGGAGAATTTGAATGCGTTTGTTATTTACATGTTTTTCGCTTTCTGGCTTTCTGCAATGATGTAAAAGATTAGTTAGCGATTCGATATTAGGGTTTTACGCGGATGTCAATAATGCTCAGAAAATTGGAGGAAATTTTCTTATGGATTAGAAGTTTTTTTAAATCGGCTGATTTGCGCCATTTTCTCGAGTATTATAATTTATATGAAGTTTATAGAGTTGATTGCTTGATTGTTTTTTACTAGATCATGAGGTACACTGGATATGGCGAGTGCCTTTGACTGTTGTGATATTAGTTAGGTTTCCTTTGCTCGCTATTGTTGGCAATCTATGAGCTGGGGCTTGCATTATCTTGCTGAATTACATTAGAAGGGTATGTTGCAGTGGAGCGAAGCTTGTTTTTGCAGTTTATTAAAATTAACAGCTACTTTTGAAGCAAATAATGTTTTGGCGATTCTAATCTTTTAATGGTTCTGACAAATGATGCTATTTTGAGTTTAAGAAACTGTTGAGCTTGCAATTCTTGCTCTTGCATTTTGTTGTATGCGAGCTACTTTCAACACTAATCTTGAGGCTGTGTTCTCCACTTTACGAACTACATATGCATTGCTGATCATTAAAGACTGGAACTTCTATCAGAAAGTTAGTAGATCTGTAAGCTGTGCGGATTCCCAAAGTCATACCTTTACTCATCAAACTGGAAATTAGCATCACCAGGGTTGTGCTTTACAAATATTTCTCATGGAAAATAGTTGTTGCATCTCAAGTATATGAAAATGTTCGCATCCAACCTCATGATGGTTGATTTATTTTCTTCTGTATATATTCAGGGGGAATTATTCTGGCATTGTATATTGTACTGCTTTTCTTGAAATGTGTTAAAACTGCAAATGTACTTTTGGTCTTTGAAATGTTGTCAATTGCCAAGCAGTCGACTCCCCCCCGGCGGGTAATATGTTCTTTGACTGCTTGTCTCGTTGATCTTGCAGTGCTGAAAAGAGTGTGTTGGCTTCATCAGGATTTCAGGCTGATGTGAGGGCCCTACAAAAGCATTTAGATGCAAGGCACCTGGTAAAGATTAGATCTTTTTTCCCCAATAAATGATCTTTGTTCAGTTCTCTTAAATTTCTGTAAATCATAGTAGTGGCTACACTGATCAATAACTGAGTCTACTTTGCTTCCATTATCTGTTGATGAATCTGACACAGATGATGCTAAAAGCAAAACTGTATACTTTTAAATTCTAATGTTTTGCTCGTCAACTCCTGCAATTTCGTAATTGAAAAAATTAAGGTCTTCAAAGCTTGTAAACTGGTATTAATGATAATGAGCCGTAAGAGACACTAGATTCAATATCTCTAGCTAGGTACTACTTCGATTTCATAGAAGTTTTCTTAGAGAATGTGGAGAAGGTAGATTGTAGTTGAAATGTAATATGTTTAGTTAGATTGGCCTAAGATAACATTGAAGTGGTTTTTGTTATGACATTACCTGTTGCTTAACAGATGGAGTACAATATTTTCAGTAATCATCTGTTGTTGAAAGGAAGTTTAGCTGATTAACATGTATTACCTGTCTATAGGGAAGCCTCCCCTAGTTCTTTGTAGCTTAAATCCAGCTATTGCAATCTATTATGTTGAGATAGTTTAGCTGGTAAGGTCGCCTATATATGGACGTCTCCAAGACTGACTTAATTTTTGTTGATATTACTAAAATTTCCTATTGGTATTGTTGTTTCATCATTTTCAACAAAGGTGGGCGTTATTGTTGAAGAGTGAGAAATGATTAAGTAAAATACTCTCCATGTCCTAATAGAAGTGTTGCAATTACTTAAGACTGTCGGATATGGAAAGTGTCCCAATTAATATGGAAAGGAGGGAGTTAAGGAAAGAAGAAATTGTTGCGAGAAATCTCGTTATGTTAAACCCATTAACTCAACTTATGCACAAATATGTGTCCTAGTGCTAGTCTTAGTTATTGGATGAATTTTTTTCTAGATTTTTGTCCAAAAAAAGTGTTAAAAGTGCCATGCCCATGTCTAAATTGCAAGGACCCCACTTTGGTACTTAGTTCAGAGGAAGAGTCTGAGTAACCTAGACAATTTAAGCAGACTTTATTTACCAAACTAGCTGCTATCTATTTCCATCTTCCAAGTAGTCTTTATGTTTTGTACCAACATAGTTGCTGGTGTATTTCTTTGACCTAGTGCATGATCTTACCTACAACCAGTCACTAGCACTCGGTCTTGAAGAAAATACTCTTTCTCATTGTTATTCAAAACTTTTGGAGCATATTATATAGATTATAGTTGAAAATTACTTCTTTAAATCGTACTATCTAATTTTTAGAAGAAATAAGAGGTTTTACCAATTACTTCCTCCGTTTCTAAATAAGTTCAACATAGAGAAGTGGCACACAGAACAAGACACCTAGAGAGAGAAAGTTGGGGACCATACTTAAGAGAGGATTAGGCAACTTAATTAAATGAAATATCTACACTAATTAGCCAACAACTTTATATCACCAACACCTTCCACTGCCATCCACCAAAACAATACCACCACCAACCACCGCCACCACCACTGAAAAACTTTTTCCCCTTCCCGGACCCCTGCCCACCGAAAACCTTGAGGAGGTAGCCGCGGTCGATGGGGCGGCGGGGAGAGAGAGCGCCAGGTGGGGTCGAAAGAGAGGATTTCGTCGGCAGTGAGGAGTTTTTTTGGAGAGGGTGTAAGGTGGTTTTGTGGTGGAGTTTAGGATTATGAGCAGTGGCGCAGATGCCGTGTTGGAGGTCGACGTTGAGGAGGTGCCGTGGTCGATGGGGGGCGGCGGAGAGAGAGTGAGGTGGTGTCGGGTTGGTTTTTGGTTGTATTGGGGTGGTGGGTTGAGTTGAGAGGGGGAGGGGGTTGGGGCCTGGTGGGTTGAGTTGAGGAGAGAAAGGGGTGGGTGGGATGAGATGAGGGAAATGTTTGGTGGGTTGATTAATTAGTTTTGTTTAGGTTGGAAGATGATAAATTAATTAAGTTGGTGGGGACTTAAGTAATGGCATTTCTATAAATAAAAAGAATAAAAACTTTCCATTTTGAGCTACGTTGCACTTGTTATGACATTTCCTAAAATGGGAAATGTTGCACTTAGTTAGAAACGGAGGTTCGTATAAAAGACTGAAGTTCTCTTATATGTCAATTCAATAGTATTACTATGCATAAGAACATTAATAAGGCATGAAAAAGGCTGATGCAGTAACCTAAGTTCTATAATGAGTGGTTGCAATGTGATTTTTAAACACACATTAAGGAATGAATTTTCACAGAATGGAAAACTGAATTTGTCACAGATTGGTCTTGAGTTAATTTTATGGGTGGAAGAGCTGATCTGCCTAATAAATGTTAACTGCAGTCAATACCACATGATTATACTTTAATTCTATGATGACATTTATGGATTGTTTTGCTATAGTGGATGGTTAGGCTAACCAACGAGGAAATGGTCCTCCTGACAAATTTTGAATTTGTTGGGAATTTTTTGAACAGATGGGATATTGGGATTTAGGAATTGAGTTACTATAGAACTACTACAAGAACTACAATTAGTTTGAAATTATAGTTTCGAAGTTTGCTGAGGTCAAGATGTGCACAACATTACTATAACACGAAATCTAGACTGGATTGGAGCAATTCCAATTTTCTCTCCCTCTCTATTTTGATAGCCATTCAATTTATCTCTTTAGGTGGGTAAGGAAGCTTTGATCGTATCTCCATTCTCCATATGAATGTGTCTCATTGTTCTATGCTAGAACAATAAGCTGAATTGCTCTTTTTTTTATTATTATTAAAATTTGTTTCCAGACTTGCTGTAGAATCTACTGTATAATCTCCTGTATATATGTAGATTGGTGTTGAAAGTTAAATCACTTTCTTCTCCAAGCTTTTATCTTTTCTCTTGACAAGAACTTCTACACCAACATAAAGACAATGTGTCAGTTGAGTCTCCTTCTTAGGTGAGTAAAAGAGTGAGCTTGATTGATTTATGTAGGGTTAATAGAGACTAGAGAGGCTATTCTCAATGGACCCTTACTTGGATCCATGACCATCTGTTATGTTATAATGAATAGGAAATTTCTTGAGGTATCCCTGAGCTTTTAATGAATGCACAAGGTACCCTCATGTTTGCAAAAGTGCTCTGTGTACCCTTAAAGTTTGTAATAAATCCATACTATACCCTTGATAAGTAAAAACGGGAAAATTGTTGTTAATAATCCTCGGAGCAGTTAATTGGAACACCAAAATTTGTAGAGATTAATGGAAGGGGTAATGGGAACAATGAGAGTACGTGATCATGGAATTTTGGTGAAGGGGTTAATTAACGACATTTCTTATGTTTGACGATCATTAAGTTTCTATGGTTGATTTGGTACAAAGGGGTACACGGTGCGATTTTGAAAATGCGGGGTTACCTTGTAGTTTAACAACTCATAGGTACCTCATAAGAATTCCCTGATGAAAATGAAATACTTGCAGTATATATATATAGTATTTAGATTAGTTTTTTGTGAAAAGAAGCCGTGGAGTGTTGAATAGTTGTCTCAATTGGAAATGAACTAATAGAAGTAACTTTTTTTTCCAATAAAGAATTTACTCTGTTTATGTTGTGGTATTGTATGATAGGATCGCTATGGAGGGGTTCTTGTTGAAAAATAATTTTATGTCAGGGTGATCTATGAATTATGTCTGGTGTGTGATAAATAGTAAAATATTTGATATCTTTGTATCTGTATATAACTTTCTTCTGTTTGTAATTGCACCCAGATCTATCAGCATCAACACAACAAGCAGATGAGCTGCCCTGCAATGGCTCAGCTCCTTTCAAACACTCTCTACTATAAACGTTTCTTCCCTTACTATGCATTCAATGTATTGGGTGGCCTTGATAGTGAAGGTAACTCACGAAAATTTTGCTGTCTTTGTTTTGATGCTTTCTTCTACTCATGTATGTGCATTTAATGTCTTAACTATCTAAACAGAAAGTCTGTTGATTATGTGTCATTCATGTCTAAATGCTTCAGGCAAGGGGTGTGTTTTTACATATGATGCTGTGGGGTCATACGAGAAGGTTGGGTACAGCTCCCAGGGTTCTGGTGCGAAGCTTATCATGCCTTTCCTGGACAACCAGCTAAAGTCTCCCAGCCCCCTTCTATTACCTGTACAGGTATGTTGTTGATTCTCTGGCTACTTTTAGATAGTTGTCCCCCTTTTATACCCTTTATTTTTCTGTCCTCTTCTCATCTCTCTTTACCCAGGAACTTTAGTTGACTAAAAAAACTTTGGCGTATGCAGGATGCTGTGACACCGCTCTCTGAACCTGAAGCAATAGATTTAGTGAAAACTGCATTTGCATCTGCAACTGAGAGGGACATTTACACTGTAAGTTTTTACTTTGAACTTTTTTCAGGTATGCTGTTTGCTTATAAGTGAAGCGCCAGTTCTTTCACTCTTAAATGGGAAGAATGGCAAATGACATGCTTTACGGCCCTTTTGGTAGCCGGTAATAAATGGTGATAATCATAATCAATTTATAATTTTGTAAATGAAAGTTTCATGTCAACGTCCATGGTCAAACATTATCCCTAGACATATGTTTTTTTTTTTTTTTTTTTTTTTATAATTCTCATTATCACTCAATACCACCTTTAAAGTGGTAATAGAATAGTAACCAAAAAAAGTGATTTTGGGGAGGGATAAGCATTACCATGGACATTGAGATTGAGCATCTTTATTTCCACAGAAAATAAAAAATTACCTATAAATTCATCACACTTACCACCACTTATTACTAGTTACTACCTACCAAACGGGACACTATGTTATGGGTTTCAAACTTGTAACTTCTGTTGAAATTTTGCTTGAAAATCTGTGCTGTTCTGTGTACCGAACATGATAATCTGCAATGAAGAGTAGCAGTAGAAGACCCTAATGAACACCCTAAAGTCATGGAATGTAAACGTTAACCGTCAACCCCCCCCTCTCTTAACCCTGGCACCCCTATAAGAAGTAGCTCAAAATATTTGATGCCGTAGTGAGGAGAGGGGGGAATCATGTAGGGCTGCTTCAATAGCCTGTCTACTGACTCTTGTTTTGTTCGGGCAGGGTGACAATCTGGAAATTTTGGTTCTCAACAAGGAGGGTCTTCGTCGAGAATACATGGAACTCAGGAAAGATTAATATGTATTTCAAGTGTGTTATTGTTGCTCTTAATGTTAAATTGAGTTGTTCTGTTGATGACATTGAAGCTTCGTTAGTTAAAATCATGTTTGTTAGCAGAAGATGATGAGAAAATTGGAACAGGGATCCTCAGTTCTTGTTAAGTAAAACTGTAGAAAAAAGTAGCTTTGCCAGAAAACATCACTATATCTTTTGGCTATTTTCTTTCCAATTATTAGATCACAGTTTGGCTGTTCTATTTCTTCTGCACGGAAACTTTTTGATACCTCTATTCTCTCGAAAGCCTTTATGGTGTCGATTATGTTGATACCGCTGAAGGGCATGTCAACCTTAGACCTAGTCGAGATACTGGCAGGTGTGTTAATTTTATTTTGAATTTAATAGTACACTACATGAATGTTGACATGGAAGGACTGAGTTGGATTCTTAGCAGACCACACAGTATACTGACTTCAGGTATAAGCATCAAGCAATGTTCTTCTATCCAATATAAGATGTTCTTTATCCAATATATGATATATCATTATCACACCCGGTGTATTATGAAGCGTAAGATACCCAAAAGCTTTTTTTTTTTGTTCATTTGAAGCTCTCACTATGCTTATTTGGAGGGTCCCAAATGAGAAAAAAATAGCATGGCAAAAAATAACATTGGATGTACCATGTACATGGTATACCCTCAATTTCAAGTAGATAGAAGACTTCCCCTGCCCGAGTCGGGGGTTTGATCTTACCCCAAAGATTATCTTTGGGGTGTTTATGTGTGGTGTTCCTACACGCTAAGAAATTGTAGGGGTTAGTCGTTAGTGACTTAATCTCCTGTCAAAAAAAAAAAAAAAAATGTACATAGGTATACTCATGTATATGATGAACACACTCTTTTTTTTGGCTTATTAACTGAAATATTCCATACATAACAGTGATAACGTAATTTTTCTTCTTTCTCTTTGATGCAACGTTCTTTTGCTAAAAAATGTTTTTTTCCCCTTCATACATATGATAGTCTTCTATTCAATAAAAGATGTTCTTTTGGAACACAATTCAATAAAAGGTGCTTTTATCCAATATTTGATATTCTTTTGCTTAACAACATCTGTTATTTGAATATGAAAGCGATTTCTTCTACTCAAAAAAATGTTCATTTCTCTTTTATACTATGTTGAAAAGTGAAAATTTTGAGGAGATAAAGAACAGGAACAAGAACAGGAAATACAATTGATGAATAAAAATGAAAATTCTTGGGCCCAATGAGCAAATTAGATAACAAAATCATGGAGATATGTATTGATCTGGGGAATTAAATGAAAATCCCATCTGATTTTGTTAATTTGAGAAGCAATTTCACTAGTTTTTTCAGCGCGTTTTCTGATTGACTAGCCGAATGATTAACAAACCATGTGGCCGCACTCTTGTAAAGGATAAACAAACTTCTGGCATATAATATATGGGCGTGGCATTTTACTAGTTCCTGTTGGTTCCCTAAACAAGGACCACAACGAATCAACCAAAAACGTACTTCACCTTTCCTCGGAAAAACAAAAATAATCTAATCCAATCTAAGCAAATCCCTTGACTGATACTAAGCTGTGCGTTTATTGGTCAAATGATCTACAAGTGAAGCCAAGTGAAGACTTCATTTATAAGAGTACAAACACAAGGTTGCTGTTGACTTCTTTCATACGATTGTATCTGTTGGGAAATTAGCAACAAAAACACAAAATATCAGGAAGAAATATATAGTAGTATAATATGAACAAACACAATAGTTTTACATAGAAAATCCTCCTCAAGAATAGGGAAAAACCATGAGCCCTATATACTGGTATGCTTCCTATCTCCAGGGATGAAAACTTTACTACTAATATTTGAGAAGTACAAATGTAACTACTATAACTACAACATTAGCTATATTATATTTTAAAATAGATCAACAACCGTACTTAATACTGATTCTAAAAACACTCTCACTACTAATATTGTGTTTATCTCTCTCACCGTAGAACTCCTCCTTACTTTTGTGTATTTTGTGCACTCTAACCTTCTCTAGAATTGCACTTACACCTTATGTGCTTTTTCTTCTTGTTATTTATCAACTCTCACGCAATGCAAATATATAAGCATAACTCATGAGCTTCTCCAATAAGCCATCATTATAATTTGGCCACAAAAGTCAAGCTTTTTAATTTTAATAAGCCTACCCTACCATCTTAGACTTATTTCTTCTTAGGCTACGTAGAGCCTTTGCCATAAATTGATGACTTCAAGTCAACCAAAAAGTAACTTCACATGGAAGGAATCCACCACCCGTTAAACTTCCATGATTTAGTTGCTTCTTTTTTATTTCTTTTTAACAAATACCATAATAATAATTATTTGGGATTTGGGGAGATTATCCAGCAGTATCTACATACAACGTTTTTTTTTTTTTTTTTTTTTTTTGACAACAACTACATACAACGTTATTATGATATAAAAATATCAAAGTAAATGAAACGTAATTTCTATCTCTCTAGGCAGCATGCTGAAGAATGAAGTATAATAGTTGTCAAATTTCATTGGACGAGAATTTTGTCCTTATGTAAATACTACTAACATAGTAACATATTATTTGAATTTTTTTATCCTAAAATGAGCAATATAATGGTGAGGATCACTCTACCATCACATTTTCACATGCTATGAACTTGTTCATTTACGCAAGCCACAATGAGCAGTAATAAAACCAATACAGGTTGACTTGTTTGATGCTCTCCTAAGTCCTAAGTCCTAATCCATGATGATGATGCCAAAGGTTTTCAGTTGTTGTCTAAAGAATTTATGCTTTGTTGCTGCTGCAGCTCTAGGATTTTTGCTGCTGCATTTATCTCTGCCTGAGTTTGCATATATCTCATCTTATGCAAAAACGATTTGGCAGAGTCAAGGAATGTACCTCGGCCTCAGCCTCGAAAGAAGCGTTCCTGAAGATCCTTGCACGGGTCGTTACATCTACATGCATGATCTCCCTACAAGATTCAACCAAGACTTGCTTATAAAATGTCAAACACTCAGAAAAAAGTTCAATTTCTGCCCATATGTGGAAAATGAAGGTTTTGGCTCTAGGCTTAACCTTAATGACAGTTTAGAGAATTCTGAAAGTGTGATGTCAGGTAAAAGTTGGTATGAAACTAACCAATTTAGCTTAGCAATGATATTTCATACTAGAATGAAGCAATATGAGTGCTTAACAACCAATTCTTCCTTGGCATCTGCAATCTATGCACCCTATTACCCCGGTCTAGAGGCAGGCCGGTATATGTTTGGCCGGTTCAACTTATCAGCAAAGGATGCAGGAGCCTTGGATTTCACAAGCTGGCTAAGGGGAAGACCTGAGTGGTTACGCATACGCTTGTATGGGTGGGACCACTTCTTCGTGGCTGGGAGGATCACTTGGGATTTTAGGAGGCCAAGCTATCTAGGTCCTAATTGGGGTAGCAAGCTCATGAATTTGCCTGAAGCCAACAACATGACAATGCTGACGATAGAATCGAGTCCTTATGCTAATAATGACTTTGCAATTCCATACCCGACCTTTTTCCATCCCTCGAATGACAACGACAACGAGGTCTTACAATGGCAAGAGCAAGTAAAGAGGACGAAAAGAACTCACCTTTTTGCGTTTGCAGGGGCCCCGCGTCCTCATATAACCTCCTCTGTCCGGGGGGGAACTAATAAGTCAGTGTAAGAAAGCGTCAGGAAAACGTTGCAATTTGATTAACTGTACCCCAAAGAATAAAGTCAGCTGTAATAGCCCAGATCATATTCTCAAGGCATTTATGATGTCAGATTTCTGCTTGCAGCCTACTGGGGATTCATATACAAGGCGATCCACATTTGATGCTATCTTGATGGGTTGTATACCTGTTTTCGTTCACCCGGCATCAGCTTATACCCAATACTTCTGGCATTTGCCTAAGAATTATACCAGCTATTCAGTTTACATACCGAGGCAGGGGATTAAAAATGGGACAGTCAGTGTTGAGGAGGTTCTGCTTCGGATTCCACAGAATGCTGTGACAGCTATGAGGGAGGTGGTAATAGGGATGATTCCAAGTATCATTTATGCGCGTAATAAGTTGAAAACTCATGAAGATGCATTTGACATCGCGGTCAAGGGAATTCTTGAGAGGATTGAGGATGTTAAGAGAGAAATTATAGAAGGAAAGGACCCAAGAAGTAGGTTCCCAGAGAAGTTAACTTGGAAGTATTACTTGACAGGAAAAGTTGATAAACATGAATGGGATTCTTTCTTCTGAAGTTAGTAGTAAACTCAAGCTCAAAAAGAGGGATAACAACCAATTTATTTCCTTGTGTTGTTCTTTTCTTGTATTTCTTTTCAGCAATTCAAATGCACTTTACATCTCTATTGTACTACTTGTTAATTTTTATGGAGGAATGGGGCAAAATTAAGTAAAGAATGCAATCTTTTACAACAAGACTTTATGAAATATGGTCAATAAATATACTGCATTTCTCTATATTATGGTTAAATAAGTAGTCTGATATTCTCTGAATTGCTGTTCATCCTATTTTCTCCAGCTCTTTGCCTGGAAGTGCAAGCATATAATGTAGGTCAATAGTTGATTAAATTCCATGTTTACTATAAGTAGTAGCATCTGCACAATTTGTGCCAAAAACCTACCCCGTTATGGGAATTCTTCTATTCCATCTTCTCTTAATCATCTTTCACAAATTCTTGTATGTGATGACAGTGATGTGTTACATGATTATTTGACGAAGCGACGTGGGTTATTGACAAGCTTAGATAGGGTCACTGATAATGCATATGTGAGGTTAGTGATAAGCATTACTATAGTTATAATTAATGGGTAATTCTTAATGCAGAAATAGGACTACTCATAGCTTTAGAATGGATACTGTCTTACTGATATCATAACGTGATCACTCATAATGTTGCACCATCATTTGAGTGAATTATGCTTCACACAAGAGACGAGCTGCTCATCTATGTTCTCCCATGCTGGACCTGAACTACCCCATTCAAAAAAATCGTGTAGTTTTGCTGGGAAGCTTGTGCTTTCCTGTGTACCATCAAGCATTGTATTATCTGAATGCAGAAGCACCAAGCACCAAATATCAACCCCCTACCCTCTTGAAAAATAGACTAACAGTTGTTTAGTGGTATTAAACATGCTTAGGAGAGAGGAACATTTCCTGGTAATATATAAATGCAAGTATACACTATACAACATCGCTGTCTTAGACTCTTAGGTATATCAGATTACATAACCAGTGATCTGATCATATCAAGTGTGGACAACACCAATTTGATAGGCTTCATTCGTGGAAAGCATGAATGAGTGAAGTGTTGGAGTATGTCCTACGATCAAGTGCATAACTCAAAAGTTATAAATTATTATATTATATCCAATATAGTTTGGATAGTCATGAATCATATATGATGCTTTGCTAGGAGCCAATCTTGACTTGTAATATTAATAAACGATTAATATTTACTACTAAACTATATTGGACCTACAGGGTCACACATAAACTACATTGTTGATTAGTTAGTCTTTTTAGATTAATATTATACGATAATGCAAATATGTTCTTTTGACCATAAAACAAATAAGCTATGGGTAATATCTTACTATTTTAGATCAAAATCAATTATAGGATAATTGATTGATATCAATATTAATTGATTGAGAAAGTCAATTTAATTAAAAGGAAAATAAATCATTCCTTTTATATGCTTATTATAGCCTAAATATGAAGGTGATATATATGTGAGTAGTTGACTCATATATAGACGATATATTGTCGTGTCATTGCTGAGGGTTTATGCATACTGAGATTGAGAGTTTCTCATAATTTTTATTTCAAAAGTTCATAAAAAAACAGAAGAGTTTGTTTTTAGGTTCTAGTAAACCAAGGTATATTCAACTTGTGGTGGTGGACCTTTATAGAGGAACTTCAATTGACGTTCTTAAACATCAACGAGGCATGCTTCAAAGGTATAATTACTTCATCTCCTTTTGTAGATTCATTATAGTATTTTAGGGTGTTCTTGGGAATAGGTTTTGTATATGTTTATATTTCCGCATCTTAAATCCTATTAGTGGTATCAGTCGCCTCCCTAATTATGCTATTTTGATCTTCAAAAATGAACTATTATTTAATCTTGTTAGTATTAAATTTGGACTTATGAAATTGCAATTTATTAATTTGGTTTTTATTGGAATTCGAATAATATTGATATAATGATATTTAATTTTCATTTTTCAGTTTATTTTATGAATAGTTCATATAATAATTTTTTTTTCTTATATTCGGAATTTTGTTTTTGATGAGATCAATACAAATTTTTTTTTTGCCCGATTATAACCCTTTCTTTAAATATCTGTTAGAATAATATGATTATTGAACAATATATATAAAGTTGTTTTTTTTTTTATTGAAAATGGGGTTCTTCTATTATTAAAAAAAAAAAAAAAAATGGGAAAAGTTGGCTGGCAGTAGCAGCACCGTGTCTTTAGTTTATTTTGTTAAGAGCAGTAGCTTGCAACGGTACAAAAGCATGTTGATCTGCTATCTGTTTGGTTCCCAGCGTCTGGACTGGGCTTTTCAGCCTAATCTGGACTGCTGGGCCAGACAGCAGATCTGGCTTGCTGTCGTAATGGGCCTGGCAGGGGCTCTTGTGAGTCTACTGCTGGGTCTGGGCTACAACTTTTATTATAAAAAAAAAAAATTGTTTTGGGCTTATTTTGCTTGTTTGGACAGCATTACTTATATTTAGTTTTTGGACTTAAAATGTGTTTTACTCAAGTTTCTTCAATCCAAATTTTGAACCTAATAGTTAGGTGATCCATTTATTAGTGGGAGTTTATTAGATTGATATTTAACTCTCAAATTTTTTGGATAAGTTGCAATTTTATTATCATGATAATATAAAGTTCAAGTATAATTTCTAACACTATTAAATATTGTTATTTTTTGGACTAATTAAAATTGTTGATTAGTTTAAATAATATTTTGTATTAGAATTGTCTAATATAAACTGGGTCACTTACTCTAAGTAAGTGAATAAATGAATAATTTTATGCATGAATGTTGGATGACTAGTATGGCTCAAATTAGGATAGAAATTACGGTCTGCGTACCGTTATGTATTTTTTGTATCTTAAATACGGACTGCGAGCCGTTTTGTATTTTTGTAATTTTATTTAAATTTAAATTAACTTGTAAGATGATTGGAGAATCAAGCTTTGATGGAGATCAAAAGGCGGTTACAAGGAAGCACCTTCAAGTTTAGTTTTAGGTGTAGGGGCCATACTAGGATCATTTTAATTATGCATTTTAAATTATTGCTTTTATTTTGTTAATACGTTTTTGTTCTAAATTGCTATTAGTTCACTAAATTTAGAACCGACATAGTAACTTAAAGTCCTAAATTTTAAAACTTGAATACTTAGATACCCACCCTTACAAACCTCTATTCATGTCTTTGATCATTGGTAATGGGCTTGCCAAAGCAAGGTATTATTTTTTTTTATCTTAGACCTTTTAGAGTATATTTAAGAAATTTACTAGTATGTAAGGTTTTATTCAACAAAGTATCCAATTAGGACTTGGGCTTTGGGGTATAGGAATGGGCTTTTACATGCGATGTTTCCCATTAACCAAGAGTTATAGGAGTATAACTAATAAAGTGTTATTTACCTAAACCATTTATCTCTTAGGTGACCGGCCAAAGCCGGCTTAGGATTAAATGAGTTGGGGTCTTGGAATCTTTTAGCCTAAATGAGGACGTTTGTAGACTAAAAGCTTTTAACTTGTTTTAACTTGGTTAAAATTTGAAGTTGTTGTTTATAATCATAAACCTAAAACTTTGCTTTTTCATTTGTAGATGGTTACTCCTAATTCAAGCTCCGCTATGTCATCTTTTGGTATTCGCTCTATTCTCGAAAAGGAAAAACTTAATGGAAACAATTTTCTGGATTGGTATCGCAACTTGAGAATAGTTCTTAAGTCTGAAATGAAACTGGATGTTCTTGAAAACCCTCTCCCTGCTGAACCTACCCTTCGAGCATCCGCTGAGGCTCGAAAAGCATATGATACGGCAGTAGCTAGATCTCTTGATGTCACGTGTTTGATGTTAGCATCCATGAATTTTGAATTGCAAAAACAATTTGAAAATATGGAGGCTTTTGACATCATTCATCAGCTCAAAGCTATGTTTCAGAAACAAGCAAGAATTGAGCGCTATGAAACGGTTAAGGCTATCCTTGAGAGCAGTCTCAAAGAAAGTGAACCTGTTGGTCCACATATTCTCAAAATGATGGTTTATTTTGAAAATCTGGAACGATTAGGTGTCACTTTAGGTGATGGGCTACCAATTGACATCACTCTCCACTCCCTTCATAAGGGGTATGACCAATTCGTGTTAAACTTTAACATGAATGAGTTGGAGAAAACTATGAATGAGCTTCTCAGAATGCTCATGACTGCTGAACCAAGTATCAAGGTTGCACCTAAGAATCCTGTTCTTATGATTCAGAAAAAGAAAGGGGTTTTCAAGAAGAAAGGCAATAAAAAGCAATACCCTTAGAGTAAGGGTAAGGGCAAACAGGTTGTCAAAACTAAGGCTGGAGCTACTCCAGACCAAGAATGCTTTCATTGCCACAAACCAGGTCATTGGAAGAGGAATTGTCCTAAGTATCTAGAGGACAAGAAGAATGGCAATATTGCTTCTACCTCAGGTATACATGTTATTGAAGTTAATCTCACTATTTCTAATTCTTGGGTATTTGATACCGGATGTGGATCTCACATTTGTACAAATGTGCAGGGACTAAAGAAAAGTAGGAGCTTGGCTCGAGGGGAAGTGGGCCTACGTGTTGGCAACGGAGCAAAGGTTGCAGCTTTAGCCGTAGGCACTTTTAGTTTAATAATGCCCTCTGGGCTTGTTTTGGATTTGAATAATTGTTATTTTGTTCCAGCTATTTCTTAAAACATTATTATTTCTGTTTCCTATTTGGATACAGAAGGGTTTACTTTTGATATTAAGAATAAATGTCTTTCTTTTCAAAATGATGGAATGTTTTATGGTAGTGCTCACTTATTTAATGGGCTCTATTTGCTAGATTTAGAAAGACAAGTTTATAACATTAATACTAAAAAGGCCAAATCAAATGATTCAAATAAAACTTACCTTTGGCATTGTCGTCTTGGCCACATAAATGAGAAACGTATACAAAAACTTCAAAAGGAAGGACTTTTGGAATCATTTGATTTCGAATCATATGATACATGCGCATCTTGCTTACTTGGTAAAATGACAAAAGCTCCATTCACTGGTGTAAGTGAAATGGCAAGTGACTTATTAGGTCTCATACATTCTGATGTTTGTGGACCAATGAGTACAAATGCTAGAGGCAATTATCAGTACTTCATAACATCCACAGATGACTTCAGTGGATATGGGTATATCTACCTTATGAGGCACAAATCTGAAGCTTTTGAAAGGTTTAAAGAATTTCAAATGGAAGTACAGAATCAGCTTGGCAAGACAATAAAAGCCCTCTGATCTGATCGAGGTGATGAGTATTTAAGCCAAGAGTTTGATGACCATCTCAAAAGTTGTGGAATTCTTTCCTAACTAACTCCTCCAGGAACACCACAATGGAATGGTGTGTCCGAAAGGAGAAATCGAACTCTATTAGATATGGTTCGATCAATGATGAGTCAGGCCGATCTTCCGATATCATTCTGGGGTCATGCCTTGGAAACTGCCGCACTAATCTTAAACAGAACTCCAACCAAAGCTGTTGAAAAGACTTCATATGAGTTATGGGCTGGAAAAACTCCAACTATGTCTTTTCTTAAGATTTGGGGATGCGAAGTTTATGTAAAACGTTTACAATCTGACAAACTTGCACCTAAATCTGACAAATGTTACTTTGTGGGTTATCCAAAAGAAACAAAGGGGTATTACTTCTACAACAAAACTAAGAACAAAGTGTTTGTGGCTCGAACTGGTGTCTTTTTCGAAAGAGAACATCTTTCTAGAAATTCAAGTGGGAGAAATATTCACCTCGAAGAAATTCGAGCTGAAAATGAGCCACAAAATCAGGAGCCTACACAAGTAATTGTGGAAACTGATAAGACTCCACAACCTGTTGTGGAATCTACCTCCGTGGCACCCGCCCCTCGTAGGTCTACTAGGAAAATTTCAGCACCTGAGATATATGGATTTCTCGTGTCTGATAATAAAGAAATATTGTTTTTAGAAAACAATGAGCCTACTACCTACAAAGCAGCTATGGCTAGTTCAGATTCCGACTTATGGTCAAAAGCCATGAAATCCGAAATGGATTCCATGTATGAAAATCAAGTTTGGAACTTGGTTGATTTGCCCGATGGGGTTAAACCTATTGGATGCAAATGGGTTTTCAAGTTGAAAACTGACATGGATGGAAATGTATATATCCACAAAGCTAGGCTAGTGGCACAAGGTTTCAAACAAATTCATGGTATAGACTATGATGAAACCTTTTCACCAGTAGCTATGCTGAAATCTATTCGGATACTTCTAGCAATTGCCTCATATTATGACTATGAAATATGGCAAATGGATGTTAAAACCGCCTTCCTAAATGGGTTTTTGGAAGAAGAAGTGTACATGACACAACCTGAGGGTTTTATTGATCCTAATGCACCTAGAAAGGTCTGCAAGCTTCAAAAGTCCATTTATGGATTGAAGCAAGCATTAAGGAGTTGGAACCTCCGATTTGACGAGTCAATCAAAGGTTTTGGTTTTCTCATAAATGAAGAGGAATCTTGTGTTTACAAGAAAGTTAGTGGGACTAAGATTGTTTTCTTGGTCTTGTATGTGGATGACATACTTCTGATTGGAAATGACATTCCTATGCTAGAGTCTGTAAAGATATGGCTTGGAAAATGTTTTTCAATGAAAGACCTTGGTGAAGCTCAATACATACTAGGCATTAAGATCTATAGAGATAGATCTAAAAGAATGATTGGACTAAGTCAAGAAACTTATATTGATAAGGTTCTAACTAGGTTCAATATGAAAGGTTGTAAAAGAGGTTTTCTACCCATGTCTCATGGCATAAGTCTGAGCAAGACTCAGTGTCCTTCGATGACTGATGAGAAAGACCGCATGAGCAAGATCCCATATGCGTCAGCTATTGGATCCATCATGTATGCCATGATATGTACTAGACCAGATGTTTCCTATGCTTTGAGCATGACCAGTAGATTCCAAGCAAATCCAGGTGATGACCATTGGACTGTTGTGAAGAATATTCTAAAGTACCTTAACAGGACTAAAGAAAAATTCTTAGTGTATGGAGGAGAGGATGAGCTAAGTATAAAAAGGTTATACTGATGCTAGTTTCCAAACATATAAGGATGATTTTCGATCGCAGTCGGGATTCATATTTTGTTTGAATGGAGGAGCAGTGAGTTGGAAAAGTTCCAAGTAGAGCACTATAGCAGATTCTACAACTGAAGCTGAGTATATTGCTGCATCAGAAGCAGCAAAAGAAGCCGTTTGGATAAAAAAATTCATTTTTGAACTTGGAGTGGTTCCTAGTATTGCTAGTGCTTTGGATGTTTATTGTGATAACACTGGAGCTATAGCACAAGCAAAGGAACCAAGATCACACCAAAAATCCAAACATGTACTCAGGAGATTTCATCTTATTCGAGAGATAGTTGATCGAGGAGATGTTAGGATATGTAAAGTTCATACGGATAGCAATGTTGCAGATCTGCTTACTAAGCCACTTTCTCAGCAGAAACATGAGATTCATACTTCAGCTATGGGAATTAGGAACATTGGAGAATGACCTATTTTTGTACTTAATTTTGAATGTTGTTCATTATTGAAATAAAAGGTTTATGTTTATTTTTATAAAGTTATATTTGTTTAAATTCGGTTTAGTATTAAACAAATGTCCAAAGTAATCAGTTGTTTTATATAGGATGTTGAGTACGAAGAATCAACCATGAAACCCTATTAAGTGAACTAAGATAATTGATCACCTTGTCCTTAATTAGGTCATTAAGTAGGTACATTAATGACCTATAATGATTAGTTTATAGATTGATTGATGATCATGTTTCATGGATCATAGGGGCATTGGATGTCTAATCAATTATATTAATGTGAATTGATGAATACACATTGGATTTGACCCACATAGAGAAATCTTTAAGAACTGAATGTCATAAGTTTCTCTAAAAATATAAATGAGTTGATTCCTCAGACTTGAGTTTATCACTGATTCCTTACATTGATGACTAGTACACTTTGGCATTGTCAAACGTCGTGCCGTAAAAGGAGCTATAAAGGCAATGTACATGTTGCTATGAGTCGTGTGAAGGATAGAGGGTAAATAAGATGGAATTGTCCTCCTATTACATAGGAATGTTGTTTTGGGCCTTTCGGAGAGTTTAGACTGTAAAATGCATGGCCGTGCTCGAATGGATTGTGATTCAATCATTCGTTTGACAGTTGAACTTGAGACTGAGAAATATTTTGTACTTCATAAGGATAACAAGTTTTCTTACCTTATGTTCAGATATAACAATAAGAGACAAAGGGATTATAAAGCACCACTTGCTCTAGGACAAGTGGGAGATTGTTGGAGTATATCCTACGATCGAGTGCATAACTCAAAAGTTATAAATTATTATATTATATCCAATATAGTTTGGGTAGTCATGATGCTTTGCTAGGAGCCAATCTTGACTTGTAATATTAATAAACGATTAATATTTACTACTAAACTATATTGGACCTACAGGGTCACACATAAACTACATTGTTGATTAGTTAGTCTTTTTAGATTAATATTATACGATAATGCCAATATGTTCTTTTTGTAGAAGATTGATAGAGAAAGGATAATTCTTCTCATTGATGTTTTACGTATTTATAGAGAGATACAAGCTAGAGTATTAAGCTAGGTTATACAATCAGTTACAACAAGAAGGTTGACAGTAGCTATAGTTTAGGAAACTAACACCTAGTATTATGTAGAAGATAAAGATAAGTTATTTACATAATAATCATGAATAACAGAAAATAGGATTGCCATGACTTGGTCAATCCTTATCACGCCCCCTCAAAATGGGCGGCCATGAAGAGAGACCAATTTTGCGAGCCAAGGAGGTGAAGGTGGTCCGTGGTAGCGGCTTCGCCAAAGCATCAGCTAGTTGGTCATGAGTAGAGATATATGCCACACGAAGAAGCCCAGATTGCACGTTTTCTCGCACGAAGTGATAGTCCAAGCCAAGGTGTTTCATTTTGGAGTGGAACACAGGATTGGCACTAACATATGTGGCGCCGGCGTTGTCACAATAAATGACGGGAGCTTGAGTAAGATGATGACCCAGCTCGATGAAGAGATTTCGGACCCATAGGAGCTCTGCGGTGGCATTGGCGACAGCTCTATACTCAGCCTCGGTAGATGATCGAGCACGGGTGCGCTGTTTCTTTGAAGTCCAAGAGATGGGATTTTTACCGAGGTACACAATGTAAGCTGTTGTGGAGATGAAATCATCTTTGTCACGTGCCCAGTCCGAGTCAGAGTAAGCATGGATGTTGAGAGGAGAGTCTTTATGAATTGTTAATCCCATATGTGCGGTGCCACTGAGATAGCGAAGAAGACGACGTAAAGCTTGCATGTGGTCCTCAGTAGGACGTTGCATATATTGTGCGAGTTTATTCACGGCGAACGCAACATCGGGCCGTGTTAAACTCAAGTATTGTAGACTGCCAATGAGGGTGCGATATGCAGTAGGATCAGAGAGTAATGTCCCATGAATGGTCAAGGGGGGTTGAGTTGCAAGTGGGGTTGCCACTGGTTTAGCATCTTCCATATTGGCCTTACACAAGATGTCTGCTATATATTTCTTTTGACTAAGGAATAATCCATGGGGGTGGGGCATGACTTCGACACCCAAGAAATAGGATAGTTCACCCAAATCTTTCAAAGAGAACCGAGATGAGAGACAAGTAACAAATTCTTCAAGGACTTTAGGAGCATTACTAGTGACAATTATATCATCTACGTAAACCAAGAGATAAATAATTGCATCAGTTTTACGTAATGTGAACAAAGAAGAATCTGATACCGTATTTTTGAAGCCCAAAGTGATCAAGTGTTGACGTAGTTCCTTGTACCAAGCCCTTGGGGCTTGCTTTAAGCCATACAAGGCTTTGTTTAATTTACATACATGAGACGGAAATTGCGGATCACTATAACCAGGTGGTTGTATGGTGTAGACTTCATCTGTGAGGGATCCCTGCAAAAACGCATTGTTAATGTCGAGTTGACGTAGGGGCCAACCTTGACTAACCGCAAGAGAGAGAACCAGTCGAACCGTGGCGGGTTTAACTACAGGACTAAATGTCTCACTGTAGTCGATGCCCGATCGTTGGTTAAAACCCTTAGCTACATAGCGAGCCTTGTGTTGAATAATATTGCCATCTTTGTCCTTTTTTATCCGAAAAACCCACTTACACCCAACAACATTTTGGGAGGTGGAAGGGGGGACGAGATCCCAAGTATGGTTACGAATCAAGGCGGACATTTCAGCATCCATGGCTTTACGCCATACTGGGCTTTTAAGAGCTTGTGCGATTGTTTTCGGTTCGGTTTCGGTCGACCCAAGGGTGGCAGTAAGATTGAGTTTATCAATGGGTTTGCGAATACCGTTGGCAAGGCGGGTAATGTGTTGTGGTTGAGGAGGTGGGGAAGGTGAGATAGGGTGTGGCATGGAGTTGGATGATGACGAGGGGGTGGAGGATGAGTGTGCGGCGGAAGGTGGTGTGGGTTGTGGATTGGGGGTGTCCAAGGGAGGGATGATGGGGGAGGTTGGAGGAGTGTTGTGGGGAGAGGCAGGGGATGGAGTAGGAGTTGGGGATGGTGTTAGGATGGATAATGAGAGGGGACACCATTCATCCAGTAATGAAGAAGTGCAAGAGATGGGTTTTGTAATTTCAGAAAATGGAAATTTGTGTTCAACAAAGTGAACGTGGCGTGAGGTAAAAATTTTGGAGGTAGTAGGATCTAGGCAATAATATGCACTTTGTGTACATGAATAACCAACCAATACGCAAGGTTTAGATTTGGAGTCAAGTTTGTGTTTTGTGTATGGTTTTAACCAAGGGTAGCAAAGGCAACCAAAGGCACGGAGTTTTGTATAGTTGGGTTCGACACCAAAGAGTTTGGAGTAGGGGGAGGCATTTTTGAGAGTGGGAGTTGGAAGACGGTTTATTAAATATGCAGCTGTGGCACATGCATTTGACCAAAATTCGAGAGGCATTTTGGCATGAGTTAGAAGAGAGAGAAAAGTTTCAACAATATGTCTATGACGTCGTTCGGTGAAACCATTGTGTTGGGGAGTGTGAGGAGGGGTGGTTAGGCGAGATATGCCATCATGAGAGAGGTAATCCTTGAGTGCATCAAATTCACCGCCATTGTCAGAATATAGATTAATGAGGGGAAGTTGGAAATATTTTTCAACTAAGGTTTTGAATCGAATAAAAATATTTTTTGTATCCGATTTGAGTTTGAGGGGATATAGCCATATGTATTTGGTGAAATGGCCAATAAACACAACATAATATTTATATCCATCATGAGAATACAAAGGGGCAGTCCACAAGTCAGTATAAATGTATTGTAAAGGAGCGGAAGAAGAGATGGAAGATATAGAAAATGGAAGTTGATGACTTTTATTACAAGCACAAGCGTTACAATCTAATGTTGAAATGCTAGAAACATTGAGATTATTGCGGGAAATAAGGTGCCTAAATACTTTTTGAGATGGATGACCTAAGCGATGATGCCAATCAAGGGACTCTAATTTTGTGCTTGTGAAGACTTGTGGAGAAATGGGCTGAATTTCATAGACTCCTGACTTAACCAGACCCTGGAAGAGAGATTCCCCCGTTTTGAGATCCTTCACAAGAAAAGAAGAGGGTAAGAATTCAATAGAGGCATTAAGATCAGTACATAGTTGGGAAATAGATATAACATTACGTGACATAGAGGGAACATAGAGAACATTATGAAGTTTTATAGTGTAGGATAAATATGATATTAGAAGAGAGCCAATATGAGAAATTTTGAGACCAGTACCATCCCCAATAATCAATTCTTCGGTGCCATCATAGGGAGTATGCAATGAGAGATTAGCTAGGTCATTGGTGACGTGATGCGACGCACCACTATCTAACAACCATGAGGATGGGGAGGAGGAGTTAACGTTGGCCATATGGGCTTGAGGGTGGGATGGGGAGGTGTTAGAGGTGGAGGCACGGTGGTGAGTGGATGAAGGAGAGGGTGGGGTGATGTGGGGAAAACGTTGGGTGAAGAGAGGACATTGTGCAACGACATGGCCTTGCTCACGGCACCATTGACATTTACCTAAGCAAGGGCGAGGTTGGGTTTTTGAGTGTGTAGTATGGTTGGGGTTGGGAAGGATGCCGGGACCAGTGGAGCGCCCATAATTGCGGCGAGTGGTGGCAGCAAAGGCGGTAGCCGGGGTGGTGGGTGTAGAGGAGTGTTGTTGGAGACTTAGCTCCTTGTTAATGAGCTTCTCATGGAGCTCTTCAAAAGAGATGGGTATATCACGGCCATTAACAGATTCAATGACGGAGTTATAAGACTCATCAAGACCAAGAAGAACACGATCGATGAGATCTTCATGTTCAACTTTCTTGCCAAGAGCCGCGAGTTGGTCGGCACAAGTTTTAATGGCTTGCATAAATTCAGTGATGGTGCGCGAGCCTTTCGTGGTGCGGTTGAGTTGGTCTTTTAGTTGTTTGATGTGGCCACGGCTAGGTAAGGCATAGGTTTTGGCTAGAATGTCCCAAAGGGCTTTGGAAGTGGTGGCTAGGGAGACAAGGGGAACAAGTGATGGAGAAAGAGTGCCCACGAGAGCTCCAAACAGGAGCTTGTCCTGCCGAGTCCAGAAGGAAAAAGCCGGGTTCGGACCTTCGTCATCATTGGTTAAAATGACAGCAGATGGGCATGAGTGAGTGCCGTCAACGTACTTGAATAAGTCGTGACCAATGAGAATGGCCTCAACTTGGAGTTTCCATGAGAGGTAGTTTGTGGTTGTTAGTTTAATGGTGTTGTGGATGTTAAGGAAGGTAAAAGGTTTGGATGGGTCAGCACCATTTGAAATTTGATAGGAGGGAGTAGTATTCACGGCCATGGCTAGGAGATGAAGCAAGAGAGGAGTAAAGGTGGGGTGAGGATCAAGATACTGATACCATGTAGAAGATTGATAGAGAAAGGATAATTCTTCTCATTGATGTTTTACGTATTTATAGAGAGATACAAGCTAGAGTATTAAGCTAGGTTATACAATCAGTTACAACAAGAAGGTTGACAGTAGCTATAGTTTAGGAAACTAACACCTAGGATTATGTAGAAGATAAAGATAAGTTATTTACATAATAATCATGAATAACAGAAAATAGGATTGCCATGACTTGGTCAATCCTTATCACTTTTGACCATAAAACAAATAAGCTATGGGTAATATCTTACTATTTTAGATCGAAATCAATTATAGGATAATTGATTGATATCAATATTAATTGATTGAGAAAGTCAATCAATTAATGGATTGATATCCTCTTAAAAAGGAAAATAAATCATTCCTTTTATATGCTTATTATAGCCTAAATATGAAGGTGATATATATGTGAGTAGTTGACTCATATATAGACGATATATTGCCGTGTCATTGCTGAGGGTTTATGCATACTGAGATTGAGAGTTTCTCATAATTTTTATTTCAAAAGTTCATACAAAAACAAAAGAGTTTGTTTTTAGGTTCTAGTAAACCAAGGTATATTCAACTTGTGGTGGTGGACCTTTATAGAGGAACTTCAATTGACGTTCTTAAACATCAACGAGGCACGCTTCAAAGGTATAATTACTTCATCCCCTTTTGTAGCTTCATTATAGTATATTAGGGTGTTCTTGGGAATAAGTTTTGTATAAATTGTTTATATTTCCGCATCTTAAATCCTATTATGAAGTCTATAGTTGCCATTTACTAATGTATAATATTTTTTTTTTTTGGTGCATACTAATGTATAATACTACACAAACTAGTTATTTTGAACATATAAAATGCCATACATAAGTGGTCAGGTCATGAAGATTATGACATGTTCTGGGAATCTTTTACAGACTGGCGTACAATGATGATTTGCGATAAGACCAGAACTGGTTGACTTCTACCAAGTTTCAAGCCATGCATTAGAGAAAGTTTCCCTTAAACACCATAATGAAGGCTCTAACGGCTTTCAAAGGCTTTAAGAAGAAGTCATGGCTTATTGTTCTTGCAACTATATGCTTCTTATGGCTGTGCTTTTGGATGCCTAACTTGGAGCATACCTTATCCTACTCATACACGATTAGGCAGATGATCAAGGACAACGAACTCAGCATTAGGAGAAGAGTTCCTGCAGCTGAAGAGAACCAAAGCTATAATCAGAAATCTCAACAGCAAGATCTTTGCTTGGGCCGGTATATTTACATGCATGATCTCCCTCCCAGATTCAACCGGGATCTAGTAACGAAATGTGAGACACTCAGAAAAGAGTTTGATTTCTGCCCATATGTTGAAAATGATGGGTTTGGGTCTCAGCTCACCATAAATAACAGTTCAGAAAGTATGATGTCAAGGGAAAGTTGGTATGCAACTCACCAGTTTATCTTGGAAATGATATTCCATAGTAGGATGAAGCAATATGAGTGCCTAACAACCAACTCTTCCTTGGCATCTGCAATCTATGCACCCTTTTACCCTGGTTTAGAAGTAAGCCGATATCTATGGGGTGGGTTTAGCTCATCAGTGAAAGATGCAGGAGCCCTGGATTTCACCACCTGGCTGAAGGGAAGACCTGAATGGGCGCGCATGTCTGGGTGGGACCACTTCTTTGTGACTGGAAGGCCCACTTGGGATTTCAGGAGGCCAACCTACATGGGTCCACATTGGGGTAGCAAGCTCATGAAGTTGCCTGAAACCAGAAACATGACTCTGCTGACAGTAGATTCTTCCCCTTATGCCTACAATGACTTTGCAGTCCCATACCCTTCCTATTTTCACCCCTCCCATGACACTGAGGTGTTGCAGTGGCAAGAGTGGGTGAGGAGGGCGAAAAGAGCTTACCTTTCTGCGTTTGCAGGGGCCCCACGCCCTAATATCAAGACCTCAATCCGAGGGGAGCTAATTAGTCAGTGTAAGAGTGCCTCGACAAATCGTTGCAAACTGGTTAGCTGTGCACCCAATGATAAAGTCAACTGTAATAGCCCGGATTATATCATCAAGGCCTTTATGATGTCTGATTTCTGTCTGCAGCCTCCTGGGGATTCAGACACAAGGCGTTCCACGTTTGATGCTATCTTGGCTGGCTGTATTCCTGTTTTCTTTCACCCAGGATCAGCTTATACCCAATACTTTTGGCATTTGCCTAAGAATTACACAAGTTATTCAGTTTTCATACCAATGCAGGGGATTAAAAATGGAACTGTAAGTGTTGTGGAGGTTCTACAGCAGATTCCTCAAAATGTTGTGACAGCTATGAGAGAAATGGTTATAGGGCTGATTCCGAACATCATATACGCGCGCAATAAGTTGACAACAATTGAAGATGCATTTGATATTACTATCAAGGGAATTCTCCAGAGGATTGAAGATTTTAGGGGAGATATTCAAGAAGGTAAGGACCCGAGAAGCAAATTCCCAGAAGACTCTTCTTGGAAGTATTACTTGACAGGAAAATTTGAAAAACACGACTGGGATTCTTTCTTCAGAAGCACGCATTAAAGTCGAATCTAGAAGAGGGAGTACAATCAATTTAATATGTCTGTTGAGCTATATCTTTTCAGTTTTCGATAATTAGATTATTTTGGCATTTCCACTGTACTATATAGTTGAATCTGTGAGGAAATATATTCGAGAAAAAGGGGAAGAATGACATCTCCTACAATAAGAATTTATTGACTATGGTTAGTAAGTATTTTCTGAAGCCCATCCTTTGTTCTCCAGCTCCTGCCTCAAGACCTGCATTAACAAAAATGATATCTGAAAAAAACAAAATTAATATGATATCTGAAACTCATTACATAATTATGTAACTCCTAACCTTGATTCTTTTCCGATTCACATCGAAATCAAAACTCCCCAAACGAGATGCAGAACGATATCCCACAATGGACTTCTTCCCCGGTGGAAACCAGAACTCGACATCATCAACAAACTACATAAAGTGGAAGCAAATAGCAATTCAATATTTGTTTCCCGTGCTTTTAGCTCAAGTGGCATCTCTACAATTTAGTGTTAAAAAGTAAAAACCTACCCCCATTATGGGACTTTCATATTCAACACGCACATAATCATCCTTCTTGTCCATGATCCTGGGTGTGAAATTGTCAGGTTTTGTTGATTCAATCTGCAGTTATTGTGGTTATTGGTTAGTTTATCACGAAAGTCTAGTAGTTTTTCATGGAATGTTTTGTAAAGTTAACTTACAACGGCAAGAAGCTCCTGCATCGCCACTTCTCTACTAACAGGTTTTTTGCTCCCTCTCCCTCCTTCAGGGTTGTAGTTCCTGTTAGTTGCATATTATTATAAATCCCATTAGTTCACTCGAAAAAAAATAAAAAAAAAATCCCATTAGCACTTAGACATGGATGACATAAAACAAGGACATGAACTCGTCTACCTTAAAACCTAGATGAGATCTTTTACTAATGTAACAATTCCTTCGAGGTTCACTAACCATCAAACTTGCCTAATTTTGCCTACTTATAGCACTTCTTGCCCTGTAGATTAGAGATATGTACCAAACGTTAAATACAACTATGTCCCATATAGGGACTATCATAATGTACTTTCTACATGAATTTGAAGTCATTGGTTCAAGTCTCACTAAAAGCACTTTTGCGAGGAAGATTCCCTTACCCTCCCCCCCCTCAAGGTGTCTGGGCTTAACTAGAATGGGTGTGACACCCTGGCATAGGCCTCGTTTCATCACCAAAAAGAAAGGTCTTTGTCCAATACACTTCATTTCTCAATGGCGAAATCCAACTCAGCAACAAATCTTTTATTTATTTTCTATTAGAAGTGGTCGACATAGCTGATAGCTACTCTGTTCTTTCCCGAGTTCATTTTTTCATGATATACAAATTATGATCCTATTTGAACCCGAAAACCAGAATTCCACTGGTATCAGAAAATTACGTAGCTTAGGTAGTCATTTTTCCATGAATAGACTAATAAATCTCAAGTGGATTAAAAAATCAAGAAATCATTTCTCACCATAGTCTTATAGAGGTAAAAGGAAGCTGATTTATGCACCCCAAAAAAAAAAAAAGGAAGCTGATTTATGCACCAAAAAATAGGAAGCTGATTTATGCACCAAAAAAAAAGGAAGCTGATTTAAGCACATTTCAAATTAATTTTCAGGCTCCTCTTTGTGACAACACTCAGCTTTCAGCACAGTTCTTTGGTAGACCTAACCTAACCAAAGCTCGCCTAACCCAAAATCACCTAGCCTACACTAGTTGGAGATCGCGTACCCACTAGAAATAGGCAATTATGGTAGGACCACCTCACTTTGTCCACTAAAACTCTAAAAGGGTCACTTTGTAAGTTGAATTAGTCGCTTTATAAGTTAAAAAGGTCACTTATAATAATGGTCACCTGTATCAGGATGTGGCAGAAGGGTGAACCGAAAAATAATAATAATAATAATGGTCACCTTGTACCTTAATTAAAAAGTTACTTCTACTATAAGTGACTCTTTTAAAACAACAAGTTACTCCTATCTCAGTGTCTCACCATAAATGATGGTAAAACGGTCTTAATGTCTTATATGAGATTTTGTAAAATTTATTAACTCTGTTGAGCTGGACTTACCAATGATTAGTGTCTATCTCTAATAGATAATCACAATAGACAAAGTTTTTTCCACAGTAGTCATTGTGCAACTATAACTTCCTAATGACTAGAATTAATCAACTTTTCAGAAAGATTATTAGATAGTGCAGGACCAATAAGTAATACTTCTATGTAAGATAATTTGGTTGAAAGGTAAAAAGACATAAAATGCAGAAAGTAAAAAGGAAAAAGAACTTACCAGGGAGGGGCATAGTGGGTAAGGTCAGATGAGTTTTCAGAAGTGGAAATACAATTTTTAGTAGCAGGACATAATGCCAATGAAGGTGGATTCTTTTGCACTCCCAAATAACTTGGTTTTGTTCCACTGTTCAATTTACAACAAATAAGTAAAAATGGGTTAAAATTTTAATGCTTGAATCTAGCTTTATCTTGGGAAATAATCAATTTTTATAAATGTGCATAATATAAAGGGAAAAAACAAAAACCTGAAATGGAAGATTGCTCCAAGTGTAGCCAGTTCACTGGTTCTTAAAATTACTTCCCTTCGATTGAGCTTTTGTTGCTGTTGTTCTTCTTGACAAGAGAAGATGCGAAGATGTAGAGGAAAGTTTATAGATTTATGGGTGTTTTGTTGAATGATGTTTTTGTGATTATAATGATAGCTGATTGAATATGCCATTGATGCCATTGTTGCAAGGTTTTAAGCTCTTCTCTCTCTCTTCTTTGTTTGGAGGAAGTTTTGTGTTGAGTGGTTTGTAGCATGAGTTGTTTTGGTGGGCAAATAAAGGTCCTAATTCCTAAAAGAGCATGTGCCTAATAATTTAGACGAAAAAGTTATTAGTACGCTTTCATCATTCCACGACTAGTCTTCTTTGCACGCGATGCCTGCGTGGATTATTTTAGCGGTTATCATTAAATTTCATTTAAGTGTAATTTTAAAGAATGTAATTTACAATCATCATTAGTTCTAATTGAATGTTGTTTGGTGTAAATACAAAATATAAAAATTTCTTGATGAAGAAGTTGTTTTCTTGGTATTTTTATTACTTGTTAATGGATGTTGGTATTGTTATTGCATTTCAAAGTTTAGGTAAAATTAAAATTTTTGTCTTTGATTTTGTAATTGATTTGAAAACTGCTTTAGTTATTTTAATTTGTTCTTCAATCGTAATTTTTTTCTTTCACTACACATATTTTTATGAAAGTTTATTTTAGCTCTTTTGAACTTCTTTTGATATACATATTTTAAATTAGGAAGGACTATAATTGAGGAAAATTTCAAAATCTTAATAGGTAAGTATTTTTATTGGATGAAGGGTTAAAAAGTCTTTTCAAAGGGGGACACCATAGCTCCCCCCTTGGCTTATATCATAGAGATAGTTGTAATCCTTTTGTTTTTTTTTTTTGAAAGAGCAAATTCATTAATTGAACGTCAAACGGCATCTACAATAGGTATTAAAGAAAAATAATATATAATTAAATAAGGCTAAATCAAATTCGTTTTCGAAGGAACTACAATGAACCAGATCGAGCAATACATCGCAGCCCCCTTGTATTTGCTGAATCAAGCAGCTATTGATAAGAAAGTCTATCATTCTGATGTAGTTTGGGAAGAACATTCTTGACCGAGTCATGTTGCCCGCATCCGAGATTCTAATACCTTCATGTTGAGTCTCGAACTTCAACCAATGAGAACAATTTCTCATACCTAAAAACAAAAAAAAAATACTCACAACTCCCATAGGGGAGAAGGAGAACAGAAACTAAAAACCCCATAAAAAAGGTTTGAAAAGATCTCATAAAGAGAGACTAATTTATTAAACAAAAACAATAAAATGAATTAAAAACTGAAAATAAAAGGGGAAAAGGGGCTTACCATGGATGAAATCATCCATGGCAGCTCCTAACTGATGAAGAAGAGGTAGGGGAGGCTAGGGTTTGAGAGAGAAAAAGAGAGGGGGAAGCAATTATTATCACCTCATAGTGAATTTGTGATTATTGTAATCCTTTTGTTCTATCACCCATTAGTAAAGCTTCTCGTTTTTAGGCTTGTAAAATTGAGCTATTAGCCATTAATTTTAGCTTTATTGCTATTTTCATCTATGCTCCTCCCAATTATAATTTGAAGTATGAATTTTGGGATGAATTAATTGATTTTATTAGAATGCTCGAAATCCCTTTCATTATATTAGGTGACTTCAATGAGTTTAGTTCCCATTTAGATAAATTAGGTGGGGCTGAATTTAGATTTTCCATATTAACTATTATGAATTATTTCTACTCTGCCATCGAATGCATAAAACTCCCTTTTGAAGGGAACCCATATACTTGGCGAAAAACAAGAAGAGGTTCAAATAATATTTTGGAAAGGTTAGATAAGGGGGCTGCTAGTATAAGTTGGCTAAATGCCTTCCCAAATGCAAAAATTATCCATCATCTTTTCACTTCTTCTGATCACTGTCCTATATCATTGGAAATCAAAACCCATAGTAATCTAAAAGCTCTCCCATTTAAATTTGATAAAATATGGACAACCCGAAAGGATTTTGATATTTTAATAAAGAATTCTTGGTGTCAAAAGTTTCAAGGTTCGAACATGTATTGTTTAACAAGGAAGTGCAAACTCTTAAAGGAAAAGGCTAAAACTTGGGTCACTACCAGATTTGGCAATATAGCTAGAAAATTAAGTAACGTCGAAGGAAAGCTGGCTAGAATTCAAAATCAATTACTAGAACATAATGATTGCCCCTCAACTAATTAGACAACAAAATTTGTTTTTGGCTAAGCAAACAAAATTGTTAGATTTTCAAGACTCTTATTGGAAAATCAAGGCTAAGTCTAATAATGTGAAATTTGGGGATGCAAACACCAAGTATTATCATGCGTGTGCTTCGATTAGACGAAATCGTAATTTAATCACTTCTATTAAAGACCCGTCAGATCATTTAGTTACTCAACCAAAATAAGTAGAAGATTGTATTACTAATGCGTTTAAGAAAATATTTACAAAGAATATGGATTGTTGTTTTAATTATGACTCATATCTATCTTTATTAGAGTGTATAAATTCTGAAAATGATAATATAGACTTATGTGCTAATATATCGATTGAAGAAGTCAAATCTGCTCTGTTTGATCTAACGCTGGATAAATCCCCTGGTTCAAATGGTTTTACTCCTTTCTTCTATCAAAAGTATTGGACTCTTGTGGGAAACTCAGTGTATAGGGCTATTAAAGCCTTTTTTCACTCAGGAAAAATTTTAAAAGAAATTAATCATACTTTTATCAATCTAATTCCTAAAATTGAAGCTCCTTCTAACCCAAATCATTTTCGGCATATTAGTCTTTGCTCAACTATTTATAAAATTATTTCAAAAATTATGGCTAATAGATTGAAAGTAGTGTTGGGTCGGAATATTCATCCTTTACAAGGGGCTTTTGTCCCTGAAGGACTAATTCAAGATAATATTTTATTAGTTCATGAAGGTTTTCACTCTTTTAAGAATAAAAAAGGAAGAGAAGGGTGGTTAGCTATAAAATTAGATATGGAAAAAACTTATGATAGACTAGAGTAGAGCTCTATTTTTGCAACTTGTAAGAAATTGGGCTTTTGTGAGAAATGGATTATTGGCTCCATCAATGCATTACAACTGTATCCTTTTCTGTTTTGGTAAATGGTATTCCTGGAAATATGTTCTTCCCTTCTAGAGGTATTCGTCATGGAGATCCTCTTTCTCCGTACATTTTTATTTCAATGTGCATAAATTTTAGCTCGTCAATTGTTTCAAGCTAGTTCTGTAGATTCTAGATTGATAGGGGCCACTCTTGGTCATTCTAAAGTTGACATTCCTTTTTTAACTTTTGTTAATGATACAATGATTTTTGCAAAAGCTAAAGTAGAAAGCTGTCATGCTATAAAATCTATTCTTAACAAGTACTGCTCAATGTCAGGCCAACTTGTCAATTTTCATAAGTCTGCTTTTCAATGTACTACAAATACCCCAACAGAATTATTAAGTGTTTTTCAGAATATTCTCCAGATGGAAGAATCTTTATCACTAGGTAACTATTTGGGTTGCCCAATCATTAGTAGCAAGGTCACAAATGCAACTTTTAGTTCTATTCAAGAAAAAGTCTCCTCTCAGCTTACCAAGTGGAGAGCCAATTCTCTATCTTAAGCAGGTAAAGCTATTTTAATTCAATCTAATCTGGCTTCTAAAGCTAGCTTCCAAATGCAGAGTTTTACTCTCCCTCCTTATATCCTCTCTTCTCTGGATAAAAACTAAAGGAATTATCTTTGGAATAAAGATCTGAATTCTAAAGCTCCTAACTTGATAGGTTGGGTTAAGATTTGTAAAGCTAAAAAATTTGGAGGACTGGGGTTGAGAAAAGCTAAAATTAATAACTCAGCTCTTCAGTTTAAACTTCTTTGGAAAATAATTAGGATGCCTAATAATTTATGGGTCAAACTTGTTAAGCAAAAATATTTAAAACAAGACAACTTATTCTCTTATAAAACTAAAGCTAATGTCTCTTATAAAACTAAAGCAAATGTCTCTTGGCAATGGCGTAAACTAATGACGCTTCGTACGCCTTTTAAGCAAGGTCTTAGATGGATAGTGGGGATTGGGGGAGAATATATCGTTTTGAAATGACAATTGGGTGTTTAATTACCCTATTAAAAAGAAGTATTCCCCTATTATTGGGTCAGAGGAGTTGATGGTTAATTTTTTCATTACAGATGCTGCTCAATAAAGAACTTCTCTTAAATTATGTACCGATTAATGTAGTGGATGATATTCTAATTTTTTTTTATCCCTTCTAATGAAATGGTAGATAGGATTTTTTGGGGTCTTACTTTGCAGATGGAGAATATTCGGTTAAATCGGGTGTTCCATTGCTTCAAGGGTATGGCTTAGATCCGCCCAACCAGGTTAGTTTTACTTGGATTTGGGGTTTGTCAATTCCACCCAAAATTAAAATCTTTTTGTGGAAAATTTGTCATAATGGTCTTCCTACTAAAAAGAGGTTAGAAATGATTCATATTTTCCTTCCTTTAGAGTGTGTTTTTTGTAACTTCCACTCTGAAGATGACCATTACTTTTTTCTTGACTGTCCTTTTATGCATGATGTTTTAGAAATAGTTAATGTCAATGGGTTTTTTCCCCCCTTCCTTTTGATAATAATGATCTATCTTTCATTGAGTACTTTTGCAACCTTAAATCTTGTTTGATTTTTAAGAATCTCAATTCTATACTATTGTTTGGTGGTTCATTTGGTATGTTAGAAATAGTATCACATTTCGTCAGGAAAGCTTTTCTCCAGCCAAACTAGGGGCTATGATTAAAGCTTAAATGCATAATCTAGATTGTTCCTATTCTAATTTTCCAATTTGGGATATAGTCAACAAGTTGTTAAAGAATCTAAAAAGCCTAGGCCTAACATTATTTGGTCCCCCCCTCTTGATTTTGTTAAACTTAATTTTGATGGTTCCAAGTTGCAAAATGGTAGCACAACTTATGGCTTTGTTATTAGAGATGATGTGGGGAATCTTTTGCTTAGTGGTGCTAACGCCATTGCTGATGATAATTCTATTTTAGTTGCTGAGGCCTGGGGTCTAAGAGAAGGTATTAGGGGAGCTCTCTTTCTGGGGGTTAATAATATTACTATTGAGGGTGATAATCTCTCGGTTATTCAAGCTATCAAAATAATCTGGAAAATTCCTTGGTCTATTAATGCTCTTATTAATGATGCAGCGGAAGATCTGAGAAAATTTGATAATTATAATATTCAGCATGTTTTTAGAGAAGCTAATTATGCTGCCGACTGGATGGCAAATCGTGGCCATTCCACTACTAATCTCTGTTATTGGTTTGAATCTCCTGATATTGTTTTTTCCAAGATCATCTGTAAGGATGCTTTAGGGTGGACTGTTAATTGGGTTCCTCCCTAGTTTTTCTCTTTCTGACTAAAAAAAAAAATCATTCCATGTTTAATGGTTAGGAATAATCCGAGATTTGAACCCTTATAGTTATACTGGAGTTGGACAGGCGTTGAATTGCCTTTTCAGATGATACTCCGCTAAAATGGAACTCCCTCTATTTTTTTTTATCTTTCTCACTTGGAATCTTGACACTATTGATATTTAGAGAGAATCTTCTCAAATTTTCTCAATTTATAAGAAAAAATATAGTCATGTGGGGTATTGTTTGATTCGTCTCAATTAGTACTTTATTAATATTCAATCGTTATTTTTTTTTACTAAAGTATAATGAAAGATATTTTAAGTTCAAAGACACATATTGGGAGGCGCGCACAGGAAAGTGAGAATGATAAAAAACAGAGGGAGTATTTTTTTGGAAGAGGTTTAAATACAAATTGAATATCTTTAAAAAAAATTAAAGCCTTTTCTTTCATTGGTACCAAGAGTATTTGGTACCATCCTAAGAGTGAATTGAACAATTGATACAGTGTAAACTTGTTCGGTATCAAATACTTGACGCTTTCCCCTCAAACGGATATGACTTCACGATAGACAAAAACCTCTAAATATTTTCGATTGGATGAGCTTGACAGTTAACAGTTGACAGTTGACACCCATATCATGTGGCACAACTTTTGTGATAGCTGCTAATGTTTGATTAATTACTTCAATTCAAATTACATCCCGACGCTTGAGAGATCCCTAATACTCTCTCGAACAAACCAGAGAACCTTTCTTCGGCGAATTCCTTTTCCCTCGCATCTCGTTTCTCGCTGCCTTCCGATCGGGTTCGCCGTCCCCCAGAGTCGCTCCGGCGCTTCTCCGGTGGCCGTCGAACCCTTCCCGTTCTCGTTTTCCGCTTCTGTTTTCGATTTCCTCCGCCGGTTGGTTGTTGTTTGGCTTGTTCGTGTCTCGCTGCCCCTCGTTTGGGTCGCTGGTCGGCGGCTTTCCGTCCTTCCCTGTGGTGTGTGAGATCTTTCCCTCCCCTAGTTATGTGTTGGGCCTCCCTTTCCCCCACCCCTAGTGCGTTCTCGGGCTCCCCCTTCCCCGTTCCCTCTTTGTCGAGTCATTTGGGCCCCCCTTTCCCTTTCCTCCTCGGGTTTTGGTTGGTTGTTTGGGCTTCCCTTGCCCGTTCCCTATTTGTTCTGTTGGGCTTCCCTCTCCCTTTCCCGTCTGGTGTTGTTCTGTCGGGGTTTTCTCACCTGTCAACCTGGTTGTTTCGCAGGGTGGTCTTGGTGCGGCGGTGCCATTGATCGGCTTCGATGTGTCGTTGTTGTTTGTTTTCTTCAATAAGTCCCACTTCTACGGTGTTCGACTCCTTTCTAGGGTGGTTTAGGTGGCTTTTCTTGGTGGGATTGGTGTTTTCGTTGGGTTTTGTTATCTCTGGTTTGTATATGTGTGCTGCCTTTTCTTGGTTGACGGTCATACCTCATCTTGATGGTGGTGGATTCTTGGGTGCGGTTCCCACGGTTCGATCCCCGCCTGTTCTTCTGCAGCTTTGTCACAATGATAGGCTTCCTCGTTCAAAGCTGCTTGATTCAGCGATTTCCAGAGGACTGTGCAGAAGTGTCTTTTCTGGCTCATTGTCGTCTGCTTGAAGATAGGTTTAGATATAGCCGTGTTGGATTGTATCTTGGTTCCATTATCATTTGTAGATGCCGTATGGCTTTCAATTAATGAAGTTTCCTTTCCTTTCAAAAAAAAAAAAAAAAAAAAAAAAAAATTTACATCCCGACGCTTTAGATTATTTTAATCAAATTTTTTTCAAACTTATAAAATGATAACGTCGGACGGTCGGAGTGATATCTTGAATTGCTCCACTTCTAGCCACCTAGAGCAACTTCACTTGTGATGATCTAAAAGATGGACTAGTTGAAATAAGACTAAGTAGATATTCTGAGGTAGTTTTGAAGGTAGAGTAAATTTTATTTTTTGCTCTTCTTATTTTTTTTTTTCAAAAAATCCAATAACTAGTAAATATTATTTCTAAAACTATATTGACAATTAGTCTCGAAATGCTACCAGCTACTACAATAATCAATAACTATCGTGATAGCTAATTAAGTGTTAAACCAAGTGAAGTTGGATGTCTTGGGGGGTGGAAGAGACTAAATAGGAAAAAAAGAGTTGAGAGAGGTATAATAGTGGAGTGCAAGGTGGGGAGAGAAACTTTCGTCCTAATCAGGGTACAGTTGAAAAAATAGGGTTATATTTAGTTGCTCACTTGATTTTTATATTTATATGTAGTTGAAGACTTGAAGTTGTTTTTGTTCGGGCTTGTTCTATTCAACTTATTTTTTTCTTATACGAACTTAACTAAACTTATTAATCCTTATTAGACCTTATTGGTAAGAGTGTTAGACTCGGACATTATTTTTGCTGAACTGAGCTTTATTAGACCTTTTCTGAACTTTTTTTTTTGATAGAGGCTGAAAATAAGTTGAACAAAACAGACCCTTTAACTATCAAAGTCAATATTTAAATATTTAACGGCTAATTGCTAACCTCTTAATTTTACATACACTATTTTTTATTTCTCTCAAACAATAAAAAAACTCATAGATTATCATTTCACTTTTTTTTTTTTTTTTGAGGGGAGATTACCATTTCACCTTGGTCTTCCAAACTTGCTTAAAGAACTTGGAAGTGGAATTTTGAGCGGCAAAAGTGTGCAATTTGTGCACTACCAAAAAAAAGTCTACGTCTTTCCATGGCATATTGAAGCTTCTTCTCTCGTTGTTGAAGTATGGGGGTTAAGAAATGGACTTATACTTGCCGCCATTCATGAGCATATTCAAGATATATATATTGAAGGAGATAATCAAGTAGTTATAAGAGTGCTGCAAGGGCATTACACTTGCCCTTGAACTATCCAAACACTCATTGACGACATTCAGCAGCTGCTTCGCCAGTTTAGATTATACACTATTAAGCATATTTTTTCGTGAAACTAATCGGGTAGCAGATCTACTATCAAAAAAAGGTCACAATATTTCTACTGCCTCGGTTGACGTGGATGTTTCAGCAAAATCTTTGTTAAATAAAAACAATTGTTTTTCTAGATTAGTTAGGAGTAGGGGTGCTTATCGAACGAGCTGAGCCCGAATAGCACTGGGCTCGGCTCGAGCTCGTTTAATTTTTCATGGGCTTGACTCGGCTCGTGAGCTCAACGAGCTTGGGGGAGCCAAGCTCGGCTCGAGCTTGGCTCGTGAGCTCGACTAGGCTTAAGCTCGTTTTCAGGCTCGACTCGAACTCGGGTTCGATTATGGGCTCGAGCTCGTTTGGGAAATTTACTTTTTTTATCTTTCTTCTCATACATAACTTAGTTAATATTTTAAAAGAAATACTTAATATAATCTTTTAATATAAAATATTTTTTTAGTATAAAATAATAATCGAGCTGTTCGCGAGCTTTTCGAGCTAAGCTAACCGAGCCGAGCCCAAACTGTTCGCGAGCTTTTCAGGTTCATTATCACCCCTAGTTAGGAGTCTCATTTGAGAGGAGGTTTATACCTTCCTTATGTACCCAAAAAAAATAAAAAAATAAAATATTGAAGCTTGTTCATCCATCTCTTTCGTTTGCTCAATATAAACATTTCTCACACCACTTCGTTTCTTCCCTCATTCACGTCCCAAACCATGGCTCGCAACAAGGTAATAACTAAAAACCCTTCTTCATTTACTTCTCATTTCATAATAATGGCGATCCTTTCTATTTTTTTGAACTATTAAATCTTTCTGCAGTAAATTTGCTAAATTTCTTTCTGGGTGTGCTATAATCTCTGAATTACACACTTCAAGTTAGGTTTTGATTGTTTTATGAAATGTTAGTTTTTCTATGTAACTGTTTATTTCTGCGATTAATATGAATTACTGAAAACCCGAAATAACAAGCAATTTGTGGTCTTACAATTAATTTGTAGGAGAAAATGTTTGGTTTCTTCACTTGGGTTATTATGTGCTAAGTGATAGGTCTGCTGAAGAAAAGCTAGTTTTTATTTCTTCTTCTTTTCTTGTAGTCCTTGAAATAAATTGATAAATAAAATCCTCAAAAAAAATTCTAATGCATAAGAAAAACGTAGTCATGTGGGGGTCTTGTTTGATTCGTCTCATTGTGTATATTAGGAAAATTGAACTTTTATAATTTTTACTTATATGTAATTTAAGATATTCACGATTCAAAACGTGTATCGGCAAACGTGTATGGAGAAATGGGAAATCTATTGGGGACGGAGGGAGTTTTATTTTATGGATGATATGCCCTAGTATGTGAGGTTTGTTAATTTCATTTATGTGAGACCTGAGCAATATGTTGCCCTTACCATGTTAGATTGTTGTGAACTCGTGATGCCTTTGCCACTTCGACAGTAAGAAATGAAAAATCATCCTGCATATGAATTGTGAACTAAATTGGAGGGGTTGAAGCTATTATGGGGATTTTCGCCATGAACTTTACTCTGTTAAGGTTATTGATCCCTTCTATTAGGAAAATTTCTTCTTTATGGAACTTGAAGAATCAATTTTTGAACAATGTAAACGTGAAAAATTCTGTTGTTTTGTGAGTAAGCAAGACACATTGAAGAATACATTTTTTTAAAGAGTCAATTACTAGGAGATGTTTAGAATTTCTTTTGATCAAAAGGTTGGAAGTTTTGGAAAAACAGCATTTCCCTCCTTTTTCTTGCTGTCTCATATTCAAGGAAAATACAAAGTACCACATGTTTGCAATGCTTTTGCATATGATGCTATTTTTATAAATGAGGAAGTAGTAACAAAGCATTGCTAGTATAATAGTGTAAATACTAATAAAGCTTCTCTCTATGTTCATCTTTTTGATAATAGGAATCACTGGTTTTATTGCTTGATGTTGGTCCAAAGATGCATGGTGTTCTTCCACAAGTTAAGAAAGTCTGTGCCATGCTTTTGGAGAAGAAGGTCACTTGTTCACTACTTCCTGCTCTTGTCTCTCGCTCTTTTTCAATTTGAAGGATATTCCTTTAGATGTGTGCTATGGCGTACATGTCCAATGTATCATTTTGTTTCTTTTTCCCTCTTTATGATGCTGACTCTTTGACCTCTATCAGACTCTTCATATTATTGATTGAATAGTGTACAGAAGCATTGCCTGAATTATTTTTCCACTGTACCTGCAGCTCATTTACAACAAATTTGATGAAGTAGGGATTGTCTTATTTGGAACTGCAGGTACTTTATCTTGTGCTTTCTTGGTATATACATTCCTCTTTTGCAGAATCAATTTTGCTTTGTCTGCTGTGCAGAATGCGTTTGTGACCTAAAAGGGGATATATTTTGGAGTTTCTGAAAGTCCCTCTCTAAGTGGGGCAATTGGGGAGGAGGGGGAGAACATAGGATGATATAAGAGATGCATAAGGCAATAGGTTATGCTTGTATGAGTAATCTATACTTACCGCACCCAAGTTGCTAATTAGAACTTTTTTCTCGTACTTCTACACATCTTCATGAAGCTTGTAGCTTTCAAAATCAAGCATCTAATTATACTGTCTTTTCTGCAATAGGATGATAAAAGAGATACAGAATGCAATAGGTCATGCTTTTATTGATTTGTGATGCTTATTCCACTCAAGTTGCTGATTAGAATCTTTTTCTTGTACTTCTACACATCTTACATGAATTTTTTGTAATTTTCTAAGCCAAAGATCTAATTGTACTATCTTTTCTGCCTTGGTAGGTCAGTTAAAGTGAAACTTGTAACTTTCAAAATTTAAACCAACCAACTTACTATTTGATCCCTTTCTGTTTGTTTGCTGTAATTAGTGGACCAGTCAATCACCTTTTCGATCAAGTGTCTGTCAGAAGCAACCTCTTTGCAGTTATGTTGGCAAGGTTGTGGAGATGTGACTGTCGTTACTTGCCTCGGTGGGAGCTGCATTTTAGGTATTGGATTAATAGTCTGTTATGGTCTTATGGAGCCCATATGATCTATACAGACTTTAGGACCATCTACTTTGACTTCAGTGCAAACCAAGGTCTTATAGATAGGTGGTTAGACAGTTAGACTTATTTATACTGTGACTGAACAGAGAGTTGCTCCATTTTTTCCCTGTAACCTTGAAATACTTGTATTGTCTTTCCAGCTACCACAAGACATCACAGACAACATGCAAAACTGGTCTTTGCATGTTTGTAAATTGCTTTTTGTGCTTTGAGAATGGCTGTATACTTGGTTTTCATATTGTCTAATCTTGTCAATGATGTCTTGTTATAAGCTGTAACAAAAAGGGGAGTGGGTGCATATTTTAGTGGAATCAAGGGGAGAATAGAAGGAAGAAACTTAGTATGAGAGTGGAAGATAATGATTCACCTTTGTGCAATGTATTAATGGTTTGATTTTCCGTTGTGCTGGCTTACGTATTCTTTTCCTCCGTGCTTACTGCAAGTACTTATTGTTGCATTGATTAGCCTCTGATTTTGAATTTCAGAAACAAACAACGAGCTCACTGCAGAAGTTGGTGGATATGAGAATATTGTGGTTCTGAGACGTATAAAGGTTGTGAATGGGGACCTGGTTGATGCTCTGGACCAACTTCCACAAGGGACGGTTCCCGGTGATTGTATCCTGCTTGATTAGCTGTTTTTGTTTTGTGCTTTAAGTTTTATGTGTGGTTCAGCTTTTTTAAATTTTCGACAGGTTCAGCAGAAACCTTACCACACAATACGTCTTATCAGATTTGCGAACCCATCTGCTTAGTTTGTGCTAATTTGCCTTGGTTTACTTGTCATGAATAGCTATACCTTCTCTAATATTTGCTTTAGCTGAATTACCTGCTTCAAACTTCAAACTGCATTTGCAATGTGAAAGTACAGGGTTTCATGGAACCTCATGATGAGCCATAACTCTTGTTTTGGTGAGTGAAAATACCTGTATCTTGGTGAGCTTTTGAAAGCAGTGGAGTAGGATATTCTAACATGCGACTTAACAAGCAAGACTAAGATAGAGCCACACGCATAAACAACCACTAGACCAAGGCTACATACACGATAGATATGGACAAGAGTTTTTTATGTCCTATTTTACCAGATTTTTGTGGGTTCAATATAACCCACTAAACCCACACTGGATCCACCAATGCTTGTTGCATACATTCTTTTGATGTTATAGTTGAGACTTGAGACTTGAGACCTTGACTTCACTCTTAGTTCTTGATGCAATTGTTGTTGGAATGGATATGGTAATAAAGAAGTATGGGCCAACTAACAAGGGAAAGAAACGCCTCTGTCTAATCACTAATGCCCTCTCTCATCTAAGAGATCCATATGAAGGAACAAAAGAAGATCAAGTCAGTACTATTGCTCTGCAAATGACTGAGCAGGCCATAAAGTTGGAATGTGTAGTAGTTAGAGGGGAACTAAGTGGTGATGCTGATAAGAATGTTATGGATGAGAATGACCAGCTATTAGACCTTTTCACAAAGAGAACCTGGGCGAAGACTGTTTATGTTGAAACTCCGACGTCACTGCTAGGAGCACTCAGGACACGAAGCATAGCCCCCGTCACTATCTTCAGGGGTGATCTTGAAGTGAGCTCTAGACTGAAGATTAAGGTAAGGCTTGTTACCTTTCATAGAAGCTTGTTTTGATCCAACCGGATTTTTATCTTCGATAATCTGTATACTTTTGTCTCTGACGACAGGCCGAATTTGACAATTGTTTCTGAATTACTTGACAACATAGGTTTGGGTGTACAAGAAAACTTCTGAGGAAAGATTTCCAACCCTGAAGAAGTATTCAGATAAAGCACCTTGTACTGATAAATTTGCTACCCATGAAATCAAGGTGGGTTATGAGTATAAAAGCATTAACGAAATAGACAAAGTTGTACCTCCAGAACAAAGGATTAAAGGTTATCGTTATGGACCAGAAGTGGTCCCCATCTCAACTGATGCATGGGAAGCTGTCAAGTACAAACCAGAGAAAGGCTTGAAGCTCCTCGGATTTTCTGATACTAAAAACATACTACGGTGACAGCTCTAATTTAAGCTATAATTATAATCTGGTGTTTCCCTTGTATCTATCTGGAAATAGAAAATCTATGGACAGTTGATTCTGTTTTTCTCATGTTTGCAGCCAATATTACATGAAAGATGTCAACTTATTCGTTGGTGAGCCTGGCAAAAGAGAAGCGGTTATTGCAGTTTCCGCTTTGGCTAGAGCGATGAAGGAAATGAATAAGGTGGCCATAGTTCGCTGTGTTTGGAGGCAAGGACAGGCAGGTGTTGTGATTGGGGTTTTGTCACCGAATGTATCTATGAAGGACAATATTGTAAGTATACCCTTTCAGTTTCATAACTATTCTTGGCTACCTACAAAATCTTCTTTTTATTAGTCTATCCTTATCTGCTCTCTTCCTTTACAATGTTCTTTCTTGATATCTAATTTCCTTCCTCCTTTGGTGTGTTTTTGAATGCTCCATCTGAGAAGCCTGATTCACTGTACTTCAATGTACTCCCATTTGCTGAGGATGTTCGGGAGTTTCAATTTCCTTCTTTCAAGAATCTCCCAGCAACATTTCAGCCAACTGACGAACAACAGGAGGCTGCTGATAATCTAGTAAGGATGCTTGACCTGGCACCACCTGCCAAAGAAGAGATTTTAAAGCCTGACCTAACACCAAATCCTGTTCTAGAGGTATTTTGTTATAGTTGTGGCACATAGTGTTATCTAATTCAATGAATGTTTTGTGGTTGGGGATTGAGTGGATTGGTGTGGAATTATCTTTCTCTTTAAAAGCTGGGGCATCGTTATTGAATCAAGGATCTTATGTGCAGCTTTTCACTAAGCTATCCAATATTTTGTGCTAAGTTGTTTTGACGGTATTGCATCATAGATTATTAAGAAGAAAGGCGGACCCTCTGACTGATTAGCTATTTTATATTATGCAGCGGTTTTACCACTTTCTAGACCTAAAAACAAAGAACCCAGATGCAGCTATTCCTCCACTTGATGAAGCCTTAAAGAGGATAACTGAACCTGATGCAGAACTTCTTTCTAAAAACAATTCTGTAATTGATGAATTTCGAAGATGCTTTGAAGTAAAGGAGAATTTTAAGGTCGAGAGCTGGCTGATCCTAGTCTTAAACTTATTAATTTTTCTGCAGGCACTAACTTTTTTTCTTTTGACAGAGGAAGAAATCTGCTAGGTCATACAAGGAGAAGCCATCTGGATCTGATGATGAGAAAGAGGCTGCAGAAGATGTTAACATGGAGAAAACATTGAAAGCAACTGATAATGATTCTGCAGTTAAGATTCAGAACAGGGATGAGAAACCATTCAGTGCTCTGGAAAATAATTCTCTTGCCATTGTTGAGAAGATTGGGAATATCTCCCCAGTCCAGGATTTTGAAGCTATGTTATCTCGTAGAGATAACCCAGATTGGGTTAGTAAAGCAATCAAAGGTCTGAAGAGCAAAATTCTTGAACTTGTAGAGGATTCGGTTGCAGGAAATAATTATGACAAAGCAGTCGAGTGTCTCGTTGCCCTTCGAAAAGGCTGTGTCCTTGAACAGGTGTGTGCCTTTGAGTTACCAAGCAAGATAGAGAAGGGCTCTTTGGTAATTGCATTTTTGTGGGGCCCAACTTCCCTTTCTCTCTCTTGTTTGGTAGCAAACACCAAACTATAGCGTTTAGCCGTACTGTATTTTGGTTAACTTTCTATTGAGCATCACAACTGAAATGTCATCAATGTATGCCATGATGCATAATAGTTGGATATTGCTTTATTGGAGATTGGACGACCACTAGCTTGTTTTGAATCTTGAAGTTTCTTTTGTTGTAGGAACCCACACAATTCAACAATTTTTTGCAGTATCTTTATAGATTCTGCAAAGAACATGAGCTGAATGATTTCTGTGAGCTCCTTGTCTTAAAAGGGATGACATTAATCACAAAATCCGAAGCCGAAGACAGGTTTAACTTCTAATTTTCTTACTAGCCATTTCTTGATTCCAGTATTTCACTTAACGAGTGTGATCATCTTTTATCGCATTGACCGACTTATTTTTGGTGTCTCTTAACAGTAACCCATTACTTGTTACCTTCATATTGCATTTATTTGTTGTCTTTGATCAGTGATGTGGGAGATGAAGCAGCAAGAAGTTTTTTGGTTACGAAAGATCCCAAGGTTGAATGAGAACTCATATAATTCAACTGGTGTAAATATCTGACTTGCGCACTCTGCGTGCTTTTTTGGCCCCTTGCTTTGAGGCGGAGACAGGAGGAAAAGCGTAGTGGTTGTAGTGATACACTAAAACTGTTACTGTTACTGTTACTGTTACTGTTACTGTATGCTAATTGCTGATGTACATTTTTCAACCGGCAGTAGCCAATTTTCTCCAACCCCCTCCATTGTCCTTTAATGTTGTGTGCGATGAGTTTGTGTTCTAACTTCTAAACTAAAGACTTTAAAATGTCTATCTAATATTGTAGTAGAGATTGAAAATAATGTTAGCAGTTTTGCAGTGAATAACAGACTGCTTCCTGCTATTGATTCCATTGGCGGGGACGTCGACAGGACTAGGGTCAAGAATTCTTATCTAAGCCAATGGAGTATCTGATCCGAGAGTTGAACCTAACTCTCCTATAAAGATGAATCAACGCAATACAAAGTAATTCATATAGCTCATAGAATTGTTCCCAAAAACGCCAAGTCATCCTGCCACACGGTTATTTATCGGTGCAGCCAGTTTAGTGAGTGTCCCGGGCGATGCCCCGGGTTGTTTCTTTTCGTAAATTTTTATCTTGTGAGGAAAAAATTGACGTCATAATTTGAAGAATACAAGAACTTGGAATAAGAGTTTATGTCTGCAATAGTCTATTATTATTACCATTAATGTGTTAGGTATCGAATATTTATAGTCTTTTAATGAGATATAATTACAAGATTTTATTATATTTATTTTGAAATAATAAAAAATGATGTTATGTTGGATCAATGGTTAATATATCATTTTTCATTTCAAAAGTCACTTGTTCGATACCTTGTAACTACATAACATTATTTTTTTAGTTGAGGGGTTTGACATGAAAATAGAGCATTTGCATTAGAGCGTTAGAGGAGAGTGCCACATGGCACATAGACATTCTTAGAAATGCCTTTTAATATATTAGTCTAGACAGATGTTAATTATTATATTTTGAAGTTATCAATTAATATATTAGGGTTATCTATAATTGTTGAGGTTACTTATTAATATAGTGGTTAGTAGGGTTACTTATTATTGTTGGGCTAACTTATCTTAGGGTTACTTTTTTTTTTTGAAAGATATCTTAGAGTTACTTATTAATATACTAGGTGTTATATTTAATTTTTTGGCGTTACTTACAATGATGAGGGGTTACTTGCATATATCGAAATGGATACTTATGTTTTAACATAGTTTGTCTTTCGTATACGTGACCACATGATTGTTAATACCGCATAGAGTACTTGTTCCAAAAAAATAGAACTTGTGTTGCTTCTACTAGAAACAAGTATCTATTTGAAATATGAGAGAAAATATAAGAGAGGGACAGAGTGAAGAACAATTCACCATAAAGAACCAAATGCCGAAACCTTTTAAGAGTTTGTTTGGTTCACTATTTTTTGGCTCCAAGAAATGGAATCAATTATTGATTCCCTTTCTTCATGTTTGGTTCAACTTCTCATCAATCCATTACCATTACTTGATGGTAATGGACTCCCCCAATTTGTTATTCCCCTTCCCACTAGAGATGGAAATGGATCGTCACCCGCATCCATCACCCGATCCATCCGCTTCACGCGATCCATTCATCACCCACATAAATGTTCACCCGAATCCATCCATCCATCACCCGCGGGTGAAATGGATGGATCAGATGATTATCGGGTGAAGAGAGAAAAAAGAAAATTCAGTAGCCCGACAACATAAAACCCACAACAAATCTACAAATCACTCGCTCAAAAATAGTACAGCAATAAAAACAGCAACACAACAACAAAAACATTATTTGCAGCAGCAAAATCAGCATTTGCAGCAATAAAATCAACAACTGCAGCACTGAAAACATCAACATGCATGGTAGCTTAATAACAGCAGCAAAAACAAGAACTACAACAAGAAGGGGAACTCATTGCTTAGGTGGGTGTAGGACTGTGGGTTTGACGAGAGAGAAAGGGAGATTTTAGGTAGTGAAGAGAGAGAAAGAAAATCAGGAAATAGAAAGAACTCACAAGAAAATAAGTTAGGTTTGAAAAGTCAAAGAATTATATATATATATTTAATAATATAAACGGGTGGTGTATGAAAAACTCTCACCCGAATCCGACCCGCATCCGTTACCCGTTAACCCATCACCCGCCTTTCATCCATTTAAACCGGATTTTCCATCCGTTTAATAGCGCGGGTGGAGTGGGTGGTCGGATCATCCGCTGGATATTTCCATCTTTACCTTCCACTCAAGTAACAAAATCCCATTAGTTGGTGGTAATAGTTACCATTCCATTTGCATTTCATGACTTGAACCAAACACCCAATAAATATAACCAGTTTTATTACCATTCTTCTCCTTTATTTGTTTCAATTCCATTTCCATTCCATATCTTAAACCAAACGATCCCTAAATTTTAACAGGAGATAGAAAAGTAGAGTACATTTAGATGCTGGGCAAGCACAGAAGTAAGGGCAACTGGATGGATTTTATCGGTGATCCAATGGGTATCAATCTAGCTGATTTGCTGAGTATATAGTAAGAAACATGATGTGATGACCACAAATTTGTGGGCAACCACTGAGAGTAGAGCTGTCAATTCAGTTACTCGAGTCGGGTTCAAGTTGGGTCATTTCAGGTTTCAGATCATGTTCGGTCAGGTCGTGCCAGGTCAATAAATCAAACAGGTCGGGTGCTGGTCGGGAACGGTCATAATTCTGTCAGGTCTGCCTCGGTTTGTTTCTTCTTTCGGGTTCGGCCGGGTTCGGCACGGTCAATTTCGAGACTGGTCATCTTTCGTGGTCATGTGGTGTCGGGTCGGGTTTATTGCAGGTTTGTAGCGGGTGCTTTCAGGTTCAGGTCATGAGTGGGTCGGATACTTATCAGGTCAAGAGAATAACGGTTTGGGTCAAGTTCGAGACAAGTTCAGGTCGTTAGTTATTGGGTTGTGCCATACTTGGTTTCGGATCGCTTCGGGTATGGAACGGGTCATGAAACTTGTGTGTCACAGTGTCACTGCTTCAAATTTTCTCATTATTTAATATTTCATTGAAAATCAATGCTTGAATAGTTCATCTAGTTATATGCCTTTTTGTAATAGTGTTAGTTTATAATTTATGTTACTATATGGTGAAATCAATGACAAGTCGAGTTATCAAAAATCAACAAGTCAGGTAACATGTAGCAACAAGTAGGGTAAAACTATGTACCAAGTCGCAACAGGTCTTGTAAATAAGGTAACAGGTCGCAACAGGTCGGGACAATAACAGGTTGAGTCGAGTTATAATCAGTTTCAGGTCCTTATCAGGTCGGGTGTCGAATCGGGTTCAGATCGTTGTCAGGTCTGCTCACTTCAGTTATCGATCTTTTTCGGGCGGGTATCGGTTCAGGTTCATGTCATAGATTGTTGGGTCAAGATCAGGTATCAGTTATTATCAGGTCGAGTGCAGGTCAGGTTTCAGGTGACCTGTTTTACCTAAATTTCAGGTGCAAGTCAGTTACAGGTCATTACAGGTTCAGGTCGGGTTGTCAGATCAGGTCATTTTTTGACAGCTCTAACTGAGAGTAACGGTTCTTGCTTGACTTGAGCATGAGTACAAGGTAATAAAATAATGGTTGATTACAAAAAATGGTCTAACTATTGTGTAAGTGTAATTAATCTAGAGAGAGATGCAATTGAGTAATAAATGGTGTATGTTTCTCTCTTCTTGTTGGGATTATAGGCGTATGGCGTGTAAAAGATGTACCATAGTGTTGTTACTCATTTAGGTTATGTTTACATTTATTATGTTGGGTCTGTTCTAAATTTGATCAAAAAGAGTTAATCTTTTAAACACCCAATTATGTGCGATTTTTTTTACAAGGTCTATAGAGAGAATGAGAGAGCCTAGAGAGAGAGTATGAGAAAACCAATCGTCAACCCCAAATCAACAAAAATCCCTAGATCACTGTTCATAACTGAAAGAAACATCTAAACAAAATTAGCCAACAAAACTACTTTTGTTGCCCTCTCAATATATGTGAATATGACATCCCCCTTGCTTTTGAACCTTATGGCTCCATTGCCAACATCACCATCTCGGAAAAACTTAGACCTCACCGTAAGCATAGGTTTGCCTTTGTGCAGTTTCACTCCAACATCTCCTTGAAAAAGGCTATCAATGGTGAAAACGGAAGGAAGCCTTCAAACGGGAGACTAAAAATTTTCACTGCAAAAAATGATACTATCCTTCCAAACCCGCAAAGCAGATTCAAGCAACCACACCCATCCCATCCACATAAAATCGTTCCAAGCAAAAAACCCTCCAACTCCTACAGAGATGGAAGATCATACAAGGAGGCCTTCAAACAAACCCAAATCCCTAACCACTAATCTCCCAAAAACACCCCCCATCCTCAGCCATCACCTAGCAAACCCCCGTCTCCTCCCATTCACAAAATCCCAACCAACGAACCTGATCCCCAACCAGATTGCTTCAAGTTTGAATCATCTCTGACTAGAAAAATAAGCTTAAGAATCTTGGGCCCAGAAGTGGGAAAAGCTAGAGATGAACTTCAAATGGGTTCTCTTGAAGTTGAACCGATGATCCTTGTTAAAGGTGTCAAAAATAAAGACTTTAATGAGCTCTTTTCACGAAGTGTGATAGCAACTGCAGCCTCATCCTTGTCAAAATCAGATTCTTGATCACATTATAGCCGACGGTGTCACATGCATCTCCATTAAACCCATGGGAGGTATGCTCCATCTAATCTCTTGAAGATAAAATAGAGATCTTGAATAACAACTGGCTCGATAGATGGTTTCTTGACATATTAGCAACAAATGTGCTTCCCATTGGAAAGAAACATGGATCAAAATCCATGGTGTCCCATTGATTGGTTGGGGATACAAGAACTTTTATGATATTGGATGCATATTTGGTAGAGTCATCTCAGTGGACTATTCTAGTTTCGAACATGCAATAGTCCTCATCATCACAGACTATTTATTTAACATAAATTGCAAGATCCTACTTGAAGTAGATGGTACTCAATTTCTAGTTTGCATAATTGAAGATCCAAAAAATTCTGCCCAGTTGCCTCCCACTAGTCAAAGAAACCCCTCTCAGACGTCGTCTCCATCAAGTCATCAAAATGACGTAGAAGTTGACGTCATAAACTGCGAAGAAGAATCGCCTGTCACATCTCCCAGAAAATCATTGAAAGTGAATGGGTGCCTTGGAAACAAGGAAAGTCCCATTAATAATTGCCTCGGTCTATCACTCATTCACGTCAGCCAAAATGAGCCACCCCATCCTTCCTCCAACATTCTTGGGGTTCCCCACAAAGCTTGTCAGCAATTAATCCTCGCATATCTAAATCATCACCAAATAACTACTTGTCCCCTCTCTGCATATAAAACTCTTAGCCCAGCCCACAATTATGCTCTTATTACTCACAACCCCAGAAAAACCCGCCTATTCTCAAGCCCAAGCCCATCTTCCCATCTAAACCCAACAAAATCAAAATCTAAATAAAGCTCCCCCATCCCCCTCTCAAACAGGTTTGGTGTCCTTCGTAGGGCCATTGCCTCAAAATCTTTTTCTACATCAATTTCAGGCCCATCCTTTCCTTCAGGTTTCGAGGATGAAATCCCTCTTCAATTGAGACTGAACCATCAAAGAGCCAAAGCTAAAAAAACTCAAAAAAAGCGTCTCAAACGCTCCCTCCACCAAAAAGGCTCCATTCCCTCTTCACCATCCTTCATATCAACATTCATTCTCGACCAAAATCCTACAAATGCTGCATCTACACTGGATTTAGCAAAGAGTCTTGGCCTCAATTTCGATGGTCCCTTGTCAATTCTTCAAGACAGAGTGGACTCAATACTTGCAAAGCAAAAGGCTGACTGGGAAGCAAGCAAATAATCACCCTCTCAAGTCTCTCACCATTACCAAAACATCATGATCATCCTTTCATGGAACATAAGAGGGCTTGGGGCAAGAATCAAAAGGAGTGCCTAAGAAAGCTCATCAACACCCATAGCCCATTATTTGTTTGCATCCAGGAAACCAAAATAGAATCATTCAATCCCAAGATCATGCATTCCATATGGAAAGACACCAATATTGAATACATTGTCAGCCCCCTCTAGGGGGAATTTGGGAGAGATAATAACAATGTGGAAGAATGACTTATTCACTATAAACACATTAGTCATAGAAAGAAATTGGATTGCTCTTTCAGGTGTAATCACTAGCAAGAATCTACAGTGCGCTATAGTGAATGTGTACAACCCTTGCACGACGGATGAAAGAAATCAAACCAGGGCAGACATCCATCACTTCTGGGAAAATACAATGCTCCCTTGCATTATAGTTGGCGACTTTAATGAGGTACTCACCCCCTCTGATAGGTGTAGTAACCATATTTCTTCGGGCACAGTTAACTTCCAAATTTTTTTGCAAGATGTGCAAATGCTCGAAATTCCCCCCTCCAACGGCAAGTTTACTTGGTTCCGTGGGCAATCCAAAAGTAAACTTGACCGTTTTCTCATAAACCCAGAAATTCTCACTCTTTTCCCCTCCCTCCAAGTCATTCTCCTAAAACGCAACCATTCTGACCACTGCCCTCTCCTAGCTCAAACCAAACTCTCAAACTGGGGTCCTCAATTTCCGGCTCTCTCATCCGAGCTGCTTGAAACTTATAAAAGAAGTATGGAATGATGGTCTCTATCTACCAATTGCCGAAAAACTCAAACTTGTAAAAGACCGTCTTTAAAAATGGAACACTGATGTTTTTGGACTGATTGATGCTAATATATCTTCATTGGAAGACAATATACACTCTCTTGATAATATTGCAGGTGACAAATTGCTAAGTTCATTGGAACTTGATGAAAGAAGAATGGCTCAATCCGACCTTTGTCAATGGATGAAAAGGAAAGAGTCTTATTGGACACAACACTCAAGGGTGAAATGGCTAAGGGAGGGGGACAAGAACTCTAAGTTCTTTTACACGATGGAAACAATCAGGCGTCAGAAGAACAGTCTTGATAAGATAAATTCGGGAGATTTTGTTATTGAAAACCCTGATGAAATAAAAAACGAAGCCTCGAAATTTTTCAAAGGCATCTTTAGCGAAGAGTTCTCAAACAAGCCTTACTTTCAAGGTCTCGATTAGTCTATCCTTATCTGCTCTCTTCCTTTACAATGTTCTTTCTTGATATCTAACTTTCTTCCTCCTTTGGTGTGTTTTTGAATGCTTCATCTGAGAAGCCCGATTAACTATACTTCAATGTACCCCCATTTGCTGAGGATGTTCGGGAGTTTCAATTTCCTTCTTTCAAGAATCTCCCAGCAACATTTCAGCCAACTGACGAACAACTGGAGGCTACTGATAATCTACTAATCTAGTAAGGATGCTTGACCTGGCACCACCTGCCAAAGAAGAGATTTTAAAGCCTGACCTAACACCAATTCCTGTTCTAGAGGTATTTTGTTATAGTTGTGGCACATAGTGTTATCTAATCCAATGAATGTTTTGTGGTTGGGGATTGAGTGGATTGGTGTGGAATTATCTTTCTCTTTAAAAGCTGGGGCATAGAGACTGAATCAAGGATCTTATGTGCAGCTTTTCACTAAGCTATCCAATATTTTGTGCTAAGTTGTTTTGACGGTATTGCGTCATAGATTATTAAGAAGAAAGACAGATCCTCTGACTGATTAACTATTTTATATTATGCGGCGGTTTTACCACTTTCTAGACCTAAAAACAAAGAACCCAGATGCAGCAGCTATTCCTCCACTTGATGAAGCCTTAAAGAACCCAGAGCTGGCTGATCCTAGTCTTAAGCTTACTACTTTCTCCTCAGGCACTAACTTTTTTTCTTTGGACAGAGGAAAAAACCAACTAGGTCATACAAGGAGAAGCCATCTGGATCTGATGATGAGAAAGAGGCTGCAGAAGACGTTAACATGGTTAACATGGAGAAAACATTGAAAGCAACTGATAATGATTCTGCAGTTAAGATTCAGAACAGGGATGAGAAGATTGAGAGTATCTCCCCAGTCCAGGATTTTGAAGCTATGTTATCTCGTAGAGATAACCCAGATTGGGTTAGTAAAGCAATCAAAGGTCTGAAGAGCAAAATTCTTGAACTTGTAGAGGATTCGGTTGCAATGTATGCCATGATGAATAGTATATGGATATTGCTTTATTGGAGATTGAGAGATACTAGCTTGTTTTCAATCTTGAAGTTTTTTTTGTTGTAGGAACCCACACAATTCAACAACTTTCTGCAGTATCTTTATAGATTCTGCAAAGAACATGAGCTGAATGATTTCTGTGAGCTCCTTGGCTTGAAAGAGATGACATTAATCACAAAATCCGAAGCCGAAGACAAGTTTAACTTCTAATTTTCTTAGAAGCCATTTCTTGATTCCAGTCTTTCACTTAATGAGTGTGATCATCATTCATCGCATTGACCGACTTATTTTTGGTGTCTCTTAACAGAAACCCATTACTTGTTACCTTCATATTGCATTTATTTGTTGTCTTTGATCAGTGATGTGGGAGATAAAGAACTTCTCGTACAATTCAACTGGTGCAAATAGCTGAAAACGGGAGGTGACTGGCGCACTCTGCATGTTTTTTTTGGCCCCTTGCTTTGAAGCGGAGACAAGAGGAAAAGGGTAAGGGGTTGAAGTGGTACACTAACACTCCTTTTTTTTTTTTGTGGTACATAAGGAAAGTTAGGACACCCTTCTCTCAAGGGGGACTCCTAACGAATCTAGAAGAACAATTTTATTTAACGAAGGTTCTGTTGAAGCATCCACGTCAACCGATGCAGCAGAAATATTGTGACCTTTTTTTGATAGTAGATCTGCTACCCGATTAGCTTCCCGAAAAATAAGCTTAATAGTGTAGAATCTAAACTGACGAAGCAGCTGCTGAATGTCGTCAATGAGTGTTTGGATAGTCCAAGGGCAAGTGTAATGCCCTTGCAGCACTCTTATGACTAGTTGATTATCTCCTTCAATATATAGATCTCGAATATGCTGATGAATAGCAAGTATAAGTCCATTTCTTAATCCCCATGCTTCAGCAACGAGAGGTGAGGTTTGGCCAAATCGATAAGCTTGTGCTGCCACAAGAAGGCCAGCGGAATTGCGGAGGGCAACACCGGCTGCAGCTGAGGAGCCAATAACAGAACCATCAAAGTTTAGCTTGAAGCATCCAGAGGGAGGAGGCTGCCAGCTAACTGCAATGGAAGTATGGAACCTGCAACAAGGAAGTGAAGAAATAGTAAAGGAAAAATCCATCATAGTTCGAGTAGTCCATTCCAAATACAGATGCCCGGCTCTGTAATAAATACGATTTAAATTAAGCATATTTTCCTCAAAGACTATTGAATTGCGTTCCTTCCAAATGCTCCACAAATTGTAACAGAACAATTGTAAGGCCTGAGGGTAGGGACGGAGAGATGTTAGGCTTTGAACAAGATCTTGAGGCACTATATATCGTATTTTTTGTCGTATAGAATTTGAATTCCAATAATGACCAATTATAGGGCATGTGAAAAATAAATGGTTAAGAGTCTCATTATTAGATTTGCAAAAGGGACAAATAGCATCATTAGTGATTTGACGGTTAGCTAAATTTAATTTCAATGGTAGACCATTTTGTAGGCATTGCCATAGAAAAATTTGTACTTTAGGGGCTACATTATTTTTTCATATCCAATTAAAAGGCCAAGGAATACTGTTTGAATTAATTCCATGAGCTAGCCAAGTAGATGTTTTAACAGAAAATTCACAAGAGCTAGTAAGCCCCCAACAAGGAACGTCTGGGGTAGGATAGCTAGGGATAGGAATCCCTAATATTAAGTGGACTATATGGGATGGGACTAAGTCATTAAGGAGAGTAACATTCCATTGTCTTGATGAATGAATGACATTACTAACAGTAAGGTCCAGATTAGCAATAGACGTAATTTGAAGATTCAACATTTCGATAAGGCTTTGATTAGCACACCAGTTGTCTAACCAAAAATAGACATTTGTTCCAGTTCCAAGTTTCCAACGTATTCCTTTCCTTAGAAGCTCTCGAGATCGAAGAATAAACTTCCAAATATAAGAATCTTGTGGTTTAGCTTTGTATTCAAAGAAAGAGGTATTTCGAAGATATTTTTGGCGCATAAGGGTTGGCCATAGAGAGTGTTGGTCAGAAAGAATTCGCCAGCCCATTTTAGCTAAGTATGCTTCATTTACATGACCCATTTTCCGAAAATTTAACCCACCATATTTTTTTAGGGCGACAGATTTTTGACCACGCAATTAGGAATAGCCCAGTAGAGTTCGTTGAGGAACGCCAGAAAAACTTTTGGTTAATATTATCTATTGTAGAACAAATTTTCTTAGGAACCTGAGTTGTTGCCATTAGATAGGCTGGGGAAGATTATAAGTGACTCTAAATAAGCACTGATTTTCCAGCTTTCGAGAGAAAATGATTGTGCGAAGAATTAATTTTGTTGTCAACTTTTTGAACTAAGTGGTGGAAATCGCTAGGCACTGGCTTATAATTGGAGAAGATAACGCCCAAATATCTTCCCAAAAAAACCTTTGGGGTCGTATTGAAAATTCCAGCAATTGATCTTCGTCTAGAATTCGGGACATGTTTAGAAAACATGATCGATGATTTATGAAAATTCACTAGCTGTCCTGAATTAAGGCAAGAGGAGTCTAAAATATTTTTGAGTCGGTGGGCAGAATCTAAGTTAGCTTTACAAAATAATACTCTTACTGTTACATGTATCATGTATTCTAATTGCTGATGTACATTTTTCTACCAGCAGTAGCCAATTTTCTCTGAACCCCTTCATCGTCCTTTAAATTTTTTTTTTTACAACGAGAAAACTTGCATTAATTAAAAGAAGAAAGTACAATCTAACGCTAATACGAAGAAACATAAAACAAAGCAAATAAAGCTAAAGGGGCTTCAGTTGCTCTTACATACTCTATGAAACAAAAACAACTTAAACAAGTCCAGTCCTTTAATGTTGTGTGTAATGAGTTTGTGTTTTAAACTAAACAAAAATAGAATGTCTATCTAATATTGCAGTAGAGATTGAAAATAATGTCATAGCAGTTTTTGCAGTGAATAACAGTAATATTGATAAGACATATATTAACCAACTTTTGTCAATACAAGACATATAAACCACTTTTATCATATTGATAAATTAGTTAACATGTGTTATGTTTTCGTTGGTAATAAGAATTGACATTAAATATTAAAGATGTCGTGAGTAATTAAAAACGCTGGAAATATATCAGTATTACAAATTAAAACTATCCTATAATCTTACTTTTTGATAGTATAAAATGATGTTTAATATTATAATAATGGTATTATAGAATAGTTTATGTTGTGAAACAAATTAAATATTTTTAGCTAAAATGCCTTCAAACAACCAATGAAGTAGCTTTATGTCATTGTCCTACGTTGAAAAAGTAAGCCAGAATTGTAGTAATGTTTATAATATGAACAATTGTGTATGGCTAATGAAATACGGGCCTATATATATATATTTTGTGTGATTGAGTGGATTAATTATATATGTATTTAATTAGTCACGTTACAAGGTAAGGGACACCTCATACTCTCCCTTCCATCCTGCCCTATCTTTTTAGGACAAATTTCTATTAGTAAACCTCTTGCATTCCCACATACTTTTTTTACTTTTAACCAAGTTAAATTTAGCTTAGTAGTTGGGATTGTGCCTTTCAACCTTGAGTTTGGAGTTCAATTCCCATTATGGGCACTTTGAGAATAGGGATTTCTCTTACACTCCCCCTTTACTCTTAAAATGTCTAGCCTGCTAATTAGGACCGGGTTGACTTGTGCGAGACTTCGGTCTGGTACGACAATTCATCTTAGCAATCCAAAAAAAATCCCACGTACTTTTATGTACTGTGTATTGTGATCAACAATGAATCGTATGGTAGGAGTTGCTAAACGCAGCTTCACTTTACTCAACGCAACCCTAAAAACCTTCATTATCATATTCTATCTAAAAACTTCTCTGTTGAAAAAATATTCTCTTCTCCTCCTTCTCACAGTTAAAGAAAGATAAATTGCAAAAGACCTAATTGATAAATTTAAATTTGATACTCAATGAACAATAATTTTGATCCAAACGAACTTCACTCTGATCTAGTTTTTTTTCTTCTTCCGTAACTATTCAGTTTCGTGCAATTTCCATGAAATACTTAGCACTATTTCATGCAATCCTAAAGAAACAAATTACTCTGTTTCGTGCAAATTAAATTGAATAAAACAGTTTAACTTGTTTCACGATGATTGTATAAAATAGATAAAGACGTTTCATGGAAATTGTATGAAACAACGTAATCTGTTTCATAAGGCTTGCACGAAATACCCATTTCTCATCAAACTCTTATTTTTAATGGCAAAATTCTTGAAGATAATGGTGAGGTTGAATCTTATGTTATTCTTCATAATTCCTAAATGGCAACACTTTGAAGCTTCTCTGAAAATGACAGTAGATGAATACTGCATTTTTAGTCGTGGGTTATAATTTTATAACTATTGCATTCTTACTCAACTGTTCTATTCATTTACAACTCCTAAAGGTAACCCTTTTGGATCCAACTAGTTACACCTCCTAATTTATTCCAGACTTTTATTCTACTGTTCTGTCATCATAAGTTAAAGCAACCACCATCCGAATCCGACCGTCAAAATTCCAAGTTATTCGCCTAACTGTTGCGAACTACCACCTCTGTTTTTATTTAATTGCTACATTTTTTATATATGGGTGTTTCTTTTTAATTGCTACATTATTTAACCTTTCCTTATTTGGGGTACTTGGCCCACCATAAAGTATTACTATTATATATATTTTTCACTTTTCCCCATTATTTTACATTAAATGGGTCAAAAAGTACCCTTTCAAAAGCTTGAAAGTGACATTGCCTAAATTGTTATACATACAACAATGTAGCAATTAAATAAAAACAGAGGGAGTACCATGAAAACCCAAAATCCCATGAAAAACTCAAATTAAAAACGGAAGATTTCATTCTTTTCTCCTATTTCTAAAAAACCCAACTTGTTCTTTAGTTTCTAGTATAATCATGGGAAACTGGGAAAATATAAGACCCGAATCTGGAAAAAACACATCAAGCTTGAAAGAAAATGCAGAAAAATAAAAAAAAATTACAGAAGAATGAAAACTAAATATTTCTTAATCTCCCATTTTCATCACATACGAAGAAATTGGCTAAAATTATGGAAGTAATTTGCCCCAATTTTGGACGATTGATGAATAGGAAGAGGGAGAAAAGAGAGAGAAATGTGTAGAGGGAGAAAGGAGGTATGAGAAATAGGGATATTTTGGATATTTTGAAGGATTGTGTTTAGTAAAGTGATGTTGCATTTAGCAACCATGTTCATTAGCGATGGAAAAGCCCTTATCTAATATCCCCCATCCCAAAAGAAATAAAGAAGCAAGGTAAAAGAAATATCCTTAGAAAATATATTCAAAGCCAACATATATTCAACTCCATCCGAAAACATACGGTTGTAACGAACGCAATAAAGCAACAAAAAATAAAAGAACAATTGATACAAGAATTTAACGTGGTTAACTAACAATATGTTAGCTACGTCCACATTTCAAGGAGAACATATTTTATTAGGTTTAGGACAAAGAGTACAAATTACAGAATATGGAGGTAGAAGTTAATTACAAGGTTTACATAGTACCCTACTAATTAACCTAGACAGATGGGGCTAAAACCCGAAACTGAAACAGACTTGATATACTAAACAACATATACCTAGCACCAGATAATTAATTCAAGGTATGCTTCAACACACGCCCACCCATATTTGACCCGAAACCCACCCGTTTGACAGGTATATTCCAAGTACTATATGTCGGAGAAAATATATTTTTTCAAAAATACGCATGTGCTAATTTTATCGAATTTTTTCCCTACATAATGTCAAAGAGAATTTTAATTCCCACTTTATGTCAAACATAAAATTATTTCCCTCCATACTGTTCACGTAGGACAGCACGAGAGAAATTGAATTTTTTATTTTACTTAAGTAGAACCGCTACTCAAACTAGTGGTTACCTAAAGTAAGCCGCTAATCTGAGTAACGGTTAATATAAACCGCTACAGTGGGTAGCGGTCAAAGTTCAACACATAACTGTGTATTTGGAGAGTGACGAAGTGACAGAGAGAAGAAAAAGAGTGATGTGACAGGAAGTATCCAAATGTCACCAACTTTTTCACCCCCTATTTCCACTTCATCCAACACATACAGTAAATTATCTAAATCCAATGTGAGTGCTGACATGACATGACTTGTTGAAGAGTTGTCATGTGTGTGTACGATAGCACTGTTTCAACTCATAAATATTTCAGTTGTTAACCGCTACTAGTAGTAGCGGTTTTCCCTTATTAACCGCTACTGCTAGTAGCGGTTTGTCTTAATATTAACCGCTACTTCCAGTAGCGGTTTCTTTTGCCGAAAATAAAAATATAAAAAAAAATTATGGTGTGCTGTCTTACGTGGATGGTAGACAGGGAAATAATTGTATTTGCGCGTATAGAGGAAATTAAAACTCCCTTTGACAATATCTAGGGAAAAAATTCTAATTTTATCACACAATTCTGCTCTTAAATAGGTTGAAAAACGGCTACCTATAGCACTTGAGTTTAGAACCGTTATAAGACGAAACTAGAAATTACAGTACTTCTAGAGTTCTAGTATCTTCATTGCACACGAGACAATGCATGAGCTACATAATTTTCAATAGTAAAGAATAGAAAGCATTAAAAAATATATTCAAAGCCACCAAAGAATGAAGATCATGATAAATTATGAAACTTGCAACGCACAAGAAGTAATATCAATATGCCATCAAATAAGTGTTTTTTTTTTTTTTTTTGACTGATACAATAATATCTATATAAAGAGGCGTGAAAACTGAAAACACAAGTATCATAAAAACAAAAGTCATTCAAGCAAATAATATGAAGAGGATGTGTTGCATGATCAAAGGTTTGTTGATATTGTCTCTGTTGATCAGTGTTTTTGTTAGGACTCTATTTAGGTTATGTAATAGGAATAGGTTATTTCTAATTAGTGATGAAGTAGGACTCTCTACTTAAGATGTATAAATATATGTTATTGATGAATGAGAAGGGGAGACAGAAAATTGAACTAAATTTAATATGGTATCAGAGCAAAAATCTGAAAAAACTCTCTACCAAAATCTGAAAAACCAAAACACATCTGACCTGAAAACCAAGACTCGATTTTTTCGAGTTTTCCTTTGTCTTCTTCGAACCAAAATTATCCAAAATCCTTGAACGTAAACCATAGAAATTTTTGTTTTCAACAATCAAGCAAGAAAAAAAACATTTGAACAAATGAAATACAGCAACTGACTCCCTCGAATCAAACCCACCTAATTCATGGTGATGCATGACAGGTGGCAATCAAACCCACATATGCTCAGCACTTTGTTCACTCCCAAAACGGTGATGTCTATTCGGCACCGCCTCACAGCTTTTCCACGAGGGCATCGTGGCACCGCGACACCAAAACCTGAATTCCGATCTAATCCACCACGAACCCGGAAAACCGGATACCAACAGATCCGCGCGCACCAGGTAAGCGCCGGTGGTGCCCTGATGGCACGTGCGACCAACACCAGTGCTCCTGGTCCGGGCGGTATGAGTGTGGGTGGTGGGGCTGATGCTCCGCCGCCTCGTGACGTTGTGTCTGCAGGTTTAGCAGGCATTACTACTGAACAATGGAACAATCTTTTGGATTTGTTAACTCTTCCTCAACCCAAAGATCGATTAAATGGAAAATCTTTGTGGATTTTAGACACGGGTGCCACCCATCATGTCACAGGCACTTTCTCACATTTACGTGATGCACGGAAAATTAATGGTTGTCCAGTTGGATTGCCTGATGGAAGTACTACAGATGCTACACACGAGGGAGCTGTGATTCTTCCTGGAAACTTGAAAATTACTAATGTTCTATTTGTGCCTAATCTTGATTGTAACTTGATTTCTATTCCCCAATTGTTGGATTCTGCAAATTGTATTGTCCAATTCACTAAAACATTATGTGTCTTACAGGATCGCAGAACGAGGACGTTGATCGGAGCGGGTGAACGAAAAGATGGACTTTTCTTTTTCCGAGGTGTTCCAAAGGTAAATATAATGGTTGTTGATGGCATGGCATCGATGGATATATGGCATAAGCGTTTGGGTCATCCTTCGGAGAAAGTTCTGCGACATTTACCTTGTGTGAGTCCCTTTACTATTACTAGCTGCAATAACGATGGGTGTGATGTCTGTTTCCGTGCCCATCAACCTCGAACTAGTTTTCCAAGGAGTGATAGTAGAGCTAGTAGGATTTTTGAATTAATACACTATGATTTATGGGGGCCATATAGAACTAAGTCTGCCTGTGGTGCTTCATATTTTTTAACAATCGTTGATGATTTTTCCCGGACTGTTTGGACTTATTTATTATATAATAAATTGGAGGTTGAAATTATGTTTCTGCATTTTGTGGCATTGGTAGAAAGACAATTTAATCAGACAATTAAACGTGTTCGGAGTGATAATGGCACTGAGTTTAATTGTTTGCGCCCCTATTTTGTGAAACAAGGGATAATCTTTGAAACTTCATGTGTTAAAACCCCACAACAGAATGGAAGGGTCGAACGGAAACATGGTCATATATTAAATGTCGCACGTGCATTGCGATTTCAGGCTAATCTACCATTGAAGTTTTGGGGGGATTGTGTTCAGGCAGCCTGTCATTTAATAAATCGAACCCCCACTGTAGTGCTTGATTATAAAACCCCCTATGAGTGTTTGTTTGGCAAGCCCCCTAAGATGACAGATATTCGTATTTTTGGTTGTTTGTGTTATGCGTATAATATTTATCATGGGGGTGATAAGTTTGCCAGTAGGAGCCGTCGTTGTGTTTTTGTTGGTTATTCTTATACTCAGAAAGGATGGAAATTATATGACTTAGACACCAAACAATATTTTGTTTCCCGTGATGTGAAGTTTCTTGAAAATAAATTTCCTTTTGCTGTGTCTGAACCTGTAAATGAGTTCGTTGTGGAGGGACAGGCAGGAATGGATGAATTTTTTGATGAGGCATTGCCTGTGCCTGTGCCTGTTCTTGAAGTTCCCGTTGTTGTTGAAGGGGGACTTGGACTAGGAAATGATATGGAGGTGGCGCCGGCTGAGGAGGCCGAGCCACGCATCGAGGTGGTGCCGGCTATGGAGGTGGGCCCACGTGCGCCGGAGGTTGGTGCACCGAACCCTGTAGGCGTGGCCAGGGATGTTGGCACGCAGGGAGGGAGTAGGGAGGATGATGGAACACATTTGGGGCGTGGAAAATGCACCAAATTCTCAAATAAAAAGTTGCAGGATTATGTGACTCATACTGTAGTGAAAAAGAAAAGTTCATTGACTCAGGCACCCGTTTCAGCATCATCCTCAGGTACTCCCTATCCTATTACACATTATGTTAGTTGTGAAAAGTTTTCTGATAAACATCGCAGATTTCTAGCAGCTATAACTGCAGGGCACCCTCCTAAGTCATTTAAAGAAGCTATGCAGCATGAAGGGTGGCGTGAAGCCATGGGAGCTGAGATAAAAGCTCTGGAGGATCAAGGCACATGGGAATTGCAACATCTCCCTCCAGGCAAGAAGGCATTGGGGAGCAAGTGGGTGTATACAGAAAAATATGATGAGCAGGGAAAACTGCAGAGGTTGAAGGCCAGATTGGTTATATTTGGTCATCATCAGGTGGAAGGAATTGATTATAATGAAACTTTTGCCCCTGTAGCAAAAATGACAACAGTACGTACTTTCCTAGCAATTGCAGCAGTGAAGAAATGGGATATTCATCAGATGGATGTCCACAATGCATTTTTACATGGTGATTTGGAGGAAGAAGTGTATATGAAAATTCCTCCTGGTTTTCAGGGAGGAAATACTAATCTAGTGTGCAGGATGAAAGAATCATTGTATGGTTTGAAGCAGGCACCTCGGTGTTGGTTTGCCAAATTGGCCACTGCGTTGAAAGCCTATGGGTTTAAGCAGTCTTATTCTGACTATTCATTGTTTACTTTGACCAGGAAAAATATTCAGCTGAACGTTCTTATCTATGTGGATGATATGATTATTGCAGGGAATGATCAGGAAGCTTTACTGAACTTCAAAGCTTACCTTGGAAAATGTTTCAAAATGAAGGATTTAGGTGCTTTGAAATATTTCCTAGGCCTTGAAATTGCCAGGGGGCCGCAGGGAATTTTTATGAGTCAACGGAAGTATGCCTTGGATATTATTTCTGAGGCCGGGTTGCTCGGTGCCAAACCTGCCGAGTTTCCTATGGAGCAGCACCATCAGCTCGCTTTGGCTGATGGTCCTTTGTTTGAGGATCCAGAGAAGTATCGCAGATTGATGGGCAGGTTGATTTACCTTGCTGTTACTAGGCCTGATTTGGCATATTTTGTTCACATTTTGTCACAGTTTATGCAGGCTCCTAAAATGGTTCATTGGGAGGCCGCTTTGAGAGTAGTTTGATACTTGAAAAAGAATCCAGGACAGGGAATATTATTTAGTTCTGATAGCGATCTCCGCCTTGAAGGGTGGTGTGATTCGATTGGGCTAGTTGTCCTATTACTCGAAGATCCTTGAGTGGGTGGTTTGTTTTGTTGGGATATTCCCCTGTTTCCTCGGAAGACTAAGAAGCAACCTACAAGTGTCTCGGTCATCTGGCAGAGGCAGAATATCGTTCTATGGCTGCTATCGTTTGTGAATTAAAGTGGCTTAAGCAGCTACTAGGTGATCTTGGAGTTCAGCATCCTGCAGGAATGAGATTATATTGTGATAGTCAATCTGCGTTATATATTGCCAAGAATCCGGTGTTTCATGAACGTACTAAACATATTGAGGCTGATTGTCATTTTGTTCGTGATGCCGTGACTGAAGGTCTTGTGAATCCGTCATATGTTCCTACTAAGTTTCAGTTGGCAGATATTTTTACAAAAGCACTTGGTAGGACTCAATTTGATTTTTTGTTGTCCAAGTTGGGCGTTCGTGATTTGCACGCTCCAACTTGAGGGAGGGTGTTAGGACTCTATTTAGGTTATGTATTAGGAATAGGTTATTTCTAATTAGTGATGAAGTAGGACTCTCTACTTAAGATGTATAAATATATGTTATTGATGAATGAGAAGGGGAGACAGAAAATTGAACTAAATTTAATAGTTTTTCTTGCTGAATCAATGATGTATGCTGATCAGATTCAGAGTCGAAAACTCAACCCCAGTGGTAATTCTAATTATTATGCTGTTAAGCTATCCATGAAGTCGATGAAGAATAAAAGAATCTCAATCGGATCTTCTCTTAATTTTGTGAAAGAGGCGATGGAGATTGGTTTGATGGCGTCACAATTTCTTGGCTTTGGCAAAAACAATGGATAGATTATTAGATCATCTGAGTAGTAATTAATGTTTTATGTTTCATTATGATTTTATATCAATGTAAGAGTTGTTAGTTGTCTAACTACTCAGCGTAATCTATAGGTTATTATTGAAAACTAAACGTTTATGTTGTGGTCTATTGGCCATCTATACTAATATATTAAAAGGTACGGTGTTCTAAGAAAGTTTGTATGGCACGTGGCATTCTCCTATAAGGCTCTAATGTAAATGCTTTATTTTGGCATTCTCCTATAAGGCTCTAATGCTAATGCTTTATTTTCAAGTAAAATCCTCAATTAAAATTTTTTATGTTGTACAAGGTATCGAACAAGTGACCTTTGAAACGAAAAGTGAAAGCTTAACTATTTGGGTGTGTTTATCCCTCAGACCCAAACCCAAACTTCAGACTGTGTCACATCAACTTTCCACTAATTTTTACCTACTTTTTATTCATCAAACTCAATCCAGACTCATTTCAATTTTACACATTATCCCTCATACTCTATCCAAACTCCCAACCAAAAGTTTAACATATGACATGTTTTTACAAAGAAAAAAAGAGAAGACACGTAGCAGGTTTTTGGTGGCCTAGAAAATATGGGTCCCATATTAATAGTCTTGGGTGGAGTCTTGATTATCCAAACCCACCCCAAGACTATCCATCCCCATTATATTTGATGAATATCACTGAGTCTTTGCCAAGACTATCAAAAACTTCCTGTAAGACTACGCTCAAGACTATGAGATAAAGACACCCTTAATCCACCATAACAACATTGTTTAGTATTTCGAAATAAAATATTATAAGATCTTATAATTATATCTCATTAAAAAATTTGCACAAGTAGTTAGATACCTAACCTTTTTATGATAATAACAAGAGACTATTATAGACATAAACTCTTACTCCAATTCCTTGTAGAAAGTTAAGCTATTGCTTTCATCCCCAAACTTTTAAGGGTTTATTTTTCAAAAATCATGCAATTACTTAACATGTGACATGTCATTACGTCAATCCTCACTTGACAAAAAGTTACGAAAAGTAACAACCCGAGGCATCGCCTGGGACACTCACTAGTTAGCAAGGCCGGCTAAGGGCATGTGCATACTGGCCCTCAGCACAGGGCCCAATATGTCATAGGGGCCCCAAAGTCAGACAAAAAGAAAACGGACGTAGTAATACTCATGTACTGAATGTTTGGAGTAGCGGTACAAATCTCCAATGTTGTAGTCCCGCAGGTCGCGTGTTCGAAATCTAATGTTGTAGTTTCGTAGTTTTTGGGTCTGCTTCTAAGTTTCCACTTTATTTTGTTGCAACAACCTCCTTTTCCTTTTATTTTTTGTATTGTTTTTTTTTTCATAGCCTTTCTAGTTCTTCTATCTTCAGTTTTTTTTTTTCGGAAACTTGGCTATTAATATTTTTCAAAAACTAGGTGTCTTTTGCCTTTTTTTAATCATTTCACCTTGATAATTATTAATGTAATCATGGCTATGTGAAACGAAAATTCCATTCAAATAAAACCACAAGTCATCTACATTCTACACCTTACAAGTCTATAGAAAACTTTAAATTTTTTATTTGATTTTTTTCATTATATTCCAATACGTAAAATATCTAAACTTCTTTGATTGTCTAATTATAAGATAAGGAGTGTTAAAAAAAAGTTGCTTGATTATTAAAAAAAAATGAAATATATCTCAAAGCTATTAGATGTGATTTTATAAATAGCACAGGGCCCCCAAATAGTTTAAGACGGCCCTGCTAGTTAGTTATATATAATTTGCAAGTATCAAGATTAGGCATTCTATTTCAGTTTGATTACTCCCTCCGTCTCTTATTAGATTTTTCATTTATCTAATGCACATTTTGTATTGTTAATATCTTTAATTATATATTAGTCTTGCGTGGATCTGGTCCACAATATAATATTATTGTAGACCAAAACCACTTATTTAACATAGTGGCCATTTTTTTTTTCCATATAGTAACCTTTTAAAGTCTTAATTTACACTATACAGTTACTATCTACCATAGTGACCCCTTTCGTTTTTTTTTTTTTTTATAGTCCCTCTTTCTTACATCAGTTTATCATAATGAAGTTTTCACTTTGTGACAGGATAACCTTTTTTTTCACATAGTCAAACTTTACAAACTACATCTACTTATCTTTTATATCTATTTTTTTTATACAGTGATCCCTTTTTTTTTTCCATAAATCACATGAATTAGCATTAGACAAGATGACCTACGTACACAAATAAATTACTTTTTAGGTAAAATAGAGTTATACCTTTCAAAAAAAAAAAAAAAGGTAAAATAGAGTTCTATGTATAGAAAATGTAACTAATAAGTAAGACCTAAATAAATGGAAGATGTTTGGTGACAGATATTCACCATGAATGTCACATCTAACAAGGCTCTATACAAATTAGCTATATTTACAAATTTGCTATAGTTACTCTTAACAATTTTATGGATGAGAGATTAGTTCAGCCTGAAATTAACAATTGAAAAAGTCTTAGCAATAATAGCATCCACTTATGAGGATCTTAGAAAACTAGTAAGAAACATTTCCTTGTTTGAAAGCATTATATATATATGGCGAAAATAATTCATATGAATTAAGTACCTCATTATTTAAACAAACTAAACAATTTTTTTTTAAAAATATCAAACACTCTTATTCCGAATGGAGTAAAAAAGAGAGGGTTAGAAGAGAAGAAAAATTAAATTCTAAAGAGAGAGGAATTTTTTTTGGATATTGTGCAATGCAGATATCAGTGCTTTTGCATTGTTTCTTAGTTGGTCTTCTACTCTCATTGCAGCAAGTACCTAGTTTTGCTGCCCCTAAGGCAAGTTTTGGACCTGCCCTATCTTTTGTTCATGAGAAAGCAATCTGTATTTTTTTAATGCCATGAGAAAACAATCTTAGTTTCTCAAAAAAAAAAAAGGAACTCAATGTCAAAAAAAAAAAAAAAAAAAAAAAAAAAAAAGAAGCGATTTTAAAGTTTAGCTACACAGAGAGTTCTAGAGATGTGAATGGGTGATGTTGGAGGAATGGCCTCTCACTCGGGCCATCTGAGCCGCCACAAAGTGTTGTTTACCTTATTTTCTATCCTTATCCGAAAATATAAGTTCATATAAGGTTTAATAAAGACAAATAAGGTCTAATAAGTTTAATTTAGCCAAAAAAAAGTCCGACACTCTCACAAAATAAGGTCTAATAAGTTTAGATTAGGTCTAATAAGTTCAAATAAATTTAGTTAATTTCAGATAAGCAAAAATAAGTTGAATATGACAAAATTTCCGTCAGCCATCCACTTCTCAGTCCTCATACCCACAAAATCTAAGTACGCTGTATGCGCAACTTGACCTTGCATAAAAAGAAAAAAATAAAATAGTCAAGTATAACTGCTTGATAATAAATCAAAATGTCATATCTTCCTGAATTCATATAACGGAATGTTGATATAACGTATCTCTTTTCCTATGCAGCATTATATAGTTTATTTAGGATCTCACCATGAGGAACCTCGTTTGTTAGAGGATCCTGATAATGTTACGAACTCACATCATGAATTGATTTCTTCTGTGCTAATGAGGTATGAAATCCAAGATTTTATCTTCTTTCTAGTTAGAAAAGGAATGCACACATATATTTTAAATATGATCTATGTAGTTAACATTTTATTTTGTTTTGATCGATGAGCACATATATAACATATGCTGCAATATACATGGAACAGTGATGAAAACCCTGTGGAGAGGATGATATATTCTTATAATAAGGTATTTAGTGGCTTCGCTGCAACTTTGCATGAAGAGGAAGCTAACAAGATTGCAAGTAAGACATGAAATCAAGATTCCAGTACATAGTTTTCATGTTCCTTTTCTTAACTAATTCTTTTTGTTCAGTGATTATGTCATTATTTTGGAATAATCTAACTAGTTTTTATCCCCGCCATCACCTCGGTAATTTGATATTAAATATATATAGGAGTTGCATCACTTGTTCATTAGAGTTATAACGTGTAAAATTCATTCTTATTTCTCATGTTAGTATGCATTTTCATACATACTCACTTCTATATATATATATATATATATATATATATATATATATATATATATATATATATATATTCCGTTTTTCTACCTATGTACTAGGTGCATAGGTTTAACTATTTGATTTTAACTTTATTCAACAAAATTGATAAATATGACATGATTAATTAAAGATTTTGTTCTCATAATTGATATTTAATTCCTATTATGTGTATAATATCTTTAATTAGCCATGCCACATTTATCAATTTTGTTCTCATAATTGATATTTAATTCCTATTATATGAATAATATCTTTAATTAGCCATGCCATATATATCAATTTTGTCGAATAAAGCTAAAAACAAATAGCTAAATCTATGCCTAGGTTAAGAGCAAATAAGTCATTTTAGTAATTTAGTCACCAATGTAATAATTTCAGAATAGCTGGACTTTTAATTGACTTTTAATTAGTAAAGTTCTAAAAAGGAAAATCTAGTGATTGATAATAATAAAATAAAAAAACAGAGGAAATATATTATATATGACTTTTGGTTTTCATGCAGGGCATCCTAAAGTTATATCAGTATTTGAAAGTCGACCTCTTGAGTTGGCAACAACTCGATCATCGGATTTCCTAGAACTAGCCACTCAACATAAGGAGGACTCTCACTTATTCAAGTCAGTGTGGGAGAAAACGAACTTCGGAGAGGACATGATTATTGCGAACATGGATAGTGGCAAGTTCTATTATGCTTATACATCTTTCTTTTTGCTGATTTACTGTCAATCATTATTTGATTTTTGGTTTTCAAATTTTATACTTGCTATGTTTAATTATTATTACAACATCACTCTTTGGCATATTATTTAACAAATTAAAGTCATGGGAAGACGACAGAGTTAGAGATCGACAAAAAGTGAGATCCATGTGTTAGGTGAGCGATGAGTAAGAATTCCGTGGACTTGGTACATAATAACGTTATTGTGGACCAAAAGGTTACATGTGCCAAAAATTGTACGTAAAACACATAGTGACCCCTATTTAAATATAATCATACTTTTTTTTTTTTACATAACGACCTTTTTTTATAACATATATTATAATTCATGGTATACATTTAGACATAATCACCGTTGTGGCTTTAGTAACATATAATTATTCCTTGTTGTAGATACTTTTCACAAAATAGTCACCTTCGTATATTTATCCTTAAGTATATCCTTAATTTTATCATATTGGCCATTGTTTAACACATAGTGACCTTTTTTTAGAAGCAGTGAACCAGGCACATGCGTGAATCACTAAAATATATGTTATAAAAAAGGTCACTATTTCTAAATAGAGGTCACTATGTGTTCCGCGTATAACTTTTGACACACGTGACCTTTTGATCCATAGTAATTTAGTGTGGACCAGGTGCACACAAGACTTTTGTTTAAAAGAGAACGGAGGAACTACGTACTACATATGAGGTAATGCATATATATAATGAATTTAAAGTTACTTATATTTATAGTAACCCTTAATTTCTAGTTTTGAACTTTCTAGTCTATTGCAAACTAAAACAAGTTTAAAAATAAGAAAATAGTGGCCTTTTGTTTTCTTTTGACTGTTTTTAAAATCAATACAATTGACAAAATGATATGACACATATGACAAAATGACATCAAACAAGACTGAAATGATATGAAATAAATGACAAAATCACATCAAACGAAAGAGAAATGAAACAGATCGAAAATGATATGAAAATGACAAAATGACATCAAAATAAAACTCAAATGACATGGAATAAATGAGAAAATGACATATATTCATGTCATTATTTGCGTAGTCCATATCATTTGTATTGGAGTATTATTATGTGTCATTATGTACATGTGAGATATTGTTACACAATAAGCTATGGTGTAACATGTTAGTTGTTACACCCCAAGACGCACCCATAGCTTTTTTATATTTTACACGTGTTCATGATAGAACATCTGATAGAGTGATAGTGCTACTATTTTAATAGAAGTCATCAAATTTAGAGTAGGTTCTCTCTTCATCTTATTAATCTCACAATTATCAGAACTAAATCAATCTAGAATGTTTTGGAATTTTTTTAATCTTATTTGAACTCTCAATTTATTTCAACTTATATGAACTTATAATTATAAGGAGTTAGAGTTTATTAAAACTTATCTGAATTTATGTAAACTTATATAAACTTATATTATTAGAACTTATAATAAACTTATTGAAACTTATTTAACTTAATACTTGTTTTTTAAAGGTGAAAAGAGCATAATCTTAATATAAGTGTGCATTAATTCAATCCTAATAATATTATTTGATAATTTGTGATAGGTGTTTGGCCAGAAAGTAAGAGTTTTTCAGATGAAGGTTATGGCCCTATTCCCAAAAGGTTCAAAGGAACTTGTGAAAACGAACATGATCCGACATTCAAGTGCAACAGGTCAAGCATATCATCTTATTTCCTCTATTCAATCTCCACTAATTAAACATTCAAAAGTATTTGGTGTGACTGTCTCACATGTGTTTGGTGGGGCAAATTCAAAATATCAGATTCATTGGCCAAAATATGAGACTTGTTGACTAAAGTATGAAATTTATTTACCAACATTTGAGACTTTTTAATCAAAATCTGAGACTCTATGTCCTATATATGAGATTCTCAGTCCACAATTTGAAGCTCGTGTCCAATATTGGATTCTCAATATCTAACACTTTAATATATGAAAGTATGAAACTATTGTCCAATATACTTGTACGAGAGTATTTGTCCACGCTTCACAATCAACTTTGCCAAAATGCCCGATTTTATATTTACTTCCTGCATTCCAAAAATATGTTCTCATTTTTCCTTCTCACGTTACGTTGGACAATGCACGTTTTGTATTATTAACATCATTAACTCCATATTACTATGAATTATAGTTTTCAACTTTTCATAATATATTATTTGAGACGAATCAAACAAAACCCACATGATTATGTTTTTTCTTATATGTTAGAAAGAATTTAGAAGATTCTCTTTACTTATGAATCGTGCCAAATTTGCAAATGGGAATATTTTCTTAGGACGGAGGGAATATGATTTTATAACTTACATTCAATTTTATTTCAACCACAAAACCCCACAATGTTATTGTTTTGCCTCATTTCTTTACTGTGAATTTGATCTTATGAACACATTGAGGTGAATCTAACAAGATCCCACATGAATATGTTTTCTTATATATACAAATGAGAATATTTGGTAAAAAATTTTAAAGTTTGACCTCAAGAGAGAAACAAAGACTATATTATGGGACGGAAGCGAGTATGTCACTACCTATGGTAATGCTACTTCATCCCAAATTATCCATTTTCTTCCTAAAATCACATTACTCGTCCATTATCACTTGGGAATGTAGTATTGGATGGTAATAGAAATTTATAAAGGAAAACTCAGGTTTTGTGATAAAGTTTCATTACTATGGTTATTGACATGAGAAGTCGTTCACAAATTTACACCAAATGTCATTGCCATCAACACCACTTACGACCACTAACTAAATGGGCTGCTAAAGTTAAATTATTTTAGGAATTTATGACAAATAAATTTCAGGAAGCTGATAGGAGCAAGATATTTTTCCAAAGGCATACAAGAAGCAGCTGCACAATATAATGTTACGTTCAAGAAACAATTGTGCCCCCGAGACGAGCGAGGGCATGGTACGCACACTTTATCAACGGCTGGAGGGAATATTGTCCCTGGAGCTAACTCTAGAGGACTCGCAAATGGGACTGCAAAAGGAACGGCACCAAAAGCACGGGTAGTTGCTTACAAGGTTATATGGGGAGCTAGTTCACCCAATTTTCCAGTTTCATCCCAGTCATCAGATTTCATGGCGGCTATGGAAGCCGCCATTGTAGATAACATAGATGTCATTAATTTCTCTTTACTAAATTCACTGGGTACTACTGGTTATTTTGATGATGGTGTTGCAATTGCTAGCTTCCATGCAATGAAAAATGGCATCCTTACCGTTGCCAGTGCTGGAAATTCTGGACCGTTACCTCTTGGAATTGTTATCAATCAATATCCATGGTTGTTGACTGTTGCTGCTAGTACCATTGATAGAGCCTTCTATTGCGATGTTACACTCGGCAACAATCACAAGCTCAAGGTACTTTATTAATATGTATAAGCCTAGTGGTATTGACATCAACCAATATATATATAGAGAAAAACTATAGAAAGAAAAATTCAACCAACGAGAGAGCACAACATGCTCATTAGTATACCTCCAAAACATGTTGACCCAAAAAAAAAAAATTGTTTTTGAATTTTTTTCTAATATTTTTTTTTTGAGTTACACCACTTTTTCATTAGAGTTACATCACTGTTTATTAGAGTTATAGCGAAAATTCATTTCATTTCTCAAAAGATGCATTCCATATGAACTCACTTCATATATATATATATATCAACTAATTTTTAATTCAACTAATCCAGGCAAAGCGATACTATGATTTACAATTACAAACACAAGATTCCAAGCTCTACCCATTAATTACTGGAGCAGAAGCTCGCACATCTAACGCAAGCATAAAAAATGCGTGAGTTACTTTTTTCTTTGAACTACTTTTAGGATGGATAAGTTACTTTTTTCTTTGAGTAAGTTTTAGCTTGTTACTAACTCTAACGTGGAGTCTCAACTATAATCAAGGCCGTATACGATTGACAAAACATTAATGAGGCCGAAATTTCCAAGTAAAGAAAAAAATTATTAGAGATATAATTAATATAAGACTTGATCTCGGAGCTTTAATGGAGAACTACTTGGTTTGTGGAAGTGCTTATGTAGTTTGGCAGTGCTTATGACTTCTGAAATTTTTACCCTAACAATTGACGAAACATGGGGGGCAAAATCTAAGAAAATAGGAATAGTGGCAAGGAAAATCGACTAACACTATACTAGCGTATTAAGAAAACAAAAGGCCACAATAGGTGATTAAAGGAGAGTAAGGGATAGCTTAGTTGGTTAGAGCTTCCCTCTCGGTTCCAGGTCATCTTGGGATCGATTCTCATCCTCATCCTTGTGGCTCATTCGCACCCAAAAAAAAAAAAAACAATAGGTGACTAAGAAGAACTATAAACTGCTATAATATTTAAAGGATGAAAAAAACAACTGGGGGAAGATTCGATCTTCTATTCAGAGTTTAATATCCACACTACTTTGCCAGTAGTTGAAAGACTGATTGATTTTCACAGGTTGAACATGCTATTAGCCATACACAACAATATCAACACATTACATATTATCTAAGAAAAATTGATTCTAATAATCCTACCTTTGATCGGTCCGTTCAAGATAGTTCCAACTTTCGATAATCTCAAAATAATCCCACCTTGATACCTTATCTTCTTAAATTGGTCCTTTTTACCTAAAACCTGTTGAACAGGTTAAATTTTATTAAATAAGTTCATTTTTTCATTTTTACCGTCAACTTCGCTCTCGCCTCTGAACCCCATTTCCCTCTCAACCACTTGAATCACACCACCAACACAACCCAATCGACCCACCCCACCGCCAAAATCACTCGAACGCCAGTGATGCGCAGTGCTCGCTATCGGAGTTTCGCCTGCTACGACAGTCGCGGTGGCAGTGGGCATCGAAACTGTGATGCGTACGATATGCTATTGCTTGAAGCTGGTGGTTTTACCCGAATTGGGGGCATTTCTTGGTAAGATTGGTTTTGAGTTTATGGGTTTGTTGGGTTTTGATTTTGTCAGTTGGAAGACATGATGTTGATTTCTGGGTTCTTGTGTTTTTCTGGGTTTAGTTGTGGTATTGTTTGAGAATTGTAAGAGAGGAGAGAATTTGAAAAAATTGCTATAAGGTTGGTTGACATTGATGATTATAAAAGGTACCTTAAAGTGCGGTGAGAAGTGGAAATTCTTGTTCTTAAAAGGACCAAACCCGTAACACCAATCTCGGATGGTGAACAAAACAACAGCAAGAACTACGGCAATTATAATCAATTATGAAAAATTTCATAAATGTATGTGGTTTTTGGGTTTAATAAGTTAAAGAGATTTTTGGGTTGTGTTTGTGGGTGAGTTGACATCGGATTTGGTTTAGGTGGGGGCTGGTGGCTGGGGTGGGGGTCTGTTTCGAGGGTGGAGCATGTGGGAGAGGAAGGGGAGGGGGTTCGATGGAGGAATAGTAAAGGGAGGACTGTTGGTGGCAGGGGTGAGAGAGGAAGGGGGTGGTCCGTGGTGGTTTAGGAGATCAGTGGAGGGCTTTCGCCTTTTGGTGGTGGTCGGGTGGTGGTGGGAGGGATATGTTTTGTTGCAGTTATTATGTTACGGAGGAAGTATATGTTTTAAATATATGCCACTATGATTATCTTTCTGTATATTCGTATAAGCATTATTTCCTCTCCCCTAGGCCATATCATTTACACTAGCTCGACTAGGCAGCAGGTGATAGACTAATGGTATTGGCATTAGCTCCGATCCCAGAGATCCTGGGATCGGGTCTCATCCCTTGCAAAGAAGGATCCCCAATTTCCCCGCTACTTACAATGGATTTCATCTTACCTTATAAAAATAAAAAAACTGTACACTAGCTCGACTACACACCATCTTCTGAAATGAATTGGCATTGCACCTTGTGTCCCCCCTGAATAGATCTCGTTAGTGTACGCGTGATTTCCAGCCAATTTTTCACTTCAAAAAAATATATTATGACTTCATGATATAATCCTTTACTAACCTTGTTCTTCTTCTTCATATGATATGCATTAATGGCTCTAGTTCCTATTGTCAAGCTGGAACTCTAGATGCTGAGAAGGTGAAAGGAAAGATTGTGGTATGCTATAAGACGTTGGATGGAACACTTACAATGGAAACTGATATGAGCATTACAGTTCGAGAAAGTGGAGGTGTTGCGATGATCTTAGCAAAGGAAAAAGGCCTGGAGATATATGATTCTGGTGAAATTCATGGGCTCCCCACTGCAACACTACTTAGCCATAATGACAGCAAAACTCTTTTTGCTTACATCAACTCCACAAAGTAAGATCAATTTCATAATTTATTCCTTGGTCTCTTGCATAGCTTAAAGGTCAAATGAGATGCCTCTTACGATGACAAAGTATCATGAGAATGACCTTTTGCGTATCTTTTGAGCTGAATGCTTATTTTGTTATGTTTTTGTTTACTAACATGTGCAACTATATATATAAAATAAAGTTCGGGTGAGAACTATTATATGAGAATGTGAGAGTCGAAATATGATCCATTTTTTGTTAAAAACGTAATCCCTTATTAAGTTGCATTGAAACTCCCAAGGGAAATAATGATTATCTTACCCAAAACTGATTACTTATTTGTTTCAAAAAGATATGAAAAAAAAAATTATTTGTGCAAATTTAGGATCAAATAGTATACTATTAAAATGAGATGAATGAGAAGGAATTTTTGGCATATTTTTCGAATTAAATTTTAGTGTAAGTTTTTTATCTGGTGCATTTTTTAAGTAAATGTCCAAAAAAAAAAAATCAAGAAAAACCACTTTCAGTACACATATAATTAATTCATATATACATGGAGTTCAAAAATATACAGATTTGTCCTTCTCCTCCTCATTTTAAGAAACATATACATAGATATGGTTGAAAGTTTATGCATCCTCAACTGCTAGCATACCTAACGGAGCTCATTGACATATTGGCACTGTTTTTTTCAACTTATTTTTACTTAGTTGAATTTATATGAACTTATTATAACTCAATTCCTTATATGAACTTATTAGAACTTATTTTATTAGATTGTCCAACCTTATTTTTGCTTATTTAAACTTATTAGAACCTATTAATCCTTATCTAAACTTATTAAATTCTGAAAATAAGGTGAACAAATCAAGGTCATTTTATACATTAAAATACTTAAAAATACTTAATACAGTGTAGTCATTTGTATCAACTACCATTTAATTTTCTCAGATCTATTTGTTATTTGCCTATTAAATTTAAATGATCATGTTATTAAGTGTTTTATTTCTCGTCTAGCATAAGTTTCAGAAAAATTAATTTGAGTCCGTAAAATAGTAAAGTTAAACTATTATGTGACAGGACTCCAACTGCATCAATTTCAAAAGGAACAACTTCGTTGGGAGAAAAACCTTCTCCAGTCATGGCCTCTTTCACCTCAAGGGGCCCAAACCCACTCAGCCCTGGCATTTTAAAGGTTTACATCCTCTATCACTAATTCACTACCATGTTAAGCTAAAGTTTCATTTTCTTATACTAAGGGAAGAGGGAAGGGACATCAAACCCAGGTAAAAATGTTATGTCTCAATTTACAAAAAAAAATTATTAATAAAAAAATACAAACCCACAAACAAAAATCAATAGAGAAATAATATATGTAGCCCTAAGGGCTACATATTATCAACTTTAATTTCTTTTCTTAAATCCTTAATTTAATGGCACAAGTCTCTTTTAGGGATGTCAACGAGGGAGATCTGGATCAGATCATCTAGGATCCAAATTTAAATCCGTTTTTTCAGGCATGGATCTAGATCCTACCTGGATCTGCTGGGTAATAAAATTGAGGATCCAGATTCAGTGGATCCTACGAATCCAAAACGCATCCTAACATATACTATTTCCTTCAAACGACCCTAATTTTGACAATAATTTAAGATTTTAAAGAGCAAAACAACGCCATTTAGCATCTTCATTTGTTGATGTTGAAGTAAGCAAGCATTCAATATTAATACAAAATCCAAGCATAAATAACATTAAGAGTTTAACACAAATAAGTAACAAACTTCAATAGTGTTACAATTCTTACAAACAATTAAAATATAGTTTACAATGTTACCTCTTGATTATATATTAAAATTAAATATAAGTATGTAAGGGCTTAAGCATTGGGTTTTAGGGTTTTAAGTTTAACCCTTTTAATTATAAATTTAAAATAACTTTGAAAAAGCGGGTAAACGGATCCGGATAATAATTTAGGACACGATCCAGATCCTTATAAAAACTAGCATTTAGATCCTACCCAGATCTGTCGGCTCAAAAATTTGAGGATCCAGATATGCTAAAAACATATCTGGATCCACGAATCCGAAAGAGGCCCATTACCCACTGACATCCCTACAGTCCCTCTTTATAATTAACTAACTCTTAGTCTCTTACACAATACATTACAGTTTTTACTTTAAAAAAAAAAATACAAAACACCCTATAGAATTTAATTTGGTCCTGCTAAAGTAATTAATCAATAAAGAAAGAGAAAAATATTTGATGTTTTGCATAGGAAGAGTAAATTACTAAATTCTTTTGCATTGGAATAGTATATAAGTATTGTTCTATTATTTTTATATAAATATGAATAGTTCCTGTGTTGCTTCAGGGATATATGTGTCCAGTTGAGCAATTGTTAAAAAGGTAAAACACCCTATGACCCCAGCATAATGCTGGGGGTAAGGATCGAACCCCTGACCTCAGGGGCTAAGGGGGAGTGCTCTATCCACTTGAGCTAACTCTTATCCTTTGTTAAAAAGGTGAATAAGTAGACAAATATCATTAATTAGAGTTTGAAGAGACCATTTATAGGAATAGAACCCTTGTAAAATACACGAATCAATACCAATGATAGTCCCCTTCAATATAAAAGTCACTAACATTATGATGTTGAGAAGCTCCATATTAGTTATCCGTTTCACTCATATATTTTCTTAAAATAAAAAATGCCCATAATTTTTTCTTTATTACCTAGGGGAAAAAAATCCTTACCATAATCCAACCCTATTTGATTTTGGTTCATCTCATAATCCAACCAAGTCTACAAAAGCAAAACCAAATCAAACCAAGACTCACCTCACCTTTTTTTTTTTTTTTTGAACAACGCAGTCAACTTACATTACCCTATTAAAAAGGTTCTTACAATCGTTTATATAGAAACAATTATTTGGGATCATGCAGTCAATCTACAATCAGAATATCTAAAAATTTGTGATGAATGTTTTTGACAATTGTTATGTTTGTTTTAACATTAACTAATAACTATCATCTATCTGCCACAGCCTGATGTTACAGCACCTGGAGTAAATATTCTCGCAGCTTATAATCCAAATGTTATGCTGACGCCATATGCTCTACGTTCTGGAACATCAATGTCAGCTCCTCACGTTGCTGGAATCGCGGCTCTTATAAAAAAACTACACCCTGGTTGGAGTATTTCGGCTGTCAAATCCGCAATTATGACTACAGGTAATCTAATTAAAGACATTATATGTGAGATTAATAAACAATGCATACATGTAACTATGTAAGCAAACAGAGCTTACCTTCTAGGCTTCTAGTGTTATTATTGTATTTCAGAATCATGCACATCAATAAATAACTAACTATATATATCTACTATACTTCCTTGAATTAATACCTTAACTAATCACGCAATTTGATTAACTCTGATTTTGATTAATAATGCAGCAACTGTCCTAGACAACAATGGGAAACCAATTCTTGATTATGATAAGGTGACTAAGGCATCACCATTTGCATACGGAGCAGGGCATGTGAGACCGCATCTAGCAATTGATCCTGGATTGGTTTATGACATGAATCATATTGATTACCTTAACTTCCTTTGTACATATCCTCATAACAGTTCAATGTTTGAAGTATACACCGAAAAACCATCTTATAAATGTCCTCCATCTTTTTCTATCTTGGACTTCAATTATCCCTCCATCACTGTTCCTGAGTTCACTGGCAAGGCCATTGTTACTCGAACGTTGAAAAATGTTGGACAACCAAGCACTTACGTTCCACGAATCGAAGCACCAACCGGAGTTTCAATAGTGGTGGAGCCTAAGACTTTGGAGTTCACCAAGAAGGGTCAAACTATAAAGTTTAAACTGATTTTCAGTGCTGTTGTCAATCATCTTTCCAATGATTACATGTTTGGAAGTTTAGTTTGGTCGGATGCTAAACATGTTGTGAGAAGTCCTATTACGATCAAGGCTAAAAAGCACTGAATCTAGTTACCACTTTCTTATAGATCGATATCCTTTGTATTGCGTAACATTTTGTTTGGTATTTTTTTTAGTAAAGGAAGGGAAAAGAAAGGAAAAGAAGGTAGTTGTAGTTTCCAATGTTTGGTATAATTGGTGGATTTGAGAGGAATAACATGTTTCGTTGTCATTAGTAAAGGAAAAGAAAGGAAGGAAATAAAGAAAACATATATAGGTAAAAGCTTGTTAGCTTTCTTTTTTGTCAAATTCCTCCGATTTTGCGAGGAAAGGAAAGCAAGGATTTAAGAGCATTCTTTTCCTTCCACTTCCTCTCCTTTCCAATCAAACCCCTCTTATTTTCTTTTACCAAAATGAATATATGAAACTGAAATTTTGCTCATAAGATGGTATTATGAGTTTGAAATTGGGAATGAAATGTTATATGTGTATATAGGATGAGTAACTTGTGGGAAACCGGATGATACTTCCAAGCACGTAATTATACGCTTTCCTACAAGAATTTTACCGACCCACTATGATCAACGAGGTTCACGGTTTACTCCTGTGAGATACGAAGAAGATTCAATGAAGTTTGGTTGATGACAAACTACATTCACTACAATGTGTTTGAAGGATGTGTTTTACTTTGAACAAGGAGAAAAATCTAGAAATGAATCTCCTAAGGCAAGTTGGTGAATGAATCTAACCCATTCCAATATGTGATATCTTTCCTATATATACCTTGGAAGATTTACAGAAGAAAATCCTTAAAGCATGCAACCATTCAGACAAAAAGACAAGCACCAATTCGCAATTGGAATTAATTCATTAGAAAACTGACGAAGAGGAGCCGGCGTTCCTCTTTGGAGCGGGCGCTCCTCAGTGGAGCGGGCGCTCCAAGGAGGAGCGTGCGCTCCTGGTCTGCGGGGAAGGATTTGTTCGCAATTCCAATTCCCTGCCTAATTCGTGCGGACGCTCTTACAGAGCGAGCGCTCTACAATGCCTTTTCGTTATTTCCTTCTAACTAACTACGTTCCATTACGCCACAACATCGAAACGCAAAATCACATTTTAACAACGAACACATTTAACTATAAATGTTCTAACAATCCTCCTCTATTTATAGTATAAATGTTTTGAAGTCCGTTCACTTGCAAACAATATAAAACAACTAATAAACTTATGCATAAATGAAAATATCTTTAAGATTTCCACTTAGTATAGGATTCTTTACAAGCTTTCGAGTTGAAGTGATTGACTAAGCATTGAATCACCCAATCATACGAAATATTGAAGAAGCTACACACATAAGCTTACACAAACACACATGTAAATAACAACACCTTTGAAGGCCTTGAGTTCATATCTGATTCATGAGTGTTCCAAGCCAAGCCCCGAACTTGGTGAAGCGGCCAAACTTCTTACTCACATAGGTAAACCTTAATGGACATGCTCCTACAACATGAGCAACTAGTCAAAGGTTTATTAAGATATTTAAATCATCCTTAAACATTGTAGAAACAAGCACTCACCTTGGGATGTGACTCTTTGAGTGCTACAAGCCACAAATCAAGTTTGATCCTCATTGAATTCAAGATCTTGCGTTGTACAAGACGTGAATTGAGTTTTCTCCACTTGTGACTTATACATGGGCTTCATTCCCATCCCTATTAACGTTTTGTACACCATTTCCCTTGGCAATGGTTTAGTGAACGGATCCGCTAGGTTCACATTAGACCGTACAAAATCAATAGTAACGACTCCATCATGGAGCATTTCACGCACATAACTGTGCCTCACACCAATGTGTCGAGATTTACTGTTATACACTTGGCTATAAGCCTTTGAAATGGTGGAAGCACTATCACAATGAATTACAATAGGAGACATGGGTTTAGGCCATAGATCCCCTCACTCATCAAATTCCTTAGCCATTCCGCCTCTTTACAAGCCGAGGCTAATGCTATGAATTCCGATGCCATAGTTGAATCGGTAATACATGTTTGCTTCTTAGATGCCCAAGATATGGCACCTCCTCCAAGAAGAAACACCCAACCACTAATAGACGAGTAGTCTTCCTTGTTGGTTATCCAACTAGCATCCGAGTAACCTTCTAACACCGAAGGATCTCCCTTGAATGTCAAACTAAAGTAAATAGTTTTATTCAAGTATCTCAATACTCGCCTTAAGGCTTGCCAATGTTCCATACTAGGATTACTAGTATACCTACTTAGCTTGTCGATCGCGAATGCTATATCCGGCCGAGTACTAGTCATAGCATACATCAAGCATCCAATTAAACTAGCATAATCCAATTGAGAGACTGGATTACCACTATTCCGAACCAACTTGGTGTTTGGTTCCATCGGAGTAGTACATGGAGCACTCTTTGATCCATTAAACCTCTCAATCACCTTCTCAAGATAATGAGATTGTGACAAAGAAATTGAGTCATTCTCTCTCCTTATTCTAATACCAAGAATAACATCCGCTTCTCCCATATCTTTCATGGAGAAACTTGAAGAAAGAAATTCCTTAGTCTTAATGACTTGCTCCAAATCAGTCCCAAAAATAAGCATGTCATCCACATATAGACAAATCATAACACCTTTACCATTATTATCGAGTTTGCTATATACACACTTATCAGATTGATTTATTTTAAAACCGTTAGCCAAGACAACATCATCAAACTTTTGATGCCATTGTTTTGGTGCCTGTTTAAGTCCATACAAAGATTAAATAAGCTTACACACCTTCTTTTCTTGTCCTTGGACAACAAAGCCCTCTGGTTGTTTCATATACACTTCCTCCTCCAATTCACCATTAAGGAATGTTGTTTTGACATCCATTTGGTGAATTACTAGATTATGAATGGCCGCTAAGGCCATTAACAACCTAATGGTGGTAATTCTTGCCACCGGAGCATACGTATCAAAGTAATCAACACCGTAAGTTTGTTTAAAGCCTTGGACTACAAGTCTTGCCTTATACTTTTCAACGGTTCCATCGATTCTCATTTTCCTTTTGAAAATCCACATACAACCGAGTGGTGTGCAACCGGGCGGTAAATTAGCCAAAACCCATGTATTATTCCCCATTATTGAGTCCATTTCATCATTCACGACCTCTTTCCAAAAGGCTGAATCATAAGACTTCATTGCCTCACTAAACGTTTTAGGATCCTCTTCAACACTAAAGCAATAAAGTGTTTGAGAACAAAGAGATTCCCTTGATCCTTCCACTAAATAAAGTTGGAAATTCGGGCCAAAGTCTTTCTCTTTCCTTGCTCTCTTACTTCTCCTGATTTCAGGAATAGATTGAGCTACATGATCTTCACTAGCATCAACAACTTCATTTGAAGTAATAGGATTTGATGTACTAGGAAGATCAATATCAATTGTTGAACTTGAGCTTGGTAAGTCCCTTGGTCTAGGAATTGATGAAAAACGATTCTCATCAAAGATTGCATCCCTTGACTCAATCACTGAGTGTATTGAGACAAAATCATTATGCTCTAATACATAAAACTTATAGGATTTACTATGCTCCGCATAACCTATGAATATGCAATCAATTCCTTTTTCACCCAAGGCTTTCCTTTTAGGTTCCGATAACCTTACAATAGCCCTACAACCCCAAACCCGAAGGTAATTGAGATTAGGCCTCCTACCAAACCAAAGTTCATATGGGTTAACCTTGTTCCTTTTATTTGGAACCCTATTCAAAATATAGCAAGCCGTTAGCATGGCTTTACCCCAAAACCCGTTACTCAAACCCGAGTTAGATAACATGGAATTAACCATTTCCTTTCAGGTCCTATTTTTCCGTTCCGCAATCCCATTTTGTTGTGGTGAGTATGGAGCGGTTGTTTCATGAATGACTCCAATTGATGAAAAATAAGTTGGATCATAATATTCCCCACCCTTATCAGTCCGAAATCGCTTAAGCAACAAATTAGATTGTAATTCAATGTCGGTCTTATAAATCTTAAACTTATCAAGTGCCTCATATTTAGAAAACAACAAGTACACATAACAATATCGAGAAAAATTATCAATGAAGGTTATTAAATACTTCTTATTTCCCAAAGATGGTGTGCTATGAAAATCACACAAATCACTATGCACCAATTCTAGTTTGTTTGATTGCCTTTGAACACTAGAAAAAGGATTTCTTGTAATTTTGTTTAACATGCATGTTTTACACTTCTCTACATTCATGTCAAATTTAGGAATCAAACCATCTTTAAACATATCATATAATCTACGATAATTAACATGACATAAACGATTGTGCCATAGAGAAGAAACATCCACCATGTAAATAGAATTCACACTTTTATAATCAATTGAAAGTTTAAACATATTATTACAAAAGTATCCTTGTCCTACAAATACACCACCCTTACTTAAAATAAACTTATCGGCCTCAAACACCATTTTGAAGCCGTACTTATTTAGTAAACCTCCGGACATTAAGTTTTTCCTAACTTCGGGTACATACACAACTTCTCTTAAAGTCAAAGTCTTCCCGGAAGTGAGGAGCAACTCCACTTGGCCTATTCCTTTTGCCTTTACCGTAGAGTCATTTCCCATGTACAAGACCGGTCCATCCTCCAAAGCTTGATAAGTTTTGAAGAAGTGACGATCTTTACACACATGCCTTGATGCCCCGGAGTCCACCCACCAAGAATCATCATCCTGCACCACATTGATTTCAGAAATCATTGCAATAAAATTCATTTCTTCATTTAAAGAAACATCATGTGCAAACTGACCTTGATAGGGATCAACCTTAGGTTGACCCTTGTTCTTCTTAGCTAAAGAGGGACAATTCCTCTTCATGTGAGAACCACCACACCCCCAACAAGACATAGCCTTGCCCTTTTTCTTATCATTCCCGGGGTGATTTTTGTTCGACTTCCATGGGCGTTTCTTGGACTTTTTAGTCCCACTTGAATTGCCCTTCTTCCATCATGTTGATAAAAGAAACTGGACCACTTTTTGGGTCCTTAGAGACATCTTGAGACCGGATGCCCTCCTCAATGCGGAGATGGGCACCCAAATCTACCAAGGACATGGTCTCCTTCTTATGTTTCAAAGAATCCCTAGTGTCCTTCCAAGATGGGGGTAATTTGTCAATGATGGATGCAACCGAGAATGATTCATCCATCACCATTCCTTGTTGTGTAATTTGGTTCAACATATGTTGAACCTCATGAAATTGTTCCATAACGGAACGACCATTAATCATTTAGTAAGAATTAAAATTGCTAACTAAAAATTTCTTACTTGATGCGTCCTCCGCGATGTACTTTGCCTCAAGAGCATCCCAAAGTTCCTTGGCGCTCTCCACATATTGGTAAAGATCGAACAAGGTGTCCGACATCGCGTTCAAGATATGGCCCCGGCAAATGTAATTACCATTCTCCCACTTTGTTCTTGCACGAGTTTGCTCCGGGGTTTCAGTTTTCCTTTCTTCCGGCAATGGTGGCATGGGTGTGCTAAGAACATACACCACATTCAATGTGGTCAACAGAAAATGCATCTTCTTTTGCCAACGGCGATAACCCATCCCTTCAAACTTCTCCAATTTCTGGAAATTTGTAGTCATCTCTTTCAAGGAAGCCATCACTCAAAACCGTTAAAATTCTTGTAGATTGTTATATGTGTATATAGGATGAGTAACTTGTGGGAAACCGGATGGTACTTCCAAGCACGTAATTATACGCTTTCCTACAAGAATTTTACCGACCCACTATGATCAACGAGGTTCACGGTAAACTCCTGTGAGATACGAAGAAGATTCAATGAAGTTTGGTTGATGACAAACTACATTCACTACAATGTGTTTGAAGGATGTATTTTACTTTGAACAAGGAGAGAAATCTAGAAATGAATCTCCTAAGGCAAGTTGGTGAATGAATCTAAGCCATTCCAATATGTGATATCTTTCCTATATATACCTTGGAAGATTTACAGAAGAAAATCCTTAAAGCATGCAACCATTCAGACAAAAAGATAAGCACCAATTCGCAATTGGAATTGATTCCGCAGAAAACTGACGAAGAGGAGTCGGCGTTCCTCTTTGGAGCGGGCGCTCCTCAGTGGAGCGGGCTCTCCAAGGAGGAGCGTGCGCTCCTGGTCTGCGGGGAAGGATATGTTCGCAATTCCAATTCCCTGCCTGTCGAGTTTGATTGGAATGGTCAAAGTATACTAATTTTGATCAAATTCACTTAATTATTTGTTAATAAGTTAAATGATAGATTTACTTTGTTATGTTATCTTCAAGAGTATTATCTTAGCGACCCGTTTGGTAGTTGGTTATAAATGGTGGTAATGGGAATGAATTTGTATGTAAATTTGTGAAGAAAATCATGGTTCATTCTCATGGTAATGCTAAATTATCCCATAGTGTCTATTTTTCTTCTTGAATTTTCATTCTCATCCAATACCATCTTGTTAGGTGGTAATGAGTGGTAATGGAAATTAGGGGTGAGTTTGCTTCCCATGGAGAAAAAACACAAACTTGGGGGTTGAAATTGCCTCCCCATGGAGATTTTAAGGGTGTTTCCCTTGTAAGCTACACTTAAAATTCATTCCCATTACCGCAATTTATTAACGACTATCAAACGGACCGTAGAAGTTATGTGTTTGTGCTTGTTGCTAAAAAAAACCGTAGGCCTATGAACAAGGGAAAAACTAGGTCGTTACTAACTCCCCTAATGTCAAATAAAAAACCTAACTATCCACCTAAACTAGTCAAGTGGTAAGTAAGGGTCGAACCACAAGGATCGGAGGTCTCACCAAGGTAGAGTCGCTACAAGTAAGCTAAGTCGAAGAAATAGTCAAGTTTTGGTTGAACTAAGTGATTAAAACTATTGGAATCAAATTAGGAAAAACACTAGGAATGGGAAATCACCACAATCATAGTTCACATCCAACAACCAAATAGAGATAAAGGGGTTGACAAGTATTGGGGATATGCAAAGGGAATAAACAAACCTAAACACCTCTAAAATCGTTGTTAGGGAGTTTAGAGTCCTAATTATGGCAACAAAACCTATGTTTCGAGGTGTTATCACCTAACTAGGCCAAGTTAGGAATTGAAATCAAACCCAAGTTAATACCAATCAACAAGTGATGTGTAGCAACTAATCAATCGATCATGAAGGTCAACCACATAAAAGTAAACCATTAAATGGGCAACAAAAGGATCAAAAGGTGATGGAGCTCACATCAACTAAGTCACCAATCAACATTAAAGATTGAAATTGCACAAATCCCAAGCATAATCAACCCAATAAACTCTAGTCATGAAAATAGGATGCGAACAATGATTGGGCTACTCCCAATCCTAGTTAATGAACTACTCACTACCCATTATACTACCAAACATCCTAAACATGGAAAAACTAGCAATAAATCACCAATCTAAAAATAGCAAAAACCAAAAATCAAGACTTTAAAGCAAAAACAAGATAAAATCTAGTGAGTAAACAAGAAGAATCTAAGAAATTAAAGATGGAAACTTTAATCTAAATTAACTACTAAGCATGAAGATTAAGTAATGAAAACATGAAACTAACAAAGTAGAAATGCATAAAAACAATGAGAAAGGAAGAAAGGATTGAGAGGATTACTAAGGAAACAAGAAACTTCAAAGAAATTGTCACTTTTTCATTGATTTTCAATCTCCAAATTACACCTCTTGAGCCAAGTTTTCTCTCTCCTACACTAGTAAGTAAGCTTAGGGTTCTAAAAATTCTGGGATCCCCTTCCAAAATAGGGTAGATGGGTATTTATACCCCCTCTAATTACACGAGTCGTAAAAGAAAAGAAATCCGAAAAAAGGCCCAGCGAACAGGGGCCCGGGCGGGCTAAAAAGGTCCCCGGGCGGGCTAGGGAGAGGTCCCCGGGCGGGCTCCATGGTGGCCCGGGCGGTGCAGGGTAGATGGGCCCGGTCTGCTATCCCGGGCGTGCACTAAAAATCCAGGCATGAGGCAGAGAGTTTGGCCGCTGATGGGCCCGGGCGGTCGGTCACATAGCCCGGGTGGGCGACTTGGCCCGGGCGAGCCGTCACACAGCCCGGGCGGGCGCATTTGCTCGGTCGGGTTTCCTGGAGCTCGGGCGGGTGTCTTTGCTCGGGTGGTCCTTGAGCTTCCCGGGCAAACTCTTGCTTCCCTTTTTTTACTCCCCTCTTAGCTTGTTGAAGCTTGAGTTCCTACACATCAAAGATCAAATAGAAGAGTAGGGGAGGGGGATGCACATACATGTACACACGTGCTAAGAGAGAGTTAGATAGAAAAAGAGGTGAAATTAAGAAAAAAAGGGAACTAAAATGCATAATAAATCAAGTAAAATAGCCTTAAAAACTACCCTAGGAGTGAGATAAATCTCACTCATCAGCCTAATATTTACTTCCTCCATGTTTCTATAATTGCATCAGTTAAGTTTCATGCATATTAATGTACAATTTAAATAGTCAATATATCTGATTATTCTTTTGGAAAAATTATAAAATAGAAAAGGTATTTTGAAAGTATATATCAAGACGAACCTAACAAGATGTCATATAAAAGTATGCTTCTTAACTCTTAAAATGTTCATAGAGTATTAAGTGATCCCATTAAATAAGCCATTAAGTACGATAAAAGAAGCTCGCTAACAAACTTTCCGCGGGGCACTAGAAAAGAACTGTATTTTTGTGTTTGACTACTCATATTTATATAAAATAATTGAACAATGTCTTAATAGCCAACCATTTCAGCCAAATGAAAATATTGTTTGGGACATCTTTTCTCACTAGGTTGTAACTGGTTTTTTAAACACTAAATATCTACGTATATACAGATAATTTTTCCGATATTTAATTAACTTTGGACAACGTGTCAAAAAATGTGAGAGGGAGCACCTAATTCTAGGTACTTCCGGGAGCACTTAAGAATTATCAAACATCTTTGTAAATAGCTAATACTTTGAGTTTAACTTCAACATTTAATGTTGAGAAATTATGAAAACTTGTCAATTGACTTGTGTTTTATATTGCGGAAGCATTACAATATATATAGCTCTGAGAAGTTGAGCTGTACAAGAAACCTAATTGCACCCAAATTAGGCAAGAGAATGACCAATATTAGGAAACAAACACTTGTTTCCATATTACATAAAACACTCCTAAAATATATCCACAATACTCCCCCTCAAGTAGGAGCGTAAAGGTCACGAACGCCCAACTTGGACAGTAGAAAAGAGAATGCTGGAACACCAAGTGCCTTGGTGAAAACATCCGCCAACTGAAATTTAGTACCAACATGCGACATAGAAATCACTCCACGTAGCAACAACTCACGCACGAAATGACAATCAATGTCTATATGCTTCGAGCGCTCATGAAAGACTGGGTTGGAAGCTATGTGAATTGCAGCTTGACTATCACAGAATAAACGAACAGGTTGGCAATGTTGAACGCCAAGGGAGGCCAGCAAAACACGCAACCATTTAACTTCCGCGCACGCATGAGCCATGGCACGATATTCGGCTTCTGCCGACGAACGGGAAACGGTGGATTGTTTCTTTGTCTTCCAAGAAATCGGAGAATGACCCAAAGTCACAAAATATCCACTAACCGAACGACGAGAAATGGGACAACTAGCCCAATCCGAATCACAATAAGCATAAAGTTGCAAGTCGCAATCAGCATGTAACATTAAAACTTGACCCGGATGACCTTTCAAGTACCGCAAAACGCGAATGGCAGCATCAAAATGATCTTGCCTCGGAGCTTGCATGAATTGAGACAGGATGTGAATTGCATATGACAAATCAGGCCGTGTGATAGTGAGATAAATCAATCGACCAACCAAACGGCGATACTGCCCTGGGTCCTTAAACAATGGACTAGTTGACACTACAAGTTGATGGTTTTGCGGCAAAGGCGTCTCAACAGGCTTGCACGCAAGAAGTCCGGCCTCCTCTAGTATGTCCAATGCATACTTACGCTGGTTAAGGAACATTCCTTCTGAAGAGCGCGCACATTCGATGCCAAGAAAATATTTCAAAGGACCTAGATCTTTAAGATGAAAGCAATCATCTAGGTAGCGCTTAAAGGAGGTGCACAAAGTAGGATTATTGCCTGCAACCATAATGTCGTCAACATATACCAGGACGGATAAAATATATCCCCCTCTCCGATATGTAAAGAGAGTATGATCAGCGTGAGATTGTCGAAAACCATACTTTCGGAGGGAGGAAGTAAGTTTGTGAAACCAATTACGAGGGGACTGTCGTAAGCCATAAAGAGACTTACGGAGATGACATACTTTACCAGGAGAAGCACCAGAAAAACCGGGAGGAAGATGCATATACACCTCCTCATTCAAATCACCATGGAGAAAGGCGTTATTAACATCTAACTGATGTACTTCCCATTTCCTACCAACAGCAACAGCAAGGAAAGTACGAACAGTAACCATCTTTGCCACGGGGGCAAAAGTTTCTGTAAAATCTTCACCCTCCTTTTGGTGGTTTCCAAGAACAACCAATCGTGCCTTCTCACGTTCAACTGTACCATCTGATCGTAGCTTAATTTTGAAAACCCATTGGCACCCAATTGGTTTCTTTCCGGGAGGCAGATCAATAATCTCCGAAGTCTAATTTCTCTCTAGGGCATCAATCTCATCCCTCATAGCCTTGCGCCAACATTCATGTTCTGACGCTTCTTTGTATGACCTGGGTTCTGTTAGCACTTAAAGCAGCAACAAATCGACAATGGCTAGCATTGAACTTATCATAAGTTACATAATGGGCAATAGGAAACCGCTTACCTGAGGAAGACGATGGCTCGGAGGTAGAGGAGATGGAGTGTGTATGTCTAGTCGAGTGACAAATATAGTTTGTATACCAAGAGGGAGGACGACGTTGACGAGTCGTTGGAACAGTTACATCATCACAAGAAGTCGTGGCCTCGAGCTCAGGAGGCACGGTAGGAGTGCTGCGTGCCTCAGGCGAAGACTCTGCCAGCACTGCCTCATCATCACACATTCGCACAATGGGTGCTGGCGAAGTGCAGGGCTGCTGGGCAGGCTCGCGTGTGCTGCTGGGGCGCGGTCTACGTGTGTAGACAATGGGGGCACGAGCAGGTCTGTGCTTAGAAGCAGTAGCTGATTCTGGCATAGATGAGGCAGGTGTTGTGTCTACAGTATTAAAGAGGCCAAATTCCAGGTCCGCAAACTCCGTCGACAAATTTTGTGGGGGTTCAATCTGTGGTTCTGTAGAAAAAGGGAACACATCTTCAATGAATCGAACATCCCTTGAAACGAAAAACTCCTTTGTCTCCAAATCATACACTCGCCATCCTTTCTTCCCAAGGGGATACCCCAAAAACACACACTTTCGACCACGAGGAGCGAACTTGTCCTTGTGTCGAGGTTTGTTATGAGCATAGCATAAACACCCAAAAACTACTTAACAATTCCAAATTCGGAGCCTTACCATATAGAATCTCGTACGGTGACTTTCCATCAAGCAACTTAGTTGGAGTTCTATTAATCAGGCGAACTGCCGTTTTGACACAATCATTCCAAAAACGAATAGGAAGCGAAGCCTGGAACCTCAAAACTCTAGCCACTTCCAAGATATACCTGTGTTTTCGTTCAACTCGCCCATTTTGTTGTGGGGTACCCACACAGGAGGACTGATATAAAATTCCCACTTCTTGATAAAATTGTAACAAAGGTGTAGTGGTGAACTCTGTGCCATTGTCAGACCTTATTATTTTCACAACTTTGTCATATTGTGTTTTTACCATAACACGAAAGTTACGTAAACAGCTAGGAACTTCACTTTTCTCCTTAATGAAATACACCCAAACCGCCCTTGAGTAATCATCAACAATTGTTAAAAAATAATGAGAACAAGATGCAGACGATTTGGTATAAGGACCCCATAAATCACAATGAATCAAACTAAATAAATCATCAGCTTTATTCTCACTTAAAGGAAAAACAGTGCGAGTTTGTTTGGCACGAAAACACACATCACAAGAGTCTAACTCTTTCTTTATTTTGCTATTCCTACTAGCACTACTAACATAAGATAGATGTTGGCTCGAAGGATGACCCAGACGACGATGTAGAAGGAGCGCTGATTCTGCTGTAGTAGCGTGAGATGAAATTGGTTGCTGCACTTCCCGAAAGACATACACCCCATCCTTTGCCTCACCGAGACCAATCGCCATCCTTGTTATGCGGTCCTGCACAATACAAAGATGATCGGTAAATATTACAATACAATGTGAGTCCAGAATAAGTTGTCTAACAGAAACTAAATTGTAGGTAAGATTAGGAACATATAAAACATTCCGAAGTACTATTCCATTTCCCAACTTCGTACATCCTTGAGAAACAGCCGTCACTTGCTCACCATTGGGAAGAGTGACAGGACTATGGGGCAAGACACAAACATCAAACATATTGCCTAAAGTGCCTGTCATGTGGTGAGACGCACCGCTATCAAAAAGCCAAGTACACCCATTAGTCTTACCAAACAACTTTCGAGGAGAGTGATTAAACGTTGCATCTGATCATTGGAGAAGCCCAAGCTTGCGCTAGAACTGCTGCGCACAGGCTCAGAGGTGCTGCTGATGGTCTGCTGTGCAGCATTGGCAGTGACTTGTGATGTCGAGGACTGACCGCGACCACCTAAAGCTCCCCCTCGCCCACGACCACCCCTGCCTCTACCACCTCTACCTCCACGCATGCCAGGAGGGAAACCAATGCGTTGATAACAACGCTCATAATCGTGGCCAAATCTGCCACAATGAGTGCACGTTGGTGGGGTAGGATTCGTACTAGCAGGAGTTGTATTGTGAGCAGTAGGTGTAACTGAGTTAGATGTAGATTGGACGGCAAAACTCACGATTTCAGTTTTATCATCACGATCACGAATAATAGTCTTGTGCCGTTCTTCTTGAGATGCCAGAGAAAAGGCTTTGTTCAAAGTAGGAAAGGGATCCATACTCAGAATTTGAGTACGTAGGGCTTTATATTGCGCATCATCAAGCCCTAACACAAAATCATGAGTCTTGTCTCGCTCCACACGAGCACGGAGCTTAGCGGCAGCCGCACATGTGCAACCACAGATCAAATCTTCCTTGCCATATAGTTCATCCCACAATGCCACAAATTTGTTGTAATACGACACAACATGCATGCATCTTTTGACGAAGTGAATGATACTCTGATTTTAATTGATTTAGGCGAGGACCATTATAAACACAGTAGCGTTCCTTTAAATCTTTCCACATCACTTGAGCAATTTTATGAGACACGACACTAGGTTGGATAGACTCATCAACAGAATTAAAAATCCAAGAACAAATAGTAGAATTATTAGCCTTCCATGCTACAAATTCAGCACTAGTTTCATCTGTAGGTTTGATATACTCTCCATTGATGAAACCAAATTTATTTTTGCCCTCTAAAGCATTAACAATGGCCTTCTCCCATATATCACAATTGTCTCCCTTTAACAGATACTTAGACAGAGAAGAACTAGGACCTTCAGACGGATGTACATAATATATGGAGGAAGCATCATGAATTAACTGAACAATACGTTTACCTTCACCACCAGAACCCATGGAGACGAGATGAAGAAACGAACCAAAGAAAGCTGCTTGACCTTGCGCGGGAATACCGTGCGCCAAAGATGAGGCTGCAACTGCAGGAGAGCAGCAAAAGAAGCGCTGAACAGAGGGTTACGTTGGTGAGGAAAGTTGGAAAAAAAAATGTGGATCGATCAATTAACCTTTGACTGTGATACCATGAGAAACTTATGAAAACTTGTCAATTGACTTGTGTTGTATTTTGCGGAAGCATTACAATATATATAGCTCTGAGAAGTTGAGTTGTACAAGAAACCTAATTGCACCCAAATTAGGCAAGAGAATGACTAGTATTAGGAAACAAACACTTGTTTCCATATTACATAAAACACTCCTAAAATATATCCACAATAAATGTGTATATGTAACTCTGATATTTGATCAAATAAGCCACGTGAACAATATAAACCAACTGCTGATTTCTACTTTCATTCAGAGAACGAAGGTTTCCCAAACTTTCTTTGTACCATATTTTATTAGGGGAGAAAACATTGTCCCTTGTATCTAACTTGATTGTTTTATACACTGGTATGCATAAGTAGTCATTCAATTTTTAGGTTAGAAAATGCATGGTATAAAATTTGATCTCATAACTTCAAGTTACTACTATATTAATGCCTTAAGCCCTTAACCACTAAAACAAGTAATGTTTGGTGTTATAATTTCAAAGTAATATATTAATAAATAAAAATTATAATTACCCGGATATAGCCTAAAAAAAAACTAGTTCAACTTGTTAAAATAGGTTTCAATTAGACTACATCTCTTCATATAAGTAAAAAAAAAAAAAAAAAAAAGACACCACCCTAAAAAGAAGTACCCAGCTTATCTTAATCAACATCTAACAAGGCAATTCTGAAAGCAATGTGAGTTTCAATAGAAAATGTGTGCACCTGGAAACAACATATATTCACTAATTACAGTAGTATTTTTCTAATTACAATTATCTGCATTTGAAGTGTGCTTACTGGTTACAGAAATTTTTGCAAATAATATAAAATGCATAATCAGCTGGAATTGAACTCTAAGAGCATCATTATTGGTGAATGAAAAAAAAAACATCCCACCTTCTAACTTTCTCTCCAAAAATTACATCCCACAACTCTTTTTTTTTTTCTTTTTTTTTTTTCTCTCATCACCCAACCATCATTATACAATATTTTTATTATTTACTTTTTAATAATATTTATTACTAATTGATAAAAAAATTAATTAAATAAATACATAATTAGCGTTTTTAGCATTAACTAAATTAAATATACAAAAATATTGTTTATTTTATTTAGAGTGTAAAAGTGGAAGATATTTCATATAAAATAAGCAAAATTATAGAAAATTAGTAAATAGCTAGAAAAAAAAGTTGTCCAAAATATTACAAAATGGGTCTCTATTTGTAGATCTCTGAAAAATAGAGCCATTGGTAATTTTTTTATTTTTTTTGGCTTTGTATTTTTTAAGATATTGCATTTTTAATATTTGTAATTAAAATCTGACACGCGCGTCAGAAATCTGGCAAAATTTTTTTTTTTGCTTTTTGTCAAGCCAAAACGCTGCGTTTTGACTGGAAGAAAAGCAAAAAAAATTAATTTTCGCCAGATCAGGCGGTGGGTCCCACTCCCACGCCTGATCAGCTTTTCAATCGTCCCATACAAAATTTTTTTGCCAATCAACCCACAATCTTTATTTCATTCACCATTAAGGGGGGTTTTTTAAGATCATGTATGTAATATTTTTTTTTTCAATCACCATTAAGGATGCTCTAAGGAACTTGATACCAGAAGCATGAAGTTCAATTAATCTTTCAACTAAACCACAAAAGATGTTTCCTTTACCAATTAAGAAAGTGTTCCAATAGCTCAAGTTTTGTGTCTGACAACTTCATGTCAGCCATATTCTTGTCAGTTGACTGAATCCATCAACTCTATCCATCAATTTACAAACTCTATATCACTGCTTTCCATGAATTTACAAACCTCCCTGGACCCTGGTATATGAACCTCATTGAGGAACCCGGAACCGCTTCCGGCATACAAAATACTGTCTTACACCAAATCCACATCGATGAGCAAAAGATCTGACATTTCTTCCTGCTGATACATTCCTTACTCATTTTCTGGTATTTGCAGCAGCTTCTCCTTAGCTTTTTGGTCAGTTGCAAAGAACCCAATTGTTTCAAGTACTTTAGAATTACGCTCAATCTTTTGATCTTGATATATTCTCTCTAACGTTCAACCGACTTCTTGATAAATACATGGTGCCCTCTAGCTGATAATGTTTTATCATTCCTCCAGATTTTATAGGTGATCCAATGGGTATCAATCTAGTTAATTTACAAGTAGGGTATGATATATAGTAAGAAAGATAATGTGATAGAGCACAAATTCATGGGTAACCCCTGACTCTGTGTCACAAGTTTATGTACATCAAGCTATGATGCCTAAGTTCAAATGACAATTAAAAGATAAATACTAGTTCAAAAGTCAAAACCTAATGAACCCTATACTAAGAATTGGATTTATCATTTTTATGAGGTCATTTATTATGTTAAAGTGTCGTTAAAATTTCTTCAACATATGCATAAGGTGCATTGAATTTATAATTAAGGATCATGAAAGTTATATTTTGTAAAAATAGTAACATAAAGGTAATAACACCTTGCTAATTCAAATCTATATAAAGCGATAATTTGAGTTAATATTGTCAAAAACACGATTGAGAATACCAAATATTCATTGTTGAACACAAAATGGCACCTTATTTAGGATTTGCAATTTTTTGTGCTCTTTTTGTCTCCATCATCCTCTTTGCTCAGTGCAAAGGTACATTAGCTTCGATCTTTTCTACTCCTTTTTCTCTTTTATTTCGCTAAAAATATCCTCGGTGAAAATTCAAAATGTTAAATATTATGTTAATCCCCTTCATTAATTTTATCTAGAAAAAGCTGATATTCGTCTTTAACCTGATTAACGCATGCTATATGTCTTATTTACTCATTTTGTGGCTAAATAAACATTATTGTATTCATTACCCAAAAAATTTCAATTAAACAACACATCTATTTGGAACAGTGCAACCATTACTCTCATAGTATGTGGCTATTGATTCTAATTTATATATATGTACGTAATTCTTATTGTTCTCATATAAGGTTTGTTCTAACGTGAACTTTATTATATATATATATTCGTAATAACTTTTTATTTTATTTTCTTATGAGTGGTCTAAATAGGTGAAGGTGAAGAATTCAATTGCACAACTCTAAGCCGATGTGAAACACAAGCTGATTGTGCGTCCAAATGCTCAGCAACAGGATTGTATACTGGAAAATTTTATTGTGGGCCTTGGACTACTTACACTGAGGCTCCTAAAGTGTGTCGTTGTTGTATTAAATAAAGTTATAAACATATATTCATTTTGTCAAACTTTTATGTAAAATAATTAAAGCTTCAAATAATATCCAAAACTCTAATTTTATCATCTAAGAACTTTATATCTATATGTGTATATTTTTTTATGTAGATCTCTATCTTCCTAATCTTACTATAAAAAATTATGGCAGATGCAATAATTTATGGATAATATGGGGGTGTTTGGTTCAAAAGAATAAGGTATGAGGTATGGGTTTAAAATGGCTAAAACCTATACCTAGTGTTTGTTTGCAAAATTTTAAATTTCTAAACCCATACCTCAAACCTATAAGGCATGGGGTTTAGAAACCCAAGGGGAAAGGCGGGTATGACTCATACCAAACCTTCATGTATAAAAATAAAATGAAAAAATTCATTCCAACCCCAAACCACTCCGGCTTCATTCCTTATTCCAAACCTATACCACTTCACCAAACGCCCCCTATAAGGTTCGGTATTGGATACCTAATTCAAAAATCCATTCTGATTCAATGGGTATTTCACAAGTAACGGCTCCCAAAAAAAAAAAAAATCGTACTCATATTTGCTTACGACCGAGTCTAATCATTCGAACTCGAAATTGATTCCAAAACTACAGGTCTCGAGTCCAAAATAGTGTATTTGGTGTTTTTACTCACCTCTAAATTCTCAACAAATTGAAACATTAATTTTTAGATTAAATTGATATATTAATATGGATTGATATAGAAACATATTTTTATTGATTCTTCAGACTTCAGTATTGACGTAGGAAGGTTAGCGGAGAAGTTCGACAAAAGTCTTGAAATGATTTCCACTAATTAGACCTCCGGAGTCCGTTTGCTTATTGTGATACCTTTAGCAACGGGCCAACGAGTCAAACTCATCGCTATGCCATGACGTCTGGCTTTTTAAGCCATCCGAGGTCGTTTAGGGCCGAAAACAAGATTTTAATTATTTCCGATTTTATTATTTCCTTATTTTCGTATTAGGGTTTTGTTTTGAGTATTTAAACAACTTTAGGTCATTATTTGGAGGCAGTTTTTGACTTTTAATAATATTTCGAGTTTTCTCTGTTTTCCAGTGGATTCCGGATTTTTTATTTATTTTTTTTTTTATTTGCCTTTTTTTATTGATTGGCGCTTGCTTTTCTCTTAGATTTTTCCGACTGCGTCAAGTATCCTATAGAATATAGATGTCTATGGATCTTATATAACATGGCAATAGAGATTCTTATCCAATATCATCACCCCAGATTTCAAGAAAGAAGCAATTCAAAAGAAAAACATATCAACAATAAATCCTTTGTATCTTGCCCATTGATCTCTGTATACATTATACACTATAAAAGCAATACTTCCACCATTATAAAAGTCAATAAGTGGCAAAGATAAATCAAGTGAAAGTTGAGTTTTTCAATATTGAACAGATAAATGGCATCTTCAAGACTTCAATTTGTTTGTGCTCTTTTTATCTCACTCATCCTTATTGCTCAATGCAATGGTATAATAGCTACTCTTTTCCGTTACAACTCTTAAATTACTTGGTTAATTATAATTATTAATTATTAATTTCGTTTTTTTTTTAAATACATAACATAGTTGCTAGAATTTCCAATCTTTATTTTATCTTTAGTTTTGATCAAACACTTTTTTCACTTATTTGGGGAAAATCAAATCAATCTCTAATAGACAATTATTAGTTTATTCTTTAATTACTACTCTATACTTCCCATAATAGTGTATTCTTTTTTAAGGCCAAAGATTAATAAGTTCTTATAAATTTATTTTTATAAATTTGTATATGCTACTTAAATTAAGTTGCTTATAAGAAGCTGAGAATGAAAATATTAAACAATAAATATCTATTAATTTTATTGGGACCTCTAACTGAGGCCCTGTGCAAGGGTAAATTAGAGAATTTCTTCATACCTATTGTTTTTTATTTGAAAAAAAAGACTACTAAAAATATACTCGGTATTATTGCACCAACGCTCTCCCTTTTTGTCATGAACAAATAACAATCTGTAAGAACTTTTTAAAAGCCCTATATTCTTTAAGTTTTAATAATAGCACTTTTATTAATTTTCTTTGTTATTAATCAATTAAGATTGTTGGATATCGTCTTATTAGGTGATGATAATGAGGTCATGTGTACGTCTTTGGGCCCGTGTGATACACAAGCAGATTGTAGCGCTAAATGTGTTGAGATGGGATTAGATCCAGTCCATGTTTATTGTGGGCCTATATCTACAGATCCTGATGCCCCTAAAGTGTGTAATTGTTGTACTTAATGGAATCCCATGAATTGTATTCAAAAGCTTTTTCTTAAGCACCAAAGAGTAGAGAAAATAAGAATAAATTTTATTGGTGCAAAGTGTTCGAATTAATTGTTTCTCCATTATCTTAATAAGGATACATTACTACAAACTTTCTTTTGTAATCTACATAATTTGATTTTACGTTTGCCAACACATACGAAGCTTTACACGGCCACTTTGCAGTAGGATTTCCACCTCATGACCTCAAGGTCAGGGATTCGAATTCCACCAAGTGAGGGGCACTTGGAGGAGAATTCCCCTTACAACTCCCCCTCCTTTCAAGTGTTTGGGCCTCTGGGTTGGGCCCTGTGCGAGGGCAGTCGAGAGGTTATTCATCATACCAAATAAAATAAAATAAAAACATAACGTTGATCATAAATATCAATATTAATATGTAAAAATTATAAAAGTTGATATTTTAAAAATATACATTGAGACAAACCTAACAATATTCACTAATTATATGTTTTCCCTTATATATCATATTACAAACGATGGTAATTATAAAATTGAAGTAAATGAATTGTGCAAGTAAAAGTACGTTTTGTGTAGAAAGAATACAGTGGGAGTATATGAATTTGAATGACCCTAAAATCCTAGTAATTTAATACAAATTAATATTAGGAAAACTCTTTTTACTTAAAACCAATAAAGGCACTAAACAAGTTGAATTTTCCCCTAAAAAAACAAGTTGGGTTAGGCCACGACGCATCTTATTCATAGTCTTCGACGTTCTTCCTAAAGCGCTTAACATAAACAAATTGAATTGACTACTAAAGTTGCCATTAGATATTGAAAAAGTTAGCAAGAAGAATACAGGAAAAAGAATGACATACTTATCAACATAACGCAAAAAGAAAAGGATAAATCTTTACAAAAGAAGGAAAACAATAATTTCTCTCTACTCCTATGTCTCTCCTATCTATCTATGAGATGAATCTTACAGAGTAATATATACACCTAATCATCCCTTTGGTATATTGTGGACCTGCAATCTATACATCATCTTATATATGCTACGTGCTTTGTAATATTTGATATTTCTCATGCACATCCACGAATCACTAAAAAAAATAGCCTATGACAATAATATCAATATCACTAATTAACCACTTTGCCAAGCCATGTTGGACTCACTAACTCGAAACCACCTCCTCGTTAACACTTTCATCTTCTCATCTTTTACCTCACAAAACCTTTGAGCCCACCCGGGAGGTTCAATAGGTTCAAACCCTAGCCCGGGTGCGCGATCATTCGACCTTGGGTTCAAATTTTGTCGCCAATCAATAACATAAGCTGACACTCGCCTTCGAAACTTGGCTCGAAACTCCGGCCAAGCTTGGTACTTATAATGGTTCACAATAGCCTGACTTGTCCCAATCTGAATCGAATTATATCCATCTTTCATCTTAAAGTGGTGTATCACATTCAAGAGAGAGTGATCTATTGTAGGAAGATACACAATAGACTTATGTCTTTGGTCCACACGAAGTCTACACGTGTACCCTTGTGTAACCCCTTCAATCGGGTGAACCACTTGATCCGACGGACCAAACTCATTACACCGTATCGACACTTGCCCAACTTTGTCTACCTCCGGCTCTCTCGGCAACAACGATCTCAACATACCGGTCGACGGTCGGCGTGACTCAAGCCACGTAGGAGAGAGAAAAAAACTCGTCAACGTCAACGAAAGCAGCCCAATCACATATTTGGGCCGAGTAAAGTGCACAATGAGAAAACCCAGCCTCTTGAGCTTTGGGCCAAACCCAATAAACAGTCCTAACATCAAACCCTTCATTTCTAAGACTCTCAACTTGGGCCCCCAAATTATCATCACTATCATTATCATAAAGAATAAACTTCTCAACCCCAATTTTAGAGTGAAACATAACCCACTCTCTCAAAAACTTTCCCACATTATAAACCATCGTACAGGCGCACAATCTCGACTTTCTCTCTGATTGCACTATCGTGCGCCGAACATCCGGAATAAATCGCGCCAAAGATGGAATCGTCACAACCGTCCGATCATTCTCTATAATTTCAACTGTCACACTCATCGGACGGCTCCCCGTAATTCCCGGGCGATTGCAACGGAAAACCTCTTGAACAGAGGAAGTAACGGAAGTTCTAACCGCCGTTAAAGGATCATCACCAAAAACACAACGGAAATCTGACGGAGGTCTGTTAATTCCTTGACGATTATTGACTCCTTTAACGAACAAAACGACGTCGTCTTCTGTAGTAAAGGAATCATACACAATGAAATTCCACCTTAACAAAACTTTTGGCGGAGGAATAATTTTCCGTACAAAATTTTCTCTCTCCTCTGTACGAACTAACCACGGTTGAAAAAACGGCAATCGCCGGCGATTACTCGCCGGAAATTCACACTTGAATGCATAACCTCCGTTGAATGGAAGTTTTCCGGCGAATTTCGCCGGAGTTGATGATTTATCGGGAAAAACACAGAGGTAATTATTCTCTAAAGGCGGAATTAGGTTTATTTCAGGTGGTACGATTACGAGAACTTCCCAATCTGGAATTAAGATCGCAACCGTTGATGATAATGCCGTTGATTGTGATGGAATTTCGACGGCTGTGATTGGTGGTGGAGGAGAGAGAAAATGAGGAGGTGGTGATGGAGGTGGAGGAGAGAGAAAATATGGAGGAGGTGGAGAAAAGAGGAGGTTTGGGGAGGAGAGAGAAAGAAATATACGCGGAGAATTGTGAGCGTAACGATATAAGTGATGAGAGAGAGTAGCAAAACATGCGAGGAAGAAGATGATGATTAAGATGATTTTCTTCCTTGATTTTATTCCCATGTTTTTGGAAGGTTTGAATTTTCTGGGTTTGTTTATTTAAATTTCTGGGTGTTTTTGACTGTTATTTAATTGAGTTTGTTTGACAGAAGAAGAATATAAAAAGGAGGAAGAGAGAGATAAAGGGCAAAAGTGTTAAAGTTTAATGATTTGTCTTTAGGTTATCATTCATCTTACAAGCCAATATATAATACTAAGTTTTATAATCCTAATAGAGTTTTAATAAAGAGTACAGGATTATAATGAAGGCACTTTTTTCGGCGTAAAACTACCGAACCGAATTGAATCAGAATCGAACCGAACTGAACCGAGCGAGAACCGAATCGAATCGAACTAAAACGGGCCGAATCGAATCAATTAAATTATAACTAATTAATAGTAATGATTATCATTTAGCAACCGAACCAATTGAATTGAATCAACCGAACCGAATCGAACGAACCAATTGAACAATCGAATCCGAATCGAACGGAATCGAATTGAATCAATCGAACCGAACATGCATCTTGGGGGAAACAGTCGAAGTCTATTATTCTAAATAGTATCTTAATACCTTCCCTTATATTGGAGATTGGAATCTTTTGATATATAAACTTTTGTATGATTGTAAACATATTGACAAAAAACTTCTAAAATCATGAGATTCATGACTTGATAGTCGTCCAATATATCTCCGAATAATGGTAGGAATTTGAGTATATGCAAATTTCCTAATACTAATGATATTTTGATTATGGCCTTGTTTGGCAATTGGCTGGAAGCTGTTGGCTGTTTGGGTTGGCTTATTTGACTGGCTGTTCGGGTTGGCTTGTTTGACTGGCTGTATCATGTGGCTGATTTTATAAATATGTTTGGTAAATTTTGTTGTTGGCTGTTGGCTGTTATGTTGTAAAATGACCTAAATACCCTTCATTTAATAAAAATGTAGATGTAATAGAATTTGTAAATTTATAGATTAATTAGGGTATAATGGTAAATTGATTAATAAAAAGCCAAAAGCCAAAAGCTAGTATCACTAGCTTTTGGCTTTTGGCTGGAAAGCTGGCTTAAAAGCCACTACAAAAAGCCACTTACCAAACAAAATTTTTGACTGTTTGACCAAAACAAAAAGCCAACAGCCAAAAGCTGGCTAAAAAGCCAAAATCCAAACACCCCCTATATGATTCTAAAATCATTCCTAATGTCTGGCGAACAGAATCTCTTTACCTTGTAAGTTTGTAACGAAGTATCTTTTTCATTACATATTATATCATGTAATCTTTTTAATATTAGTATATTGTATTATTTCATAATTTCATTTTATATTAAATCATGTAATTTTTTTTAAATATTAGTATATTGTATGATCTCTATTATATAAGTCAAGCGGGGAGTTATGGTGTCCCCTCTTGAAAAGACTTATATACCCTTAATCTCGCAAAAGATAATAAAGAAAAATATTTTCTTAATTCTTTCCTCATTAACAATTATGGGTAATAAGGAAAGTTTTACAATACCAAAAAAAATACATAAAAATGTGTAAAAACAGGAAACTCACAATTGATTTTTTTTTTTTAAATCCAAATGATGTAATATACCAAAAAGTACACAAGACTACAAGAAGGAACACAACAACTAAACTAGAAAACAAAAACTAGCAGCACTAAGGAGGAAGGAGACGGGGGATTGCCATTTGCCACCCCACGAAAATCTTCATCAATGATAGAGCTAAGCCCAACAGGTGCAAACGAAAAAATAGTGGTAGGGAGGGGCTGAGAAACCCCATAATTGGCAAACCAATCTGCAGCTCGATTCCCTTCACGATAAACATGTATAATCTTCATCAAACAAATACAATAGTTCAGCATGTGTGTACATTCGTTTCTTCTCGCCTCTTGATTGCACAACATTTGAAAGCAAGCTAGATTGTCGAGTTGGACCATCAATTTGCTTATCTTCAGCTCACGAGCGAGCTCAAGGCCCTTAGTGAGGGCCATAAACTCAGCTTTAAATACATTGCAATAACCGAAGTTCAGCGAGAGTTGTTGAACTGCATTACAATTCAAATTATAAACTGACGACTAAATCAATTTTCAAACAATTATAAAAGCAAAGATTTACCGAGATTCTTACTATCTAAACTCTCAGTTGCAATAACAATTTCAAATAACATGCATAAACAAACCATAAAAGAATTAAGAAACTTAGAGAATATTCATTTTTTTTTATTTTTTGGGGCTCACAATCAGTTGAGATAATAAATAATTAAAGAGATAAACAACATCATTAGATAATGTCAATTTATAATTTATTTTTTATTGAAGCACTATTCACCATAGTATGCCTAAAAACCTCAATTACCCAGTGAAATTAAATTGAACTACTACTCATAAAATACGCCTATAAAATATATGTATTTTTAAATAAATAAAAAACATAACCTAGGTTATTGTTTAAAAGGAGAGTTGTTGAATTATCTACCAAATACAAGATAACATATCCTACCTCGGCATAGTCTTTTATGAAAAACATTACTCTTTACACTAGAGCAATGCAAATAAAAAATCATAACGCTCATCAATATTCACCATAAATATTACACTCTTAAGTTAGCTTTTTAACACTTTTTGATACTAATATTAACATATAATGCTAGTACTAAAGTATAAGAAGGTGAATATATAACTTTCAAATGTCATCTTATAATTCATTTCTTTTTTTTTGCAAAAACGCTCTAATTTGTTATGCTATAATATAATAATTAGATTGTACTTACTACCTTGTTTATGCTTATAATATCATCTTGTGATCTTTGTGATTTTTATATTTTTCTGTATTTATAAAATGATGTAATGTTGTCTTCTTCAAGATGATCTCTCTATTTTCGAAACATAATCTTTTATCATCTCATTGTAATATTCAATAGTTTTCTTGTTCAAGTTTGTTACTATTACCAGTTTTCGATTGCCAAAAAGATTTCTAAGTAACATCATTTAAGATAATCGTATTATTAGAATTTAAATAATTAATTTTGATACATGCTTGGTGACTCCTTTTTTTTTCATGGAAAATTCACAAATATCCTCAAAAAACGGAAAAAAAAAAAAAAACTTAAATGGACCTGGTCCATACTAATTAGTGTGGATCTAATGCTAGCACGTGTAATTATAGGTGGGAAATGGTAACTATATTATACTCACTCCGTTTCATTTTAATCTACACACTTTCCTTTTTGGTCTGTTTCTTTTTAATCTACACACTGTTGCTTTTTCTATATTAGGTAACATGTCACATCTACTTTCTCCTCTTTTTCCACCCATGTCATCCACTTTTTAATATTTTAACCTACTTTTTACTTTCTCTCTCTCACTTTTCAGTTTCTCTCTCCACCTTTTCAGTTTCTTTCTCAAACTTTTGTACTTATTCCTTGGTTCTCCCCCAAAGTGAAGTGAGTAAATTAAAATGAAACGAAGGGAGTATAAAACAACAAAATATAAAAGAAAAGTAACTATAGGTTACTATAGGTTAAAAAATGACTATATGAAAAAAAATGGGTTGCTAAAGTTGAAAAATAGTATCTATGATATAAAAGAAGAATAACGATAGCCTATAGGTCGTAGAAAGTGACTATATAAGAAAAAAAATGTAACTATACTAGAGAGGGTCAATTTTACATGGTAACTTAGGCTTCGTTTGGTAGGGCGTAAAACATTTTCCAGGAAAACTGTTTTCCTCTATTTTCAATTTTACATCGTTTGGTTTGCAAAAGGAGTGTAAAACCATTTTCCCTTAGAGTAAAATTGCTCCTTCAATGATGGAAAACCATTTTCCCTTCAAAGTAAAGGGAAAACTGTTTTCCTTCTCTCTCTTGTACACTCCTCTCACTATCTCCTTACTTTCCCTTTCATTTTCCTCTCATTTCATTATTTTTCTTACATGGAACCAAACAACGGAAAACTAATTTTGAAATTGTGTTTTCCATTGTAAATTGTTTTCCATGAAAATCATTTTACACTGAAAATGTTTTACGCCCAACCAAACGGAACCTTAGTGTAAATAAAGGGTGACTATATAAGAAAAAAAATGTAACTATACTAGAAAGGGTTAATTTTACATGGTAAATTAGTGTAATAAAAGATGACTATATTATGAAAAAAAAAGAATTGCTATGTTAGATAATAAAGGGGGTCTATGTTTGAAGGGCTGGACAAAGCTTCTGAGGAACACCATACCCAAATTGTAAGGAGTTTGATTTATTTGAAACTAGTATTTTTTTGCACGCGATGCGTGCACGAACATCGCGGTGATATTGAACATGTTTCTTTTGTTTTCAAAAAATATGGAAGTTACCTTAACTAAAAAAATTTTGGTAGTTTTTTTTGGGGGGGGAATCTGGTAGTTACATTAGAGCTTTTTTTTAAAAAAAGTTCTATAACTTTTTTGCCCTCATAGTTATCCTGGAATAATAAAAACATAAAGGGTATTTTTAGGGAACTCGGTGAGCAAAGACACCAAAGTCGCCCAAGATTCCCATATAATAGAGATAATGCGAGGAATTACAATTGTAAATCGAGTTTGACCATCAAATTCCAACATTGCATATTAGTATTTGTTAGGATTGATGATCACTCTTTGTTTTGGTTAGACTTACAATTTAAAATCATAAATTAAAAAAAAAATTAATTTACAATAGATTTCAATACTTTGTAAAATTAATTATACTCAAATTATTTAACAGTTTTATCCGTGATCTTCCGAGCACTAACCTAATTTATACATCAAGTACCACCTATATTAGTAATGGAATCTCATCCAGCACATATGATTTTCTTAACCATTTTTTATTCCCATTCAATTTCACAAATTTAAAGTTATAACGCATGATAATACAAACAAATGAAGAAAAACAATGGGTGAATTTTCATTAACATAGACATTGAAATAAGCTTCTCTTACAGAACTACAATAAAATTCATTTCCATTATTATCATTTATAACCACCAACCAAAAGGACCGTTCGTATATCAATCTCATATTCATAAATATCCTTGTATTGACTTAACGTCCCGACTCCCGACCGGTGTGCCTGGCTATGCACTAACAAATTGTACTTGGGTGAATGACTTCTGCAATCTAAAAAATGGGTGGCAAAAGATTATATAAAAAGATGATATCCTGTACATATGTATATCTATCTGTAACTGAGAAAAAAATCAAGATTGACCAGGCTACTCAGAAACTTTCTAACATATTAGAAGGATTAAATTCATTTGCTAATCAACTCCAATTAGAGTTGGCGTTCACGCTTCTAGAAATGGCAATGCAGACTTAAATGTCCTCTGAGGCAGGACATAGCCAGCTCTTATTTCTTCAAAGGAATACTCAAAGTTTCCATCAGTTGCTACTTCTTCGAATCTAACAGAAACCGGAGTGTAAGGAGAAGCAGACTTGGGCAGCGTAGATGGGCTAACTTTCACCGGAGTTGCTAGCTTCTTCGGAGTGCTGACTTTCTCATCAGACTTTAACTTGGTCGGTGTGTTTCCAGCAGAAAGTGTTTTTGGAGGTGTCATAATCTGTTTTTCTGGTGTATTTTTCAGGTGCACAGGTGTGGCAGAAACTGCATCTCGAATGACAGTAAAAGGCTTGCGTTTCTGTGGTGATCCGAAATCTCTTGGATTTGTAACTTTGGCCTGCTTTTGTAATTGACCAGTAGTTGTATTGTTTCTCTTGCCTGCATTGAAATGAGAACTGATTTAAAGTAAGCACAAACTAGAGTGTTTGGTTGGGAGGAAAGTTTGTTCCGTTGTTTGGCTTGCCCTGAGGAGGAAAAACATTTTTTTTACCTTCCTCCTCTTCTCCCAGCCATTTCATTTTAACTTCTCTCTAACTTTTCTAGTGAAGAGCCAAACAGAGGAAAACTAATTTCGAAATAAAAATATTTTCCATCCAACCGAACATAGCATAAGGGAAACATAGAAGTATATATACCTCCATCTTGGAGTTGGGATAATTTATTGATAGGATGTGAATGAAGAGCACTTCTTTCAGGTTTCAAATTTTGTCTTTGCAACATTGAGCCACTGAGAGAATATCTCCTGCTAACAGCACCTGCTCCACTAAGTGAATATCTAGGAGCCTTCTTAGAGGTTTTTGTTGGGCTTGGTTTTGACCCGAAAAGAGCCTCCTGCTCTGCTAAAAGTCTTCCCTGAAGTTTCTTTTGATCCTGAAGTAAGAAATGTTAATTCATGGTAAGTTAATAATGCTACGAAAATCTGAATCTCGAAATATTTTCGTGGGAGGAGAAGGGATACTCGTTGCCTCTGACGCTCTTTCTCCTTCTCTTCCCTCAAGATGCTGTAGTCTTCAAGCAGAGACAGTAGACTGACCTGTATCAAATAATTAAGGATCATAATTAGGAAAACCAATCACTGTAAGATCGTCCTGAATCCAAAATAAAAATTCAAGCTAATTTCTTACCCCATCATAAAAGAACTCTGCTCCTCTTTCTTTCTCCCATGCCTGGATTTTTGAAGTCAAGGACTCCACCATTGCTGTTTTAATCATAATTCAAAGCAAATATCTCAGTAGGTTCCTAAATCTTGTGGCACCCATTCCTTAAGAAATCACAGTAATTCAGATTATATAAGAGCATTTTCTCCAAGTTGCTCTCCAAGGAGCTATCCAAGGAGAGAGAAAATGGAGAGCCAACTCTAGCCCAACATTGGTGCTCTCGAGGTGCTCTCCGTTTGCTCTTCATGGAGAGCACTTGGAGAAATGCTCTCCCCCAAGAGCATTGGGAGAGCATGCTCTAGGTATATCAATATGACACATGTCATTGATAATTATTTATTTTCCTTTTTTTTGCTTTTTGATTTTTGGAAAAAATAAATTAAAACAATTTAAACATAATAAATGAATTGGAGAGCTCATTGAAGAGCAATACCAATGTTAGCAATTTTCGAAGGGGTGCTCTTGGGAGTATATTGAGAAGAGAGAAAGTAAAAAATGGGTTGGAGAGTAATATTGGAGAGCTATACCAGTGTTAAGAACTCAATGTTCAATTTCAACAGTTATCTTTTACTCACGCAGCCAAGCCAAAGTTTGTGAAGCTCAAAAACCATCAAACGAGCTTGAAGGAAAGTAGGAGATTGGGTAGCTATAAAGGAGTCGAAGCAGATTGGGTACCTGGAATTTTATTGACTAGTATACGAGCCTTTTCAGCACGCTTCAAACTGAGATGTCCGCCTCTTCCCCCATAATAACGACATTCATCCTGAGATGCCAGCGACGTGAGGAATACACGTTAAGCAAAAAATTGGAAGGAAATGAGAAACGCAGCCAATGCCATACACGTGCACAATGCACTCACCCTGTTGTATTCCTCTAGCCAGCATTCTTCATCACAAGCAGCTCTCCATTTCTCAACTCTTTCGAGTACATCCTTCCTGCTAAATGCTTCTTCCTTGGCCATTGAGATTTGAACCTCAATTTGCTCTAGCATATAAGATAGGTCAATGGCCCCTGTAGTAGACCAGAATTGATAACTTAGAACCAACTGAACCAAAAAGCATCATACCTTTCAAGTTCAAATTGTTACCAGATTCTATAGCTTCAACAGCAAAATAGTTCAGACTCTGTGCTTCTATGGTCATATGTGTTTGCCGGCAGATCTCTTCCAGTTCAGACTTTTTTTTTAGTATTAGTTCCTTCATTTTGCTCGATTTCAAATTCTCAAGTCTCATCACTTCAGCCTCAACCTAAAGATATGCTAATATTCAATAATATGACTCACTATATAGATACATGATAATAGTATAAAACAGCTTTACATGTAACAACATACATAGCTGATGAAATCCAATGAAAGACAGTTGGGTTCAGTAATCTCAGGTTCTGAAGCAGCTATCTTGGAAGTCACATTGTGAAATGTACGCTGTTCATCTTGAGGAGTATCCATCAAGTTCCATAGTTCCAGCATCACGCTTGCAAGATCTTGAAGCTGGCATACCGGTGCATTTTAGTAGTGGCCTAAAAAAATACAAGGTCACATAACAAACAAAATTTGTATCAAATGCTGACCTTTTGGAGCCTCTGTATCTTGCTTTCTCTCAAATTCTGTATGGTAATAGATAACCTTTCCATTGCGCCATCACTAATGTTTTTGGTCCCTTTAGAATCATCAAGAGTGAGATGTATGTTCTGAATCTGGTCCTTGAAATCTATGCCAAGCACCGTGCACAAGGAACTCAATGTATTCAAGTTGTCCAGCACCTGCTTCAGACGATCACTCTGCTAAGACATCAAAATTGAAACTTTTTGGTTAACTGAAGAAATAGCACAGCTACTTTAAATTATGTCAAGTGAACAAAAAACTTTGAATATATATAAATAAATGCTAGTACATGTATATGCAAGGAAAAGGCCAAGTTAAAGATTCTTAAGTCCAACATATACATGCATATTACTAACTTCACTCTCAACATTTACATGTATTAGTCCAACATTTACAAAACTGAGAGACAAATGAATAAAAGGCCAAGAGCTGCTTGGTTCACTATGGTCCTAAATAACATATTCACACAATCATATTAAGGGGAAAAACATTTGATTGCATATCACACTATTTCGAGTGCATATTCAACAATTTCATCATTAAAGTTGTGATATACTTCTAAGGTAAACTTAAAGCTGTCTGACTAGTTAGATTATTTGCACTGGCAGGCTCTGTAGACAAACTTTTTGTTTTCTTGTTCTTATCTTTCCATGTAAAGTCTCCAACAACGTCATAAAAAGCAAGAGAGTGAACCTTCTCTTTCTGCAGTGCAAGAAGCTGGGAATGCAGCTCTTCTAGTCTCTTCAGACTCAAATCATTCTCATCCACAGTCCTTTGGCTAAGAGAATTTTCTGCAGACCCATAAATCTCACTTGAGATGTCACAAATTTGATCAAGAACTTCAACAAATTGCTTCTTTCTTTCACTCCTTCTCTTCCTCATTTCCTCCAGAGAAGGAATGATCATATTCAATTCTTCCTTCAAGCCAAGAGCTCTTTGATCAGGCTGAACACCAAAAACATTAATAAGAAAGTTACAAAATGATTAAGATATCTAGCACTTAGTTTACTATTGATGAAAATTGATTCTAACCTGCCTTATATTCATTGGTCTCTCACCCAGTGATGAGAAAATATGGGCAAGCTCTGCCTCAGCATCAGCAATTGCCTGTCGTAACTGAGCCCGAGTTTGGTAAGCTTGATCAACCTTTCTCGTGTAGATTTCCAAACACTCTTGCTCAATTTCCAAAAGCATGGTGTCCCTTCCACTCTCAGTTTCACCCACTTCGTCCCATATTTCCTGATTTATAAGGAAGTCAACAATAGAAAAACCAACAAAGAAGCTGATTGCAGAGACAAGTTTGTGCTTATTTCTATATTACAAAACCACCTTGCTTTTGCAACTTCTGATAAACATTCATAGCAAAATAATAAAATGAAAGAGCAGCTAGAAGCCTAGAATATCCATCTCGTTAGATAGGCTATTAGGACATTTAAATATAACTATAGAAACAACTAAAACAATCACATACCATCAAAGTTGGACTAAGTTCTTAGATGGATTTCCAGAGTTCTCAACTTTGATTTAGGTTAGCTTATTGGAATGAGAAAACAAATCCAAGAAGTGAAAGCAAATCCAAGAACCCTTATACATTAAATTATCATAGTACAACTTAAGCCCTATTTGGAATATAATTTTAAAAAACTATTAAGTACGAACATGGATTTGGTAAATCTTCTGTATGACAAATGAATTCGAGCAACTTTTTATAGGATTTGATTTAACTTTTGTGAGTGACTTTTATGAAAATGAGTGACATTTTGTGAAATTCGAGGTGATTTTTAATTAAATACTACGAGATGACGTGTACGGAGTACCATATTGTATACCCCTAATTTTAAGTAAGTATTTGTTTGGATGACATCAAAGAACATGAGAAGTCGAAATTTCTAGTAGGTGGAAGAATGTGGAATTGCTCAATTTACTAAGATATAGAAAATCACACTTCATACAAAGTTCTACTTCCCACAAAATGAAGGAACTTACTTACCCAAGTCCCACTATACTCAATTTTAGACTTAATATATACAACTACATAGGAAAAAAGTATCATAAGATACATGACTTCCTATGTTAAATCACTATACTTAAATTTGGACTTAACATATGCAAGAAAAAAGTATCATAAGTTATATAACTTCCTATGTTAAATCAAACGACCACTATACATTAGTCATATGGGCCTGATAGATGGTTCATTCAAGTCGAATCGTGTGAATATTGATCGTGTGAATAAATATGGTACAAGATATAGTATGCAACTCCTCGATTTAATAAATCATGGAAAAGGGCATTAAGAGAATTTTTTTTGAAGATTAAACCAGGCAAGAAACCTGATTATGAGAATTGACATTAAAATACACTTTAATCAAGCATTAGCATTATTATATATATATATAGAAAAGTAATGGACATGCATGCAGCTACAGTAAACCAAAGAACTACGGAAAAATAAAACGAAAAAGAAAACAGTCAAAGAAATGATAACCTTCAATTCACAGAGAAGAGACTCGCAAGTAGTCTCCATTCTAAGAAATACTTTACTTTGCCGAATATCCATTGAATTCACCCCAATTTTCTCGCTCTGAAAAAAAATGAAAAATTCGTAAATAAATTTAGATCAAAAATCTAATGATCAAATTATACGAAGAAGAAAACTCTAAAAAAAAAAAAAGAAACTGAAATCATTAGTTAAATTCAAATACAATGATCAAAACAATGAAATGAAAAAAAATTGAAATTTCAAGAAACAGTAATTCTTCTAAGTTGATCAAGGAATTTACGCGAAAATGGAAACCTTGAAATTTTGAACAGTTATTCCCCGCCAAAAGAAATTGGATTGAGAATTTTTAGCAAATTTAGGGTTTTAGATGAAACCCTAAAATTTCAATAGAGTAGAATTTTTAGTGGTGTTAAGCTACTAATGTAAAGGACAGATTAAGGGAGAGAGATGAGCGAAGATTGCAGAGGTTTCCGTTATACATTCCTTGAATTACGTTTATTTGGGGTTTAGGAAATATAAGGAGGGAAAGTCATTGGATTTTAGTGTAAAATTTAAAATTCAAATGTGTGTAGGGTGATTATTATCTCATCTTAATTCATTTCTTATGCATCTCTAGTGTTTATTACCATATCACAATTTCATTAACATTAGTAGAACTGCATTAATTAGCAAGTAATACCATGATGACCAGATTATTTTTTTGAAATTTGATAAAAAGAAAATAGAGAAAAATATAAATTTTAACTTTGTTCTATTTTACACGTATAATTTTTTTTCTTAGGAACATTAGATATGAAAACTAGAAGTTCTTATTTCAAAATAGACATAAATATAGTATAAGTAAGACTAATTTTAAATTTATTATAAACATGTATGATGAATTATGATTCTTCAAAAACCTAGCTGCACATCTCTCTCTAAAAAAACCTAGTTTTACTTTAGCCAGTTTAAGGTTGTCGGTTTGTCACCATCCTTTTTGATGGTAGTAAGTTTCAATTTATACTTTGATTACATTTGTTTTTCAAGTTTTTGTTGATAATAACCCTCTTTTCTATCTCCGTTGGAGAGGTTCTTACTCGATCATTAGGTTCTTTGTCTTCACTAGTGGGAGTTTGGAGCTTGATTTGTTAATCTCCTCTTGTTGGAGTTTAAAGTTTGGTTTTTATTGTTTGCTGCAAAGATATGGTTCATTGATTATTACTGTACAGATTTGCAATCAATATTGGATTTTTGTATACTATCTACACAATCAAATAAGAGATTTCTTCTCAAAATTATATCGAATGATAACGCTCTCGTCAAATGATGCATGATTAAGCGAACAAATGGGGTTTATGTTGTATTGTCGATTTGATTCATTATTATCATGCTTATATCGTAGATAAACTTTATTTGATCAAGTGAGGTTGTGCTTTGTTTTTCTTTGTAAAGCTGATGATCTAGTTAGTGATCATCATGCTCATCAAGCCAGTTCAACTCTTTCTCACTCCGATATTTATATGACACCTCATCAATAGTTTGTTACAGATATCTTTTCAGTTTGTTAGATTCTGTTATTCTTTCTTCCAGTTTGTTTAACACCCTTTTGTATATAAGCTTGTAATAGCTAGTTTGAGAGATATAATAACATTCTTACAGAATTCTATTCTCTCTAAACTTCTTTTTCTCTCTGATTTTCTCTCTCTAAACCGCTAATTACTGCAGTTTTCTCATGGTATCAGAGCTTTGTGCTCATATCTTTAAATTTCCGCATTAAATTTCCTAGATTTGTCTTCATTCTTCTTGATTTTCAGAAATTGATTAGGAATGATTACTTGGTAACCTCATGGATTGTGAAGTCTATGGAACCTACTCTCAGTGAGAGTTTTGCTTTTGCTGGAACTGCTCAATCTCTATGGGAAGAGATTAAAGAAAGGTATGGAAGATCAAATGCTCCTTTGTTGTTTGATTTACATAAGAGTTTATCTTCAATTGAACAAGGATCTTTATCTGTTGCTGAGTATTACACAAAATTGAAGAAAGTGTGGGATGAAGTTCAGGTGTTTGATGAAATTCCTACATGCATTTGTGGTGCTATGCAAAGTGTTCTTGCAATCTTCTGAAGAGATTGTTTGCTGCGCGATCAACTCAAAAAGTTGATTCAGTTTTTGGCTGGATTAAATCTCAAATATGACCAGAGTTAATCTGAACATATTAAGTATGGATCCTCTTCCTGGAGTCCTTAAAGCATATCACATTCTGCAACAAGTAGAAAGACAGAACTGTATTACTACTGAGAGATCTGAAATTAGTGCTTTGAGGAGTGCTAAACATTCTCAATTTAAACATCAATCTCAATCTTCATTTCAAGGACATAGGAAGGAATTCAAGAAGGCTAGAACAGATAAATATGATCGTTTATGTGATCATTGTAAGGTTAGACGTCACACAAAGGATACTTGCTTCAAGCTTCTAGGTGAACCAGAATGGTTTATCAATTTGAAGAACAAGAATTCTCATAAAATGGCAGCTGCAGTTCATGATTTACCTACTCATATTACTGGTCTTACTCCCTTAGAAGATGTGTCTACTTCTAAAGATACATCTACTACTGCTGCTGTTCATCCTGATATGATTGAAGCTGTTTTTCAAGTAGTAATGAAGATGTTACAACAGCAGAATTCTTCTGTAGTCAATTTTGCTGGTATGATTTCAGTTGCTAATGCTAGCATTTTCATACAATTTTTGATTCCTCTTCTTGGATAATTGATACTGGAGCTAGTGATCACATGGCTTTAAATATTTCTCTATTTTCTTCTCTTTCCACATTAAAACAACCTATCAAAATTGGTTTGCCTGATGGATCTGCTAAGTATATTACACAATATGGCAATGTTCAACTTACATTTGATATTCTTTTACAAAATGTCCTTTATGTTCCAGATTTTAAACATAATCTTCTCTCTGTAGGAAGATTACTTGATCACAATAATCTAAGTGCTCATTTTCATTCTTCTTCTTGCTATTTTCAGGACCTTACAACTAATAAAGTAAGGGCTATTGGTAAAAGGCAAGCTGGTCTATATAAATTCAGTGAAGAATCTCTTAGTTCTTCTGTGCCCGTTTCAAATAATTTGCATGCTAGAACTGTTTTAAATTCTTCAGCTCTAACTGATACAATTTCTTCTTCATGTTCTTCTGTATCTCAGCATGTAAATAATGCAAATAAAAATTTATGATTCTGTGTCTTTCTCACTTTTACACAATAGACTTGGACATGTCTCTCTTAGTAAATTGAAACATTTGCCTATTGTGTATGATAAGCTTCCTGCAGATTTTGAATGTGAACCATGTATCTTTGCCAAACACCATAAGTTTCCTTTTGTTTCTTCTGATTCAAGAGCTATTGATAAATTTGAACTTATTCATATAGATTTGTGGGGAAAATATAAGCATCCTTCTTTAACTGGTGCACATTATTTTTTGACAATCTTGGATGACTATTCCAGAACTACTTGGATACATTTAGTTCATACCAAAAATCAAGTGAGTTCTATTATCACTAATTTTCTGGCCTATGTTGAAACACAGTTTCACAAACATGTTAAACAAATTAGGAGTGATAATGGCACTGAGATTTTCAATGATTTGTGTAGTTCTCTGTTTGCTTCTAAGGGAATTATACACCAAAAGAGCCTTCCTGGTGTTCCTCAACAAAATGGCCGAGTCGAGAGGAATCACAAGCATCTTTTAGAGACAATCAGGTCTATAAAATTTCAGGCTGGTTTTTCGATAAATTTTGGTGGGATTGTTTGCTTTCAGCTACATTTCTGATCAACCTCTTACCTAGTTCTGTTTTGCAATGGAAAACACCTTATGAGTTACTCTTGGGAAAGCTAATTGATAATTCCAAATTGAGAACTATTGGCTGTTTATGCTATCCTGCGATCGGATCTGCAGATAAGTTTCTTCCAAGAGCTAAGAAATGTGTACTATTGGGGTATCCTTATGCTCGGAAAGGGTACAAATTATATGATTTACAATCTCACAAAAATCATATTGAGTAGGGATATTATCTTCATAGAAAGTTCTTTTCCTTTAAAAGACATCTCTTCTAGTTCTACTCCTCTTTCTTCTTCAATGACAAATTCTATCACTTTTGATGTTGACATTATTCCTTCTTTTCGTTCTTCTCCACCAGCAAAACAATGATACTTCTCCTACTCCTTTACATCATTCACCTAATTCATCTGATTCTTCTTCTCCTACTACCCCTCTTTCTATTTTTGAACCTTCACAACCTACTTCTATCATACATACTGCTATCATACCTATTGCTATAAATCCTACTGATACACACCCTACTGTTACACATCCTCCAGCTCCTAGAACATCATCTAGGATTCATGTCTTACCTACTAAATTCAATCATTTTGTTCTAAACACTAAACTTCCTACTCACCTAGCTCTTTCTTCTAGTCTTTTCGCTTCTTTTAATGTTTTCACTGATTCCACATTATCTCATCTTAATCTTGATATCTTGGTGAGTTTAAATAATGTTTTGTCCACCATGAACCTTCTCATTGTCATCAAGCTAAGCATGATCCTGGCTGGGTCAAAGCCATGCAGCAAGAGCTTGATGCTTTGGAGCAAAATCAGACTTGGGAACTTGTTCCTTTACCTGTTGGTAAAATTGCTATTGGCTGCAAGTGGGTTTATAAAACCAAATTCAGACCTGATGGTTCTATTGAGAGGTTGAAGGCTATGCTAGTTGCTCGAGGTGATAAACAAATTCATGGCAAGGACTACAAACATACTTTTAGTCCTATTGCAAAATTCACTACAGTTAGGCTTCTTATTGCTTTAGCTGTTGCAAAAGGCTGGTTTCTTCACCAAATTGACATAAATAATGCCTTCCTAGCTACATGGTTATGTTACTGAAGATCTTTATATGCAGCCTCCTCTTGGGTATTCCAAAGGTTCTCCTGGTTTAGTTTGCAAACTTAAAAGATCATTATATGGTCTTAAGCAAGCTGCTAGGCAATGAAACTTTGAATTAAGCAAATTTCTTCTTGCTTTTGGTTTTCAACAGTCAAAACATGACTATTCTATATTTACTAAGGCTGCAGGTTCTGATTTCACAGTAGTGGTAGCATATGTTGATGATTTACTCATTGCTGGCTCCAATCTAACTTTGATCTCTTCTTTGAAGTCTACTCTTCATGCTGCTTTTACTATTATAGATCTTGGTGAACTTACCTATTTTTTGGGGATAGAGGTTCTTCGATCTTCTTCTGGTATCCTTCTCAACCAGAGAAAATATATTATGGACATGCTCAAAGATACAAACATGACTGAATGCAAAACTGTGGCATTTCCTTTTCCTAAAGGTTTGAGGTTAAGTTCCGATGAGGGTGAATTTATTGATGATCCTGAGCTTTACAGAAGGTTAATTGGAAAATTTCTCTACCTTAATATGACTCATCCTGATATATCTTATGTGGTTCAGCAATTGAGTCAATTTCTCAGTGCTCCTAGACTTCCACATCTTAATGCTTGCTCTTCATGTCCTCAAATACCTCAATGGCACACTAAGTTATGGTCTGATCTCTCCCTTACCGGTTATAGTGAGGCTTTTAATTTTCCGCCAAATCTCTTACTTGGCTATTGTGTGTTCCTTGGTACTTCCCTCATCTCTTGGAAGACCAAGAAGCGTAAAAACAAGATCCAAAAAGTTCTACGAGGCCGAATACAGGAGTATGAGTCATACAACTAGTGAAATAGTATGGCTTGGTGCTCTCTTGCAAGATCTTTCTATACAAGTTCCTAAACCTATTAATTTATTCTGTGATAATACTGCTGCACAGCACATTGCTGAAAACCCCATTTTCCATGAAAGGACAAAACATCTTAAGGTGGATTGTCATTATGTCAGGGAACACTATGTCACTGGTTTTCTCTCTTTGCATCATGTTAGATCTTCCTTGCAGCTGGCAGATCTTATGACAAAAGCCTTGGGAGCAGAACAACATTAATTTTTATCCTTCAAGCTTGGTCTTGTGTCTCATATCCCCAATTCCAACTTGAGGGGAGGGTGTAAAGCTGATGATCTAGTTAGTGATCATCATGCTCATCAAGCTAGTTCAGCTCTTTCTCACTCCGATATTTATATGACACCTCATCAATAGTTTGTTACATATATCTTTTCAGTTTTTAGATTCTGTTATTCTTTCTTCCAGTTTGTTTTAACACCCTTTTGTATATAAGCCTGTAATAGCTAGTTTGAGAGATATAATAACATTCTTACAGAATTCTATTCTCTTTAAACTTCTTTTTTTCTCTGATTTTCTCTCTCTAAACTGCTAATTACTGCAGTTTTCTCATTCTTTAATATATTGTAGATGTCCTATGGCTTTCAATTAATGAAATATACTTCTCGTTACAAAAACAAAGATTTATGATTTTTCATATTTTCAAAGCTAAAAACTTTGAAATTGATATAGACCATATGCTAAGAATTTAAGTAATTAATTTTAGTTCATCTTCATAGTTGTGAGTAAATTATATCGGTCTTAAACAAAGTTTTCTTAATGAAATAGGTTTGGCAAATGTACTCTCATCCATTCTTTAATAACCCGTGTGTTTACTGTCATTAAGCCTCTAGCTCTTTCAACGGGGAAATTTATTAAGAAGCAAGGTAACCTTCGATCTTGGGGTTCTATGGATTACAACAAGCTGAGCTTTGCTCATTACAATGTGCGGTTTGGAAGTTAGGTAATGGAAGGAAACGTTGGACTTTCTCAAGTAAATGGATTGATGGTAAAATCCCCTTGGCAAATACAAACCTCACTCTTCAACAAATCCAATGCTCTGAAGTACATGATTTCATTGATGTTAACTCTCACCTTTGGAAAACTTGCATGATGAGGTCTTTTTTTCAAGCATTCAGATGTGCAAAAAATTATTGCAATGGAGTTGCCTTTTGATAACAATGAAGATTATATGGTTTGGAAGTTTCATCCTTCTGGTAAGTTTACTACAAAGTCTGCCTATGCTTTCATGATGCAACAACACTTACAACAAGAGGTTCCTGTTAACTATCATATGATGCCTACAATTTTTTTACAAGTTTTATGCCATCTTCCCATTCTCCTTAAGTGGAAATTCTTTCTTTGGAAACTACTCTATGATCGCTTGTCTACAAAGGAGCAACTAGTCAAAATAGGTATTATATTCCTATCTCTCCATATTGTGATATTTGCCACCAGAATATTGAATCTTCTCAAAATCTGTTTCGTGATTATATTGTGGTTCAGCAAGTTTGGCTTGCTCTTCAGTTAACTATTCAAACTCAAAATGATAATTCAATTTCTTGTTCAGATTGGATTATCACACATATCCTGCTATTAAGCGAGGACTAGCACGACAGTCTACGTATCAAGAAGTTATGCTGGGTTTTGTAGAGTATTTGGATGCATCGAAATAATAGGTTATTTAGAAATGAGCAAGCTGACTCCACTAAGGTTCTACACCAGATCACCTCTTTTGAGCAACAACAAGACTCTTTGCGTAACATGCCTCTTCTTCATGGTCTTCGTTTTCACCATCCTCCAAAAAGGACCTATGATGCTCCTCCAGGTTTCATTGTTGTTCATCTAGGACAATCAAAGCAAGGTTTCAGTCATTGGTGGATTCAAATGGATGCTACTTTGACTAAGAACTCCAAAGTTTCGGGTTTCGCTAGGGTGGTGAATAGGATGCCTGGATCCGAACTTATTGGAGGAGTTATGTATGGCCTTGCAGTTTCAGCTTTGCACGCTAAAACATAAGCTTTCCTTCATGCTATGACTTGGAATCTGCAGTAAAGAATTAGTCGAGTTACTTTTCTCACTGATTGCAAAAACCTTGTTACTGTTCTTCAAGATGTGGCGAACACCCCCCAACTTCTATCTCCTGGACTATCCGTTATATCGCTTTGTTAGCTAAGTCTTTTGAAAGGTGTCTTTTATAAAAAGTGAATCGTCAACAAGTTCATAATGCACATACTCTAGCAAAAATATGTGCGCAGACTTGTTCATGATTCACTTCCCTTTTAGTGTAATTTTCTTGTTTGATTCCTCCATTGTCAAAAAAAAAAAGTAATTCCTAATTCTTGATATAAGATTTCTTTTCTAAAATAATTGATATACTTGTAGCTTTACTTTATCATACGTGACGAGGTTTGACATTGATGTTAAATCGTGGTCAAGGTTGTGTCATGACATGAAAGTTGGATAAAAACGAAGGCATAAGAGTTTAATATAAATTTTTACTAAAATTTTAGATTTTCTTTTCAACAAAGGCGTATTGTTAATGTAAGTATCGTTTGCCTTTCAAAAAAACAAAAAAAGTAAGGCTCTGTTCTTTTGGACTGAATAAATAGAAATTCATTTCAGTTCAGACCATTTCAGTTCAGTTCAGTTCAGACTACAACTTATTATTATTATTATTATTATTATTATTATTATTATTATTATTATTATTATTATTATTATTATAATTACTATTACCGTTATTATTATTATTATTATTATTATTATTATTATTATTATTATTATTATTATTATTATCATTGTTGTTATTATTATTACTATTATTATTATTACTATTACTATTATTATTACTATTACTATTATTATTATTATTATTCTTATTCTTATTCTTATTCTTATTTTTCTTCTTATTCTTATTCTTATTCTTATTATTATTATTATTCTTCTTCTTCTTCTTCTTGCTGCTGCTGCTGCTGCTGCTGCTACTATTATTGTTATTGTTACTATTACTATTACTATTATTATTATTACTATTATCATTATCATTATTCTTATTCTTATTCTTCTTCTTCTTCTTCTTCTTCTTCTTCTTATTATTATTATTATTATTATTATTATTATTATTATTATTATTATTATTATTATTATTATTATTATTCTTATTATTATTCTTCTTCTTCTTCTTCTTCTTCTTCTTCTTCTTCTTATTATTATTATTATTATTATTATTATTATTATTATTATTATTATTATTATTATTATTATTATTATTATTATTATTATTGTTAAGATTTTTGGCAATGTCACTTTTAAGCTTTTTGGAGGGTACTTTTTGATCCATTGAATATAAAATAAGGGGGACAAGTGATAAAAAGAGTAATTTTTGGTGAAATAAGCGAAAGATAGAAAAGTAATACTCCCTTCGATTTTATTTTGTTGTTCCTATTTTGAATAGTTTTGTGAGAGTAAATTGGTTAAAGTAGGAAGAACTTTTGAAAACGGAAGGAGTATTACTTTTTGGTGGGTGAAGAACTCCAAATAAATAAGTTTAAACAATGTAGCATATTATTATTATTATTATTATTATTATTATTATTATTATTATTATTATTATTATTATTATTATTATTATTATTATTATTATTATTACTCAATTCATAAGAATATTATTATTATTATTATTATTATTAGTATTAGTATTAATATTATTATTGATATTACTCAATTCATAAGAATATTATTATTATGCATATTATTAGTATTAGTATTAATATTATTATTATCATTATCATTATCATTAATATTATTAATTATTATCATTATCAATGATGATAAAAATATTATTCTACATGTAATTTTTAATAATACTCAATTCAGTTCAGTTCTAATCAGATCAGATCAGTTCAGTTCAGACTACTTCAGTTCAGTTCAGATTTATTCATTTAAGTTCTGTTCAGTTCAGACTTATTCATTTCAATTCAGTTCATTTCAGACTTATTCAGTCCAAAAGAACATAGCCTAAGTATCGTTTAACTTATTGTCTTAACCAAATGAAGGAATTTGATAGACACCTAATAATAAATCTACCTAAAGGAAATGCTAGTTTTTTGTTTTCTCTATTCTTCCTTTCATTTCCATGATGTTCCTTCCCATTTCATTCGTATTTTCTCTATTCTTCCTTTCATTTCAATGATGTTCCTTCCCTTTTCTTTCTGATCATATTTGTTAAAGAAATTTGTCCATTAACTATATTATGATTATTATCATACACATCTTCTGTGAAATCAACCAACTTTTCTATTTAACTTCTCATTTTCAACCGGTATATTGATTTCATAGACTTTCTAAAACAATTTACTATTTGAGGTATGAGGGTTGACCTGTTGAGTCACCCTATAAACTCAAAATGTTGCTCGTATTCTCCTATTCAAGACACCATATACTTTAAGGGTATGTTTGGCGACAACTTTTGGTCAAAACACTAATTAAGTGTTTGGCATGATAAGGGTTAGAGTAGTGGTTAGAGTTTCAATGTTTAGATAGCTTTTGGCAAACGTTACAATTTATAGCGTTCAAGAGAAAAAAAAGTAGCGTTGCTTTATTTTATTTTGGTTTTTTTAACTGGAATAATACAAACTTTTGCCCGTTCTCTCACAATAATACAAATTTTTGATTATTTTTTAATAATACAAACTTTTGACCAAAATTCCTCCAGTAGGTCATGACCGGTTAGTCACTTGTTGGTGCAGGTAAACAGGTGACGTGGCTCTTTTTTTTCGTTATTTCCCCTTCTTATTCTTTGTTTTCTGGTTCTTCTTTCTCTATTTTTTTTCCTTTCATTCTTCTCTCCTACTCCTCCTCCACTGTCTTTCTCCCACCCCCCACCCCCGACCCCACTCCCACCCCCCACGGGCCCCACCCCACCCCTAGCCCCTGCCGGCTTTCCCAGCCAGTGTTTCTCTATCTTCCTCCTCCCCATCGACAAATTTCCACCACAATTGCACCCTTCTTCTTCCCTCGTCTTCCTCCCGCGAGCCGCCAAGCGCTACTTTCGTCCATGGGAAACTCGTTCTCCATTGTATGCGCTGTGCAGCAAGTAATCCGACCACAGTAACGTTGAATTGCACTTGTTCGTCGGTGTCGTCTCTAGATTTCTTAGCTTCATCACAATCGAAAATTAGAGGATATTACTAAGATTACTCCATGCCAATCGAAAATTAATTGTTGTTAACCAGATTTTTAGATCGATTTAGATTACTCCAAAATATTGGTCCATACTAATACAAACAACAACTAATCAGATTTTTGGAATGTTGTGTTTGAGTTTGTGATGGATTTGAAATAATTTTTCAGTTTTTGATGTGTAATTATAGGACTGATGATAAATTTTAGTTCGGTTTTCTTGTGAAAATTGAATGTTAAGTTAAAAATTTTATTTGTAATTTCTACTCATGGATAAATTTTAGTTCGATTCTTGCGAAATTTGAATTGGTTGAAGACGGTGGTATTGAAGTGGTGATTGAAGTGGTGTTGTGTTGATTAGAGTTAGTTTTGATTTTCAATTTTGTTCCAAATGGTGGGTGATTCGAGTTTTTGGGTTAAATGTGGAGTTGGGTGCAATGATGGATTCTGCCCACTATGGCAGTGTGGAAGGAGGAGGTTTTGTGGCTGGGAGGGAGTTTTCGTGGTGGGGCGGGGGGTGGTTCCGTGGGGGAGGGTGGTTCCGTGGGGAGGGGGGGGGTGAGGGGTGGGGCTGGGGTAGGGGAGGGGTGGGGGTGAGGGTGGGGCTGGGGTAGGGGAGGGGGAGGGGAGGAGAGAGGAAGAAATTGTGTTTTGTTATTTTTTTTTACCTGTTTTAAAGGTCACAGGTCACTTGACTCTTTGTCGGAATTTTGGTGTAAAGTTTGTATTATTAAAAAATAATCAAAAGTTTGTATTATTGCGAGAGAACGGGCAAAAGTTTGGAAAAAAGTAAAAAAATCTCCCTGATCTCGACTTCGTTGTTGCCCTGCCTCCATCCAAATCTAGCACAGTTCAATGAATGTTGAGGAAAATCCATAATTTTCTTGCAATAATTCTTTTTAAGCGAACATCACCAGTCATCACCAATATGAATTGGAGGTGCTTATGCGGTCAGGTCTGCTTCAAAACTTATGATGTCGTCAACGACGGCGGAGGTTCTGGTTGTGGTGGTGGTGGTGGTTGTGGCAGCGGTTTCAGTCATTAGTGGAGGAGAGGACATAGGTGGTTGTTAATGGGTGACATAGGTGGTTGTTAATGGGTGACTATAGTCCCTAAGGAACTGAGAGAGGGGAAAAAGAAGAGAAAAAACAGAGCACCGAAAACAGACCACCAACAAGCAACGAGACAGACCAACCATGAACCACCACCGCCACCGCGGCACCGCCTAACCATCCGAAACCCCACCATAAGCGATGAAACCCCACCATAAGCGATGAAAACAAATGGCTTCAATCTCAAAATCTCTTTGCTATGAAGGAGAGTGTCGTAGTAAGTGAAGCAATAATCCTATTTTAGTAACAGTTGCTTGCAAAAAAATTTTTGAGGGGAAGTTGCGTGCATATATATTGGCTAGTATGCCATGAGAATTTGAGAATATATTGACTATAACATAACTCATTTTTGTCAACAAGGTTGTTTAAATGGGTATTCATAACATAAATAATGTGTTCATAATATAGACATTGAATAAGCTGAAATTTAAATTTTTTTGATCATAATATAAAGATTGAATTCAACTAAAATTTATCTATTATAAAAAGAAAGTAATGCATTGTGATCATAATACCATAAAATAATTGAGTTATTGTAATTAATATTATAATTAAATCATATGTCATTTTTATATTCTTTAATCTCTACAGCTACATTTACCAAGCACATACTCCCTCCGTTTCTTTTTAATTGTTACACTTACACTTTTCACGCATGTCAATGCAATACTTTGATAATATATATCTCTAGTTTTGTATTTGTAAAAATTATAAAAAGTACATATTAATAAAATACATACTAAGATGAATCTAACAAGATCTCACATGACTATATTTTTATTCACGTATAAATCACAAACGAGGGTCAAAGTACAATTTGTGAATAGTGTAAAATGTCAAAGTGTAACAATTAAAAAGAAACGGATGTAGTATATTTTAAGCAACTACTTTCATAGCTAAAAAATGACAGCTACTAGCTTAGTTAGCTACTCCAACATCTAACAACTACTTTTGCCGAACAAATCCTAAGTCATCTTCCCTTAAGGAACGTAATATTCTCATAAATTCAATATGAATATATACTCTATTTCTTGATTGAGTTAGCCTACAATATTAAACATAATAACATAATAACTCAGCTCAAAAGTGAAATTAAGAAGAAAAGGAGAGAATCAAATTACAACAAATATTCAGATATGAGAATTATTTTATGGTGTACAATCTACATTTCAACTACCCTTATGTAAACTTAACTTGATTAAGCAATGTAAGCTAATTTTGGCCTAGTGAAAAAATAGCACATTCCAACCATGAGGTTGAGGATTCAATTTCCACTACAGAAACTTTGAGAGAGGAGATCCCCTTACTCTTCCCATCCTCCCCACTCCCATAGTATCTAGCCTGTAAACCCGAGTCAAATTGACCAACAAGAGTTTTCAACCCAAGATGGCCATTGATCTTACGTACCTAAAAGAAAAAAAAATTATGGCCTAATAGTGTAAGCATCATCACCTCCAATCGAAAGGATCCCAAGATTGAATGTCATTCCTAGTAATGTTGGATTTTCCCTTTATTCCCCCCAACTTGTTTGGGCTTCTTCTTATCTACTAAAAAAAAAAAAAGTTAAGCATACTTTTTTTTTATGAAAATAATATCTACACAATAGACTTTTTAACAATTTGATATATCCTTTTCACTTAACCAAAATATTTCTTCATCCATATCTTAATGATTGCAACTATTTGACTTTTACACTATTCATTTATTAAATTTTACTATAAATTTTTTTATGATGTATAAAATAAAAATGATATTAACTAAGATGTGGGATTGAACTCAATATGTACTTTCCAAATAATTTTTTTTTTGGTGAACAAAGTACTTTCCAAATATTGACTTCTATAATTTTTACCAATCGCTAAATTAGATATATTAACAGTGAAAGATATGTATTGGCAAGCGTCAAAGTTAAATGATGGTAAATATTGTGAAACAAAGTATATATCACGTCATCATCATCAAGAGTAAGACAACAAATTTCCAGTCCAACAAAAGTTTTAAAACCAATTGGTCTGGTCACAAAGTTATATATATAATGGAAGAGACAAATTTAGAAGTGTCTGTCAACTACTATATAATCAACTAGCTCATAGTGTTAGTGGGAGTGTGGGTCGTGGGACCGTTAAAAAAATAGACATAGGAAGCTTCCACTAATCCAAGATTTCATCCAGAGTTATGGTCGCTCTCTCTGGCAGCAGATACAAAATTTCGTCCAATATAATACATCAGATGCAATAAATCATCAATCTTTATAATATAAGTTCACTCCCACCCAAAAAAATTGTTGAACGAATCTGTCCCAACAACCAAGTTTACATTACAATCTTATTTGGTATACTCAACTACTGGTTAATTAGCTGAAAAGTATAGATCAACTCGTAGATCGTTAATGGAAGTACTGGGTCAAGTAGACCGTTAATTACCATCATATGCAAAACGGCATATCGTTACTTAATTGTGCGACATGGATTACTAATTAGCATATGCGTTGTCGATCATGCATTCATGCTATACAGGGTTTATAGTTCCGTGTCACATTTTGAGCGTGCACCACCTTACACGAAAACACAAGTTGTATACATCAAGACTTAAAGTTAGGCTAATACTTGTCTCAACCACGCAGACTTCAGATCATCAGAAAACTCTAAACGTCCCAAGGTGAAACAAGCCAAGTCTATAAAACCCTGTGATTTCCATCCCGAAAAATCAAGATTGCAACTAATTACTCCTACAAATCCATCATCCACCCCTACTTAAGACTGAAAGCATGTTAAAAATCATACAGAAATCTCCTCATAGAAAGATAGTATTGATTAATTCTTACCAAGAAACACATAATGGCAAACAATACACTCATAAGGCAAGATACGGAGGAAAGGCTACCTGGCATTAAAGATTGCAATGGGCCATAACAAACCTGCGTGCCGTAGCCTCTGAGCAGCACAGCCATATCAGTCACAATGCACTGGCCATCCCCATGGACTAGTTCCAGGCACAGCCCGCCTTCAGCATTTTCCAATAAATTAGTTACAAACTGACCCTGCTGGCTCATCATACCTGTGCCTCTGTGCCCAGCAGTTCTTATCACGGCCCAGTGATTTATCACCCAGCGGTCCAGCTCGAAAGACTTACCAACATGGAAACACAACAACACTAGTGGAAGGCTGCTTCCACAATACAGACCATTGGACATAAAATTTACCTATGCTCCACAATTTTCAGTAAATGCAAGCCACAAAACTGTTGCTCCAAAACACATCAGATGCAACAAAATGTCTCCAGCAAGCCTCAGAACTGTTGCTCCAAAAAACATCAAATGCAGCAAATTTTGTCCATACTTTCAATCATCATAATTAAGAGTCAAGGAAGAAATTCATATATCTTGCCGTAGATAAGGCGAGCTATTTACCAAGTACTACTAACTTGATAAAAAAAATCAATTGAATAAAAAGGAACAAGAATAAATCATGTGCAATACCAATCGAGCTAAACGTCCCAAAGAATTACAAGCAAGGTCAACAGTAACAGAACAAGGTATGTGCAGCAAATCCCACCTGTCATAATTTACAATACTACAATGAAGAAAGGCACCTAAAATCAAAGTCAAAGGGTCTGATTTTATCCTTCTGTATACATAAATTACAACCCACCCACAATTCTACAGAACGACAATCTTTCAAAAAAAAATTGAAGCCGAAATGCAGGGGAAAGATTCACCTCAAGAGATAGGATCGCTAAATGATCTCTCCATGGTGGAATTCATTATCCCCGCAATCTGTACTGGAGTCCAAGCCACAAGGCGAATCATACCATTTCGGATTCTCCGGATAGAAACTATCTACCTGTAGACCAACAAGACCTACATCCTCGTCTAAAGAGTCATGCCTCATGGGCTTAGTTAGCTTCGAATCATCACAACTGAGAATACTCTTCTCATCAAACTCACTACTGTGTAGCCACTTGTCTGGTTTACAACTCTCTACAATCATATCTTTGTCACTCCTACAATCTGTCCTCATTTGATCCCATGGTACAACATCCCCCAATGACCTTCCAAAACTGTCGTCATCTTCCTCGATCAAATCAGTATCTTTACCATCCCCATACAGCCTGTCATCATGAGGATCATTCCAATGAGGTAAATCACCATCACCAACAAGAAGAACATCAGAATTCTGCTTATCAGAGTCCAATCCAACTGACTTTGAAGTTTCATAACCTAATGCCCTAACCTTATTCACAATATGATACAACTCTTGGGAAACTGACTCCAAAAACTCCTGGGGAAGCTTAGATATCCGACTTTCCAACAAACCAGCTTCCGATTTCAGCTCCTGAACCTGCTGCAACACCGAATGACAAAAATCCCCCTCATCCCTACCCATGAAAGAATCAGTCTCCAACTCCTCATTCACCCCATACTCCGTCTCTTGATCATTCAAAAACACCCCTTTATGCCCAACAACACGATGCATAATCCTCGCATTCCCATCCAACGGACCTGGCTCATGCCCCGTATGCACAGCATACAACTTAAAAACCGCCATCCCTTCCTCTTGATACACAAACGTCTTATCCTTGTCATTATAATTCGCAATAGGCACAATGGCCCTAATCCTAAACCCACACCCACACCTCTTCGATGCATACGGTTCCCTCTTCAACACCTTCGATTTCTTACTCGACGCAGGCTCCCCCGCCCTATGACAAGCATAATCCTTCACCTCGGCCATAAACGGCTTATACCTAATATACTTCTGCCTAATACAAAGCACCACCTTATGCTTCTTAGCAAGCTGCTGCAACTTATTAGGCACCTCTTTAGCAGGCACATCAAAAGACTCAGTATACTCGAACCGCCTCCGTTTCGGCCTCCCCCCATTAAACCCACCACCCCCAACAACCCCACCTTCAGAAACACCTGAACAAACAACACAAGAAGCAATACAAACCCTAATAAAACTCTCGGGAATCCCATAAAACTTAGCCCCAACAGTCCAAAGTTGCTTAATCTTATCAACCGTTTCTCTAATCCCTAAATGTTTCAAATCACTATCACTATGTGATGACATAACAATATCTTGCCATTGACTAACATGAGAAACAAATTGATTAGAATTATTCTTGAAACAAAGATAACGGTTACCGTTACCATCAACATGAGCATTAAGTTTATCTTGTATACGTTTCCACGCCGTTACATAAGCAGTATCTTCATTTCTATCTTTCCAAACAGACCTCCATGATTTTAAAACTTCAACGGGTGTAACGGATCGGATCTCACCCGGAGAAGCGACCCGATTATCTAAAAGGCAAGAAATCATTAGAGAATGAGATTCACTGTTGAAGGTGTAGAATTGAGAGGAGATATGTGGGTCCGGGTTGATTTTAGGGGAAACGGGTCGGGTTAGGGTTTCAGGGGAAGAAGGTGGAGATGAATGGTGGAAATCAGAGTTGAGGATCGGACGGTGGAGATTGAAAGATGGGTGGTGGAAATGGTGGTGGAGGAAAAAAGGATCTGGGTCATCTTCAATTTTGTTGGGATTCATTTGCGGAATAAGGGGGTGTTTGGGAAGGAGGTTAAATTATGGAAGGGGGGGAATTTATGAAGTATTGATAAAGTGATGTGTTTTTGTTTTGTGTTTGGTGGTTTTGGAGACTGACATAATAAGGGTGAGTCTGACATTGGTAAAAGAAAGGGAGTGTGTGTGGTGGGGGAGATTTGTGGGGAGTTTTTTTTTTTTTTTTTGTAAGAGAGTTTGTTTGTTTTTGCTCTTGCCTTTTTTTTTTTTTTTTTTTCCTTTTCTAGTTTGACTTGTTTTTGGGGGAATTGACAAAGAAGAGTTTTTATTGGATGGGTTCAGAATCTTCTTTTTCTTCTTTGTTGTTCTTACTGGTTGCATAATGTAGGTTGAGCACGTGGTTTAACAAAGAGATTAGAAGGTGAAGAGAGGAATTAATATAAGTAGTTTAAATGATTGGGATATAAAGGGGTTGGGACTTGGGGTGTATAGTTAATAGTTGTAATGAGACTTTGGGTGGGGGTATTGCGCGAGGGCAGGTTAGAGGATGTATTCTTACCTATTAAAAAAAGTTTAGATATTAATTGAAGGAAAGTTTGAGTTATACATGATGTAAATTGCAAGTATTAGAAAGTGGGGGAAGTGTTACTTTTCCTATTATTATAGGAACTCTTGGTAGTATTGTTTAAGTCAAATGAATTGAAAAATTAGGTAGTGTCTATTAATATAAGTTGATATTAGTGGTTGACAATAGTTGACAGAAGTAGCTGATGAATGACCGTCAATAAGGTAAATGACAATTTTAGAAGGACAATTAAGAGGGGAGTGTGATTCAAGAAAACTTTCCTTGTAAATCAACTTTCCGTTTTAGTCAATTAGAATTTTCAATCGATTCTTAAATTATTTTAATAGTAAATGTTCAAGCATCACAACTTATATGGGTTGTGGAATGACAGAACGTACACCATTGATAGTTGGAGCGAGAGAGCCAAGTAACAAGTAACGTTGTCTTACTATCTGATAATCCATGAATTTTCAAATAGTTGATCCATTCTGCCTTTCAATGTACAACTTTGATTTTTTAGCATCTTTGTATTTCATTGTCAAATCTAAATCACTAGTTGGAAAAGAATGTCATTAATAAAACCACTCTAATCACTTAAAAGAAGCGTAGTGTAAAACTTGTTTGGCGTACATGGTGGAATACCTACCTTGTGACTAAGTTATGAGATTCGAAATCCAACATTTACAAGTTTTGTGGAGTCGGATTCTCTTTGTTCTTTCTTCTCACTCTTAAGGGGTTTGACCCACTAAACAAGACTAAAATCACAACAAAGAAGGAACTTGAAGAGAAGCATTGCTACAAGTCAGCACTTAGCCATCAAAAAAGAAAAAGAATTACAATCCAAACTTAATGTACCAAAAGAATATATATTGCTAAGCCCACGAGGAGCTACATATTTTTTGAACATACCCCAGATTCTAGCCCATCGATGGCAGCCCAAAAGCCATAGTAAAACAACACCTATTTCAGCCCACAAAATACAGGGCTTAGGAGATTAAAATTCCATCACGTCAGAACCTTTAGATTAGTTTGTCACAACTCACAATGAAGATACAGAGGATATTACTACTATTACAAAAGATTAGCATAAGATGATGCTCAAAAATTAATCAAGATTATCTGCTAATTCTTCTTAATCAAAAGCAACAATTAATCACTTCAATCAATTAGTGTGGCTCAGACTTGAACTTCACTCCGGGAAGGTACTTAGACACGAATTCGCGTGTCAAAGTTTGGAGATCATCATCCTCAATTATCATATCATCATGCTGATGATAATCAGTTAGGTTACAGAAACTGGCTAATTCTGATGCTGTTACTGGTGCTGATGCTGCTAACGATGATAGCGAGGGTTGAGAAAAAAATGCATTGTTGTCGAACGAAGGCAAACATGGGGCCACCGTACCAGTGGTGTTTGTAGTGGTGGTGGCTGGAGTGGCTGCCATTTGATCTAAACAGCAATGAGGATTAGTCTGATCTACCGTAGGAAACGTCGGTTGAAGGCGTTGTAAGGTGGAAAGCCTGGCATGTACAAAGGCTAATTCTGCTTGCATACTCATAACCTGCCACCAGAGACACACCCAAGAAAAGAAAGACGACAGTAGACATTAAATTTAGAACAGTGCTCTTTGGAGAAGCAAATACAAGAACTTTATTTCCACATTATTGATCAATTTTCGAGTTCAATCACCATACACCCGGGTGTATCATGTGCATGGTACACCCAAGACTAAATTTTGCTTATTTGCTTATTTGCTTATTTGAAACTCTTCTCTTTAGTATATTTTGCTTATTTGGATATATCAAATGAGCAATGAGCAATGAGCAATGAGCAAAAAGAATAGCCTTTGATGTACCATGCTCACAGTACACCCGAGTGTATGGTAATATTTGTATCAATTCTCTAGTTCTTCTAATCCTTTCCCCTTCTTCTTTTAATTAATAATCTCAGTGAAGAACCTAATTATTGATTTAAGTGAATAAGTCAATATAAACTGCCAAAAGTAAAAGTATCATTTTACCTAATTAAAGCCTAATTCTAGACACATACTATTAGTGTTACTAGCTTATGATTAATTGGCCGGATGGATAGGCCATGCTGAGCTAGCTAGCAAAGTAAGCCCAACATTTTATTACTTTTCTTCTTCTCTTTTTGACATTGGCAACTGAGCAATTTATTCTAAGCAACAGGGATGCACAACCAAATTCTCATAAATTTAGCTAATACTCCGTTCGTCCCATATCAGTTAACCCAAGTACCCTACAAGACAATATCATCAAACTGATTTGTGAGTTTCAAATTTACGACTTATAAAATGAAAAACTATTACTATCATCTAAACTAGAAATATCTAGGCAATGTCTTGTGACCTAAAAAGTCTTTTCTAAACTCCTTTATTGGTTTTTTGTCAATTTCTACCAATCATATATTTGTGCTCTAACATAGAGTATAAAGGTAAATAAATATTGACTTTTAAATAACTTTTACATGAATATCCATACTCTTTTATAAGGATCATGTCCATTGAAAGTAAGGGGAGAAACAAAAGAACAGGTTTGGTTCTGTGGGTTGTATTAAGAACTTCAAGTAGACATCTGAATCACTCTTTCGAATGGTACATAGACACTTCGAGACACAATATACTAAGACACTAAGACAAAGCTCTAGCATCTGTATAACCTTAACCTCAATCTATAAGATTGGTCCTCTAAAATTAGACATATATCTTAGATAAGATTTCACACAATCCCCCCTAAAAGAAATTCCTATAAATTATGTTAGCAAAAAACTATAATAAATTCTCACCCAAGAACAAATTCAATGCGCTTCAATTTTTTTTTGATGCCCCAAATTAGCTCAGCACGTATTTATTATGTCATCTTATGAGCTTATACTCCTAAAGGAAAAGAGGATCTAGGTACTATAACAAATCAATTATTTCTATCAATGACGTACCTGATCCAGAATTAAGTTAAATAAATATACTTTACACTAAAGCCAACATTAATTATTTATATTTGTCATTGAAAATTCCAACCATGGTATAGCAAAGTCAAATAAAAGAATAAGGTTGTACAATAAAATTCATTTTAAGGGTTCTCGAGCCACTAAGTTTAGCTTAATAGTTCCGGCAAGCAACGTATGATCTCTTAACATAAATCCATCCCAAGACATAGGTGGCAAAGTATTTGGTCATCACTATACATCCAAGTATTATTTCATGTATTATATTCTCTATTATTAATCATAGTTCTAAGGATCATGGATAAGCATTAGCTATAATTACTAATAGTACGACCTCATCCAAAATATTTTAGCTTTTTTCCAAAAATAATTTTTGTTACAATACCAATGACATTAAACACGAGTACTTCATAATATCAATTTAATATCGTAGGTTATTCTATAAAATCAACACATTATTATTGCTCCCTTCTTTTATAATACTACTACAAGGCACACACGCTTCTAGAAAATTTATTTTGACTACAAAAATCTTTAAAATGTAATGAATAGAAACTATAAAAATTATATACCATATGTAACGATCAAAGTTAGGGTTGTGAAAATTAAAAATGCTTTCACAATATTACTAACGAGTAAAGTTCGCCATGAAATATCATGCATGGGCGCGGCATGCCTTACAAAAGGTAATGGAGGAGTACATGTTACTTTACAATGCCAGTATGTAATTTTTTTAAGAAAAACAAATAACTTCATAGTATGTGTGAAATTGCTAAATGAACTATATTACAACACACAATGTTATTATATGAACTATTTACTATTCCTACTTCTTACTCTCTTTTTTTTTAGAGATTTCTACTTGAAAGATAAGATTTTTACCCTAATTATTAATTGAGATGGTTTCATACTTCAACTTTTTAAATATGTTGAGAGGCTCCTACTTTTACTTAAACCATCCTAATTGGGATGAAAAACTGGTCTTTTTAGTAGGTAGACTTTAATAGGTAATGGACTTCAACTCAACAAACTTTCTTTTCCAAAAATTATATAGTAAATGTGGGTAACCTATCTACTCGATCAGTGGGAAAATATAAGTTTCACTCTATTATTGTATGTGTTGATAGATGGTAAAAAGTAATTACAATACCTGTAATAATTTTATTGTAAGAAAAATTCATGTCGATAGTAATGAAACTTCAATTTCAAATATATCTTTTTCTTGACAAAATTAGGGGGTAATGTACCGTAAAAAATATTGCGTACTACATTACTAAAGGGGTACGTAGACAAACACTACTATAGACATTTGACATGAGACTTTAAGAATAGATTACACCAAAATTCATCACGATATCATTATTTGTTACTGACTACCAAACTATAAAGTTAATTGTAATAAGAGCTTCCTTTTCCATTCTCATCTAGTCATTTTAGTGACGATGTCTGTATTTATGTTGGAGACTTGGAGTAGTATCTAGCCTGAAAACTAAATAAACCAAATATATTTCTATACAAAAAAAAATTATAATGATTAGACAAAGAAGATGTCTCTTAGCTTGAGTTCCCTTGTTAATTATAGTAATAAAAAATATTTTTTTTACAATTGTTCAATTATCAAAATTAACAAGTTCAAACACTTGAACTGTTCTAGCACTTGAACTGTTCTAGCACTTTTCTACTAAACAGAGAAAAGAAAAGAGGGTGGACAAGAATGTCAAATGAAGAATTTAGTATCCGTTGCTAATTAATGTTCTAGGAAACAACAAACGTACCAAACCAAATTTTAGGTGCTGTTCAAACTGAAGTATATCCAATTGCATTAAGTTGGATGTTTGACCATGTTATTCAATGAAGTACAACCACGCAAATCCAGCGACTTCTAGTACTAGCTACGAAGATTGGGATAATACTGCTCATCTCATACTTGATTCATAGCTACGCCATGAAAGAATTTATTTTATCTTTGGCCTAGCGCAACAAATAATAGTAATAATGTAATATAGACAAGATTTTTTGTGTATTAGCGGATATCTTAAGAAAACGTTGATAATTTTAATTATAAATTGTCTTACTAATCCAAAACTGTCCGATAACCTCACTCCACCCTCCAACGAGACACACCTCAAAATCACTACTCCATCTCTAGACTCTTAAAACAATGTGTATTAGTGGATTTGATGAAAAAAAGATGAGCTAAGATTAATGGACTGTACTGCGAACTCCGTCTTGATTTTTGGTGTATAAAGAGACACAAGGACATCAAAATAATTAGAATTTTTGTCCCCTAATCATAGGTTACATATCTAGTCTCGTCTCAAATTTTTGGTGTACAAAGAACAATATGGGTCGCTGATGTAGATAGAATTTGATCCCGATTTTATAAAACTCATCCTCACATGTTTTTATTACTTGATGAGAGCTAGTAAGTAAAATTTTTTTTCCACATGATTAGATAACTTGATGAGACCTTAAAAAGAAAGAATCTTTGAACACTTCCGTGGTTGCAATTATGCAGGTCATGTCAAATCTTTTGTCCTACTTCATGAGTCATAAAATTGGTTAAAAAATTATGCTCATATATCCCTAACAAGTAACAACATCATCCCCTTTATCTTGATTGTTGATAGGATTTCATCACCTGTCATTTCCCATATACTTTATAATGAGAAAGATTGTAAGTTTTATGAACTTTCCCCTGCCCCCCAAAAATTAAATTCATATAACCGCATATATAATTTATCCCTAGTTTTTTTTTTGTTTTTCTTTTTAGAGTCCCTAGACGAGTGCATTGATCATATACCCGGGTATACCATGTGCATGGTACACCCAAGCTATTTTTTGCTCATTTAGAACTCTACTTATTACGTGATTATGCTCATTTGGATGTTTCAAATGAGCAATGAGCAAAAAATAGCATTCGGTGTATCATGAGCATGGTACACCTGGGTGTATGATCAAAATTCCCGTCGCTAGACTGTTTATTTATAAGAATAGCTGATCACTGTGACAAATAAAGTACTCCAAAATTCCAATGTTAAGTCCTAATCTATTTATATATGAATCGTCTTTTTTTTTTTGTGAAACTGATCAACTTAGTTGTAGGGTAAAATTATTGTCAATTATATATCCTCACTAAGTTAATTACTATACTTCTTAGCCTAATGGAGAAGTAAAAACAACTCAATTGTGTTTGAATAAAAATAGTGGTGAAATACTTCATACTAATTGATCTTATGTTACTACTTACTAGCTCAAACTACACCATTAATTAAAGTAACAATTATTTTTAAATACCTCTTTTAAATAAGCAAAACACACAAAAAAAAAAAGTAAAAGAGGAAATTAAGGTAAGGCATAAAGAACCTGTTGTTGAAGAGTGAAAATGTGAGCAACACAGCCATAGATGGGATCACGAACCCTAGACAAAGCCTCATAGCAAAGAGTTACCACGGTATCGAGACGGCGGTGTGCAGGAATGCGGAGGAGGAGCTTAGAGGCATTGCTAGCGCCGAACACCTTGTGCACGGCGGCGAAATGTGCGGTGCCTTGCTCAGAATCAAAGTAGGGTGCAAACACACACCCTTTTACACACTTTCTTCTTAAGTACTTGCATGCTCCACATGGTCCACCTCCAATATTAGTATTATTACTACTACTTCCTCCACCTCCTTGCCATTCTTGTTGGTTGTTTTGTTGATGATGGTTGCTCATTTGTGTTTTCTCTCTCTCTTATGTTTTTAAGGGGTGAGGATATTAGGAGAGAGAGTGGGAGAAAGAGAGAGTTTGGAGGGGGGTGAGTGGGTATTTAAAGAGAAAAAAGTGGTAGGAGAAAAAAAGAAGGGGGGGGGGGCCCTTTAATTAAGTGAAAAAAAAGGTGTGAAAAGGGACTTTTTGTTTAATCACTAATAGTTATAGGTGTCAGTTTGGAATAGGGGCGAAGTCGATTTAATTAAGGAGGAAGGTCAAGTATATATATATTTTTTAATATTATTACAGGGTGAAGGGTCACTTTACTAAAATTCCTAATTTTCTTATATTAATATTCTTTTATTTAAGTCTCTTTATATATTATATAGGTACGGTTGAGTAGCAAGGGTCATTACCCTCTTAAGCTCCTTATATGCTTCGCCCCTGGTTTGGAACACAGTTCGGTTTTGGGTTGGTACTTATTGGGTTATATTGGGAAGTAACGAGTCAGGTTGAAATGGGTCAATTTGACATGCTGGCTCAGTTTCAATCAATAATGTTAAGGTTGATTTATTTTTTTAAAGAATTGAAAAAATTGGTGGTGGGTCATTTTGTAAGCTACTTGTGGAGTTGTACTTTCTACTACCTTCTATATATTTAAAATTGTTTTGGAAGAAAATGTGACCAATTTCACTTGATCTAATAATTACGTCAATAATTATCTTGGAGTAGGAGTTTCTTTGCCTCCCTATTTTTTTTCCTTCACTGTCTAATGCGTATACAGCTGTGCTAAAATGAAGTTTCTATTCATTTAAATGAAGTATAGTGTTTACTCTCATTATGAGTTTGCTTGTTTTAGAAGTACGTATTATTCTATATTTTAATACTCAATTATTGAGAATCAGAAAACAAATTTCAAACATGAAGATACTGAAACTTCTTTTCAGAACATCACACGCTAATAATGAGGAGTTTTGCTCATTTTGACAAATCTCATAGTATCATAAATTGCCGGTGGTATCCACTATACGGTTATAGTGGAGACGATTTTAAACAACTTCGGTCAAAATTCATTTATTTTATTAAACAAATGAGCTTCAACAAAATTTCCACTCTCGTTTAGTATACAAGTATAGTTCAAATTATTCTTATAAAAAAAGTATAGTTCAATAACTTGGTGTTCAACTCATTTAATTTGCTTATCACAAAGAGCTAATTTGTGTTGATCATGTAAAAGCATTTTTATAGAAGTTTTCAATTTGTTTAAAACTTATTCAAACTAGGGAAAAGCTCGAGTATACAATATCCATACAAAACCGATTCTTGATTTTTAAAAATATTTTTTTCCCTTTTAAATTCAACCATTAACATGTCTAAAGTTCGTTTACCAATAAGAACTTTTGCTCAATCTTGAGCTCAAATTTAAACAAACAAGCTTGAGTCGAGTTTGATAAAAATATATGAACAAGTCAATCTGATATAAACAGTCTAAAAGCTCACTTGAGCTTAAGCCATTCTCGGACTTGAATATTCTTATCTAGTTAGCTTGAACATGTTAACGTTAATTTTTAACTTGATTCAGCTTAAATTTGTTTACACCGTACCCCTATTTATATGGTGTTATCTTCAATGCTTGATGGTAATAGTTTTATTCAGCTACTTGTATGCATTATTTTAGGCGGTTGAGATTCATAAACTCTGGTGGTAATCTACCTAAATGCAAAAGTTACACTACCAAGAATTTTATTTTACGGAATGCAAATATTGTTGAATCAGCCGATTTGATAACAAAAATTAGGACTTCCCAATATATCTATTGTTTACCTAGATTGAACTAAGTAAGTCGCTTCCTTCAAAAGGTAAGAAGTAAACAACTTTTGGAGTAATAATACAGTATACTACACTCGTTTCTTTTGAATGGTCATAGACTCACAACTGTCATTTTATGATGTCAAAAATTTAAAAATGATCATATATTAATATAATTATAATAAAATATTATCATGTAATATCTTGTTAAAAACACTAATTGTTTTTTAGGAGAGTTCAAAGCCTAATAAATGCGGAAATCATCAATAAGCTGGTATATACTTGCATCATTTGCCTACCATATCATATGATTTTCCTTCATAAAATAATGTTGATCATGATCACCAAATAAAGGAGAGAAGAAAAGCAAAGGAGATGACCTAAGATGATCTCAAAAGACAAAAAAGATACCTAAAAAGGCTGATATAAACAATAGAATGGGGTACGGAGGGAAATGATTTGGTAATGGGAGGAAGATATATGCTTGAGAATTGAGGGGGAGTTGCTTATTGGGAGTTAACTTTAAAGCCACGCCTAGTTGGAGAATATATATCAGTCATCAGAGAGACAAACCGGAAACCCTCTTGCGTGAAGCAATCAAGTAAACAACAAAACATTTCTTTTAACTTTTGTATTAGTCCTCTACTCCTTTTTATTACACACTTATTATTTCTTCATTTTGGAGGACAATATTCAAGAGAATAATCCAACTATGAGCAATCTTTTTAGAACAACCTAACTATAAGTTTTTCAAGGTACCTATGAGTGAGGATAAGATACGTTGTAAGAACAAAAGTGGTTTTTCAAACTTCAATAATAATTCTACGTGACCAATAATAAATATGATTGTCTAGTTAATTTCTGTTTTGATATATTAATCTTTTGCTTCCACTCCCTTGTCTTCCCTTGGTATCTTATGTAGCCCGCCATTAGTGTTGAAACTAGTTTTTAGGCCCGAGCTATGCCCCAAATAATTATATCTTTTATTTAATAATATTTCACTTTAAATGATAACATCAAGTATCACTTGGTCTAGTGGTTAAGACTTTATTACATATTATTGTGATCACGAGGCCGAATCTTATACAACGCATTTTCTGTTTTTTTTTTTATTGTATTACATGGAGTTAAACACTTTAGGTAAAAGTGTCACGTGGCATCGTTTCTTGTTTAGAAACGCCTTTTAGTATATTAATATAGATTTGAAAAATATCATTTTACTCTCTAGATGGGATTTATGGATCAACATATCATTTTAGAAAAGGCACCCTTTTACCGTTAATATTACTGCGCTAGTCCTATGAATCTTCCTTATATAATTATACAAGTTATTCAAAAAGGATTTTTTTCTTTTAAGAGATAAAAATGGCGATTATATGCAAATAGCAACATAAGAGGTACCGTTAGCCTGACCCAAACCTAACATGAAAATTGTAGTTTAGGATTGGCATTTTCAGATACGACTAACCCATTTAATTTAAAAGGTCAAGTTAAGGTTGATATTTTGAACCCAAAATTAACTTGTTTTGATCAACTAATCATTTACATACAAATTTTCTAGAAAATTGTGTTGAAATTAGTGAAAATTTAAGAAAAAGATTAATGGTAGAAATCACTTAACAAAGATAACTCTTATCATGCATAATTTTAGGTGAATTTATTGTTAAAAAATTATTAGTTTTAATTAATATTTAATAGTAAGAAACGCTTCCTCCATCCTGAGATAAATGAAACGCTTCTCTAAAAAAATCCTACATAAAAGAGAGAAGTGTTTCATTTATGTCAGAACAGAAGAAGTATATAAATGAACTAAATGAATTAATTAAGTAACCCGTTAATAAACCAATCAGGTTAGGGTTTAGCTTTTCAACCCGCCTAAAAAATAAAGTTAGATTTGAGTTAAGTCATATTTACCCAATTATTATCAACCTAAACACAAATCCAATCCGATCTAATATGTTAATCAGCCCTACTTATAACAATAGCTAGGGTGATGCAGTGGCTACAGGCTACAGCAACTTCCTTCCAACAACTTGAGCACTGTTTTAGCTGCTCATCAGTGTCCACGTGCGCCCCACCTCACGTGGGACAAACATCCCATCTCATCCTCTTTTCTTTACTTTTGTGAATTTGTCCCTCTCTCATGTCACTTCTGCTTTTTTCAATTTAGCTGCCCTCTTTAAATTGCTAGTAGTATTTCTTGGTGTTTTCAGAGCAATGTTAAGGCAGTAATTTGTTACTTAACCTTTCTTCCAAAAACAATATAAAACCCCTATTTATTTCTTTACTTAGTCCACTTTGAATTTTTGTAGTATTACATAATATTTCACTTTTACCATATATTTTTGCTATTATATATATTAATACTCCCTCCGTCCCATAATATAAGTCCCCTTTCCTTTTAAAGTGTCCCAAAATATAAGTCTTGTTTCTATTTTCAATCAATAATTATGTCCAAAATGCTCTCATGAAAATAATTTAATTTCCAAAATGTCCTTATAATTTCAGCTTCCAATGCACCATTATTAATGATAAAATGGAATCTTATACCCCATTGTACTCTTCTACACATTAAACCATGCAACATTAATGTTCAGTTTTTATTTTTTGTTAAAAAGAAAAAAACAATGTAGGTGTTTCCCAATAAAAATGAATTTTTTTATTCAAATAAAACAAGATTCCACTTTACCTTAATTCCCGTGTAAAAACAGAATCAGGACTTATATTATGGGACGGAGGGAGTATAAGCTTACAAAATTTCAGAATATTTATAATATCATCAATAGAGAAAAGGGTACATTGACAAACGTAAAGAGTCAATGGGGTGTTTGACAATTAGAGTTTTGGAGCAAAAAGAGAGTTTTGGACCACTTTTAAAGTTTTGACTAGTCAAAACTCTAAAAGTGGTGTTTGGTAAAAGAGAGTTTTAGAGAGAGTTTTGGAATAAAAACTCTCAAAATGAAAAAGCTCCTAATAGGAGCTTTTTCTTTAGAGGATTAGCTAGGTAAAAGTTCAATGACTTTTTTGCCTCTAATAATAATACTACACATATGTATTAAAATGTCTATAAATGTCATTTCACACAAACAAATGGCAATAAGCTTTTAGCAATCAGTTAATTGTTACCAAACACATTTATAAAAAAAAGTTGTCAAATCAGCAGTCAAATCTGCTGAACAAAAAGTTAAAACTCTAACAACAAACTCTAAACTCTAACAGCTAAACTCTAAACTCTATTTGCCAAACACGGTCAATATGATATAAGTAAAAGAACAAAGAGAGTCATTTTAGATCACGAGGGAAGATAATAAGTTCACATAAACTACAATCGAATTTTCCTAAACTATTGAAAATATTCATGTATTGTTTTTCCACTCTCACAAAAAACCTATATATATGTTTCCTACCTTGGTACCCAAAGACTCCATGTTATGTGATAAATACTTTTGTGACGGCTGGCAATTTAGAATATTTCAAAGTAGATGTGATTAGAGATGGCAATGGGTAGGATCTGGACAGGGTCCTCTAGGATCCAGATCCATATCCGTTTTTTAGGCAAGGATCCAGATCCTACCCGGATCCGCTGGGTAATAAAAATGAGGATCCAGATCCAGATCCAATGGATCCTACGGATCCGGATCCAAAACGGATCCTAACCTATTTTCTTCAAACGCCCCTAATTTTCACAATAATTAGAGATTTTAAATAACAAAACAATGCCATTTAACATTTTCATTTATCGATGTTGAAGTAAGCAATCATTTAACCTTTATATAACAAATCCGAGCATAAATAACATTAAGAGTTTAACATTAATTTTTACCCTTTTAATTATATATTTTAAAATAACTTTCAAAAACGGGTAATGGATCCGGATCCGAGTAATAATTTAGGACCCGGTCCAGATCCGTTTTCAAAAACAAGGATCCATATCCTACCCGGATCCGTAGGGTCCAAAATTTGAGGATCCAGATCCGCTAAAAACGGATCTGGATCCATGGATCCGGGTAGGGTCCATTACCCACTGACATCCCTAGATGTGATCCCACAACTAGACCTCTGTCCCAACACAAAACTAATATATTTGGGTTACAGTGCATCGTTTGGTTTTTGTTTTACATATTAACATTCAAAAGATATATATTGAAGTGCATCTCAAAAAGGATTTAATGTGATATTAAAGTGCATTTTTAGACACGACTTACGCATTTAATTAAATGTGGTCCATTAATATTTAGACATGATAGACAATGTTTCAAAAGACGATCCCAAACCTTGTAAAGAATAACATACAATGCAAATATGCAATCCATAAGTTGCAATAACCTTGTAAAGGAAAACATGATACAACTATATACAACAATGTTATTGCAAGAACAAGAAAGATATGGCCGAGCCACATCTTGTATATAGTCATTTTCTTCAAATCATTAGGACAGAAGGAAAAGGCAAAGGAAATGAAGTGATGGTTTTGATAGGAACTAATTTGACGTACATTTTACCAAATTCAGAAATTTTACAAGCTTTTTTAGACAAAAGATTTCCTTGAATAGAAGTTTCTAGGTGTTAGGTCAGGCAACAATATGTGTAGTTGTGTAAAATATTAAGGGAAGTGGAGAAGGTTATTGATCTATTGTTTTCCGATAAATACGCATGGTGTAGTATAAGAATAAGAAAATGAGTAAAAAATTGCGTGACAAAAAAACGTCGTTTTCCCTTAATCCGTAATATTAGAAGAGGAGTACTATCCAAGTATCCATACAACCACATGCTTAATTTTAGGATTCCGCCATTTTCACGGGTCATGGTCATAAAAGTAGGTTTTCGCTCAACTACAATAGATAATTTACAACAATTTTCTTATATTTCATGAATCTTCTCAAGTGATCATATATTTAACACGGTTGCAAAAATTCTAGGGATTCATAATGGTTTTAGACCTTAAATTATTGTAGATTCAAAATCATGTTAAAGAAGAAAATATTTGTATGTGTAAATGTGACCATCTAACAATCATCCATAGTTCCCCTCAAAAAAAAAAAAAAAAAAAAAAAAACAATCATCCATAGTTATACACGATACCATATTCAACTACAAAAATCAATAATGAGTCCTTAAGTTAATGTGTGTAAAAATTAATGAGAAGTGGAGTTTTGAGGCGATTATATGTAATATAATTTTTTGTGGGTTTATCATTTTATTTTATATTATTACCCCATTTGTTGCTTAACAAACTTCCTTGTTATCGTATCTTAACAACACAAATCAAGGAAGTGAAGTGAGGTAATCGAAAATAGATACATTGTTTTTTAACTTTTTGGGTGATAGTTAGAAAGAAACTTGATCAAAGTTATAGACTTATAGTGGGTCTCATACTATAAATGTATACAATCACTACTAGGGGTGCTTATCGAGCGAGCCGAGCTCGAATAGCACTGGGCTCGGCTCGAGCTCGTTTAACTTTTCATGGGCTCGGCTCGAGCTCGTGATTAGAATTTTCGGCTCGAGCTCGGCTCGTGAGCTCGTTTAGGCTCGGATCGTGAGCTCGAATAGGCTCAGGCTCGGCTCGTGAGCTCGATTGTGGCTCGAGCTCGATTGTAGCTTGTGAGCTCGTTTAATTGCTTTTACCTTTTCTTTTTATCTTTCTTCTAATATATACTTTAGTTAGTATCTTAAAAGAAATACTTAATATAATTTTTAATATATATAAATAATTTTTTAATATAAAATATTTTTTTAGTATAAAATAATAATCGATCTGTTCACGAGCTTTACGAGCCGAGCTTTGCCTAGCTCGGCCCGGCTCGTTTAAGTCTCGAGCCGAGCCCGAGCTCGAGCCGAGCTTCAACGAGCCGAGCTTTGACGAGCTTTGAACGAGCCGAGCCCAAGCTGCTCGCGAGCTTGTCAGGCTCATTATCACCCCTAATCACTACATCTATGCTAAGTCTGGTTGCTAGGGTTGTTGTACCTTTTGATTATGGTATGGTATTGTCAGATCCAAACATAAGGCTACTTTATTTGTTTGTCATATCTTCGCTAGGTGTTTATGGAATTACTATATAGCAGGTTGGCTAATCATTACAGGGTCCGCGAAGTTGGGGTGGATACATGTGGAGTTAAGAATTTATATATTAAAAACTTAAATAAAAGTAGAAAAGACTTTACAAAAATGATGAAATATAGAGTAAGAAGATCTTTCGAGAGCAAAGGATTATTTGGTTTTTGTTTTACATATTAATAAATAGATCAATAAACGACATATATAAATAATGTAAAAGTCAATTAAAAAATCGATTTTTTTTTGTGTGGCTTAAGCTTAAGATAAACATATCAATCATAAGCATGCACACAATTACATTCATTCCCACCACCATATTCCTCTAAAAGAAGATCAGATTTTGTATAACTCTTGTATAATGTCTTATAAAAACTACAAAATCGAGCATGTAAGAATTAATGTAGGTGTATAACGGACTTTTATCGTCAAGTATTAAGTGCCAATCTTCTAAGAAAATGGGTCATAAGGCATGATCAATTTTTGTAAGATGAAAGAAAAAGTTGATGAGAGAAAAATAATACTTTCTCCGTTCTGTTTTAAATGAAACATTGGGTGAAATGACACTATTCATTGATCAATTTTGACTCCAATTTATCGCCATTATATAAAGAAAAACATACTCAAGTGGGATCTTGTTAGATTCGTCTCGATGCATACTATCAAATTATAACTTTTTTATATTTTTTACGTGTGCACAACAAAAGATATTAGTGATTAAAGAAACGCGTTGTGTTGCGTGAAAAAGTAAACGTTTCATTTAAAACAGAACGGATGAAGTATGTTTTTAGATCATGAGTGGATGCTCCCATGAGTAATGATATCTAAGAATATGGGTTTGGTTAGCTAGGTTAAAAAATCTCCAACGTACCAAACAAGAATTATAACCATATTCAACGGTCCAAACCATATGTAGTAGATGTGTTAGACCTAACGTACGAACCTTAAGCCATGCATTGACACAGTTGATGCCTCATTGGCAACTATGTAGCTAGATAGATAGAGAAATCAGAGGTAGCTTCAATCTATGGAGTGTGTTTCCATCCATCAAATACAAGTATAAATCATGTGATCATGAAAAACGACTCAAGTTTTTACTCCTAGTGCTAGCTAGGCAGTACTCCCACCATATCACAATTCAACACGAAATTGATGATTTGATATTTTATCTTGTACTTATAGGTCTATAAATCATTAAAAATTGAAATAGTAAGTTCGTACAAATAGTAAGAAAAAGAAGTTTTTAAGGAACATAGATGGCATGCAATAGTAAGTAATTCAGTCAATTAGCACACACTGACTCTCACGAAAAACCAAGCTAGTTAGCTAACTTACTGTCCCCCACACCATCTCTGTCCTTCTTTCTTGTTGACACGTGTTCTTCTCCATTGTTACACTCACTAAACGTACCAGCCATTATTTCATCTTGCCTTGTGTTCTAAGCAAATCAGGAAAATCTAAGGGTGCAGTCGGTTCAACAGTATTGCATTATATTGCTTAGATGGTAATGTAACTTACCCTCTTAAATCGTTTTTTTAAGCATAAGTGTGATTAATTTTATACAAAGTGTGATTAATTTTATACAACTTGTATTTGTATGGCTACTATAATCATTTTTCTTAATAATGTGGATGAGCCAGAGTGCTAGACGTGCAAAGACTTTAGTCTATACTCCATACATATGTATCGGTTTTTGAATAACTTGTGATTACTATTACTCACAAAAAAGTGATATTTAACTACTTATATAAAGAAAAAAAACATATGAGTGACAATTAGGAGAAATATAGGTGGCTCATCAGTTTATAGCAGATACAAACAAATGTTATCTTTAAAAGCAAGATAGATGGCACATTATATCAAGAAAGTACTATATTAGAATGGAAAGTAGTAAAATGAAATTCAGATATATCATTATCTTAAATAAGAATAAATCATTTATTCTTAATATATCTATTAATTGTTAGTTATATGATTAAATATACAACACTTTTGCGGTATATACTAGGAAATACTGTTACAATAGTGTTTATAGCATACATGACTCGGACATTTTTCAAGATCGATTATCCGATCTTGCCTAATTAAATCTCTTTTCCTTGTTATTAGGAAATAAAAATCCTTAATTTTGGCGAGAAAGCCTTAAAAATCGTTCGACATCACTATCAGTTTCACTTTTTTGTTTTATTGATATTAAAAGTTATATGATAAAAGTAGTTAAATGAACTAAAATGAGTCATAATCATATTAATCCAATCAATTTTTGAAAATGACAATGAAAACTTTAAAACTACTCCTCTGGTCTCCATATTTTTATTTTCAATTTTAGAATAAACTGGAAATTGAAAGAAAAAAATTTGATATCGGACTGGCAAATTGTAGATATAGAGTGTTGGCGGTAGGGTTGTGCAAAGACCAGGGTCGAACCAGACAGGAGATTCGGTCTTGTCCACAAAAAATCCCGATTCCGAGTTTCCGGTCCGATCTGGTCCAAACCCGGAAAATTCCGATCCAGACAGGTGGATCGGAATTTCTGATTTTTTTAGTAAAAAAAAAAGTTTAAAAGGTAGAAAATTAAAAAGTTAAATTATTACCTTTAGGAATACTATCATCAAAATAATTTAATTTTAATGTATCTAATTTATAAAATTTTTAAATCAAAGAAATTTTTTTAAAAAAAAAATATAAAGATTCCGTTCCAACAGGCCCAAAACCGGACTCGACCGGGAAACATTTGGTCCAGACCGGAATTTATCCGATCCGGTCCAGTCCAGTCCAAAATTTTCCCAGATTCCAGTCCAGCCGGTGACGATCCGGCCCTGGACCGGTGAACACCCCTTACTTGAAGTAGTAGTTGGCGGTAAGGGAAAGAAAGTGTTTGATGGAGAATTGGGCTACTTAAAGTTTTTTAGCCTTGGCCCTTGTGTGAATGGGACATATGTCTTTTTTGCATTTTATACTAAGGCCCGTCTCAAATTCAGATGACCAACTAACTCCAAAGGATTATGGGCCCTTTGAAAGATGGATTTTGCTCGGAAATCATGTGACTCAACATAATTGTTCATTTGTGATTTCTTTTTTAGGAAATTTGTTCATTTGTAACCCCTTTTTTCAATAATCGGGCCGGCCCAGCCGTCAGCCTTATCTCAAGCTGGGCCTCGGCCATATGAAAGGACACTCCCCCCAAAAAAAATCTCATCCCAGGTGGTGTGCCTGGGAGCGGGGGATAACAACGGGTCGGGAGTAACCGAATTATGTATAATTCGACTCCAACCCTAAAAGAAATCTTATTGTAAATTCGACTCCGACATCCGTATCCGATCTGACTTAAAATCCTAACATCCAACCCCGACCTAATTCGACTTTTTTTCGTCTCGTTTTTAAAATAGAATAATCTTATATAACACAAATAATCTAATCATTACTATTTTCTTTAACAACCATATGGAAGTCTTATATAATATAATCACTACTGGTTTTTTTTAGCAATAATAGAAAAATCTAATATATTACAATTGTCTCAAAGTTGGAGTAAGAGTATACATACATAATACATTTATATGAAAAAAAGACTAATTGCCTCAAAGTCGGAGTCGGAGCCGGATGTATGTCAGATTCGATTATGTTGGAGTCGGATAAGTCCAACTATTATGGGATCTGACTCCGACTCTCCTTCGACTCGAAGTCACACTTTTTAAACGAAGTAGAATTCATTTTTTCGCAGTTGACTCGATTTTTCCTTCGTCGGATCACACCAGGGGGATCTTGATTAGATTACCATCCCTACCTGGAAGATGGAGAGCGGGCAGTCTATAAATTATAATACGGAGATTATGACTTGCTCTTGAGACTACAATTATATTGCTCATAATTTTGGGTTGAATTTTTAGCTAATAAGTTCATGAAATAGATCATTGTCATTCAAGTATTATGAAATATGTGTTGTAATACTTTTTAATAAGAACCAGTTTCATTTTAAAATTTCGAATTGAAAAAATATACTCCCTCCATTTACAATAATTGCTACATTTACACTTTTCACGCATGTCAATGCAAAACTCTAAGAACGAATATCTCTAATTTTGTATTTGTGAAAATTATAAAAGGTACATATGAATTAAATACATATTAAGATGAATGTTAATTGTGACTTGAAATCTTGTGAATGGCATAAGGCTGACTTTGAATGCACATATCTTTCAATCTATAAATGATTTTGATGTGATTCAAATTGGAGGTGAAATCTTGTTTCAAGTGCTTTCCAACGATAGGTCATATGCCCAATTCCGCTGAGAAACGAGAAAGTTATGGCTGTTTTACGAAGAACTGTCGAACTGGAATTTCGTCTCGCCCGACCGGGCGGCTGGGTTTTGATAAGTCATATTTATATATAGTGTTAAGGTGCATTTAGGTTGCATTTTAGAGCATTTAGATTCATATTTAGGTTCATCATTGCATCATATTCTTAAGTTATGTTATTCTACTCCTATTCGGTATGTTTTCTTGTTTTTGATGAATTTCAGATAATGAGAACGTATTTGTATATTTAGCTGAGCTTGAGGATTAGGAGTACTTGGAAAGAAGCTACGATGCATAAGGATCATATGGATATGTCATAGTACGAGTTTGAGCCAAAACAAAGCGGAAAATCATTCGAAGAAATATGAAAAAGGAGTCATGTATACTCTTATGATCATAACATTTGATGTGCTTCTTAGAATCAAGAAATTCTAGTTGGGTTGGAAACTAGACTTGAAGGGCTTTCCAACGATAGGTCACACGCCACAAATGGACTTCTGGTTTAAGAGATACAGGCTTCGCAAGTTGACGCAAAAATCGTTGTTTACCCGCCCGGTCGACCGGGGCGGTTTTGCCCGACCGGGCGAGACAAAATTTTCTTCAGACTCTAAGGCGTGTTTGCCCGGTCAATCGGGCGAAAGTGGCTCCAAAAGTGCTTGCGCGCCCGACCGGGCAGAATTTCCTTTTTGTCGTAGTTTCGAACAACGTCGCCCGACCAAGGCGGTTTTGCCCTGGTTGACCGGGCGGTGTTTCCGAAGGATAATTTTTGCCTTTTTTAGCCGGTTTTGTAAAAACTATAAATAGGGCTTTAGTAATTTCGATTAGGGGATATTATTTTTCTGCGTTTTTAGTTTAGTTTTCTTCTTTTCTCTCTCTTTAGTTTAAACCCTAGTTTTTCATGTTCTTCTTTAATTCATTAGTTTTATTATTTCATTCTCTCTCTTTTGATTGATTTCTTTTAATTATGTTTTCCTTTCTCTTTCTAGATGTAGTTTTTATTCTTTATTTCATGATTGAGTAATTTTATTTCTAGGGTTTGGGAATCCATGTTTATATGCTATAATTCTTGATGGATGTTTATTGATGGTTTCATTAGTCATTGTTATTTCTAATTGATTAGTGTTTATATTATTAATCTTGCAATCTGATCAATTGTCTGATTAAATATTGCTAATATCGAGTCATAGATCGAGAGATAGTACTCTTTAGAGGCTTGCCTACAATTAGCAAATCTGATTATGTTGAGCGACCGTACTAGCATATGTTGATTTGAGAGCGTTAAGGCCCGACCGTAGGATTAACACGTGCTCTAGATATCTGATTCATTGAACCATTGATGACATTTTGATAGATTATAGTTATAAACATGGTAAACCATTGCCCTAGATCCTTTTTAGTTTGATTTTCGTAGTTTGATTAGTTTAGAACTTTAATTCAATATTCCTGATTTTGTTTAGTTTCTCTATACCTTAGAAGCTAGATTAAAACGACCATCTCTCTGTGGATTCGACCCTACTTACCCTACTACATTGTTAGAAGGTTTGCAGGAATTATTTTTGACAGGTGTACGACAACCTATCAAATTTTGGCGCCGTTGCCGGGGAGACGGTATAGTTTTATTTAGTTTTTATTATTTGGTGAGACTAAACTGTATATATATATATATAAATTTTTTTTCCCTTTTGTGAATATATATATTTTTTTAATAACTTTTCTGTATCATGGAGTCATGCTATTTTGATGATGGGGATAATTCTTTTGCTAGGCAACATAGTAATAATTCTTGGGATTCTCATGTTTACAGTTTTGATGCATCGTATCAAAATCCTCCCAATTTTTGCATGAGTTCTCCCGAAGTACATCATATGTTTTGTGAACCCCATGTACATGCTAGTAATTCTAGAGCAATTTTTTCTTTTCCTCACTATGAGAATGAAGCGTTTTGGAAATACTATCATAGGCTTGGTGATTATATTGGTCCTAATCATGGAATTGAACTGTGGGATATGTGCCTAGTGATTTATGAGGGGTTAAATGAAGAAACTAGTGTATCTGTTATGCCTCTATCTATCTGTAATAAACTGAACTTGGGAGTTTTGAAGTGCACCCAGATTACTTTACAGATGGCAGATCGTTCTGTGAAATATCCTTTGGGTATTTTAGAGGATGTTCTGTCGGGGTTGGAAAATTCTATATTCCTGTAGACTTTGTAGTGCTTTGGATATGGAGGAGGATAGTCGAGATCCCCATTATTTTAGGTAGGCCTTTCTTGTGTCTTTGCCGGTCTTTGTGATTGATGTTAAATCCGGCTCTTTGACTTTAAGTGTTGGTGATGATACTATTACTTTCAAACTAACCAATGCTATTAAGTCTCCTATGCTTGAGCACACATGCTGCGGGATTGATGTCTTGGAAGAGATTTCGGGAGGTGACTATCACCAATTTACGCGAGATGACCCATTGGAGAAAATTCTTGAACTTGGATGACCTTAATGTTAATGAGGCGATCGAATGTGAGGTAATGGAGACTGTTTGCTCTACTTCGAGCCACGGGTAAAGAAGTTAGAACTTAAACCTTTACCTTCTCACCTCAAATATGCATTTCTTGATGATAATGAGGAATGCCCCGTGATTGTCGGTACTAAACTCACGAGATAGCCGGCTTTCTGACAACTTACAATGCTTCGCGTGCACAAAAAGGCTATTGGGTATAGTATCGATGATCTAAAGGGTATTAGTCCTGATTTTTGTATGCATAGAATAAATTTGGAAGAAAATCACCGCCCTTGCATACAACCCCAAAGACGTTTGAATCCTAATATGCAAGAGGTAGTGAAAAAGGAAATAATGAAACTGCTTGACGCGGGCATCATCTATCCCATCTCAGATTCTAAGTGGGTGAGCCCGGTTCAAGTTGTTCCTAAAAAGGGGGGGACTACTGTTATTAAGAACGATAGAGATGAACTAATTCCTACTCGTCATTGTTACGGGTTGGCGGATGTGTATTGACTATCGCGAGATTAAACATAGCCACCTTGAAAGATCACTTCCCCTCCCTTTTATTGACCAGATGTTAGAAAGATTAGCAAAACATAACTTTTTCTGTTATTTGGATGGATATTCAGGTTTCTTTCAGATTCCAATTCACCCAGAAGATCAGGAGAAGACGACGTTCACATGTCCTTATGGCACCTTTGCTTACCGCCGAATGCCTTTTGGCTTGTGTAACGCCCCTGCCACATTTCAAAGATGTATGATGGCCATTTTTTCTGATTTCATTGAGAATATCATGGAGGTATTTATGGATGATTTCAGTGTCTATGGGTCTGACTTTGATGTGTGTTTGCATAATCTTTCTAGAGTACTGAGACGATGTACTGATGTTAATTTGGTTTTAAACTGGGAAAAATGTCACTTCATGGTCCATGAGGGAGTGGTACTTGGTCATCTTGTTTCTGAACGTGGCATCCAAGTTGATCGGGCAAAAATTGAGGTGATTGAGAAACTTCCTCTTCCTGTGAATGTCAAGGGAGTGAGGAGTTTTCTGCATAAAAGATTTTTCCAAAATTGCGAAACCCCTTACTCAATTGTTGCTAAAGGATGCCACCTTTGATTTTACTGACGCTTGTGTGGAGTCTTTTGACAGGATTAAGGAAGCATTGATCACTGCCCCTATCATACAACCTCCAGATTGGAGTCTTCCCTTCGAGATCATGTGTGATGCTAGTGATTATGCAGTGGGTGCTGTACTCGGCCAACGAAAGAACAAGACCCTCCATGCTATTTACTATGCCAGCAAGACATTAGATGAAGCTCAGGTCAACTATGCTACTACAGAGAAGGAGTTATTGGCCATTGTATATGCTCTTGATAAGTTTCGAACCTACCTTATAGGTTCGAAAGTTATTGTCCACACCGATCATGCTGCACTGAAGTATCTACTGGCTAAGAAGGAAGCCAAGCCACGACTTATTCGTTGGATACTCTTATTACAAGAGTTTGATTTGGAGATCCGTGATAAGAAGGGTGCTGAGAATGTTGTTGCAGATCATCTCTCCAGATTGAGATTTGAGTCCAGTGCTGATGGCCCCATATGTAATTCTTTTCCTGATGATCATCTTTTTGCTGTATCTATTCAATCTCCATGGTATGCTGATTTTGCTAACTATTGTGTTGGTGGTTCTCCTCCTCCAGATTTGACGTACCAACAACGCAAGAAGTTTTATCATGATGCTAAGCATTACTATTGGGAAGACCCACTTCTATACAAGAAGTGTTCAGATGGCCTGTTCAGACGATGTGTTGCCGATTGGGAGATAGCTGGAATCCTACAACACTGTCATAGTATGCCTTGTAGTGGGCATCTTGGCTCACAGGCCACCGCTTATAGAGTTCTCCCGAGTGGGTTCTACTTGGCCTACTATCTTCAAAGATGCCCGTGCTTTTTGCCTCTCTTGTAATGAGTGTCAAAGAACGGGAAATATTTCAAAAAGACAAGAGATGCCGCAGATGGGAATTTTGGAGATTGAGCCCTTTGATGTGTGGGGAATTGATTTCATGGGACCTTTCCCTTCTTCTTGTGGGAACAGGTATATTTTGGTAGCTGTGGATTATGTGACTAAGTGGGTTGAAGCTGTGGCTTCCCCTACTAATGATTCTAAGGTGGTCATGAAACTCTTCAAGAAGATTATTTTTCCTCGTTTCGGAGTCCCGAGAGTCTTGATCAGTGATGGGGGGTCTCATTTTCATCAGAGAACCTTCCAAGCCTTACTGAAGAAATATGGAGTTACTCATAAGGTTGGCTTGGCATATCACCCTCGACTAGTGGCCAAGTTGAAGTCTCAAATCGTCGGATCAAGCGCATTTTAGAGAAGGTAGTCAACGGGTCAAGGAAAGATTGGTCACAAAAATTGGATGACACTTTATGGGCACTCGCGAACCGCTTTTAAGACACCTCTCGGCACCACCCCATATCGATTGGTCTATGGCAAAGCTTGTCATTTACCGGTTGAAATGGAGTATCTCTCCGCTTGGGCGGTCAAAGAAATTAACTTGGATTTAGAGGCTGCAGGTGAAACAAGACTTCTTCGCTTGAATGAGTTAGATGAGCTTCGTCCTGGAAGCATATGAAAACCACGGGCTTTACAAGGAGCAAACAAAGAGGTTTCATGACAAGATGATTGAGAAGCGCGAGTTTCATGTTGGTGACAAGGTTTTCTTATACAACTCTAGACTAAGGCTTTTTCCCGGAAAGCTTAAGTCAAAGTGGTCTCGGACCTTTTGTTGTCACCGATGTAAAGCCTCATGGAGCCGTTGAAGTGGCCAATGCGAGGGGACGAAGTTTAAGGTGAATGGTCAACGTTTGAAACTGTATCATGAGGGTGCTTTCATAGGTCAAGTAGAGGTCATCTACTTAGATGTTCCCTCACCTTGAAATCAGAGGTACTAAGGTCGTGCGGGACCTTTCTAAACCAGCGCTTTGCGGGAGGCAACCCGTCTTTACTTTTCTTTTTCTTTACTAGTTTAGATTATTTTTCTTATTTTTTTTTAGAGGGGTGAGAGAGAGTGTACTGACATTTTGGCGAGTTTAGTGCGTGCAGGGGGTCAAAATCACAACTTGGAAAAATTTTGACGAGCAAAACAGCGAAAAATATAATCGCCCGGTCGACCGGGCGGTTTTGCCCGACCGGGCCTCTCAACTCGCCCCACCGGGCGAGTCCGCCGGACGGGGCGCGCAACTCAAATCCCAGGAGGGCGAAAAGAAAGAAACAACACTTTTCGCCCGGTCAACCGGGCTAAGTCGCCCGACCGGGCGCGCAAGCTAATTGGCGACAATTTCGCCCGGTTAACCGGGCGGAATACCCTTAATATGCTGAGGAATTAGTTTCGCCCGGTCGACCGGGCCGTTTTTTTTCTTCTCCTCAGGCCCAGGCCAGCGCTGCGAACAGAGGGCTAAGGCGAATTTTTTTTCGCCCGGTCGACCGGGCGGATTCCACGAGGCTTATTTTTCTTATCTCTTCCTTCACCCACTTCTTTCTTCCTTCACTTCTTTCATTTTCTCTCACCTTTCTTCATCCTCTCAACTCTCTCTCTCCTAAAACCCTCCATAGCCAAACTCCACTCTACCTTTCACCATTCACAAATTCATCTTCTCCTTCAATTTTCTTCATATCCCAACACTTTTCTTCATCTTTCTCCCATAAAACCTCCATCATCCCACTTCACTTCTCTCACTCCTAAAAATCTCCACTTTTCTTTTCTTTTCCACCATGTCAGGGCCAAGCAAGAGGAAACACAGCTCAAGGGGGGAATCAAGCACTCAAATTCCACCAGATTCGACATTCCCGCAGGTAATCTTCAAATCCCTAGAACAAAAACAAAAATTTGAAAAGTTGAAATATCGGAACATAATTCCTACTCGTTTTGTTGATGCCAATGCTTTGCATGCTTTGGGTATTTACGGGGAAACTAAAACTCTATTTGAGAAATTGGGATTGGGAACAATGTTCGGCATGTTTTTTCGGGACATATAGGCATCTTACACTTGAATTCTTGAGCTCATTAGAAGTAGGCAATAAAAATCAAGTTCTCCGTTTTCGCCACATGAATGAGGATCGAGAACTCACATTGGGCCAATTAGCCTGCTATTTTTGGCCTCCCCATTACCGATGATCACCGCCCCGTCCCACTATTCGAATTAATACCTTGTGGACCGCATTCACGAGGTGATGGGGATGTTAACACCCAAAGATATGACTGCAGACCACCTCCATTTTCCCCAACCTTCGCTACTTACAGCGATTTTTGGGATTCACACTTTTTGGGCGTGCTGAGCCCCACTCCTGTCAGAAACAGGAGATATTTTTGATGGGTAGTTATTTGTTTCCAGAGCTAGATTACTCTCTGTGCCTTCCTTATCTGTTTGTGTCCCAGCTGAAGCGGACTGCCGCCAATTTCCCTGCTCTGTTTGACGATGGTAGTGTTAGGGGGCAACCTATTGTTTTAGTGGCCTCATTACCGCTATTGCTGCTCATTTTGGCTATACCCCGACATTAACAATGCTGTAGCCGGGTCCCGCCGAGATTAGCATTGATTATATGACAAATGCTAAATGGCTAACCGCCCAGCCTGCGAACAAATTTAGGTGGTTAATTGCTAAGAAGGAGTCTATCCTTCTTCCTGACCCTGCTCAGACCCACTTAGAGCCTGGTGTGGGGTCGTACCTCTTTCCTATGCGGGGTCAGGATCCCATTGTTAGGCGATCTCTGCGGACCTACCACAGGCAGCCCGCTGGGGAAGGCTCCTCCTCTGCCGCGCCTATGGATCCTATGATGGCGGTCCTTTCCCGCCTTGAGCAGGGACAGCAGTCCCTTACCTCACAGATGGGCCGTCTTGAGCTTGGTCAGGCTACCATCCATACTCACCTGACTTCGTTGGACACACGGTTGACTACCGTGGAGTCTGACATGCGCCATGCCCTGTATCCTATCTACCATTACTATTTTCACCAAGGGCTTGTTGCCCATGATGCCACCCACCCTTCATGGTACACACCACAGGTCCCTGACCCTACTGACCATGCTCGGGATGTTCCTTCTGGCCATACCGCTTTTGGTGCTGCAGTACTACCGGTGGCGGTTTTACTTGCCGATATGTCTGATGATGACGCGTGAGTCCTCTCTTCCCCTCTAGCTGCAATGAGGCCATTGCCGAGTTTAGCTTGGGGGGAGGATTTCTGTAAGTACTTTCTCTCTCTTTAAAGCTTTGTAGTGTAGTTAGTTTAGTTTCTCTTTAAAAAAAAAAAAAAAAAGTTGAAAAAAAAAAAAATACGAGCTTGACATGAGTTATGATGAGTTGCATGGTTGTTTCCCTGCACCCCCAAATTTTTGAATGAATTCTTGGACTCTGAATCTATGATAGTTAGCGTGAGTATTTGTTAGTCTTGAGTTGATTTTCAATCTTCCATGACCCTTGATTGCATGATACTTGCGGCACTTGCATTGATTGTAGAGCTAAGTTGGTTAGACTGTGAGGACTCATTCTTGCCAATGGATTTATTTCTACATCCATTCTGTTTCTTGTGTGTTAGTTCCTCATTAGTAGACTGATCTTGACTTTGACAACGTACTTATTGATATCTGATGACTTGTGGCAATTGCTATGATAGAGGCGTCCTTTTGTCTGATTCTTGAGCCTCAAAGTGATTTTTATTGATATACTATTATCCTCCTTAGCCCCGCTGAGCCTAATGACTATTTCATGTTACTAAACCTCATTACATGCCCATGGCCCTTATGTTGATATTAATCCAAGCCTAGCTTGGGGGAGCATCTGTCGAAGTTAGTATCTGAAATGGTTGCTATGAGTTACTTTGGGTGGAGATGATTGTATTTTGTGAGGTTCAAAGTTCGAGAAAAAGAAGAGAATAAGCAAAGTGAAATAAATGTGATTGTTGGATCGAAAAGATGCAAAGAAAAAGAAAAGAAAGATTGAAAAAAAACAAAAAAAAAATGAACAAAAGGGTAAAATTTCTTTCCTTCACAATCGCTTGCAAAGAAAAATTCATTACACTGCTTCAAGGATGGGTTTATTGGAAATTTTGTTGATTCATAGAGCTGGGACATTGTTATTGGTTGTGTTATAGTTGATGCTTCTTGTGACTTTTGCTTCCCCATTCTTGGGTTCTTCCACCACATTTCCTATACATATTCCCTACCCTTACCTAAGCCCCATTACACTCCTGAAAAGTCCTCTTGAGCTTGTGTTTACATTGTTTATTGGATTGATGTGTAGTCAGTTTGTCAAGGTTAAAGAGTACGTTTGCTACTTGAGTCGACATGATTAGGATGAGTGGCATTATTACCTTTCTAAACACATGAGAGTGTGAGTGGGAAGGGTTGTTATGGTTGGGATGGTGAGTGATCGGGCACATCTTTTTTGCCTCTACAAGAATGAGAGAAGAGTGTTCCCCCTTGTGAGCACCATCTTAGTATTTGCATGATATGTGCAAGTGACCTTGCTTGATTGTCTTTCTCGGTGATTGGTCATTGGCTTGATATAAGGGATTGATGATGATGCATGCTTTCTTGATTGATTTTTGAGTCTACTAATATTTTCGAACTGCATTTTCTATGGGGTGAAACAATCGTATCTTGTAACTCATTTGTGTGGTTTTGCTTAGGGACAAGCAAAATGTTAGCTTGGGGGATTTTGATGTATCTATTTTATATAGATTATTTAGCTCTACTCCTTTAGCTTTGATAGTTGATTTGAGCTCATTGGAGCTCGATTCTTGAGCTATTTGATATGTTTGGACTTGTTTCCGTGTGTTAGATGTTTTTGTGCAGATTAAGCGTTTAGCGCCCTCATTTGAACTGCAGAACGGAAGTCCAACGGTCCACTTATAGCCCATAGAAGATCCGAGAGATTGCACAAGTGATTCGGACAAGATTACATCAAAAATGAGCGAAAAGGACTCTCGCCCTGGCGGCCGAAGGCGGTTTTGCCCGACCGGGCGTGCTACAAAGGCTCTCCAAGCAGTGAGTTTTGTTCGCCCGGTCAACCGGGCGAGAGAGAGGGGAAATCTGTTTACGCGCCCGACCGGGCGGATCTGCCCGGTCGACCGGGCGAATTTTGCTTCTTAGTCGTGGTTCTAAAACACCGCCGCCCGACCGGGCGGTTTCTCCCGGTCGATCGGGCGGTGTTCTCGGGACGGTTTTATTTGCTTTTTTTTTAGCCGGTTTTGTAAGAAAGTATAAATAGGTTTTTGGTAATTCCAATTAAACTATCTGATTATCTACGTTTTTAGGGCTAAACACTTAGTTTCTCTCTCTAGTTTTGTATTAACTCTTGCTCTTGAAGATTATAAAGATCATCGATTTTGGTTTTCATTGTTCTTGAATCATTCGATATTTCTCTTTACTTTGTTGAACTTAATGAATTCTTTTACTTTGATTATGTTTATTGATTTTACTATTATCATGAGTGAGTAGACTTTTTCTAGGGCTTAGAGAGGGAAGCCATGTTTATACCTTTTTGATTGTGGTTTAAAGTTCTTCATTATTTGGATTGAATTAGAATAATTCCTATTGATTTGTTATACTTGTTTAATTCATGTAATTGCGCAATATCATGAATTATGCTTAGCTAATAAGAATTAGAATCGAAAGATCGTATTCATTAGAGGCTTGTTACAATAGGTAGATTTGATTATGTTGAGCGACCGTACTGGCATATGTTAATCTAAGAGTTGTTAATGCCTGACCAAGGATTAACGAAATACTTTATTTATTCGAACCTCAATCCAAGTATTGTCGAACTATATTGTAGTGATTAAATTGATATAAGCATGGTGGACCGATCGATTGCCCTAGGTTTTTAATTAATTGATAAACTTCCATCTTTTTGTGTTATAGTTTATTCTAGTTTAGTTATTAATTCCTCAATCAATTTCCTCTCTTGAAGTAGTTAGATAATTGAACTTAAATCTGTAGAACTCCTCTCCCTGTGGATCGACCCGTATTTGCCAGTTTCTGCTAAACAGACACCGTGCACTTGCGGTATATTTTAAAAACTCATCAGGTTTTGACGCGGTTTTGCGATTTTTCGAATTTGATTCATTTTAGGGTTTTTATGGAGTTTTTCTAGGGTTTTTTGTACAAGGTTTCCTTATGTTATAAATTGAACCTCTTAGTGCTCATTAATTGTAACACAACTTACGAAACACTTTTAGCCTCTAGAATTTAGAACTCCTTGTATTATTCTCTCTGTTTTTCTCCATCATAGCGAAGAAGCTCGAATCCCCCACCTGTGGACGTAGGTCTATTTTGACTGAACCACGTAAATCCTTGTGTTTTTTTGTTTCTCTTCTTTATTGCTTTTCTCATCCTTATTATTTCATTGATTTGTTCCGCATTAATCAAACTACAACACCCCGATTCCTAACAAATTGGTATCAGAGCTTGGTTGTTTAAGATCTTAGGTGTTTATAGAACGAGTTTGATTAAATTATGCCAATGAAATTCAATATTGAGAAATTGATAGGTGTTTGGGCTCAGTTAATCAGCAGCCCAATAAAGAAGCACGGCCCGCTAAAGCATGGGACAGGTGGCAACCGTGGGTCCCACTTGAAAGTTGACCTAATCACCGTATTTGGGAAACCTCTAAAAGGTGAAGCAATCATTGCACGAAAAGGTAACATGCCCATTGCTACCAAAAAGGCCCATCTCGAATAATGTTTCCTGTCCGGGAAATCCCCAACACTATAAAAACCAACCTGCCTCATCAATGAACAGTGTATTCAATTCTCACCTAACAAAACTAGAGCCTCTCTCTGCAGACCTAACCTGCCTCTACCTCAATCACATCGACTTGAGCGTCGGAGGGGCGATCCCGGAAACACCCCCGGGGTAGTTTAACCTTGTTTTGCAGGTTTTCGGCGTACGGATATCGGAGCTCAGGCGATCGCTCTTGGGGCCCTCATCACCTATCTCAACCAATCACAACCCTTAATTTCTTAGCGAGAAACAGGTTTGGCGCCGCTGCTGCACCACTTAGTAAGATCAATTCCCGCAATGGCCCCGGCCCAAAAGCACTCGCACTCGCCGGCCCTCCGCACAGGCTCGGAGGTCCGAGAGGAGTCCATCCCCATCTCTTCAACGAAGGTCCGAACGGCCCAAAACGCCGACCGTTCAAACCCTTGATCATCAAGAAGAAGAGCATTCCATAGAAGACACGCAGGACCCCCCCGTCAGCTACAGGCCGCGGACCGCCAACCTATAACCACAGCGGATATAAACATGATAGCCGCTCAACTTCAGCAAACCTTGCAACAGAGCCTGACAGAAATGCTGGCCAACCTACAGCATGGACGCCCTCTTCAGTCCCTGAAATACCAAGCCCTGGTCCCTTCCCTTCGGGCGGATAACCATGGTCAGCCTAGCCGGCATCAATCGGGGGTAAGAGAATACAGTCAGCCTGGTCAGCGCCGATCAAAGCAGGGGGAAGGTGATCGACGCGAGTCTAAGGGAAGATCAGTTAGAGCTGCTGAAGAGACTCACATATCCAAATCCCCTCGGGGCAACGCGGGTCACAAGCAAAACGATGCCCGGCACTTCCTCAACGAGAAGCGCCTCAGCAAGGGTTATGATGCGAGGCACATATTAAACAAAAAGGCCGCTCAGCGCGAGGGCCATGGTGATTCTGCTCAGTCGAACGGATCAACAGCGGGGCACTCAAGTTCATGGTCCCATTCAGCCAGGCCATACTCGAGGCACCCAACCTGGGAAAGGTCAAAACGCCCTCTGTCGAACCATTCGCGGGCCTAACCGACCCGGATGATCACATGGCAACATACAAAGCTCAAATGAGTGTTCGGGGCCGGGTGTGAGGCCACTTGGTGCCGCTTCTTTCCGACAACACTCAAAGGTCTGGCCCTGAGCTGGTTCCAAGAGCTCCCAGCGGGGATCATAACTGATTTCTCGGTCCTCGAAGACCTATTCATCCATCAATTTGTTGCGGGAAAGAGACAAAAGAAAACGAGCCTCCATTTAATGGGAATCAAGCAGGAGAAGAATGAAAGTCTGGCCGACTACATTAAAAGATTCAATGAGGAGTCATTGAAAATCTCAGATCTACAAGATGCGGTGGCCTTCGCCGCCCTGATGTCTGGACTTCAGCCTGGCCGGCTAAGGTGGTCCTTGGCCGAAAACGAAGTCAAAACCTTCTCTGAGGCAATGACTCGGGCTCAAAGATTCATCCAAGCAACTGACATATGCCGTCACTCAGACGATGGAAGCAAAAAGAGGAAGGATGAAGGAAATCAAAGGGATCAGTCGAAGCAGCAGAAGACGGGCGGTCGGTCAGACAGATTCAACGACCATGGCATCGACCCCCGGTTCAGTAAAAACAGGAGAGAGATATACTTGGACATAAAAGACAAAGTCACTCTACCTCGCCCACCTCCCATCAAAACATCAGCTGCTCGAAGAGATAAGAGCCTATGGTGTGAATATCACAAAGAATGCGGGCACACCACTAAGGATTGTAGGGAACTCAAGAAATCCCTTAACAACCTAGCTGATCAGGGAAAGCTGAACCGATACCTCAAGCATTCTAATGAAGAGAAGGGCAAGCAAAAGGTGGGTCAGTCCAACAGCGGAGACACGGAGGGATTCATCGGAGTCATAGCAGGTGGCTTCGCGTCGGGAGGCCTAACCGGCCGATCACGTAAAGCCCACCTCCAAAATCTAAAGCATCGGGTACTCGACGTCAACCAACAACGGCCGACTACCCCACAATGACATTTGGGGAATCCAATGCCACTACCTTACACATGCCCCACGATGATCCCTTAGTCATCGAGCTCAAAGTGGCCAACACCGAGTCGACGGGTCCCGGTGGATAGCGGATCCTCGGCCGATATAATCACGCCTGGACCGCCTCGGGAAGCTGAAATACACCGAAAGGGATGTAACCCCACTCAATCGCCCACTCATAGAGCTCGGGGAAACTTCGGTACACCCCGTCGGGATCTATAAAGTTGCCTACTCGGATTGGGGAAAAGGGCAAAGGAAGAAGCCTACCGATTGACTTCCTAGTGGTAGACATCCCTCTGCCATACAACATCATAATGGGAAGACCAACTCGAACAAGATCAAAGCCGCAATTTCCATCTATCGACTTCTTATGCGGTTTGAGACCGACGAAGGTAGAGTCGGAAAGGTCCAAGGCGATCGGCATGCGGCTAGGGAATGCTATGTAAACAACTTGAAAAGTAAAAGCGACGTCCAAGAGGACTCGAAGAAAAGAAAGCGAGAGGACGATCGGCCGTCAAAGGCCCGGGGTTTACGTTACGAAAACCCCAAGCAATACGAGCGCCCCAACCCGTAGGGAGGACGAAGAAGTCACCATTGATGAGGAGCATGGTCGGACTCGAGAGTAGGCAAGGCCATGGACCCTCGGACAAGAAGCGAGATCATTCAAGTTCGACGGAATACGAGACGTATTTGCCTACGAAACTAGTGAAATGCCCGGACTCGACCCTAATGTGATGTGCCACGAGCTTAACATCAAAGAGGGGTTCAGGCCGGTCAAGCAAAAGCTGAGGCATCAAGGCCCCGAAAGAAACACCGCAGCAGCAGCAGAAGTCAAGAAATTGCTCGAGCGGGATTCATTGAAGAATGCCGGTACTCGAATGGGCGCCAACGTGGTCCCGGTCAAGAAGTCTAGTGGGGCATGGAGAATGTGCGTGGATTTCACGCGACCTAAACAAGGCTCGTCCAAAAGATAACCACCCTCTACCCAAAATTGATAGGTCGGGTCGACTCAACCGCGGGTCACGCCCTCTTAAGCTTCATAGATGCAAATGCGGGGTATCATCAAATCCCAATGGCTGAAGAGGACCGAGTCCATACCGCGTTTATCACCAACCAGGGGGTATATTACTATAAGATGATGCCCTTCGGGCTGAAAAATGCAGGGGCAACATATCAGCGCACCGTCAACAAAATCTTCAAGGACCAACTTGGTCGGAATATAGAGGTATATGTTGACGACATGATTGTTAAAAGCAAAGCACACAGCCATCACCTCTCAGATTTAAGAGAGACCCTCGGAACATTGAGGCGCTTCCGTATGATGTTAAATCCGAAGAAGTGTGTCTTCGGAGTAAAAGGGGGAAAGTGCCTCGGATTCCTGGTAGATGAAAGAGGGATCGAAGCCAATCCCGACAAGATCAAAGCTGTAATAGAAATGAAGTCCCCGAGGAATGTGAGAGAAGTACAACGCCTGACCGGCTGCCTGGCCGCCCTCGGTCGCTTCCTATCCCGCTCAGCGGATAAAAGCTTACACTTCTTCAAGACTCTAAAGTGAAAGGAGTTTACTTGGGACGAGGAAGCCGAGCAAGCCTTCACCTCTCTAAAAGAACATCTTCTTACCCTCCCTAAACTGATCTCCCCCTTGCCGGGGGAGACATTGTTCATTTATTTGGCTATCTCTGAATACGCGCTCAGCGCCGTTTTGATAGCCGAAAGAGAAGAAAAGCAACACCTAGTCTACTTCATAAGCCACGCCTTTCGAGGAGCGGAGGCCGAGTGTAGCGAAGTGGAGAAAATGGTTTTTGCCCTAGTAATGGCTAGTCGGAAGCTGAAGCCCTACTTCCAGGCCCATCCTATTAAGGTCCTCACGAGCCAGCCGCTCAGAAAGCTCATTGAAAGCAGAAACCACTCTAGTCGGATGTCCGATTGGGCGGATCAGCTGGCTGATTTTGGGTTAGAATATGAACCCAGGAGGGCGATCAAAGCCCAGGCCTTGGCTGATTTCATAACAGAATGCACAACCTGACCCCCAATCAACGAAGCGGGATAGGAGGCGCAAGTGGACGGCTCGTCAACCAAGACAGGTTGTGGAGCGGGGCGGGTCATCAAGCCCCGGTCGGAGAAAAAAATGGAATACGCGATCAAATTTGAGTTCTTAAGCTCCAACAATGAAGCGGAATATGAAGCCCTGGTCCTCGGATTGGAGTTGTGCATCTTGGCAGGGGCAACCGTGATCAATGCTAAATCCGACTCACGATTGATAGTGGGTCGGGTATCGGGGGAATATGAGGCCAAAGAAGACAACATGAGAATGTATTTGGCCAAGGCCCGAAAATAATCGGGGCGCTATCTCGGTTCAATATCATCCATATACCCCTGGTCGGAAAATCGCCAAGCCGACGCCTTGGCGAATGGCCGCTTCGGCGAAAGGGTCCGCTCCTCGAACAATCATGTGGGAAGTCCTTCGGCAGCCCAAAGATCAACGCCTAGGCGACGGCTCGTATTGAATCGGACATCCGAATGGATGGATGAGGTAGTCGGATATTTGAGAGACGGGAAGCTACCGAGAGAATTGCAAGGAGGGCGATCGGATCAAGCACAAATCCGGATGGTTCCTATGGCATGAGAATCACCTCTACAAGAAGTCCTTCACCCACCCCCTGCTTAAATGTGTCACCCCTGAAGAAGGAAATTACATCCTCGGGAAATCCACCAAGGGGCCCGTGGGAGTTACCAAGGAGGAAGAACCATAGCGGGAAAAGCTCTTCGAGCCGGATACTCTCGCCCTACTCGAAAACCGACGCCCGGGAGTTGGTGAAGAAATGTCAATCGTGCCGGATCCATTCGGACATTCCCCGAGCACCGACCACCCCCCTAACAACAATTCAAGCTGTCTTGCCATTCGACAAGTGGGGCATGGACCTACTCGGACCATTTCCCCGACCTCGGGACGAGAAAGTTCCTAATAGTCGCCATTGACTATTTCACCAAATGGATCGAAGCCGAACCACTCTCCTCCATTACGGATAAACAAGTTCAAGCGTTCATTTGGAGGAACATCATCACCAGGTTCGGAGTCCCCGAGTCCTAATCTTCGACAATGGGCGACAATTCAACAGTGGCCCTACTAGAGATTATTGCGCTCGGTTCGGAATACACACTAAATTCTCAGCAGTCTCCCGACCACAAACTAACGGGCAAGCCGAATCGGCTAATAAGATAGTTCTCAAGGGAATCAAGAAATCCTTAGAAGCTGCCAAAGGAGCATGGGTTGACGACCTACCTGGGGTCCTCTGGTCGGCTAGAACTACGACCAAAGAAGCAAGGGTCACTCACCATTCAGCCTTGTGTACGGCAGCGAGGCGGTCTTACCAGTGGAGATTGGCATCCCATCTCCACGAATGACGTTCTACGAGTTCGAAAGGAACGAGGAAGAAAAGCCTGGTCGCTTAGACTGCTGCCGAGAAACGAGGGGCAACGCCCCGTTGAGATCCATCCAAGACAAACAAAGAGTCACTCCGGATGTTTAATCGCCGAGTGAGAACTCGTCCAATTCGGCTTGGCGACCGGGTCGTTCGAAAAGTTGAAGCCACGGGGCTCTCACACTTGAAAGGAAAGTTGGGACCAAACTGGGATGGCCCATACAAGGTCACAGAGGTCATCAAACTAGGGACATTCCGACTAGAGTCCCCCGAAGGCATTCCCCTTGCCCGACCCTGGAATGGAGACAACCTTAAGAAATACTATGTGTAAAGTTTTGTTGCTTGCAATAGGGGCATACACTGTAATAGCTTAGCCGGTCGGCATTAAAAATACATTGTAATAGCTTAGCCGATAGGCATTTCGTTAATTCAGACTTAACCAGTCTGAACAGGTTGAATTTTTAGCTGAAAACTAGTGTCGGTCGGCAATTTGAGTAACCAGTCCAAATTATACTTAACCAGTCAAAATAAGTTGGCATTTTGCTTGGAAATTACAAACTGATCGGCGTTTTTACAGCAAGTCAGACGGAATTAAAAAGATGGACAATATTGCAATCAACAAATGAGACAAAGTGACCAAGTTTCATTAAATAAGGTCGGGCAATACAGAGGAGGAGGTGTTACAAAAGCTAAGCACAAAGAGCCCTCTAAGAGCTAGGGGGAGGGGGAGGGTCAGTCACACTCTCGGCATTGGCTTCAGTGTTGTCGCCGACTAGCTCTTCCCCAGGACCGACTTCCTCGGCCACATCAACATCATCGTCGACGTCATCGCCATCAACAACGTTAATGTCCACACGACCCTCGTCCTCCTCATCCTCATCGGAACTAGTCCCCTCAGCCAGAATCTTGGCGTTATCAGCGTCGACCGACTCCTAATAACCTGACCAGACCTCGGCCCAGACCAAATCAGGATGAGACGTGGCCAAGACCTTCTTCAGTCGGTCGAGGGCTTCGTCCTCCCCCATTTTATGAGCGACGCTGCCGACCTCGTTGGCATACGCCTCAGCGATATCGATCTTCTCCCACTCGGAGAACCATTGCGCCTCCGTCTTCACTTGGCCCTCAAGCTCAACCAGCTTAGCCTCGAGCTCCGCCACCTTCAGCTCAGTCTTTGCCTGCTTGGCGAGGGCATCATCGCGAGCAGTTCGAGCCAAGTCGCGGGCGAGCGTGAGGTCGGCCGTCTCCTTCTCCAACTTCGCCCGCTCGGAGGCAAAGGTCTCCTGATCTTTCTTGATGGCGGCCAATGCATCCTTGAGTTTGGACTCGGCAATGCGCTTATCCTCCTTGGCCCGATAAACCTCATCAAAATGCTTTTTGGCCTTTTCTTTGAGGACGGCAACTTCCACGGCCAAGCTCACCCTATTTTGAGCAACGTTGGCCATCCGGGCAGAGAACTGAAACAAAGAATAATAAAGCGAGATGAAAGCAGAATCGGAGCAGAATCAGAGAGCAAAATAAAAAGGCAAAGGCGCTTACGTCGAGCCAGGTGCGAAACAGCTCGTTGGTCTCGTTCGGACCATGAGTGATCGGAATATACTCCCGGTCGGCGGGAGCATAAATATGATCAATGGCAGCAGTCCACCGCTTGTCCTTCTCCTTCCGGCTCAGCCCAGTGAAAGGAACGGTCGGCGTTACCGCTCCCCTCGAGCTACCCCCGGGCAACTCCTCGAATGTGGACAATGGAGTATATTGGGGGCTCCCGACCGGCCTGAAGTCAGAAGAATGAAGAGAGATATCCTCCCCGTCGGTCTGTTGCTGGGGACCCCTGGGGCTGATGACCTCCACCGACCTGCTCCGCTCGGCCTCTGCACGAGCGACGGCCTTTTCCCGCTAAGCCTTGGACCGAGCGACGGCCTTTTCCCGCTCAGCCTTGGACCGAGCGACAGCCTTCTCAGTTTGAGCCACCTTGTCGGATGACCGCTCTTTCCTCTTTTTGCTCTTCGGCTTGGCAGGGTCCTGCATCAGGGAAGATATCGTCGGCAAATAAAAAGAGCCGGTCGGGCCAAAACAGAAACAACAAAAAGGGCGGATTTTCACCTTAGGGGGAGCGGGGACCTTCAAGGTCTTGGCTGCAATTTCAGCCTTCAGCCGAGCAGCTCTCATGGCTGCGACATTCAGCTTGTCGGCCATTGACGGGTCGGTTTCTTCAAGATACGCTCGGGCGGGCTCTGCAGCAAAGCAAAACAAAAAGTTAGTCAAAAAAGGCGAAAAACTGTAACATTGACAATACCAACCACCTCAGCCAACTCCCCGGCAAATTACCCTTCGGGAAAGTCGAGCTAAGACCCATTGCCGAAAGGAAGTGTTCATCCTTGAATAATTTGCAGTCGGGGAGCCACTGATCGGGCACAAATATCTCGCCCCCATTCACAATTTTTGCCTCGGTCTGCATATAGCAGGCCCCGGCACCCTCCTCGTCGTCGAGTTCACCCACTCGGCAATTTAAGGCAACAAGGGGCTCGGTCGGGGGAGGAATAAGGGGAATCCCCCAGTCCCCGCCGTAGTAGACGAAGGCAAACTCCCTCCGAAACCCCTTCTGTGAAGTCGGTAGGTTAAGAACGATGACGGTATCCCGGTCGGACTTGGAAGCTCCACCAACCGGGACCATTCTTCGCAGCCATCACTTCGACCAATTTGTAGAGATGCCGCCATAACTTGAGTGTTGGTCGGATCCGCATCAATTCGCAGATCACCTGAAAGGACGTTGATTTCGCCCCAGGAGTTCGGGGAAATTTGGCAGATGGCTAAATTGTATGCATTCAACAACTCTTTGACAAAGTTGGTCAGCGGGAACCGAAGCCCCATATCCATAGACTTGTAATAAACTGCAATGCACCCGGGTGGTGGAGACAGGATTGTATGGTAGGCCTCCGGTTGGACTAAGTAGAAGGGGTCTCTTATTTGGAACCTGGTCGTTGTGCCCCGAAGGTCCTCGGTCAGCGACTTAATCACCCCCGGCTCGGGAAAGAAAGAGCCCGGACCTCCTTTCGGATCAAGGTCAGGATACTCCAACTCCCGACCCGATGTGGATGCTTCTCCTGCTCCCCTCGGCATGGCCCTTACTACATCAGAAGACAAATACTTGTCTAAGTAACTCCGAGAAGGAGGATAAGCCAACGACACCTCCCAAGGGTAAGGAATGACTCCCTCGGCTTCCTCCTCCACCGAAGAAGACGGGCTCGGGAGAACGACCGCGTCGGGTATAGCCGAGGGGTCGGGGCAGCTCATTATCGTCGACACCAAAGTTATTCCCATTCCCCTCACCTCCTCAGACAATTTATAAGAGGGTGAGGTCGGAGGTGTCGACGACTCGGACGAATCTCCCATTATATATACACAAGGGAGTCGGCCGAAGTTATTCGAAAGAAAACAAAGAAAAAGAAAAAGCTTAAAAGAACGAAAACGTACCTGGTCGGACGAAGAAACTGGGGAAAAAGCTTGGAAAAGTTGAGAGAATCTGAATTTTTGAGAGAGAGAGAATGAGGAATGAGCAAATGACACTCAATTTATCTCTCCCCTCGTGCATATATAGCAACACCTCGGGGAGCGCGCAACGCAAACCCCCCGCGTCGCCTAAACGGGCTTTTAATAGCGGCCCAACTGGACCTACTCGGTCCATTAAGTGAGGAGTCCCTCATCCGAGTGGCCATATACCCTACTCGGCCAACAGGAGCTTCCCTCCTTTGCCGAATCGCTTCTATACTTGGTCGAGTACGGCCAAGTATCACCTAGCACCCACTCGGATCAGCTTGGGGCTCATTAGCCCCTCATCCGAGTGGCCATATACCCTACTCGGCCAACAGGAGCTTCCCTCCTTTGCCGAATCGCTTCTATACTTGGTCGAGTACGGCCAAGTATCAGCTAGCACCCACTCGGATCAGCTTGGGGCTCATTAGCTCCTCATCCGGGTGGCCATGTCCCCTACTCGGCCAACAGGAGCTTCCCTCCTTTGCCGAGTCGCTTCTATACTTGGTCGAGTACGGCCAAGCATCAGCTAGCACCCACTCGGATCAGCTTAGGGCTCATTAGCCCCTCATCCGAGTGGCCATATACCCTACTCAGCCAACAGGAGCTTCCCTCCTTTGCCGAGTCGCTTCTATACTTGGTCGGGTACGGCCAAGTATCAGCTAGCACCCACTCGGATCAGCTTGGGGCTCATTAGCCCCTCATCCGAGTGGCCATATACCCTACTCGGCCAACAGGAGCTTCCCTCCTTTGCCGAATCGCTTCTATACTTGGTCGAGTACGGCCAAGTATCAGCTAGCACCCACTCGGATCAGCTTGGGGCTCATTAGCCCCTCATCCGAGTGGCCATATACCCTGCTCGGCCAACAGGAGCTTCCCTCCTTTGCCGATCGCTTCTATACTTGGTCGAGTACGGCCAAGTATCAGCTAGCACCCACTCGGATCAGCTTGGGGCTCAGTAGCCCCTCATCCTAGTGGCCATGTACCCTACTCGGCCAACAGGAGCCTCCCACCTTCGCCGAGTCGCTTCTACACCTGGTCAAATAAGGTCAAGTATCAGTTAGCACCCCCTCGGATCATCTTGGGGCTCATTAGCCCCACCATGAGGCAAAAGATGACTGGGTCGGCAACTTTCCTCCAAATGGAGATAACCCGGTCGGCTCTCCTCATGGGGCAAAAACGACCCGGTCGGTATTCTCTCCTTGAGGCAAAAAGGGCCCGGTCGGCCTATCTACTTCCCACCAAGAGCTGACCCGGTCGGCATAACCATTTCCAGCCAGAAGGGGACCTGGTCGGCCTATCTGTTTCCAGCCAGGATGTGACCCGGTCGGCCTTTCTGCTTCCACTAAAAAGGAGACCCGGTCGGCATTCCTACTTCCAGGCCGAAGGAGACCCGGTCGGCATATCTCGCTTCCGATCGAAATAGGATAACCTGCTATTCCACCAAAGACGGGCCCCCTCCAGGTCGGATCTCCGTGATCCCCTATCTATGGCGTGGGGCTAATTGTTTGGGCTCAGTTAATCAGCAGCCCAATAAAGAAGCACGGGCCCGCTAAAGCATGGGACAGGTGGCAACTGTGGGTTCCACTTGAAAGTTGACCTAATCACCAGTATTTGGGAAACCTCTAAAAGGTGAAGCAATCATTGCACGAAAAGGTAACATGCCCATTGCTACCAAAAAGGCCCATCTCGAATAATGTTTCCTGTCTGGGAAATCCCCAACACTATAAAAACCAACTGCCTCATCAATGAACAAGTATTCAATTCTCACCTAACAAAACTAGAACCTCTCTCTCTAGACCTGACTTCTCTCTCTACCTCAATCACATCTGACTTGAGCGTCGGAGGGGCGATCCCGGAAACACCCCCGGGGTAGTTTAACCTTGTTTTGCAGGTTTCCGGCGTACGGATATCGGAGCTCAGGCGATCGCTCTTGGGGCCCTCATCACCTATCTCTACCAATCACAACCCTTAATTTCTTAGCAGAAACAATAGGCAAGTAAATTTTGGCCTATTGCAATTGAAGATGAAAGCCATCTTGGTTCAAAGTGGCTGTCACAAGGCTCTTGAAGGTGCATCCAAAAAGCCTTCGGGTATGACGGATGATCAGTGGGAGGAGATCGATTTGAAGGCACTCTCGGCAATTCATTTAAGTCTATCTAATGAAGTTTTGAGAGAGGTTGCCAAGGAGACAATTGTTGCGGGTTTGTGGTTGAAGTTGGAGTCACTTTATATGATAAAGAGCGTGACTAACCGTCTTCTACTCAAATCTAGACTTCATGATCTCAGTCTAGAAGAAGGTAAACCGCTTGAGTCTCATTTAGATGAATTCTTCTATATTATTATGGATTTGCAAAACATCGATGTTGAGATCGATGATGAGGATATGGCTATTAGGTTGTTGAGTTCTTTACCGCCTTCGTATAAGCATTTTCGAGATACTTTATTGTATAGTAGAGATGATTTGAGTTTGCAGGATGTTAAGGATGCCTTAACTTAAAGAGATTTAATTGACAATAAGTTGGTTAATAAATATGCTCAAACTAATGCTTTGGTTGCTCATGGTGGAAAGAATTTTGGTAAGAATAAAATCTGTAACTATTGTCATGTGAAGGGTCATATCAAAGTTGAATGTTGGAAATTAAAGAAGAAGAATGGGGAAAAGTCCAATGAGGACCAATCCGCAAATATTGTCAACGATGGCTTTGATGATGATGTTTCACTTTAGGGTTACATATTTGGGGCTGCGGTTTCTACGATCTCTTTATGATTGGTGCCCTTTGAGATCTCTTGTGGTGAAACGAGAAACCGTGTGGATTTTTTGTTATGGAGTCTATGATAGATTGTTTTTTGAGTTTTTTGTAACAATCTTGGTTATGCATTAGATTTTGTTTTAGTTACGCTATTTCTTATCTCAAATTTGGTACTTTTGTGTTTTGTTAAGTACAATTGCAATTTAGAAGTTATTGATGTCAATTGGTTTTCTAGAATTGCTTGAGTTTGTTGTTGAGATGAAGAAGTGTTTGCAGAGAGTTTGGTCAATTTGAGTAAACATGTTTGGCGTTGGTGACTTTATACTCTCAATCTAGGCCATGTGATGGTTTCGTATACGGAGTTTTGTGTTCGTAGACGCATCGGTACACAATTATAGAAGATGTCCGTTTTCTTGATTGCCTAAAGTGATTAGGCTTATGGAATTTTGTTTAAGGTGGAGGTTTTACGGTTTTTTGTTTTGGGTGAGCATCACTTTTGGTTCAAGGTGGAGGTATCTTGATTGATTGGTTTCAAGTCAAGGTGGAGATTGTTAATTGTGACTTGAAATCTTGTGAATGGCATAAGGCTGACTTTGAATGTACATACCTTTCAATCTATAAATGGTTTTTATGTGATTCAAATTGGAGGTGAAAGCTTGTTTCAAGAGCTTTCCAACGATAGGTCATATGCCCAATTCCACTGAGAAACGATAAAGTTATGGCTGTTTTACGAAGAACTGTCGAACTGGAATTTCGTCTCGCCCGACCGGGCGGGTTTTGACGCGGTTTTACGATTTTCCGAATTTGATTCTTTTTAGGGTTTTTTTATGGAGTTTTTCTATGGTTTTTTGTACGAGGTTTCCTTATGTTATAAATTGGACCTCTTAGTGCTCATTAATTGTAACACAACTTATGAAACACTTTTAGCCTCTAGAATTTAAGACTCCTTGTATTATTCTCTCTGTTTTCCTCCATCATAGTGAAGAAGCTCGAATCCCCCACCTGTGGACGTAGGTCTATTTTGACTGAACCACGTAAATCTTTGTGTTATTTTGTTTCTCTTCTTTATTGCTTTTCTCATCCTTATTATTTCATTGATTTTGTTCCGCATTAATCAAGCTACAACACCCCGATTCCTAACAATGAATCTAACAAGATCGCACATGACTATGTCTTTATTCACTTAAAAATTACCAAATGATTGTTAAACTGAAATTTATGAATAGAGTAAAATGTCAAAGTGTAATTATTATAAAAAATAAAATGGATATATTTTCGTGCCTGGCTCATAATATTTAATTTTCACATAATATTCTAAATTCATCAATAGTAAATGATATCTTTGACTATGTAAAATCTATAAAAGTTCTACTTTGGGAACGCACATTGAAACGAATTTAACAGGATTCACATGGTGATATTTTTCCTTAAATATTGGAAGAAAAATATGTTTAAAATGGATCAACTTTGGTTTTAAAAAAACAAATTGATAAAAGTTTTTTTTATTATAATAATTGTAGAAGTTTATTTTCTTAATTGATTATTGTTTGATTGTATCATGAAAGTCATTATCAATATAAATCTTGTATGGGACCATTTTCCTATGTCGTTCCAACATGGGAAGAAAATTCAACACAATTTGAATATGAAAGCCAAGACAAAGCCTTCAAAGACCAAAAGAATCACCCACAAAGGCCAAAATCTCATATACTAGAGTAAAGACAAAAAAATATTGGAGCTTCCACATCCCATCATAAGTTGTAGTACATGCATGTAATATAATCTATATTAGATCAGCTAGCTCTATTTGTAGATTTTGCTAGCTTCTTTTTCTTTCATTCAACTTATTCAACTAACTACTCATTTCATGCATTACATGGAATCAAATTGTATTTCAAAGCTACAACAAAAGTTCTCCTGTAAAGCTGCTTCATGACCACATTCCATAATCCATGATTAGACATTTTTACTACATTAAGATACACATCCTTTATTTCGACAATGTATAAACCATGCATACTCGGTGAGTTCAATGGTAAATAGGTGGACTCAAAATTAAAAATCATGCTCACATATATAACATATATACTTCTTTTTTCACCTCTATTTAATAAGAAATATCTAACTAAGTATCTAACCCCAATATATATTAACTTAAAAAGAGTTTTTGAGTAGTAAAAACTTAATAGTTTATTCATATATATATATATATATATATAATTGGACTCAACACTCCGAACTATAGGTATACTGCACCAACACCACCAACTATGGGGTGGGGTGCATTCCGTACCATAAATGAGGCCGGAAGCCTAAAATGTTGCCGAAAACGGTGGGTTTTTATGGTAGCACCGCACCCCACCCCGTAGTTGGTGACGTGATCGCACCCGCCCCACCCCATAGTTGGTGGTGTTTAGGCTACTAGTCATAATTGGTGGTGTTGGATGCACCCGAGCTATAGTTCAGGGTGTTGAGGCCAATTTTGCCTATAAAATATGATTTAAAACCCGTACACATAGGTTTTTATTATTATATTTTTCAACATATTTAGAGATAAAATATGATTGTTGGACCAATTACAACACAATCATACTATTCCAATCGACTATATTATACAAGAGGAAGAGCTCATTGAGCAATAACCTACAACACTTGTATTTTAAGGCCTTGAATCGGCTCACGAAATTTTAATCGAATTTCCCTTACGAGCTACTCGTAATTGTGGGATCTCAGAAATATACAAATAAAAAAAATTGAGTTACTATATATTACTCCCTCCGTTTCTTTTTAATGGTTACGACTTACACTTTTCACGCACGCCAATGCAAAAGTTTGAGGATATATATCTCTAGTTTTGTATTTGTAAAAATTATAAAAAGTACATATTAATAAAATACATACTAAGACGAATCTAACAAGATCCCACATGACTATATCTTTATTCATATATAAATCACAAATGAGGCCAAAGTGCAAACTTGTGAATAATGTAAAATGTCAAAAGTGTAACAATTAAAATGAAACTGGAGGAGAGATTATATATCTATATGGTGTAGAAGAAGGACCAATAAGAACTTTTGTAGGTACACCAATAGATAGGCTTTCATGATAGGCTGGTCCAAAAGCTGATTTCTTTGACTAGCCTCTTTATACTTTTTCAATTTGCATCTTTTTGGTAGAATTTGCTTCCTTGTTAAACCCCACATTTTGCTAATTAGACGATATTAAGAACCCCCTTGTCGTGTCACAGGGTGACATCTTGTTGTTAAACATCCTACCTAATCTTAGTGATCGATACATTTAGTGATTATGCAATATACTATCTGTGAGTATATAATAATACTATAAACATGTGATGTTTAAAGTCCAAATATATTGTTGCATGATTACATATCATGGTTGTATATTACTAGCTACTAGCTACTAGCAAGCAAACGTCTTAGAAGAAGGAAATTGTGTTTCCTAGGTTTTTGACCACACGAGTGGTGATGGTAATCATACAAATTCTAATGTTATGAACTACTAATTGAGGGTCCCCCAATGAAACAATTTATTAGTCAAAGATTAAAAAGGTCGAAGAATAGAAGGAAACTCTTATTCTTGATAAATTATCACTCTTGCAGTAAAATCGCTGATGTAGTATTACACCATTTTTTTTGAGCGGATCTATAAAATAGTTTTAATGAAGTATCGACATCTTAAATATTCAGCGAATTAGAATTCTTTGCTGCTAATATATATTTTTTCCTTCTTAAATTCAGAAACTCCCTTTTCTCGTGTATATTTTGACGAATTTTTTTGTATAATCATTACACCACGTGGCTATATAACCATCTCACGTCTTCAAAATGAGAATTTTAAAATAAATGAAAATAAACTTTTAAAATGTTTTGATTGGTTGAGAAGGGTCTAATTGCACTTTTACCATGTGCAAGGATTATTATGCATTACTTTTCAATTATGCCATTTTCACGGATGTAATTATTGTTTATCTACATAGAGAATAAGTTATTGTTAGCAAACACCATTGTCGATTTACTAGGAATTGATTAGAGCAAACAACCTTTTCCTTAGGAGTATATCATTTGTAAATTATTGTTTCTGACGATTATATCCAAATTCCATAAAACAAATGATAGATTCATGTCAAATAGAATATATATGGCGGATGAATTAAGCAATTATATAAAAGAATTTTCAAATGTGGGAGTTGAGGAGTTTTCAACTACTCAAAAGTCTAGTTTACGTATGGTCATGCACTGCTTGATCGAGAAAGACAATTTTCCTTCTTTTGCTGTTTTATAAAAACCAATAAGTTTGTGGAGTTTTCATTTCCTAATATGGTTAAGAATAAAGGGTTCTACGGCTCTTACAAAATCCACATATAACCTATCTAACTACCACCATTTACATGATTAAGAAAGTCACCCTAAAATACATATACTCCATTTATTCGAATAAAGAGTATTTCTGTATATATTCGGGGATTGTATTATAGAAATTAAATTGTCAAATATTGAGGGACGAAGATGAAGAATTTTGGATTTTTGGTGAAGCGTAGCAAGGGCCAAGGGTGACGCAGCCACGCAAGAGACAAGAGTATCATTAAAATCTAGTAATCACTTCAATTGCATAGTACTAAATGGACATTGCCCAACAGCCAAAATTAAAGAGAGATGCAAAAATGTCAAAATAAATTGCTACATATCCGAAACTTCTATGTCAATTGGATCAATTTAATATTACCTCCGATCTATATTAGTAAATAAAATTTGACTATGTAGACTATTCAAATAACCTATTTGACTATATAATTCTACACACATATATATAATTGTTAATGTATAAGATGTTGTCAGATTTATTTCCATTTACATTTATATAATATCAATTTGTTATACTTTTACTAATAAATAATTGAAGATATTAATGGTCAAAGTTGTAAAAGTCAAACTATATCGATTAGTATAAGATAGGCGAAATGTTAATCAAGTTTTATCTAAATAATGGAACACTTTGATTTGAATTCGGAGTTTCCGATAATACACAACTTTAATAGCTACTCCCTCCGTTCCCTTGTATTTGCCCAAATTTTCTTTCTCGGATGTATCCAGAAAATTACCCCATACTTTAAATGATCACGGCTGGGACCACCACTTGACTCTGACATATTCACATAGAATCTCCGGGAAAAAAAACCAGGCGTCAGGTTTTTTAGTTTTTTTACAAACACAAGGGCACCATAAAGTTTTTGTACATTTTTGTAGAATAATAATACAGTCGAATTTTATAAACTTTGACCACAAAAGTAAAAATAATTAATTTATTTGAAACACAGGGAGAATGATAATTATTCAACTTTGAAAACATTATACGATCATATCATTTAATTGGTAGAAAAAAAAATCATAATAAAACCCTTATCAAGTCATGTTATCTTCCATGTGGTGCTAGCTCACCCTCATTTTATAGGTTTCACTTCATGGAATCCTAGCTCATACATTCTCAAATAAAAAAAAAATTGGTTTAAAAAACATGGTCTTTACAAATCCTAAACTTGCAAATCCAAGCATATGTTGTGATTTAAAAACAATTGCTAACTAGTTTGTGCAATAACAATAATCAAGAAGAAGCATGAAATTAAAATAACAACCAAGTACAGCAAAGAGAGAGAAAACAAGAAAGAACACACCATTATTAACGTGGGAAACCCGAGATTCGAGAGGAAAAACCCACAAACTTGCACTGGTGAACAATGGTGATCATACAACTCTCGCACAAACTCTTTCTCTCTGTCCTAAAACCCTAGAAAAGGTGAGATATCAAATTTGAACAATGAAATTGTGTGCTACTATCTCAAAAACCATAAAGTAGGGTATTTATACTCCTAAGACTAAAAGCAATTCAAGGGCCACGATTAAAACTTAAGCCGCAAAAAACACGTGCAGATCTAGGTTGCTGGGCGGGTTCGAAGAATCGCCCTCCCGCCCGGGTGCAGGGTTTAACCAACTTATTGCATCGAAGGCAGTTTTAAGGGAAGCTTGGGCGCTCGCTGGGGTTCAAGAGACGCCTGCCCAGGCGAGCCCCCTGCCCGAGCCACGAGCCTGCCCACCCGAGGGGGGGACCCACCATTCTGCATGAATCTACCACGAGCCACGCCAACCAGGCGCCCGCGCGGGCCAACTTCTGCCTTCCCCGGGAACCCATCTCGCCCGTCCGGGCTGCTGCACTCCTTTGCTTCTTCTCGTCTTCTTTCTCGAGCTTGCTTCACCATTCTCCACTCAACCCAACATATAAACATCAATGACTTAAGCATATATTAGTCAGATATAATCTCATAATTTTCTTCTCAAACAATATAATAAATGACAATATGAGGGATAATTTAAAAATATACCATGTTCATAAGATGCGGTACTGATTGAATCAAAATTTGTTTAAAAAAAATTCACAAATATTTAGGATGAGAAGTTACCAATAATTTCACATTGCCGACATTTTAAGAGAGATATCTTAGCTAGAGAAATAAAGAGATTTTTCTTTGGAAAAGATAATGGAGAATAATTCTTATATGAAACCATCACATGTTATAACTTGCAAAATGTCATCCGAGGGTATGTTTCAATTCAGATAATTTTAGGAAAAATAAAGTAAAAAGAACGCACCACATATATATTAAGTCAATTGTTACTTTGTTTATTTTCCTATTTTTTATTTATTTTAATAAGATAAGTTGGATCCCTTGTAAAGAGAGGGAAGTTTGGGGATCCCTTGGACATTTAAAATCAAAGTTAATATCAACGGTCTAACACTATTACGCTATCGTTTTCCTACTTGGCTACCATGTGCTGCTCTATTCATTTTCCTACTTTTATTTTTAAAAAATTTGGTAAGTAACGCCCTCTCACAGGACACCTAAATACAACCTACCCCAAAGCCCCCCAAACCCTCTGATGAGAATAATCGAACCCACAACATGTGAGTGGAAGATGAAAGGACTTACCATCCTTCTACTCCCTCGTTCTCTATTCATTTTCCTACTTGGCGACAAGGGAGAGTTACTACTAGTCTACTAGTACTCCAGTTGTATAAAAACTGTAACAACGTAAGCTGGCAGTTACGGGATAACGAAATACAGTAAAAAATAACTTTATGGTCAAGATACGTGGCAGTCAAGTATTAAAGCTTTCAAGTTTCAAGTCCTTTTTAGCATTGCTTCCTTTACCCACCACACGCTTTGGACAAGCACCGGACGGCGCGGAATTTCCCCGTTACGCACTGTTCATACTTCTTCTTACCACATTCTGTTTTTAGTCTCTACTGACTACTCTTATTATTTTTGCATCATCTTGTACTACTACTTGGTGTTTGCTCTGCAAAACTTTTCTGTCAGAAAAACAATCAATTATGATGATATCTTATCGTCATTTTGCTTTGAAAACTACATTGAAAACAGTAGCATAATTTTAAAGTACTCTCAAGATTTAATAACAATATTGCCTTCAAACAAATAGATTAATAACAATTTCTTATAACAATATATTCTAATTATTTATTTAAAGTTATTCATTATAAAATAAATGATATCTTGAGATTGTACATTAAAATAAATCTAACAAGATTCCGCTAATTTGATAATTACACGAATTTGTTTTCTCCTTTGTTTCGAAAAAAAGCTAGTTTTTTTTTTTATTTGGTAAGATGAATAACCTCTTGGTTACCCTCGCACTGGCCCCAACTCAAAGGCCCTTGAAAGAAATTGTTAATGGCTTGCTAATTCATTAGATGATAGTTATGTGGGTGCGTTATTTCAGTGTATCTATGTTAGACTTATTAGTATATAAATTTATTGGAATGTATCTAAACCAATTTGGACTTGATAGAGCTTATTGGAATTAACCTGAAAGAATTCATTGGATCTTCAGTGATCTTATCTTGGAACTTATTGAAACTGTCCTCGACTAATCTAAACTTATTTTTTAAGTGAAAACAATGCGTACTTGCACTAGTAGAATAATTGCTTATTGATGCGGTCATTAAGTGGCCTATTGCGGCGGTTTTGGCCGCGCAACAAATAAGGGCGCAAAAAAACCGCAGCAATATTCCAAGCTATTGCAGCGGTTCCTGGCCAAAACCGCAACAATATGTTACAAACCTATTGCTGCGGTTGTGGCTCAAAACCGCAACAATAGGTACTGATAAAAAAAAAAAAATTTGTTTTGCTCTTTTCCATCAAATTTTTAAGAAAATAATGTAGGAACAAAATAATACAATACTGATTGAAACTAATGACAAAGAATGCTTATGCAAAATTCAAAAACATAAAAGATACACAAAAATCCAACACATATAAGAAAAGAGATTCAAAAGAAAAATATAAAAAAAAATAACCAAAAATTAGAAACCCTAACATATTAAATCTTAAAAAATAAAAATGAAGAAAAAAAAATTGAAAACAAGAACATGCTGCACTTCGTTCTTCGCTGCTCCTTCAAAACATCACCATCAACGCATACATAATAGAAACGAATATAGAAACCCTAACTTCATAATAAATTCAAAAAATAAAAATGAATAAACTCAACAAAAATACAATATCACCAACAGATCTTGAAACTAAATAAAAAGCTAAATACAAAAGAAACAAAAAAAACAGAACAAAATAGATTACATGACATATAAGCGAAAATGAGATGCAAAAATAAACCAAAAAAAATAAACAACAACCTAGACGAATCAACTGAGATGCAAAAATGAACTTGAAACTAACACTAGTAGAATAAATGTTTATTGTTGCGGTTATTAAGTGGCCTATTGCGGCGGTTTTGGCCGCGCAACAATTAAGGGCGTAGCAATATATAATTAATATATTGCTGCGATTTTTAACCGCAACAATATTTTAACATATTGCTGCGGTTTCTAGTGAAAACCGCAGCAATATATTCATTTTATATTAGAATAATTCAGTATATTGCTGCGGTTTTATGGAAAAACCGCAGCAATATAATCTATTTTATATTAAATAATAAGCATATTGCTGCGGTTTTTATCAGAAACCGCAACAATAGGTACAGGTGTAGGTATAAAAAAAAAATTGTGCATTTCTCATTAATCTGAGTGAAAATTCATTCATTATTCAAGTGTATTTGTGCATTTGTCATTAATTCCATTGAAAAATTCAGGCATGTAATTATTTGTATTACTTTCCATTAATACAGAAGTACAAATGTGCCAATGGAGAGACAAAATCTCTTTAGTTTCAGGCATGTTTTGTCATTAATCAAATACAAAATCTCGAGATTTGATGCCGGCGAGCCGAAATTTTTTTAAAAAAAAAACAAAACAGAAGTACAAACAAAACAGAAGTACAAAATTAATAAAAAAATAAAAAAAATAAAGAAAACGGTAAACAACAAAACAGATCTTGAAACTAAAGTGAACGATGACAGACGACGCGAAGGAGACGACCGCGAACGACGACCGATGACCGCGAACGACGAACGAGCGAACGACTTGGTGAATGACGAAGAAGACGACGTTGGTGAGAGGGTTTGAAAGAGACGACGTCGGTGTGAGGTGAAGAAGACGACGTTGGTGAGAGCATGAGAGGTGGAGACGACGACGTTGGTGAGGTTTGAACATCGAACGAAGAGGGAAGATGTGAGAGGTTAGAGGTGAGAGGTTAGAGGTGAGAGGATGAGAGGAGAGATACGGTTTGAAAAACGGCTGAGGGTTTGCAAATGGATGAGAGAGAGAACTGAAGAAGGGAGAGGCGTGTGAGGTTGATAGAGGGATAGTGGGAAAAAAACCCTAACGGATGGGTTTTATATTCTTTTTTAATGATATTGCTGCGGTTTTTATGAATAACCGCAGCAATATATTAAAATATTATTTTTTAATATATTGCTGCGGTTCTTGACAAAAACCGCAGCAATATGTATGGTCAGATATTCAATTTTTTTCAATTTTTTTTATGTTGATATCATATTGTTGCGGTTTTAGGCCGAAACCGCAGCAATATCTTTATTTTATATTTTATCTTTCTTTTTACGTGATATATTGCTGCGTATGGGTAAAACCGCAGCAATACCAGCGCAGCAATAAGCATTTATTCTACTAGTGTAAGAAACGAAAAGAAATTTTGAAACTGAGATTGGCTGCCATTAATGACGAACAGAAAATCCGGGGATCTTTCGGTCGAGCAACCGCCATTAATGACGCTGGAGATTGGCGGCTTCGAGTGGTCAAGCGTCGGGCTTCGTTTGGGACGAACGTCGGGCTTCGTTTGGGACGAACGTCGGGCTTCGTTTGGGACGAACGTCGAGCTTCGTGTGGTTGAGCGAGGACCATTAAATGTGCTGGATATTGGTGGCTTCGTGTGGATGAGAGAGGAGAGGGATTTAGGTTGTTGAGTTGAGTAGATGAGGAGAGAGAAAGACTTGAAGAAGAAGGAAACAGAGGAAGCGTGAAGAAGAGAGAGAGAGGAGTGGGAGAGAATTAGTGAGCGAGAATCAGTGGAATGAGTTGTGTGGGAACGGCGCCAGGCTAAGTATTAAAAAAAAAACCTAATGACCCTATTGTTGCGGTTTCTTCTAGAAACCGCAACAATAGGTGAAAATATTATCAAAAATGTAATATTTTAATCTATTGTTGCGGTTTTTTGTGGGAACCGCAGCAATAGATCTGGTCAAATTAGTCAACAAACTTTGAAAATATTCCCGTTGACATCTATTGTTGCGGTTTCCTCCCAAAACCGCAGCCTATATGTTGATTTTTGATTTTTCCTTTTCTTTTTTATGTGGTTTATTGTTACGTATGGGTAAAATCGCAGCAATTCAAATTAGCAAAGAATAAGTAATTATTCTACTAGTGTTGTGTGATTTACTAGATGAGATGACGAAGTAAAGCAGACAAACGTTGGTCAGTGGTGGTTGTGGAGGAATATGGTTGAGTGGCATTGGTGGGCATAGTTGGTTATGGCGAGGGGATGATCCATGGACGGAAATTTTGTGTGGAGGCAAACTGGCAATGGCGTGGATGTTACATTAGTGACAAAACTCCATGTAGAGATATTATCCACCAGTCTACTATAAAACTATTGCTTAATCCAACACAAAAAAGTAGTATTGGTCTTTGATGGTAATCAATTATTTGAGTTACAATGATTTTAATGCATGATATGAATAAAAAAATGTATGTATTCCCTTCCTTCAACCAATACTTGGACACCAAGTTAATGACATAAATTTTGTGATGTTAGAGAACGACTACCCACAGTATTGTAATAGACGAGTTTCCACTTTATGTCTTGGATACTACTATTATAAGACTTTACTACCAGCTAAGTTTAGATGACCTACAATAAATTAATGACAAATTATGTTAAATTAATTGTTTACACCTGGTTAATTGTTGGACATCTAATAACTCGAGGCATCGTGTGGGCTACTTATAGTTATATTAAAAAGTGTCTACAATTGAGTACATCAGCTACCATATGACGCTCGTCTCTCATGCAAAAGCACTCACCTCACATCATTCTCTTACGTAAAAAAGAACACTAGTAGAATAATCATATATTGTTGCGATTTTTTAAAGGCATATTGCTGCGGATTTCGTACCGCCGTAAATCAAGGCGCAACAATAGGTTAAATCTCTATTGCTGCAGTTTTAAAACCGCAGCCACATATCTGATCTATTGTTGCAGTTCTTGGCCAAAACCGCAGCAATAGGTGCTGGTAAACAATTTTTTTTTTAAATTGTCTATTACTTCCTCTGTTTTTTTAGTTGACCCGTTTCCTCTAGGGCATCTAGGCGCACTTACCAATGCACTATTTTGAACCCTTATACGGTTATACCTTTAATTATCAATAAGAAAAATTATAAAAATTTGATATTTGGAAAATATACATTGAGACGAATCTAACAAGATCCCATGTGATGACTATATTTTTCCTTATATACAAATCACAAAAGATAGTCAAAGTCATGTATGTGAGTAGTGTCGAAAGTTAAAATGAGTCATGTAAAAAAAACGGAAGTAGTTCTCTCAACCTTACATTAACGCACTAATGCAACAATATAGTGCAATTACATTAGTGGAAAAAGACTAAAACAAAAAGTTTACTACAAATTAAATTCATATAATTATTACAAAAAAATATTTCTACAAAATATATATAAAATATAAAATCAAAAATTTAAATATCCAATTCCAACATCACCACAGCAAAAACAACAAATTGTAAAAACAACAACGTCAAAATAAAAATCGCTGCCACCACCAAAGCCCTTAAAAACCCTTGAACTACCACCACCACCACAACCCATGAACAACAACATAACCGAAGCGCGTTCAATCGGTCGAGAAGGCATTGAGCCCAACAACAACCGGGCACCGAGCACTCACCTTCAATCTAAAATTGCACTTACCTTAAATATGAAATCGCATCAAAACGCACAACAACAAGATGGGATTCTCTCTCGTCCCCTATCATCGATTGGGCACCATCACTCACCCTCAATTGACGAGCGACGAATCAACGACCACCACCAAGATCAGAAAAAACTCCATGCTTGATTACCACAAACGACGAGGCATCCATAATAAAGCAAGCCCGACAAACATCAGGGATTGGCGCCGAGAACCCTTCGCGTGATTCCAGATCGTTGAGTAGTTAGAGAGGGAGAAGGAAGAGGAAAAAGAGGTGGGGCGCCGGAGAATGATGGAGGTGGAGGAGGAGGGAGGATGAATAAGTGAGAGGCAGGATAGGTGGGAAGTGGAGCACAGGAGGAGCACGAGAGAATGAGATAGTGAAAGGGAGAATGTGTGAGATACAGTAATGAAGTTTAAAAACTGCGCCCAACTAATAGAAGAAACCCTAGTAATAAGATGAACTTATTGCTGCGACTTTAGGAGAAACCGCAACAATAGGTTGTTTTACACTTTTTTTTTTTCCTTCCCGCACATTTTATTGCTGCATATGGATAAAACCGCAGCAATTCAATAGCGGCTAAGACTAATTTCTACTAGTGGAAAGTTCTCGACTTCAACATCTCAACCACAAGCCCACAACCTTCATAAAAAACGTGAAGTTCTTATCAATAATGCTCATATATGTACTCTTTAGAAAATTAATAAATGAATTCATCACAAACTTTTAAATTCAAAGGAATAAGAAAGTAAAATATGAAATTTATATCAAGGCACTAGTAGAATAATTGCTTATTGTTGCGGTCATTGGCCTATTGCGGCGGTTTTGGCCGCGCAGCAATTAAGGCCGCAGCAATAGGCAATTAACCTATTGCTGCGGTTTTTGACAGCAGCAATAGGCCAAGATATTGCTCCGGTTCCTGGCCAAAACCGCAGCAATATGTATTTTTTTATATTAAAAAACGTACACCTATTACTGCGGTTTCTTCCCAAAACCACAGCAATAGGTGCACTTTTTTTAAAAAAAAATTAAATATTCATACTATTTTCAATGTTAAGATGCAATTAAAACAAAAAGTAACTTAAACAAATTAATACAACAGCTATACACAGCTCGATTCGCTGGTGTTCGTGCCACAAACAAATTACTTAAAAAGTGAAAACTCATATCTGGCGGTATCATTCACAAAAAGTCACTACAATATCTCCATTCGATTCAAATATCTCTAAAAATTCATATAAATCTGCTAATTCAATAATGTCGCTAATAAATAAAGGCATTTCGCTAATGATCTTGAACTTCATATCGATCGAAAAAATAAACAAGAAGTGCAAAATTTTCAAAAAAAAAAAATTAGAGAGTAAAATTAGAAAGGTGCAAATCTGCTTGTGAAACATAGGTGAATCTTCAAGGTCAATGAAGGACGCCATGAATTTATCTTCGGAATGAAAGAATGAAAACTCAGATATGGGGGTGCGGTCGAGAATATGGCGGTGCGGCGCCGGAGTTTTAACCCATCCTTCGCGCGCGCAGGAGTCAGCCTCTCCTCATGTCCGACAACCAAACCGCCGGAATCGCTCGTTGACTGACTTCAACCACTCATTCCACTTTTATTTTCTATCTAAAAACTTCATTCTCGTATCTCCAACACTTAAGATCTGGAAATCCGATGAGGAATTTCGACGAGAGAGAGGACTTGGTGGTCGACGAACTCCGGACGAGCGACAATCCACGAGGGACGAGCGACGACTTGCGTTACTGGGGGTGGTGAGGACGACGAGCGACGACTTGCGGACTTGGTGGTGAGGATGGGAGAAGTGGGGTGGTGAGGACGACGAGCGACGAGAATTTGGGAGGATGGGAGAAGTGAGAAGGAGGGAGAGATAGAGGGAGGAAGAAGGGTGAGGGATGTGCGACGACTTGCGTACTTGGTGGTGAAGAAGGGAGAGGAGAGTTACTGTGAGAGAGAGGGTGAAGTAAGAGAGGAATGACCGAGTATGAGGAGTGAATTATGATGAGGAAACGGGCAAACGGCGCCTAAGAGGATAAAAAAACCATAATGACCCTATTGCTGCGGTTTCTTCTAAAAACCGCATCAATAGATTAAAATACTATTATAAAAAAATCTATTATTGCGGTTCGGACGAGAACCGCAACAATAGGTCTGTCAAACCGGCAACGAATTTTGAAAAAATTCCCGTTGACGTCTATTGTTGCGGTTTGCACTCTGGAACCGCAGCAATAAGTTGATTTTCAATTTTTCCTTTTTTTTCACGTGGTTTATTCATTGCGTATGGGTAAAAAACCGCAACAATACCACCGCAAAGAATAAAGAATTATTCTACTAGTGATGTTAGGATTGAAAGTTTAATATACATGTGAAATTGACAAATAATTACTCAAATATCACAATTACTTTGTGTATCGCTGAGTCATTAACTCAGGCAAATGTAAATATCGTGTCGTTGCTTCACTATTTGTGCTATTAATTAACAAATGTGACTTATGTGAGATACACATTAAACCTAAATTACAGGATACATAGACAAATCATTTGATTACCTAATATATAGCCACAACAGACATGCACATCAGCACATGTATGATGTATGTGATCTATGCGTGACGCTCCATCCACCACGTAGGATATATTTAGAAAATAAATATATAATTTAAAGCTCGTTATGTATATATTGCTTCAAGATGACGTCACCTAATTATAAATTTAGTATGATACTCTTAAATGTTTTTGAGTGTTCTGTTGATCAGTTGTGGAATGAGCAAATCTTAACAGATACAGTGTGAATTGAGGTGTGACGAATCTCTCATGAAGTTATGATAAGATACAATAATTTAAGTGTCAAACAACATCAATTTGCGACGCTCATGTATTTATGTGCAAAATTGCAATTTAACGCTTGTGGATGGACATGAGACGCCTCATATCAAGATGCAAATTACTTGGCAACACGGAAACATTAGCATTTTACGCGCACTTGTATGTGATTGCCGTGTGCATGAACGCTTAATATGTTACTAGTTGCAACCTCAATTACAAATTTTATCTATTAAAAAAATTATATCCTATATATTTAAAATATTCATGAATTTCACTAAATTTAGAAGGTCGATAACAAAATGAAACGTACTAAATGGTTTATTTTTTTTGCTGTGAGTACCTCTTTTTTCCCCTTATTTATCACGAAATACGCTCTAGCTTCATGTGTTAATATTTATTAGTTTAATTGACATATACTTCATCCGAGTTACGTCGACTTTTTCACGTAACCTAATGCGCTTATTTGATCATTCACATCTTCAATTGCGCACAAGTAAAATTTTAGAGAATGTCGATATTTTGAAAGCATGCATTAAGACGATTTTGACAAGATCCCACTTGACTTTTTTTTCTTTATTAGATAGCGAGAAAATAAAGTCAAAGTTAGTTGATAAATAAGGTCAATTTAATCAACGCAACACTTATTTCAATAGAAGAAGTATATGTTTTATGTGTTAAATTAAAAGCTTAGATGGCTGAATTGAACCATTTATTATTTATATGTATGTCATGGTTATAGGTTAGTTAAAATTAGAAACATTTAGAAATCTCTCTTCGTTCTTTTATAATTGTAAAGTTTTGACTTTTATACTATTTAAGTAACTAGGTTTGACCATATTTATTAGTAATATATATTTACTAATTATTTATTAAATGTTAGTATGTAATATGTTGGATTGTATACATTGTATATTTTCACATTATCAAATTTTTCATATTTTTTTTACTAGTTGTATAACATTAAAGATATTATTGGTCAAATGAATACATTAGCAAGCGTGAAAGTAAACACAATGCTACAATACAGAAGGAAGTATATCCAATAGAATTTCACATGATTGTACCTTTTTTGTATAATTTATGCCTAATACAGTGAAAAATATTTGCTTCAAAAGTCAAATTGGACTAGTTAACTAAAAAATAAAGTTAGGACAATATGTTAATGTTGTTCTAGATGAAACAACAATATATTTACTCAACGGAGTGAAAGAATTAGTAGAACGGTTCTCCAAATAACCTCACTCAAATAAAAACCGCTATTCAGAGTAATCGATGGGCCTACAAGCTATATGGAATAACTTGTGGGCGTAGGGGAAATACCAGCAATAAATACACTTAAAATATGAGTTGGACAATCAGCAATCAACAAATATATCCATTATTAGCTAGCTAGAAGCTTTCAGTTATACACTTTAAGTGAGTAATAATATTTCTAATTACAAACCTAAGATTACACAAATTAAGCAAAAGATGAGTCCTTTTCAACACATATATATCAGGGATCCATATATCAGAGATAAAAATCCTATGAATGAGTATTGCATCTTTTGCCCTTTACGCAGCTTAAAACACGCAGCCAAGGGATGGTAAGTAAACATAGGCCCTAAAGGACACGTTCCACCCTCTCCCTATTATACTTTTCCTTTGAGAAACCACTGAATTGAAAGGGGGAAAAGAGAAGTAAGAAATAAAAGAGAATAGTAATGTAACAGTCTTAGCTAACAAACCATACCAACAACATTACTATTAAATTCTGAAAGTTAAAGGGTTATATGACATATTCCAAATTTTAGCTTGTTATGGTAAGTAAATGGTATAGTATTACTTTAGAAATATATGATGGAATAATATCAAGATATATGCCTCCCTCCTCTACAACTTTTTCAATTTGATCTTTCTTTCAAATTCACAATCTTCAGGACTAAACTGTAATCTAAGTGCTAATACATATGATATTATTAAAGGGTGATATTTTAATATTTTACCTTAAACCAATATCAACAAAATCTCATACGAATTTATTATTTCATATATAGATATGGTCAAAATTGATGATTTTGACTTTGACAAAAACAAACAGGTAAATCTTACCGGATCGAGTGACGGGATATTTATATATAATTTTTTCTAGTAACGTAAATTAACGATAGTCTCCAACTATATGACACTGAAATAACACACACAAAAAATCCACTCTCTAACCTAACAACTTGTAATACAGATTTTATTGGAGTACTTTAATTTTTCTAGTGTTCAAAAGCAGATTCTCTATATCTCAAAATAAATGCAACACTGTCACACTTATTGATACTATATATTCCCTCCGTTTATAATGTTTACAATTTTGTAACACGCAAGTTAAGAAGATAATATAAAAATCAAATAAAATGTGAATTTAGAATTAAAAAGCTAAGCTTGATTACAAGTATTGCGAAACGAGTGTGTCTACAACATGATGAAGGGGTTTAATATATAACTATATAAAAAATTCACGAGTTGAAGAAGGCACAAGTATAAAGAAAAAGAGAAGTTGAGAGAGACTTCAACTAAGAGAGAGAAAGACCAACGAGGATAGAGAGAGAGAGAGAGAGAGAGAGAGAGTGAGTGTAGTGCGGTGCTTTGGGTTAAGCTAAGCTAGGACTTATCTCATGTTTGCTTCACGTAAGCAGCTTAATGTGTCTTTGCTTTTTCGCGTGGCTTTAAAGATTTGTCCTCCTCATCCTTCTTCTCATCTTTCTTCCTCTTCTTCTTCTTCTTCATCTTCTTCATATATACTTAAGCATTTCATTTCTCACAATCCATAAAAAAAAAAAAATTAAATAAATAAAAATAAAATCATCAAATCCATCCCTAAAAAACAAACCAACCCAATAAAACACTCACCTACTTTTACCCCTTCCTCTCTTATATCAACCATCTCATTTGCTCCACCAAAAAAAAAAAAAATCACCCCATAAAAAAAAAATCATATAACAACCCTAAGAAAAAAAACCTAAAAAAAGAAAAAAAATTGAGGGTGTTGGTGAAGTGATCACAATGAGTTGTGCAAACCCGGGAAGTAGCGGCAACGGTGGCGGAGGAGGAGGAGGAAGTGGTGGTGGCGGTAGCGGCGGGCCGTGTGGGGCTTGCAAATTTTTGCGTAGGAAATGTGTTGTTGGGTGTATTTTTGCCCCTTATTTTGATTCAGAGCAAGGTGCTGCACATTTTGCAGCGGTGCACAAGGTTTTTGGAGCAAGTAATGTGTCAAAGTTGTTGCTTCATATTCCAGTGCATAAAAGACTTGATGCTGTTGTTACTATTTGTTATGAGGCTCAAGCTAGGCTTCGTGACCCCGTTTATGGTTGTGTTGCTCATATCTTTGCGCTTCAACAACAGGTACTACTACTCGCTAAAAATTTTTTTAACATTCAGAAAGTTTGCATTAATTAAAATAGAAAAGACTAACGGTAATTATAAAGAAAAAAACTTTAGTGTCCAATCAAAAGAACAACCAAATAAACAAACTAACAAAATTATAAAACTAACTATTACCCAAATCCAAAAGAGGTTTGTCTTGAGCGATGGAGGGTAAGGTTGGGTTGAAAAAAATAGGAACAAAAAAATTTATGCATATCTTATTTTGGGCCGGGATTCATTTTTCACGACTTTATTTAATTGGTTGAAATTGAAGTTTTTCTTGATTTTTTTTATGAATTATGGTCATGTACATAAGTATGTACTTATGTCTTGATGGCTTAATTCTTAGTTTATATGGATCTTAACTCATTTTTATGAAGCCCCTTTTGAATTGATGTGATTAATTGACCTTGTAATAACCTACTGATATGCTCTTATTTCATCATCATATACATTAAGCAATTAGGTGTTCTACTACATAGTTCCCTTATTAAATGAAGAATAAACTACACTAAGTAACTTCTAAGCAACCTATAGCAAGTTGAAATTATTTCAATGCAACAATATATACAGGTTACAAGTTAACATTGACAATTAATAGAATCATTAACAGAAGAATTAACCTTAGAGGGAAATAATTAGTACTACTACATTGTTCATGTACATCCAAAACTTTTACAATTATGGCGATCCTAATTAATGTTTGTTAAAATGGTTGTCCCACTAAGTTAAACTTTCTATAAAGAGAGAAAGTTTGTATCCTTCAAGAATGTTTCTAGTGGAGAAATTAGACCAAAATTGTCCTAGAGTTTTTTCTTGTTACAATAACTTTGCTTATGTAGTGTGACAATAAATTACTTGAAAATCAACTTTTTTTTTTTTTTTGGTTTCACGTTATTTTTCCTTTTTCAAATACTCCTATTGTAAGTTTTACAGGACGATGTATAACAACACCAACAATGTTAATTATTTACCGGCAATAAAAATTATCAAACACTCTTACACTATATTTAAGGGGAATGTGAGAGGATAACATTATCGGCTATTTAATAGTATTAGTACTCCAACATTAAAAACAAATCTAAATTTCTACTAATGCCTTAGGCCTTGGGGAAGAATTAAGAAGATAGGAAGATAGGGAGAAGGGAATAATAATGATTGTGCAATTGTGCCAAGGGGAAACAAGTCTTCAAATGCGTTACTGAAATTGAGGATACATTTGGATTGCCATAAAACAAAGAAAAATACTTTGGTTGGAGGATCGAAACTGCAGCTAGCATTAGTAATATTTGTCTGGTATTGTGGTGTTAAAGGTTGGTTAGCCAATTTTTTTGTGCTACGTGAATTTAGCAGGTATTAGGGAATTGGTCGGTTTCTCCTTTCTTCAATGTTTTTCTCTAACAAAGAAATTCCTCTCATTTTTAGAATTTTAATCAATACAATTGGTGTCCTATCAAAATTTGATCTAAATTAGTCGACTATTAGCTTTTTATATTATATATCATGCTTTTCTTTTAATTAATATAACTAAGTCACTTAAGGTTTTTATGCATAACTTAATTATAAAATAGTTAATCTATTATTAATGGTAATTTTTTTATGTCACTTAAGGTTTTTATGTCACATGGTATTTCTTTCTCCACTATTAATACTAAAAGTTACTCTTCACTTTTTAGAGTAATTCTAAAAATCGCTATTCTAATAATTGCTATTTTACTCATTTTTACTGAAGTAATTTTTAATATAAACTTCATTATTTAGATAATACTAACTACATTTCTCTAAGTTCGGTCCACTTTTATTTTACACAGTATCCAATACATACCTTTGACCATTAATATTATATACACAAATGAAATGAACCTAACAAAATGTCACATGGTAATTCTTTTTCCTTAATTTTTTCACATGGTATAAATTATAAAAGATGTTCAAAATTTATATAAGATGTAAATTTATAAGTAGTAAATGGGTAGTATTTAGAAAAACAAAGAGATTATCGGTCTAACAAGATTAGACGGTCAACTATTATTTGTTAATATAACTTTTTTGGGTTTGCTGGGAAAAGAGTTAACTTTGCCCTTGCTTATGTATCCCCATTTTCAATTTTTGATGTTTGTTGGTTTACCAATCATCCCCCACATGCTTCATCAATGGTAAGTATGTAGGGACACGTATGTCCTTTTGACTTCTAACTGAAATTTTCATCCCCCATTTTCTTGGTCTTGAGTATGCACTAAGGTAAGTAGTTACCTTGAATCTATAAAAATCTAATTTTGTAATTGTATTTGATTTTATCTGTTATTGGGATATGGTTTCATATGTTGTTCTTTTATATTATGTGCTTTACTTTTTTATCGTTTTCGAAAAGAGGTCGATCCAAATGTTTATGGGATCGGAGTACCATGTTGGTGTATCCATGCATCAGCCATCAAGCTTAAGATAAAAATAAATTTTCCGCGAAGTAACTGAGAAAGAGACTGAAAACATAACATCATGTAATCATATGATTAACTTGTAAGCATACTCTTTTTTAGTATTTTTAAGAAGATACAATTAACTTGGAAGCATGCTCCGTGTTTTTTTCCTTTAAACTTAGGCTAGGTTTTCTTCACCTGTTTCAGAAATTTATTACTTATCCTTTTTTTAAATCAGATTGCACTAGATCGTACCACAAAAATGTAAAATTCATACCAACCTTTTATTTTCATTAAGTTGCTATCAAATATTCCCTCCATTTTTAAATAGATGCTCCATTTTAACTTGCACACTTGCTAACGTATAACTTTGACCATTAAGAACTCTAATTAACCATTACTAAAACAAAAAAAATTGATTTTGGAATATATATATACATATATATATATACATATATATATATATATATATGTGTGTGTGTGTGTGTGTGTGTGTGTGTGTGTGTGTGTGTGTGTGTGTGTGTGTGTGTGTGTATGTATGTGTGTATATGTATATGTATATATATATGTATGTATATGTATATGTATATGTATATATACATGTGTATGTGTATGTATATGTATATGTATATATATGTATATTTATATGTATATGTATGTATATGTATATATGTATATATATATGTATGTATATGTATATGTATATATTGAGAAGACTTAAAGTATCAAAGGTGTGCATTGAAAAATTGTCCAAAAACAACCTGGGTGTAAAGAATTAGTAGAAAAGATAAGGAGGTAATATGAGTCTCACATCATCTGTTATTGTATGTAGTTTTAAGCGTACTTATCTCATTTATAAGTGACTCTTATCTCTAGGCAAAGGGAATAAATTGAAATTTTTTCCAAAAAATGTAGCATACTTAGACATTGTCTAAATTCTCTTTATATATGAAGAATTACGATTTTTCTAAATTTTGTTATTATATATAATTGTTTTCTCAAATCATATTCAAGGTTGTAAATTTACAAGCGGAGCTCACATACTTGCAAGCACATCTAACAACCCTAGAGGTTCCAACACCGCCGCCTCCACCACCACAACCGCTAATGCCACCACCACAACTATCGATTGCCGACCTCCCATCGGCATCCACGGTGCCCGCCACCTATGACCTATCCTCTCTTTTTGACCCAATGGTCCAACCATTATGGGCCATGCATCAACAACAACAACGAGGTCCAATGGACCAACGCGCATTTGGATCAACTGATAGAGGCCCAAACATTGGCTCTGGAGGAGGTGATCTACAAGCAGTGGCACGTGAGCTACTTCATAGACATGGATCGCCAACTATTGGGCACATGCATGATCCATCACCTTCATCATCCATGTCTAAATGAGACAATTTGACTCCGATTAACAAGTACTTGACCCGAAACATTTTGAGATAATATATGGTCAGATTAGGAAATTTGGGTTTACATCAGTACAATTTGGATAACTGATTTACCCTTTGTCGTAATTATTATTGTTATTATTATTTTTTTTCCTTAATCCTTTGTTTTGTCTAATGAAACTTTATGTTATATATAAACGCTAGAAAAAAGCCAGATTTTCGTTATTACATAAATGTAGGTATAATATTATAAGCTAGTATACATCTTAATACTGTGCCTGTCTCCCTTCTCCGAATAATTTGGTTTGCGTAAGTACTAAATTTACTGTTTTGATGTATTTGTATTGCTACGACAATTAGCATGGGGGAATAGTGGTAGCTTGGTAAGGTCTATTATGACTTATATAAGAATGTATCTTTCTTAAAATTATTTATTAACGATTGAGGTAACTTTTGCTATTCTTCAAAAAAAAAAAAAGTAACTTTTGCTATATTTTCACGTATTAGTGGCCTTTTACATATATCACGATAAGTTTTGTGTGAAACAATCTTATCTGATAATTACTTCACTTTGTATCAAAGGTATTGTCCACCTTGTAAAGTACTTGAGGTTGAGAGTCTAAAACTCATCCCTACTAAGTAAGAGTTGATTAAGATACTAATCCTGCTTTATTCCCAAATATTCACATGTAGACCCGTCTAATTAAATTAATCAATCTAACTTGAAAATCAATTTAGATCGACCATGAAAACCCAAGGTTAATCTAGAACTTAAAATGAATTGAATTCAACCTAAATTAACCAAACCTAAAAAAAAATTATTCTGACTTGAATTAAAAAAAATTGATTGAAATCGAGAATTCAAGTGTTTAGTCAACCTATTGCTGTTGCAGACCTAAAATTGACATGCCTTGATCAAAAAATAGTATACATCAAAATTGAACCAAAATAAGTAGAACAATCGTGACCCCAAATGATTCGATTTAAACTCGATAACGCAAATAACCTGATTGTCACATCTATCCATAGATAAGAACTGACCCTATAATACTTTTTTTAAAGGAGGATTATAGGTGTAGAGTAGATTTAGGCTTGAAAGCTTATAATGTATTACCTCAGTGATACAAGGTGAAAAGTGATGTCACTACTCCACCACATTAACCTCGATGTATCTATATATCTATATAAAGCTAAGTACAATTTGCCTACGTGTCACTCTCACAATCAATTCGCCAAATGGCGTTCTCCATTGAAAATGTAAAATCCAATTGCCACATGTAGATTGTTGCATAACTCAAGCATATGTGTCGTTTGCACATCATTCCCATGGGTGTGCCATGAAATTTCGATCTAGGCAAGAAATCATTAAATTAGTTACGATCATTTATATTAGGAAATAGTACTATAACATTCCTAAATTCAAGCAAATAATCATATTAAATCAATGGCTTAAAATACCTTCCTTTAGATCATCTTAAATCGACGGTTAAATTCTAGGAACATGTGTTGTTGATTGAAATCAATCATAGTATTAGTTTTTCAAATAATCAATTTAAGATCTATTTAAATCAGTCATAATGTCGAATTAAATCAATAATTTAAAATCAGTCATATAAATCCCCTATAATTTAGGAACAAATCAAGCAATCATACATTTTGTAAAATAAAAAAGGATTCAACTTAGCACTTTACCACAATATACATTGATGATTTGCTGAAATTGCACTATGCCGACGACATGCAAAACAAAAGTAGCAATCTATAATTAATCAAATTACAGCTTATTTTTTTATGAAACAAGTAAACAACTATGAAAAATTGAGGATATTAATAGGCATTTTACCACTCAACTTAACATTCATGTTTAATTACATTATTCATGTTTAATTACATTATTCATGTTTATAGTATATTGTGCAAAATCTTTCTCAGTCACATAAATTCCGATAAGGTATTACAAGACCAAATAATTTCACATTAGTTGAGTTAAGTTCAGACAAGAAAAAAAAAAAGTTGAAAAGAACAAGGACTACATTACATTATTCAAGTTTATAGTATATTGTGCAAAATCTTTCTCAACCCTAACTATCACATTTATTGGTAATTATTGTAATACATGTATAATTATATTAAAGTACTAAATCAATCATTTTGGTTAAAAAGGCATTCGATCTGATAGAATAGTACTAGCAAAAGGGGTTTAAAATTTTTAATTAAGCGGGTTGATCCGACACGACCCATTAATTAAACGAGGCGGGTTAGAGTTGTACTCCCTCTGTTTTTTTTTATCATTCTCACTATCCTGTGCGCGTCTCCCAATGGGCCTCTTTGAGCTTAAATATCTTTCATTATATATTAGTAAAAATTATAGCGATTGAATATTAATAAAGTATTAATTGAGACGAATCAAACATGACCCCACATGACTATATCTTTTCTTATAAATGGAAAAAAATTGAGAAGATTCTCTCAAAGTATGAATAGTGTCAAGATTCTAAGTGAGAAAGATAAAAAAAAAAACAGAGGGAGTACATTTTAACTCGAATCCGACACAACAACCCGTTTAACAAATATTCTACCATGAATATTATTAGTTGGGCTTCAAATAATATAAATATTTTTCATAAATATATAAGATTTATTTTTCGGTTGTTCGATTTGATTTATTTAGGAAAGATATAAATATATAAGACAGTAGATGAGAAATATATGATGTACATTTGTTTTGTTTACGTATATATGTGCGTTTGATAAATGGGTCGGGTAACCCGTTTAATAAATGTGCCGGGTTAGGGTTGAGTGTTATCGACCCAATTAATAAACGGGTCGGGTCAGTGTTGTGGATGTTCAATCCATTCACCGATGAACCCGACACGAATTTGACACAACAAGACCCGTTTACCAGCTCTACAAACCATATCTACATAAATCTTCCCGTGCATTGTTGCACGGGTATAAAGCTATTTACAAATTATAATTGCATGAATTTGGAACACAATTCCAAACATTGTATTATCTCCTTCGGGTTGTGCTGGATATAATATATGACTGTGTCTTTCACTTTCTAAATTACATCTCGCTTTCTTGGTTTGGTATAAAAAGCCCAACACCGATAACTCCTGTGTACACTTTTCCTATCTCTAGACGAAACGGCCCAGCTAAAATTGGTTTGGTTTTCGCCTACGTTGTCTTGGACACTAACTTTAGGCTCGGAATGACTGAAGTCTCAGTATTAGGTAATAGGCACCGTTTTGTTCGAAATGTAGCTTTTGCACCTTTATTATGTTGACTTACGACCCATCACGATTAGGGGTTTTATTTAGCACTATTCTTATCTTAATATGGTTGTGCAGATAATAAGATGATTGACCTTCATTGCAAGTCCTAACACTCATACTTATTGTCAGGGGAGAGTGGGGAGAGGATATTAAGAGGGTCATGACACTGCTAGCCCAACCGTATCTATAATATACAAAAGGTTTAAATAAAATAAAATTAGGAATTTTAGTAAGTAGCCCCTCACAATATAATAGTAAAAAAAAGGAAAGTATACTTGACCCTCCTCCTTAACCAAATCTGGCTTCGCCCCTGCTTAAAGAGGAAAGTCATATAACTTAGGCTATGTTCTTTTCGTCTTTTCTGATCTGAAATTTTCTGATTTGATCTGATCTGGTTTGATTTGATCTGATCTGATTTGAACTTTTCTGATCTGATCTGAACTTTTCTGATATGGTCTGATCTGATTTTAACTTTTCTGATTTGGTCTGATCTGATCTGAACTTTTTTGATTTACCCAACTTGTGCAATATGTTATTCTGATCTGATCTGATCTGAACTTTTCTGATCTGATCTGATTTTTTCTTTTTTCTGATGATATGATCTTAATTTCTTGTTCTATTCTGAACTATTCTGATCTGATCAAATCTGAAATAAGCACTAGAGTGCTAAAATAAGTTGAAAAGAACATAGCCTTAGTTGGTAAAGTATTACGGGGGTGACACCCAAGAGCCCAAGATCGAACTCGTCTACATCAATGCACTTTATCGCTCTCTAACACTAAAAAAATACTTATCATAAGAGAATGTTACACCACCGTTTACATATAGATGTACTCTTAACATTCCGTCATTTACTCTACTCATGTTGTGTAGGGAAGTATGTGGAGAATTGATTTCAAAAATTTAATATGCTAACTAAGGGCCCGTTCGTTATCGTTTTTGTTTTCAGTTTTCAGTTTTTGAAAACTAAATACCAAAAACAAGAAACCAGAAAAAGTGGTTTTTACTTTTTAGTTGTCAGTTTACAAAATCATCATGTTCCTAATAAATTTAACTAATTTATTATTCATTATAGGGCATATATCATATGACTTTGAAAATAAAAAAAAAAATCAAAACACAAAAAACCCAGTAATACCAAACGGGCCCTAAACTTTTAGTAAAGATGTCAGCGAATTGCAACTTTGTAGGAATATAATGAACAATAAGGTTACCGATGCACAACATGTTACGAGACAAAATGATAACTAATCTTATATGTTTCGTTGCGTATTGTGTTCATGTTGTAATATATAGAACTAGTCTTATATGCACGCGATGCGTGCGTTAATTTCAAAACTTGTTATTATATACTTCATCCGTATTATAGTTATGATTACTCTTAAAATATGAATGATTAATAGTTAGATGAATTTAGATATATTAATTCGCTAATGTAAAAAACTAACAAAGGTTGTGAGTGATTTTTAATATTAATTTTTTGTAAATGAATTTAAATATATTAATTCTTACGATTTACTGAACATAGAACATTATACACACTTTTATGTTCAATAATAAACTGCATACCTGATTAACAGTAAAGTATCCACAAATGTGAGAATGTCGTAAAGCTCCAATCTGTGAAGGGAAATGATTTTTTTGGTTTGGAGTTTGTGTTTGTAATTGTGTTTGTGTTATGAAAAAATTATTTTGAGTTTGAATTTGAGTAGTCTATGTATGAAAATGTCGTGTATTTTTTTTTGTTATATTCTGTGGTATTAATGTTTGGTAAGTTCATGAAACTTTTTGATTGAATCTTTTTGATTGACAAGTTTATGTGATTGAGCTTTTATATGAGTTGATTGGATTTAATAGAGATTTGATTGACACGCAATGCGTGCGTTAATTTCAAAACTTGTTATTATATACTTCATCCGTATTATAGTTATGATTACTCTTAAAATATGAATGATTAATAGTTAGATGAATTTAGATATATTAATTCGCTAATGTAAAAAACTAACAAAGGTTGTGAGTGATTTTTAATATTAATTTTTTGTAAATGAATTTAAATATATTAATTCTTACGATTTACTGAACATAGAACATTATACACACTTTTATGTTCAATAATGAACTGCATACCTGATTAACAGTAAAGTATCCACAAATGTGAGAATGTCGTAAAGCTCCAATCTATGAAGGGAAATGATTTTTTTGGTTTGGAGTTTGTGTTTGTAATTGAGTTTGTGTTATGAAAAAAATATTTTGAATTTGAGTTGTCTATGTAATGAAAATGTCGTGTATTTTTTTTTTTTTGTTATTTTCTGTGGTATTAATGTTTGGTAAGTTCATGAAACTTTTTGATTGAATCTTTTTGATTGGCAAGTTTATGTGATTGAGCTTTTATATGAGTTGATTAGATTTAATAGAGATTTGATTGATTTTTTTTTTGGCAAGTTTATGTATAGAAATTTCGAATCTAATATATTTATGTCGTAGAGGGACAATTAAGTAAATTCCAAGGGGGACACCATTGCTCCTCCCATGGCTTATATAATAGAGATCATTGTAATGCATGGTGAATAACCATTTCTACATAACATAATGATCTGTTAACGTACAAATAAATACAATGATACATAACACATTTTCAATTAAACATTCATAAATACTGCGTGTACCGTGTACCGCGTATTCCATGAAAGAAAAAAATTACTCCCTCCGTCCCATAATATAGTGCTTACTTCTGTTTTTGCACCGGAATTAAGGAGAGTGGATGGAGTAGTAGGATCTCAACAAATAGTTATTTAATAAAGTACTTTTGTCTTGGAACTACTCCCTTAGTTTTGTTTTCCTTTTAAAAAAATAAAAAACAATAAATGTTCCTTGGAATGATGTAAAGTAATAAATAGATGCACACATTTTTAAAGAAAAAGTAAGGTATTTTGGAGAATTTGTGTAAAGATTGAGGATAATTTAGTCCAAATAAATTGATAAAAATAAAATAGGCACAACATTTTGGGACACCCAAAAAGGAATGTAAGCACTATATTATGGAACGGAGGGAGTATGAAGGGATCAAATTTCAAGGTAGAGAATGATGAACAATCATTTTCAATGTAGATATTCTAAATAATTAAAATATATGTTTAGAATATAATGCGTGTAATTAAATATGATACTCGTGTTAAATGTTTACTAGATTTAGGAATTATATTTGTTGTGGATTTTAATTGTTCTTGTTATCCAAACTACTATACCATGTAAACATATTATTTTAGACATCAATAATAATGATATAGATTATTTCATCTCATAAATATATCTTGGTATCAGAGTTGAGTTATTTTTTAATCTCCTCTATAAATCTTGTGTCTTCCATCAATAGCTATGCACCCGCGTGCTAGCTTAATTTATCGCGTTACTCTAGATCACAAACAAGTAGAGGTGATCAACTTGGGCTTGTGGGCCTGTAATCCCCCGTAAATTTATTAGATTTTATAAATATATTTTAATGTATAGTTATTTATATTTAAATATATTCATGTATTTTCACGATTTATTTTTTCAAAGGTTGACTATTTGAAAGTCAAAAGATTTATTTTAATGATTTATGCAAGTCAAATATTTTATTAAAGTCATGCTTTGAAAAGTATTTGAAATATTTGAAACACTTATTGGATTTAGAAAAGGGTTTGTAAATGGGTGTGAGGAGCCCAAACCTTTTGGCTTAACCTATGGTCATTCTCATTTAATTAACCCATCAAAACCCAATTTTTTATTGGACCCCTAATGGGGGAAACTATAAATGCCCTTATTTACACAAATCCCCACACATTAAACACATTATTTTTCTCTCCTCCTCCCCCTGACTTTTGGGCATTCGACCCTCCTCTTCTTTCCTTCCTCTTTCTTCCTCTTCGGCCTTCTCCCTCTTCTTTCCGACCGACCACCGCTGCCGACCACCAGCCGCGCGGCAACCGCCAGCCGCCGACCCGTGTCGCGCGCCCTTGGCTACCGGTCCTTCCTCCCTCCTCTTTGTTTGGTTGTTATTTCTTCATCCTCAAGTTTTATTTAATGCAAAGTTTGTATCTTTAGGGTTTGTTTTAATAAGTTTACTAGTTTTTATGCCCGGGCTAGGCCCCGGATAAGGAAAAAATTAATTAATTTATATTATATTGTAGATGATAACACCAAACATCACTTGGTCTAGTGGTTAAGACTTTAATATATAAACTTGAAGTCGCGGGATCAAATCTTATACTATGTGATTTCTATTTTTTTTATTGAATGTGAGTTACATGGAGTAAAATACAGTTAGGGAGAGCGTCACGTGGCACTGTTTCTTGTTTAGGAACGCCTTTTAATATATTAGTATAGATGTTTAAAAAGTTATGATTTGATTATGAATCTAAGATTATATAAATTATGTATTGAAGAAATAAAATTTCAGATTTACTTGTTATGTTAAAATAGGGTTTAAAAATATAAAAGCATGGATTTTTAGGGTTTTACATGTTGGAAAATCATAGTATCATGTTATAGTTTATGGTTTTGGGTTTTCTTATGATTATAAGCATGTTTAAAAAGAGTTTTAGTGTATATTATGTTGCTGGAAATTTGGAAAGAGTATTGTTGATGGAGTTTTTATGATTTAAAAATGAGTTTTAAGGGTTTTTAATCATCTAGTATAGTAGTACTATATAAGGAGGTTGTACTAAGTAAGTTTTAATGATGGAAAAAGCTTTTAAACACTTTTAAGAAGGGTTTAAAGTATTTTATTATTGCTGTAAATTCATGGTGTATTGATTATGGATTTATATTGGTTATTTTGGGCGGAGAATTCCCTCTAGGTAATTTTTAAGTCTGTTATAGTGGCATCTCAGTTTGCCTACACAAGGTACGTACATACCTATGTGTTGGTTGATGTAGTATCATGATTTAAGAAGGATAATTATGTAGTATCGTGTATAGGAACTTTGTTTAGTTCATATATGATATCTATTATGTTGGATTTTGCATGTTTGATCTATTGTGTGAACATATTGATTATGAGATTTATAATATGAGATTGATATCATGTTGTATGGATAATTGATGCAAGCATGTTAGTTGGGAACTTTATTTTATTAATTCACATGGGGGAATTAATATATTTATTAGTATTGGATCATGGTTGATCATTGTTCCCTTTTGAGTATTTCACTGCTTTATGAGGACCGATGGCCTTATTTGGTAAGTTGATATTTTCTACCTATGAAAGGTAATTTGATTGTTGGTTAGGTTCAACAAATAAGACGGATTGAATTAAAGTTGTAATATCCCGGAAATTTAAGCTTAATTAACATTAATAATTAGCTTAATAAATTGTTTAAAAGTTATTTCTTTATTTAATCACTCCTATAGCATATTTGAAATAAAATGAAATCAAGTGTTTAATAGAATAAACTAAGTTAGTTTGGTTGTAGATTAAAAGAAAGTAGGAAAATTTGCTAATTTTAGTAATAGCAAAAGAATTAGAGAATTTCCACAAATAGAAGTTCACCATGACCACTCATTCCATCTTCTTCCTCAAGCTCTCTCTCCTTGCTCTCCAAGGCTTCTAGAAGACCTTGCTCCCCAAGTATTCTTCACCATTAAGCCTCCATTAGTTTAATTGAGTTTTATTCCTAAAATTACTATAGATAGCATGCCAAGTTCACTATTCTTGACCACCCAAAAATCAGAAATTTCAAACATTTCACCCAAACACCATTGATTCCGGTCGCCAACACCACCCCTGAGACCACCCTTCTACCGCGCCCCACCAAACAACCACCGGCACCACCTTCGCCTCCCCCGCCTCGTCCTTTCTTCCTTCTCCCCCTCGTCTGCTCGCTGCTCCTCTTCTCCCCCTCTGTCTCGCTACTCTCCTCCCTCTGCCCGCCTGCTGTCCCCGCCACCCACCTGACGCACCGCCTCTCTGCCGGCCAGAACGCCTCCCCCTCCGCGCCACCTGCTCGCCGGAGCTCCGACTACCCCAACCCCCTTCGCTGCTTTGTGTTGCAAGCAAGTGAGTTGTAATCTTTTTCCCTCCTATTATTATTTTGAAAAGTTTAAGTCATTACTTTAGGCTTAGTAATTTACTTGACCCATTAGTATGTTGGGCTAATTAACTAATCTAATTTGAAGTATAATCTTGCTTTTGTAACTTACAAACTACATTGTAGGTAGTAAATTTAATTATGCATAAGTGTACCTATAATCTTTTAAGTTTAAGTATTGAGACTTAATATGATTAATAAATCAAGTTGATCAAACTTAGTTAATTAAACTATTATAAAGTCCACTCTACTTCATGAAATAATCATACAACCTAATTATAGTTTAAAATAAATTATGATATAGTCACTATTACTACACCTTAACTACATAAATGGTGTTTTTGGTTAATAAAATTATAGTTTCATGCTCATATAGTCATAACTTTAGTTTATATATTATAAAGTAATACTAATTAAGTACACTTGGATTCTAAGTATAATGTTAGTAAGCTTAATCTATAATTATAGTCCCACTTTTTAGCTTAATGAAATGAATATCACTTCTTAAGTTGTAAATTATGTAAGCCACTAATACATGGACACTAGTTGAAATTATCACCAATACAAGTTAGAATTTAACAATTAGTTAGATAATCACCTTACTATTAAAAGCCTAATTAAAGCATGAAAGTTCTATAATCACACCTTCAAGTCGTTAAACATGAATTTGCATGAATCTTATGAGTAGAAGTTGTTACTAAATAATTTTACATAAGTTGGACTTAGAACTCATATTAAACGTATCATCTATTACACTAATATTAAAGGAACTTGGAGACCAAGTTGGTAAAATCAGGAGTCATAGTTTAAGTAATTAATGGTGATAATGAGGTTTCATAACTATTAGTTTCATAACTCGCCATAAAGTCATAATAAGGAACTTCCCATCATAGGCACATGATGGAAATGGATCGTAGAGAAGATCTAAAAATAAAATATTAATAAGTTGTTCTTTATTAATTCTTGAATAGATTAGAAAGGAAAAGGGATATTACAAGCCTCCCCGGCTATCAAGTATAATAATCGCGACTCGAGGTAACGTCTACTGCTAACACCCGCACTCCCCTTCCAACCATGTTTTATGATGCTTTTATGTAATGATTATTCCATGTATTTATGGTGTGCGGGATATGAAATGTTTCACTATGCAAATTTTGTTTATAAATGATTTGGTATGATGTTATGCAATGACTTTACGATGATTTCTGAAAAGTACTAAAATACACGAAACATGATAAATGAAAATGAAAGGTGGTTCATGGTAGTACTATGTTCTCTAGGTCGTGCACGTGTCATTCTGTTATATGGCGGCAACGCCACCTTCTGATGGGGGACAACGTCCTCGGTGGTACCTGTCATACCCCGAATTTTAATCTCGTTTTATTAGCTACTAATTATGTTTATTATTATAATTACGTCCTAAAATTTTTCAAAATTATTCTGATGAAGGTTATTTAAAATAAGTATAATTGCTTTATTGATATTTATTATGATAAATGATTTTATTTACAATATAGTTTATGACTTTAATAGTTAGATAAAAATCAAAGCTAGAACATTTGAAAATAGCAAAGTTTGACATTTTGATATTCAAAGTAAATAGGAAAGCAATAAGGAAGAAAAGAGAGGCAAAACCCCCCTTAGTTCTCTCAGTCAACCAACCACCATCTCCCTACTCCTTCTTTGTTCCCTACTCTAAGCTCCCCTATTTGAATCACCATCCATCATCTACTACCTCTATTAATGTCTTCAAGTTTTTTCTTTCTATAAATGCTCAGTAAATTAAGCTTTGAAATCTCACAACAACAACAAAAATCACAAAGGAATTCTTCTCTTGCCTCTCCCTCCTGTCTCGCCGGAGATCCCCAAGCTCGCCGGAGCTCAGTTCTCCCCTTTTTCCTCCGCTTTCTTCTCCGCTTCATCTGCTCGTGCTGCTGCCATTGTTGTTGTTGTTTGTTGTTGCTGCTGCTCGTCGTTGTTGTTGTCGATGCTTTGTGTTCTTCTGTGGTTGTCGTCAATCTTGCCGGAGCTCGGTCCCCACCTCTCGCTCGCGTCTCTTCTTTCCTCTAGATCGTGCTTTGCGTGTTGTGTGTGGTGGTGCCGCTTTACCCGTTCTCGTTCTTACCGGTGGTTCCACCATTCCCGGGATGTTGTTGCCGGTGCTCTGTAGCCTCGCCGGAGCTCCGTCTCTGGTCTCTGTTTCGTCCCTGCTCCAAGTGAGCAGAGGTACTACACCTCTCTCTCCTTCTCTTGTTTTCCTCATAATAAAAAAAAAAAAAAAAACAATGTTGAAATTATGGATTCTGAATTTGAGTACTGATTGTTGATTTCTTGATTGATTGAGTAGTTGTAAGTATTACAACTATGCTAAATTTTGGTACTACTCAAATTAATTTGTGAGACTTGATTAATATTAGTCTTTAGAGGAAATTAGAGTTGGATGTGGATTATGCTGATTTGATGAAAATGATTAAGTTGAAATATTGTTAGTTTTGGAATAAATTTGTGATTATAAGTTATGAACTTTGTCTAATAGAGTTTGTTAGATTCAAGTTAATATGTGGGTCTAAGGTAATTACTTGAAAGACAGTTCGTCTATAGTTTTGGGTGTTAATCATTTATAATTAAGTTAGACTTTCTATGTTGATTGATGATATGAATTTGTAGTCAAGTTGTGTATTAATATAGTTATTTGTAGTTATAACGTACTCCTTGCTTAGGGTCAAACACTAATTGATTATGTCAAAATGATTTAGTTGTGTGAAGGTTAGGTGCATGGTTCAGTAAGTAAAACTCTAAGTTGGAATGTTATTGGTTTATGATTTACGTACTTTGTGTTGGTATTTAAAAGTGATCTAAATATCTGGAATGGAGTAGATTCTAACTATGAGTTGTTAGTTGTGAAGGTCTTAAACCTAGTAATCTAATGTTCATATTCTAATTGTAACTAGAATGATATTCTTGTTACTCTAACAAGATGATTAACTAAATGAAAGTCTATAACGAGGTGCATTCATGAATAATTAGTTTAAAAAAGGAGTAGATGGTTCAACTAGACTGTTAATTCTACTAAAGGAGTTTACATTATAGGTTAGAAAACTGGTTCATTGTATAAATTATAGAAGTGTGAATAACTAATAATGGTGTATTATAACCGATGTGATTTATAAAAGAGTATTTATGGAGTTTGAACTAAAAATTTGCAATCAAGCTTTACTTATCTCGGGAGGTCTATAGTTAAATCGAAGTGATAAATGAACTCAAGTGACGGTTGTATTTATGAAATGAGTTAATGAAACCACTATGATTGGATTGAGATTATGATGAATGAAATATGTTCACATTGGAGTGAACAAATGATGACGTAATTGTATACATGATTTATGTGATGACGTGAATTAAAAGATGTTAATCACGTAAAGTGAAATATTGGAGGAAATGATGAACAGGTTGCCCCGTATGAGTGGTTCAGCGCCCCTACAGTTCTCTCCGGTTACTATGCTGATTATTCTGTTACTGTCTTCCTTCTATCTTGTTGTGATCCAAGTAGAAGGGGTGTGCACACTAGGGACTCTGTTATTATGGCCATTGTGTTATCCGTAGGTGGTTACAGGGGATTGACCCCGGCCTACAATGTTGAAGTAAGTGGTTACGGGGATTGACCCTGCCATCGGGCGTTCTCTTTCCTCTCCTTAAATAATTGGATTAATTAAGATTAATTATGTAATTAATCATTGTATATATATCTACATGTGCTTGTATGGATTACGTGAGAGTCGTAGACACCAAAGCATGTTTTAAGACTGTTTTATGGGTTAGTACTCAGCGTTGTGCTGATGTGTATGTCAATGTTTTGTTTTGTCACTACCGTGGCCTGTCACTTGGTGGGTGGCAAGTGTTACAATAGTTTCGAGGTTGAAGTTCTGGAGCATCTGTTCCAAGATAGAAGCGATTACGTGCTAAGGGTACAACTATGATTGTTTTATGTTTCCTTTGAGGCGAAGACGTTCCATTTTGTAATTGATAATAATTAATTGATTTAGTTTCATTTCTAGTTCTGGTTGAGCAATAATGCTCCTGATTCTCTTTAGCTGGTACTCCGCGAAAGCGTTGAGTTTTGGGATTTGGTATATTTTATTGTAACAGGTTTTTCAAACTTTTTCCCATTTTGGGTTGTCCAAATTATAAAGGAGACTCTGCCGAAATTTTCAGAAAATATTAATTTATTATTAAAGTGTTTCTTTCAAAAGTGACTAATCAAAGTAATGTCCATGTAAGTTAATGATTAATGTAGCCTTGCATTTATTTCCAAGGAGATAAGTGCGGCGGTAACACGCCCGTTGAGTCGAATCTTCGTGGATTTTCCCCCATCTCGAGTTTTATTAAATGAAAAAGGGTTCGGCTTGGCGGGGTGTTACGGAATGGTATCAGAGCTAAGGTTAGATTCAGGTACGCTATGATCTCCATATCATGGCGTAAATGTTCTAAATAGGTTTAATGGATTGGCTAAAAAGTTAGGTATAAATGAACCAAGCCGTTTGAGCGTTTGCGCTTTTGCGTGTGCAATGTGAACCTGTTTATGTAAAGATGTGGCGTATGTGATTTTCTATGTTAATTACTAGTTTATGTGTGATGTATCGTGCACTGACTTGTATTTGTTTATGATATGTATTTATTCAAAGTATGTATTTTACAAACTTATATGATTTGAGAAACCAACTGAATTTCAAACGAGATCTCACTGAATGAGTTAGTTGAAATTCAATGCCAACAAGTTTGCCCCTTTTGTTTTCTTTGCTCCTTGATTTCGCGAGTCGAGTTGAAGTAGAGATATAAAAGCTGATGGCGGAATGGAGGCTGAATATCTAACGAAGCCATGAAAGCTTGAGATCTTGGTTTTGTCTAAAAGAATTTAGCTTGTTGTTTTCTCGATTAACTTATTGCAAGTTTCGAGGACGAAACTTTTTATAAGGATGGTAGGATGTAATACCCCGAATTTTAATCTCGTTTTATTAGCTACTAATTATGTTTATTATTATAATTACGTCCTAAAATTTTTCAAAATTATTCTGATGAAGGTTATTTAAAATAAGTATAATTGCTTTATTGATATTTATTATGATAAATGATTTTATTTACAATATAGTTTATGACTTTAATAGTTAGATAAAAATCAAAGCTAGAACATTTGAAAATAGCAAAGTTTGACATTTTGATATTCAAAGTAAATAGGAAAGCAATAAGGAAGAAAAGAGAGGCAAAACCCCCCTTAGTTCTCTCAGTCAACCAACCACCATCTCCCTACTCCTTCTTTGTTCCCTACTCTAAGCTCCCCTATTTGAACCACCATCCATCATCTACTACCTCTATTAATGTCTTCAAGTTTTTTCTTTCTATAAATGCTCAGTAAATTAAGCTTTGAAATCTCACAACAACAACAAAAATCACAAAGGAATTCTTCTCTTGCCTCTCCCTCCTGTCTCGCCGGAGATCCCCAAGCTCGCCGGAGCTCAGTTCTCCCCTTTTTCCTCCGCTTTCTTCTCCGCTTCATCTGCTCGTGCTGCTGCCATTGTTGTTGTTGTTTGTTGTTGCTGCTGCTCGTCGTTGTTGTTGTCGATGCTGTGTTCTTTCGCTGTGGTTGTCGCTCAATCTTTGCCGGAGCTCAGTCCCCACCTCTGCTCGCGTCTCTTCTTTCCTCTAGATCGTGCTGCGTGTTGTGTGTGGTGGTGCTGCTGCACCCGTTCTCGTTCTTCTGGTGGTTCCACCATTCCCGGGATGTTGTTGCCGGTGCTCTGTAGCCTCGCCGGAGCTCCGTCTCTGTTCTCTGTTTCGTCCCTGCTCCAAGTGAGCAGAGGTACTACACCTCTCTCTCCTTCTCTTGTTTTCCTCATAATAAAAAAAAAAAAAAAAAACAATGTTGAAATTATGGATTCTGAATTTGAGTACTGATTGTTGATTTCTTGATTGATTGAGTAGTTGTAAGTATTACAACTATGCTAAATTTTGGTACTACTCAAATTAATTTGTGAGACTTGATTAATATTAGTCTTTAGAGGAAATTAGAGTTGGATGTGGATTATGCTGATTTGATGAAAATGATTAAGTTGAAATATTGTTAGTTTTGGAATAAATTTGTGATTATAAGTTATGAACTTTGTCTAATAGAGTTTGTTAGATTCAAGTTAATATGTGGGTCTAAGGTAATTACTTGAAAGACAGTTCGTCTATAGTTTTGGGTGTTAATCATTTATAATTAAGTTAGACTTTCTATGTTGATTGATGATATGAATTTGTAGTCAAGTTGTGTATTAATATAGTTATTTGTAGTTATAACGTACTCCTTGCTTGCGGGTCAAACACTAATTGATTATGTCAAAATGATTTAGTTGTGTGAAGGTTAGGTGCATGGTTCAGTAAGTAAAACTCTAAGTTGGAATGTTATTGGTTTATGATTTACGTACTTTGTGTTGGTATTTAAAAGTGATCTAAATATCTGGAATGGAGTAGATTCTAACTATGAGTTGTTAGTTGTGAAGGTCTTAAACCTAGTAATCTAATGTTCATATTCTAATTGTAACTAGAATGATATTCTTGTTACTCTAACAAGATGATTAACTAAATGAAAGTCTATAACGAGGTGCATTCATGAATAATTAGTTTAAAAAAGGAGTAGATGGTTCAACTAGACTGTTAATTCTACTAAAGGAGTTTACATTATAGGTTAGAAAACTGGTTCATTGTATAAATTATAGAAGTGTGAATAACTAATAATGGTGTATTATAACTGATGTGATTTATAAAAGAGTATTTATGGAGTTTGAACTAAAAATTTGCAATCAAGCTTTACTTATCTGGGAGGTCTATAGTTAAATCTGAAGTGATAAATGAACTCAAGTGACGGTTGTATTTATGAAATGAGTTAATGAAACCACTATGATTGGATTGAGATTATGATGAATGAAATATGTTCACATTGGAGTGAACAAATGATGACGTAATTGTATACATGATTTATGTGATGACGTGAATTAAAAGATGTTAATCACGTAAAGTGAAATATTGGAGGGAAATGATGAACAGGTTGCCCTGTATGAGTGGTTCAGCGGCCCCTACAGTTCTCTCTCGGTTACTATGCCGATTATTCATTCTTCGTCTTCCTTCTATCTTGTTGTGATCCAAGTAGAAGGGGTGTGCACACTAGGGACTCTGTTATTATGGCCATTGTGTTATCCGTAGGTGGTTACGGGGATTGACCCCGGCCTACAATGTTGAAGTAAGTGGTTACGGGGATTGACCCCGACTTCGGCGTTCTCTTTCCTCTCCTTAAATAATTGGATTAATTAAGATTAATTATGTAATTAATCATTGTATATATATCTACATGTGCTTGTATGGATTACGTGAGAGTCGTAGACACCAAAGCATGTTTTAAGACTGTTTTATGGGTTAGTACTCAGCGTTGTGCTGATGTGTATGTCAATGTTTTGTTTTGTCACTACTGTGGCCTGTCACTTGGTGGGTGGCAGTGTTACAATAGTTTCAGGTTGAAGTTCTGGAGCATCTGTTCCAAGATAGAAGCAGTTACGTGCTAAGGGTACAGCTATGATTGTTTTATGTTTCCTTTGAGGCGAAGACGTTCCATTTTGTAATTGATAATAATTAATTGATTTAGTTTCATTTCTAGTTCTGGTTGAGCAATAATGCTCCTGATTCTCTTTAGCTGGTACTCCGCGAAAGCGTTGAGTTTTGGGATTTGGTATATTTTATTGTAACAGGTTTTTCAAACTTTTTCCCATTTTGGGTTGTCCAAATTATAAAGGAGACTCTGCCGAAATTTTCAGAAAATATTAATTTATTATTAAAGTGTTTCTTTCAAAAGTGACTAATCAAAGTAATGTCCATGTAAGTTAATGATTAATGTAGCCTTGCATTTATTTCCAAGGAGATAAGTGCGGCGGTAACACGCCCGTTGAGTCGAATCTTCGTGGATTTTCCCCCATCTCGAGTTTTATTAAATGAAAAAGGGTTCGGCTTGGCGGGGGTGTTACAGTACCCGCATTATGTTTGGCATTATATGCCACCTTCTGATGGGGGACAAAGGTCCTCGGTGGCTCTGCCTTATGTTTTGATGTATGGCTTTATGCCACCTTCTGATGGGGGACATATGTCCTCGGTGGCTTAGCCTTCTGTTTACTCGCCAAGTAACCAAAGGAAGATTTCCGATAATTAATATGATAAAATGATGAATGATAACATGAATCCTTCTTTAAATTCCTGATTTGAATTATATGTTTATGAAATGGTTTGACTATTTTCTCCCCTCTCTGTTTTCTAATAAAATGAGTTGAAATGAATTTACGCTGTTAGAGTAGAATGTTACTGAGCCTCGGCTCATGACGTTTTGTTTTTCTGTTTTAGGTATGGCAAAGCAGTTGCAAGGGTGATATTATGGATTATGTTGAAGTGACTCTACATATATTTGGGATAATTAGAATACTATGTATTAAGGGTAATTATTACTTTAAGTTGAGCACATTTATGTTTAAGAGAAGACTTTAGGCTATTATATTAATAGTGGGCCCTAACTCTCAGTCTTAAGTTATAATTCTGCTGCTGATCAAGGTTATGTATTTCCGGGGCGTTACAAAAGTGGAATTAATTGGGTTGTTAAGTTGTTTGATCACTTATCTAATACTAAGATAAAAATGGAAGTTTATGTTTGTTTGATGCTCTTAATGTTTGTTCAACTTGTGAGTCATAACAAGTGAATAAATTATTAATCATGCAAAGTGAAACTGGATAGCAATAGCTTTAGACTGGTGCACGTCTGAAGTGTTGGACAATTAGGAGTTGGGGTACACGGTGAGCGTGCCATGACTTTTCCTGGGGCCGGATTGATCATCGTGTCCTGTTTTATTTAAAAAGGTTCATCGATATCGTAGGTCATGGGAATACGGAGTCGCGCCCGTATTTCGTCTTTCTAAAGAGAAGGCTGGTTTTAGTTAGACAACTCGGTCCATTGACTATTCCATTTGAGGTAATAAGAATGGTGTTAAAGTTTAGTTCAGTAAAGTTATCTGCAAGTTATTATGCTATTATTTATTCCTACCTATTATTTATTAGTATCATGTTAGAATTGTTTACTTGTTTAGTATGTAGTACTCAGCTTTGCTGATTACGTGCTTTTGTTGTGTATGTTGATCATGGCTTTGCCTTATTGATCCTGTGATGACCCATTTCGGTGAGCAGTCTCTAGGGATCAATAGTGCATTGTCTATTTATAGGTTTGAAGATGATGCATCATTGGGATCGGGATTTTGGAGAACTTGTGTAGTTTATTTACTGTACTTTGGAGTTATATTTTCATAGTTGGTTTGGTTTGGTTTAAGTTGACTTTGGTTTTGTTGGTTGGTTTTAGAGTTGACTTTGTTGTTGACTAAGTTTTAGTTATAAGGTATTTTATGTTTCCACTGCAAAATTCTGAATAAGCCGATACGTTTTCACACGGGCGATAATACTTTGATAATTCTCTATGTTTTACTTTAAAAAGGTATTTTAGAAAAGAGAGAATTGTCGGGGTGTTACAGGGCCTGATCCGAAAATCAGTGGGTTTTAGGCAACATCTGATTTTGGAAATCCATGCTCAATTTTGGCCCTACTTGAAATGCCCGTTTGGCTCTGCCCAAATTAGCGAGATTTGGTCCAAAAAGTGTGGCCCGAGACTTTGGCTTGAAACGAGCCACTTTTTTTGTCCAAAATCGGCCCGACTTGTCCCATGATCACCTTTTACAAACAAGCAATCGTTCTTGAGCATCTTTTATTTATCATATCTCACACTCCTCAGATTTGTGAACCTCACGTTAACTCATAAATTCACGCTTTATGTGCCCATTTGCAATCACTATTAAGCTATCAAACGTAATTCATATAACATCTTGTGTTACAACTCCCAATCTTGAATCCATCTATGTGGTTGATGATGATACATACTAGTACCATCATAAAGATCACATTCAAGTTAGTCAGTATTGTACTATAGGGTTGTTCAGAGTGCGGTCTGAACCGCATAAACAGCAACCCAAATCGTTTCTTCGAGGTTTGGGTTGATTTGCGGTTTCAAAATTGCGGTTTGGGTTATGATTTCAAGCAAACCGCAATTTGCGGTTTCGGTTGGGTTCAAATTTTTGTAAACCAAAACAGCACCGCAAACTGCAGTTTTATATGATTTTTTTTTTTAAAATTATCTAGTTTGATTTAATTTTTTAAATACACTTGACAAGCCGGCATACGAGTATACTAATACGGGTATTAGGTATTTAGACTTCATATTTTTTTGGACTCTTTATATTTATTACCAAATTCTTTTTACTCTTAGATTACAAAATTAATGTCGCAAAGTAAAAAGTGGTTAAACTGCAAACCAAACCGCACCAAACCGTTTCGCGCGGTTCGGTTTGGGTTGGTTTGGGCAGAAGTGCGGTGCGGTTTGAGTTGGGAAAATGTCAAACCGTATATTTGCGGTTTGGGCAGAAGTACGGTGCGGTTTGAGTTGGGAAAATGTCAAACCGTATATTTGCGGTTTGGGCAGAAGTGCGGTGCGGTTTGAGTTGGGAAAATGTCAAACCGTATATTTGCGGTTTGGGTTGGGTTACATCCCAGACAGCACCAACCCAACTCGCGAACACCCCTAATTGTATATACACTAGCCTATCTCAATCAATAAATGCTACACAATAACAACCCTTTTATATCTCATCAAAAGCCCAACACTTGCTAATATATAAGGTTAAGAATAGTTCGGAATAAAACTCTCTAATAAACTCAAATTAATTAACCCCTATAATTTTCACACTGTCTCCAAACTTCCCCTATTTTTCCCATTGTTTCCCAATAAGTCAATGTTATGAACTCAAATTTTTCATAATTGTTAGGAACTAGACAATACTCTAATGCACACTATTTATAATATCAAGTAATAGATGTTACTAAAAAGTTTGGTGATAGAGGATCCATTGCCTTTATATAGTTAGGGGGCATTTGGTTCAAATAGAAGAATGGAAAGGGAATGAAATCAAGTAGAGGAAAGGAATGGTAACAATAATTGTTACTTTTATTGGGTGTTTGGTTCAACAATGAAAAGGAATCACTGGTAAGGGAATGGAAAAGATTTTGTTACTCCTCTAATTTGGAGGGTACGTAACATTTTGGGGGGTTTGGGTTACCCTCAGGCCTCAAGTAAGGGTAATGGTTAACCCACTACCCAAACCAAACAAGAAGTAATGGATATCAGATTATTGAATCTGTTTCCAAACTCTAATAAAGCTCAACCAAACAAAGCCTTAAAATGACTCAATCCTACTAACTTTAACTGTTGAACATAAACTTTTTTACTAACATTATTGAGAAATGACCCCAAAAGAATCTACCATATACAAGAAAAAAGAAAATAAATAATCTTATTTAAACATTAACTCACATGATAAACTATTGTTAAGAGTCAAGACATGTATGGATCTTGAACACCCTAAAAAAACATATTTCCCCACATTCATGATATGCAATATTCAATCTCCCATCCATCCAAGATCGTCAAACTTCATTTAGCTATCAATTAACCAATGCCAACAAAGTTGCCATAATCTTCACAATTTTACATATTTGATGGGTGCATTTATAAATTCCCCAATTACATGTGGAAGAGAGAGAATAATTAAACAAAAGCAACTAGACTTCCATAAAAACAAACAAAATGTATAATTTGATATTTCTCCCTTTGAGTGATTGACAAACAAAATCATCAAAATAATCAAAAGATTAAAAACCCCGACTTTCAACTAAGCCACTTCTTCACTCATATCTCACTAAAAAAAAAACACAAACCAAATTCCCCGATCTCAAAAAAAATCCCTAATTTTCATTTTCTCTCTCCTCCGATCACCATTTTTTCCGTTCAATCGCCGGAAAGTTCACCGGTGATCTTCAATTCAACCTCCATTTTTCTTTCAGATCTCGTAAATTGAGCGGGAATGGCTTCTTCGGAAGCCGATTCCCGGCTGAAACAAGTGTTGGTGCCTTCATTAGAGAAGATCATCAAAAATGGTTCATGGCGGAAGAATTCGAAGCTTGTTCATGAGTGTAAATCTCTTCTAGAGAAGCTAAACTCATCGAATTTACACTCTCTCTCCTCCCCTGAATCTCCGTCTTCCGCCATTGGTCCAGTTGTCGACAGTGGGACCCACGAATACTCTCTAGAAGATTCCGAGCTAATTCTATCTCCTTTCATCAACGCTGCATCGTCGTCAAACCCTAAGATCGGGGACGCAGGAATCTCATGCTTGCAGAAGCTTATCTCTCATGGATATATCCGAGGTGAGGCAGATTCGAGTGGGTCGAATCCTGAGTCGAAGTTGTTGTCACGAGTTATTGACTCGGTGTGTAAGTGTAACGAGGTTAATAATGATGAGAGTATGGAACTTGTTGTGTTGAAAACCCTACTTTCTGCTGTTACTTCGACTAGTCTTAGGATTCATGGTGATTGTTTGTTGCAGATTGTTAGGACTTGTTATGATATATATTTAGGGAGTAAGAATGTGGTGAATCAGACGACGGCGAAAGCGTCGTTGATTCAGATGCTTGTGATTGTTTTCAGGAGAATGGAGGCGGATTCGTCGTCGGTTCCAGTTCAGCCTATTGTAGTGGCTGAGCTTATGGAACCGCCTGAGAAGTCGGATTCTGATCCCGGGGTTACTCAGCAAGTGCAGGGGTTTATTACTAGGATAATTCAGGATATTGATGGGGTTTTGAATACAGTGAATGTAGGTGGTGATAAGGGTGGTGGAGGTAGTGGTGGCGCGGCTCATGATGGGGCGTTTGAGACTAGGGTGAATGCTACTGTGGAGGGAACGAATCCGGCGGATTTGTTGGATTCTACGGATAAGGATATGTTGGATGCTAAGTATTGGGAGATTAGTATGTATAAGTCTGCGTTGGAAGGGAGGAAGGGGGAGTTAGCGGATGGGGAGGCTGTGGAAGGGGTTGGGGTCATGGAGAGAGATGATGATTTAGAGGTTCAGATTGGGAATAAGTTGAGGAGAGATGCTTTCTTGGTGTTTCGTGCGCTTTGTAAGTTGTCAATGAAGACGCCTCCCAAAGAGGCAATGTCGGATCCTCAGCTTATGAGGGGGAAGATTGTGGCTCTAGAGTTGCTTAAGATTTTGTTGGAGAATGCTGGCACAATTTTTAGGACCAGTGACAGGTAAAATTACTGTTTTGGTTCTGTTCTCAATTATGCTGTGTATGGCACCAAACAAAATAAATTATGGTGTTTAATGCTCTGAGCTTATGACGTGGTGATAAGTAGATATATGCAACTTGATTACATGCATTTTGCTATATAAATGTTCTATAGTTAGAAACATATATCCTTCACCAATTCTGTAGTGGATTCATTACAAGATTTACAACAAATAATTATGGTCTTTGAGGAGTCATAATTGTAGATTATCTTACCCGAAATTGCTAGTGAGACTGTTTCTTGATGGCGTTACTCAGTAATTTGAGTATAATCCAATGCCAACCATATCTACATCATGTTGACCATCTTGTTCATTTGGGGGAAGATTTTCTTTTGCCTTGAAGTATCTGTATTCTTTTTTACAATAAATTTGTCTGATACCATCTGTTCTCGTACGTCCTATGTATTGTCATCGTACAGTTGCCATTGATATTAAGAACATGCAAAATTGTAATATTTGCACTGTAATGTCATGCCTTTGTCTTTGACATCCTTAAATTAACCTCTTAATTATAATTAGTGATATATGTAAACAGTGTGCAATTAAACAAACAATACGGACAGGCAAAATATTTGGGGCCTTGCAAATGAAATTGTTGCAAACTTTGGAGGTCTTACAAACACTATTAGCAGGATTCTAGATAAGAAGCCATATTAGGCAACTCTGTGGACAATATCTTTTTTATGAGCTCCTTTTAAGTCCGGATGACTGAAGGACCTGCTGAAACCTGAGATTTTTCTTCCCCCCTTTTTTTGTGTGTGTGTTTGGTGGGGGGGGGGAAGAGTACATGGGTAAATGACCGTGTCCTCTTTTTCCCAAAATTGTCAATATGCAGTTTATGTATGTCAAGATAACACACATATCCCCATTTTTGTTCATATGATTGAACATGTTTCAAAAAAGCCACTCTACAAATCTTGCTCGGTCTGGAATTTAGTGCCTCATTTTACCTAATTTTTCCTAGTAATTGAGAATATTTATACTAGTGTCGAGTTTTTTATTCAATCTCGTTAGTTTCTCCAAAATGTCCAAGGCTTGTTCTTTGAAGTTAATAAGTTTTAGTTTAAGTTAGAACAAGTTCAGAACAATTTAGATTAAGGCTAACAAGTTTAATCTTTAAATAGAAGTAAGTTTGGATAATTTCAGATAAGGGGTTTTTTAGGTGAAAAGTTTATAGCCTATATAGGCTGCTTTGGCAATTACGTGGTTTTCAGTTTTCATTAAGTTAACAAACAGATGAATTTTTGAGGATAAAGTTTTGTGTAATCATGTAATTAAGTGCTCTTTTTTGAAGTATGTGGAAGCCAAGTCCTTTACCATGAGAGTTTCTGGTTTTTAAGGGTTAAATTATGTGTGCTTCCCATGTGAGTTTCTTGCGCTGCTGTATTGACCATCCGAGGTGGCTGGTTGATCGATATGTGAAGATTCCTCTGGAATCACGAGATGTCTTTTGATTTTGTCTCCCAAAATACTGTTTTGCAATCTCACATGACAAGGCTTGGTAGTATTCCGGTCCACCATCTTTGTTTTGGCATCGATTTACTCCCTTTTAAGGATATTTTTCACTATATTCCTATTAAATATTGTTTGAAGTACCTAATAATTGCAAAGAGAGAGGTCTACATATATTCTTGCAACAAATGCAAATATAATGATACTATGGTTAAAAATCACCGATCCGTTTGTAAGTTGATAAGACTAAGGTGTAGTTAGTATAGAGTAGATTGGGGTGGAAAAGAGTAGATTCATTGATTCAACTCTTAATAGTGAATTATTCTAGTTATTGACTTATTGTACTTATTGATTGTGTTTGGTTGAGAGTAGATTGGGGTGAATCTACACTTTTCCAATATGCTAGCAAGGGTGTTTGGTAAACAATGGTGTGGTCAAAATGAGTAGATATAATGCCAAAGTATATATGACATTATGACATGCTATGTCTGCAACGTGCATAATTCTATTCGCTTTCTGCTGTCTCTGTTTGCCAATCAAGGGTCACTAAGAAGAGCTTATTAAACAGAAGATTTGTTTTAAAAATAGTAAAACAAATTGTTTTTTAGACTTTTAATTATCGATCTTGTACTATGATGTAAAACAAGATGTGCTATATCCTTCCGACTCATTTGTAAAACGAAACCAAAAGGCAAATTGCTGATGTACCACATCTGTACAGAATCTGCCATCTATCATGCTGCTGGTTGATAAAATTTGTTATCTGTTAGTTCAATTGGCTATTTGATAATTTCCCAATAGGGCCTAACACTTGGCGAGCATCAAAAGCTTTGCTGTACAATTTCTGCCATGAGAAGACACAGCATTTTTTTAACTACAAAGTACAGACACTTAATAGATAAAGAAAAACGCATTCCTCCTAAGTTATGTCTACTCGTTATTCTTCCCAGAGTTATCTGATGGTCAGGCAAACCAGTGAATTTCCCCATGGCTTGCTTGGTTTTGACCCAGTATACCTGATATGCTGAACTCCCTGCAAATTGTGACCTGAAATAAGGCGAATTGGTATATGCAAGTGGTATACTTTCGGGCTAATATTTAAAATTAGATAGTGGATTGCGTCCTGGTAGCCAATTTCGTATTGTGAATCAGGGAGCATTGTGTTGACCTGTCAAACCTGGGAGTAATTGGCTGGCTGAAGCGGTTCAAGGCTTACAACTTTCTTTTGTAAATTAGCTCTTATCCCTCATACTAGTGCTATGCGTCAATATTGTTATCTTAGTTGTATTAGAATATGATTTCTAAACTAGATGAATCTTAATTTCTTAGTACTATATTTTACCAGCATTAATTTTTTTTATATAATTTATTATTCAATCTTTGTATAAGTTTTGCGGTCTTTCATAAAAAAATTGTTCCATTTCGGCCATCCTTAGTCGTGACCATGGTCTAGAGACCAGTGGTTATAACTTATAACACTACCCCTTTTGGTTTTATATTATGATGCTTTCTGAAATATTATGGAAGCTACTTGTGTGTGATTGGAAATAGGTGATAGACAAAACCAGTTCTCTATTGACTTGAAACCATATTGTCTTGGAATACAATCAATACATTGCCATAGCACATTCCTGCTTTTGGTGTTGGCTACTTGTGCATCGAATTCTGGTTGGTAATTGTTTCGATGTGTTTAATTTAATAGTTTTTGTTCTTCAGAAGGCTTTGCGAGTTCAATCTTATGCAAGCTTCCCGAGTTCCCATTATGAATATTTTGCCTTATGTCCAGTTTCTTAATTCATTGTTTAAGGATGAATTTGGTTTTCCCTGCAAAAAAATGATATTAGTAGAATTGGGGTCAAATTTACAAGTTAATGGTTCTCTATCTGTGTCTTATTAATGTTTATTCTGTTCTTGTATTTTCTGAAGCTTCATTCCCCTCCAATACATGTATTCTACTTGATTACCTCTCTGCTATGTTCTCTGGTGTCCACATTGTCATTTCTGATTTTTTTTGTGTTGAAGCAGATTTTTGGGTGCTATCAAGCAATATCTGTGTTTATCATTGCTTAAGAACAGTGCCTCAACTCTGATGATTGTCTACCAGCTTTCATGCTCTATATTCATGAGTTTGGTATCGAGATTTCGAGGTGGGTTGAAGGCTGAGATTGGGGTGTTCTTCCCTATGATAGTTCTTCGAGTATTGGAAAATGTGGCTCAACCGAATTTCCAGCAGAAGATTATAGTGCTGCGATTTCTGGAAAAACTTTGTGAAGATTCTCAGATCTTGGTGGACATATTTATTAACTATGATTGTGATGTCAATTCATCGAATATATTTGAGAGGTATGTTCTGGTTGCTGGTGCTAGAAGTATAATTAGACAATATCATTCTTGGAAAATCCCCTCCTAAAAAATCAATAAATCTGGTTTGAAATTTCATATCCAGATTTTGAAATTTGATGCTGATCCTCAGAAAACAAGTGTTTTGATTATGTTTCAGTTAAGAGAAATTTTGTATTCTTTGTCTAAATGTTGCAGAATGGTCAATGGCCTTCTCAAAACGGCTCAAGGTGTGCCACCTGGTGCAACCACTACATTGTTGCCACCACAAGAAGAAACTCTGAAATTTGAAGCAATGAAATGCTTGATCGCTGTCTTAAAGTCAATGGGAGACTGGATGAATCGTCAATTACGTATCCCAGATCCTCATTCAGCTAAAAAGTATGAACCAGCAGATAACAGTCCTGAAGCCGGTAGTCCTCACTTGGTGAATGGTCATGGGGATGAGCCTTCAGAAGGATCTGATAGTCATTCTGAATCTTCAACTGATGTTTCTGATGCGCAAACAATTGAGCAGCGCCGGGCATACAAGCTGGAACTTCAGGTAAAGTGTTGGACAATCTTTTCTCTGAGTTTGGATAGGAAGACAAGAGGGTGAAAAGGAAGGGGAAGTTAGTGGTCTAAAGGGGAGGTGAATGGCCTAAGAATATCTTGTTTATTCCTAGAATGAACAGGTCTTATAGAAGTGTAATTGATTATACGTTAGTCATCCATAGATTTTAATCTAAAATGTTAACAAATCTTAAACCTCAAACCGAAATTATGATTCGTATTAGGAACAGGCCCAAGTTTTGACTTTTGAGTGATGGTTGGATGTCTCTTTTCCTTTCCTACCTATTTGGCTATCTTGTGACTCCAAGGATAAATTTTCAAACGTTTTTGATTCATCTGGTCATATTTAGATTAATTGCGGGAAAAAATCTTTTTGTTTATTATTGCTTGTGCCCACTTCCACTTCTTCTTCTTTCTTTCTTTTCTTTTTTTTTTTTTTTACTAAACATCAAGCCTCGTTTTATCTAGTAATGTTTTTGGTATTGGCATTTGGGTCCTTGTGCTAATGTATAATTTTATGGCAGGAAGGTATCTCTCTTTTTAATAGGAAACCGAAAAAGGGAATTGAGTTCCTGATTAATGCTAATAAGGTAGGCAATTCAGCAGAGGAAGTAGCAGCATTTCTCAAAGATGCTTCTGATCTTAACAAGACTTTAATTGGTGATTATCTTGGGGAAAGAGAAGAAATGTCATTGAAAGTGATGCATGCATATGTAGATTCCTTTGATTTCCAAGGTATGGAGCTAGATAAAGCAGTTAGGGTCTTTCTGCAAGGCTTCAGGTTGCCTGGTGAAGCACAGAAGATTGATAGGATCATGGAAAAATTTGCTGAACGTTATTGGAAATGTAATCCAAAGGCATTCTCTAGTGCAGACACTGCTTATGTCCTTGCCTATTCAGTTATAATGCTCAACACTGATGCCCACAATCCTATGGTCAAGAATAAGGTGTTAAATATATTCCTTTCCTTTTTGAAACTCATTTGTTCATTGTCAGCCGCCTCTTAGTCTTCTTTTCTTTGTGGTTCTATTATGCAGATGTCTGCTGAAGATTTCATTAGAAACAATCGTGGTATTGATGATGGAAAAGATCTTTCGGAGGAGTATATGAGATCCTTGTATGAACGAATAACAAAAAATGAGATTAAGATGAAGGAAGAAGACTTGGCTTCTATGCAAAAGCAATCTATGAATTCCAACAGAATCTTAGGTTTGGACAGTATCTTAAATATTGTGATCCGTAAGCGAGATGAGAACTACATGGAGTCCAGTGATGACCTAATAAGGCATATGCAAGAACAATTTAAAGAAAAAGCTCGCAAGTCCGAGTAAGTGTCTCTCTATCTTGCTTAATTTTGTTGTTCTGTCATAGTCTCATAATGTATCTTGTATGGGAGCTTGAGATGATTAAGCTGAAATTGTATCATCATTGCCTCTACTATTTTTTTTTTTTTTTTTTTTTTTTTGAGCCTCTTGTTCCTGATTTTTGATGTAGCTCAGCTTTTGGTGACAATTTGAAGTCGCTTCTGAAAGTATCTACCTAATTTACAGAACTGAATTTTTGGAAGGCTAAACGAGTTGTATACAAAATGACCAAGCTTATAATGAACTTAACGAACTGTCTGCAAACGTTTACGAGTTGAATGCGAAGTTGCACGTATTTAGCTTTTGTTTTGGTGAACAAATTTGGCTTATATACTAATTGAGAGTAAGATTATTGTTCGAGCTTGTTTATTTATTGGGATTTTTCACTAGGTACCCTTGGGTTTAGCCCAATTCACTAGGTACCTTTGGGTTTAGTCAAAATTCACTAGGTACCATTTCCAACTATTAATAAATATAAGTTACCCTTGAGGCATAAAAAATATTTTATTTTAAGACAAATCCTAAGAAAAGTTAATTGTTTCATATGTAAAGATCAATATACCTCTACTTCATGAGTTCATGCCACACGCATGTAAGAATAAATTTTGGACTTCTAGAAATCCATACAACTTCCCTTATAGCATCTTTGACTCTATGTTCTCCCCTCGTTTTGTCAAATATGATTAAAAACCCTTAAAAAATGTTGGGAGAGTGGTACTTTTTGTGGGGAAGCAATATTTAAGAGGAAAATGATATTTAAATTTAGAGTCTGTGTAGCTAAGAAGTTTACAATATGCTAGCAAGAAATGTAATCTTCGTCATATTAATTCAACCTTTCTTAGAATTGGTCTCAAACTGTAACGTCAAAACCTCTCTCCCCTTCAATAAAGTAAGAAACGAGTAGATATCTGAGGCAAAAGAGGATTTTTTATTCTTTTGGGTATTCTTGGAGGCTTGGAGCCATGCTTCATGATGCTTAGCAGTTTGCAACTCATCGTTTCTTGTGCCGACAAATGATGGATGGTTCTTAGTTTCAATTGCCACTTTGTTTTGTATGGGATGTCTTTTATCATTTAAAATGATGCATTTCCATTTCTTTGGTTTTCTCGTTTAAAATTTAATATACCTCCTCTATTTTCTTTTTACTTGCACTATTGGATGTTGGCACAAGAAATTAGGAGAGGAGAGATAAAAAGGAACCCCATGTGCTAGGAGAGAGAAAGAGAGAATATAATCATATATTGCCAAAAATGGATATGGTGCAAGTAAAAAAAAACGGAGGAAGTATATTTATGCTACTGTACTTGCCATAAGTGAAGTTTAATTGGTACATAATATTATTGCTTTCTTTTCAGCTATTTACATTGTGTAGCCATTTGTAGGTCAGCTTATTATGCTGCAACGGACGTCGTAATCCTCCGATTCATGATTGAGGCCTGCTGGGCTCCTATGCTGGCTGCTTTCAGTGTTCCACTTGATCAAAGTGATGATGAAGTAATTATATCCTTGTGTCTTGATGGTTTCCGTCATGCGATCCATGTTACATCAGTGATGTCCATGAAGACTCATAGGGATGCATTTGTGACGTCACTTGCCAAGTTTACCTCTCTGCACTCACCGGCTGATATCAAACAAAAAAATATATATGCTATTAAGGTTAGTTATTTGGTCCGATATAGAAGCTAATCATTTAAGCAAATTAGTGTATTCATACTTGCTAAATTCATCACTGATTAACTACTGTGAAAACTAATGTGTGAGCTTGTTGGGTAACCACTTTGGAATTTGGATAACAGTGGATCAATGAAATGTCTTTATCAAATTAAATCTCTGTTGTCAAGTAGTGATGTTTTAATTGCATTTCCAATCAAGGATCTAATAGAAATGTTTGTGCAATTAGTAATATGACCCCATCCTTTAAAGGCATTGAGGTATTGCAATGGTATAGTTGTTATCTGGAATGGCGTAAAGTGATACCGTCCAAAATAACGCAGCAATTATTTAAAGCAATTTTGAACTTATCTATTCAATTCTTGTCGTTTCCCCATCTTTAATGACGGAATAGTGGGCATGTGCATTGGCCCATTCGGGATATACCTCAATGACTACTCTTCTTTTGGAGTTGCCTCACTGAAGAAATTCTATGATCACTTGCTCACAGATTGTGTGCTTCCTTTTGCCTTATGTCCCACAGGCAATAGTTACAATTGCAGATGAAGATGGAAACTACCTGCAAGAAGCTTGGGAGCATATTTTGACATGTGTTTCTCGTTTTGAGCACTTGCACCTACTGGGGGAAGGTGCTCCTCCTGATGCGGCTTTCTTTGCTCTTCCTCAAAGTGATCAAGAGAAATCAAAACAGACAAAGTCTAATATTCTTCCGCTTTTAAAGAAAAAGGGTGCTGGAAAAATTCAGTATGCTGCAGCCGCTGTGAGAAGAGGTTCTTATGATAGCGCTAGCATTGGTGGCAACACTTCTGTTACATCGGAACAGATGAATAATTTAGTCTCCAATCTGAACATGCTTGAACAAGTTGGAAGCAGTGAAATGAATCGGATATTCACTCGAAGTCAAAAGCTAAATAGTGAAGGAATAATAGATTTTGTCAAGGCACTATGTAAGGTCTCAATGGAGGAATTACGATCTGCCTCTGATCCTAGAGTTTTTAGTCTGACAAAGATTGTTGAGATTGCGTAAGCATCTGAATTTGCTGTAATGACTTTTTGATTTTTTTTTAACCATAATGAGTATTATGTAATTTGTTTTATTCTTTTAAAACAGGCACTACAACATGAACCGCATTAGGCTTGTATGGTCAAGCATCTGGAATGTGCTTTCTGACTTCTTTGTGACAATCGGATGTTCTGAAAATCTGTCAATAGCAATTTTTGCTATGGATTCTTTGCGTCAATTGTCAATGAAGTTTTTGGAACGGGAAGAATTGTCTAATTATAATTTCCAAAATGAGTTTATGAAGCCCTTTGTCATTGTGATGCGGAGGAGTAGTGCTGTTGAGATCAGGGAATTAATCATCAGATGTGTGTCTCAGATGGTGTTATCCCGAGTAAACAATGTCAAGTCTGGATGGAAGAGCATGTTCATGGTATGTGTTTGCACTTAAGAGCTACTAGTATTTGTGTAATTTTTTTTTAATGCTTCTGTCGTAATGTCACCTCTGCTCTGGGGTTTCTTTTGACCAATTATCAATAGTATGTTTTGTCTCGCATGGAAAAGAAATAAGGGAAGAGTCCACTTCATTTCTGAAACAGCTCAGTCAGTCACTATCAGCGGATCATCACTGCCTGTGATGCCTCTTTTAATATCCTTGCCAATTCTCTGGGTTGCTCTGACCATCTTTTACATGAAATGGGAGCCAACAATTGGTTTCGTGATTCTTCTTCGTATTGCATTCTTTGCATGCACGAGGATGGTGGAACTGAGATTTTGTTCTGATATCGAGCATGTGGGATGATACTGGTTTTCACAGCAGTGAGCGGTGACGTATATCACTTCTGATGCCATCTCTCTTTTTTGACTTAATTGATGACCCTATATTTGCTTACATGCAACAGAGAGTGTGTCAAAGATAGTTTTCTAGTATCTTTCACCTTTCATTGCTTAGTAAATTAGTATCTTAATGTCTGCAGGGCTATGTGGAATGATTCCTGTTGTTTATGATCTGATATGCAATTCCTTACCTATGCATGAGGGCCAATATAGGAAAATCTTGCTTCGTACTTGCTATTGGGTTTTTGTATGGGATAACCATATTGCTGAATATATAAATGAATTTTTCGTCATTTGCATGTGTGTAGGTCTTCACAACAGCAGCTTATGATGATCACAAAAACATAGTTCTCTTGGCCTTTGAGATAATGGAGAAGATTGTTCGAGACTACTTCCCATATATCACTGAGACCGAGACCACTACTTTTACAGATTGTGTAAATTGCCTCGTTGCATTTACTAATAGCAGATTCAACAAGGACATTAGTCTTAGTGCCATTGGTTTCCTGCGCTACTGTGCAGAGAAGCTTGCTGAAGGAGATCTTGGGTCTTCTGGCAAAATTAAGGATCAGGAAACTTTGGGCAGTATCTCTTCATCTGTATCTCAAACAGCAAAAGATGGAAAACTAGAAAATGGAGAGTTGACTGACAAGGTGGACCAACTATATTTCTGGTTCCCATTGTTGGCTGGTAAGAAGAATGTTCCAATTTTCTGTATGGACTTATGTCTATAGCATGTATTATTCTTTAACTTGTGTCACTGACTGAGAAGTTGAAAATTACAACATGGAATCGTGCAACAGAATGATGTATATTAAAGCTTGGTGAAACAGTGATCTGCTACGAGTAGTAATTTAATGTGAATAAGTTTTATACAACTAACATGTTTGATATCTAAACCTGGTAAATTACAAACCCTCGAACTAAGTTAACTAAAGATTGATGAGGGGTGAACCGAGAGGAAAAAAAGCAGGGGAAGCTCCTGGAATATGAGTTTTTTTTGTTTCTGGTTTCTGTATTCGTAATCCCAGCTGATTCCGTGCTAATGAAGCCTAAAGTGGCTGGGTTCTAGGACATTTCTGTTTCTGTAATCCCAATTGTCCATGCTATATAGGACAAGTCACTTTCAGATACTTAATCAGGTGATAGATAAGAAATTTTCTAGGCCAATTCTTTGAACATCAATCATAGCAGGAGTTTTTTTTGGCACCAATCTTCTTATAGTTTCAATTTGTTCATATCATGTTCTAAAATGCACACCACATGTGTTTTTTGTGATTGTGTTTGGCAGCTTGTCTGTGTGAAGTTGACTATTGCCTCTTTTGTTCTCCTTTGCAGGATTGTCAGAACTTAGTTTTGATCCAAGACCAGAAATCAGAAAAAGTGCACTTCAGATTTTGTTTGACACTCTAAGGAACCATGGCCAGCACTTTTCGCTACCTCTTTGGGAGCGAGTGTTCGAGTCAGTCTTGTTTCGTATGTTTGATTATGTTCGGCATGCAATTGACCCGTCCACAGAAAACTCGTTTGGAGAGGGTGCTGATGGCGATATAGCTGAGTTTGATCAAGATTCATGGTTGTATGAGACTTGTACATTGTCTCTTGAGTTAATTGTGGATCTTTTTGTCAAGTTCTACTCAACTGTTCATCCTCTCTTGAAGAAAGTTCTAATGCTGTTGGTGAGCTTCATCAAGCGCCCTCACCAGAGCCTTGCTGGAATTGGTATTGCTGCATATGTTCGATTAATTAGCAGTTCTGGAGACCTCTTCTCGGATGACAAATGGCTTGAAGTGGTCTATTCATTGAGAGAAGCGGCCGTTTCCACCCTTCCTGATTTTTCCTTTGTCTTGGCTGGGGATAGTTCAGTTCGGAGTAGTGAAGAATCAATTAGCAGACAAGATCCTGCTGAGTCTACTAGGACTGGTACACATCATGATGCAGACAGTTTGAGAACCCAGCAGTTTTATGCTGCTATAGCTGATGTCAAGTGCCGTTGTGCTGTTCAGCTCTTGTTGATCCAGGTAATAATTGAATTATTTTTTAATTTTCAATTTTAAATTAAATTCTATGTTGCACAGAAATGGAATTAAGTAACAAATAAGCGTTTTTTCAAAAAAAAAAAAAAAAAAAGTAACAAATTAGCGTGAAAACATTATTTCTTGAAAAGATTAGGCTATGTGGGATAGCAAAAATTTGATCAGTTTACCAATAATTTGTGTCTTAGTAATAAATGATGACACGATTTTAGTCATATGACTTTTTAGCATTTTTTTTAATGAATGTGCATCTTATATACTTCCTTTGTTCCATAATAAGTGAAACACTTACTATTTTAGAACGTTTCAAAATAAGTGAAACATACCTTAAATGGAAAAAAGAAAGTCACAAAATGACAAGAGTACCCATCACAAACTTGTGTGGTTTGCTTTTCTCTCTCCTCCTTTTGATAATGTAAAGGATATTTATGACTTTTTGGCTTTTGAAAGTGATGTTTATTAAATCTTGTGCCTAATTCCTATGTTTCACTTATTATGGAACGGAGGAAGTATCAAGAGCATATGCTTACAGTTTGAAAACTGTAATATGCACATTTAGTACAAAAAATATGCACATTCAGTTCAAAAAATATGCACATAAATCCTTCTCACCCTTCTCATTGAATCTCGACTCTCTTTCTCTCTCTCTCTCTCATTTTGGTACTTTAAAAATTTCATGTTGAGGAAGAACTTGTTGGCCATTCGAAGAAAGAATTAACCTTCGATTTCTTTGAGCTTATGAGATTCCTAGGTCCCAAAACAAGAAACACGATCTTCATGAGAGTGTATGTACACCATAGCTTATGTTGCTTCTCATTTTGTCGCTTACTAGGGATCTGCTGTCACTGGAATGCATTTCTGCAATAGTGTTGGAGTTTTATCTTTGTCCGTTTTACCTTCAACTCTATTTTTAACATTGTGTTTATGCCTCTCATAGCAGGGATATTGCATGCTGAAAAATTACAAAACTAATATTGTTTGAATTGAAGAGCATTGAGTAGTTTCATATCAAATAGTGTAAAACATATGTAATGGTTTGTATGTCCATTTTGACCAACTCTATGTTTTGGTTGCATAAGTTCGGTTCCATGTGACTGCGTTTTTCTTTTATCGACCGTTATAACTGTAATCGGTTGGTAGATTTTGTATACTCCCTTGGTCCCTATATAGTTGCAACATAACATTTTTAGTAATCATATCCTCTCTACTTCTTCTGTAGAATTAGACCCCACCTATATCCACCTTACTTGTTTTTTTTTTTTTTTTTTTTTTCCTTGCTAAACTTAAGCAAAAAACTTTTTGCGGCAAAAAGGGGTACGCAGGAGGGAATGATACTACTTTCTATTTTGTTAACAAGTACAGAACTTCAATAAGCTTTTACTCATGGATTTGCAGGCTGCCATGGAGATCTACATGTTGTATAGGACTCAGATCTCAGCAAAAAATGTTTGTGTTCTATTTGACGCTTTGCGTGCAGTGGCATCACATGCACATAAGATAAATTGTGATGCAAATCTATGTTCAAAGCTACAAGAGATTGGATCCATTACTCAAATGCAAGACCCTCCACTTCTACGACTCGAAAATGAGTCCTATCAAATGTGCCTCACACTCCTACAAAACCTTATGCTCGATAGACCTGCAGACTTCAACGAAGAGGAAACAGAGTCGTACCTTGTTAATTTGTGCCGAGAGGTTCTTCAATTCTACATTGAAGCTTCATCTGGACAAGTAATTGAGACATCCGCTGGTGAGGGGGCCCATTGGAAGATACCCTTGGGTTCCCGGAGACGTAGAGAGTTGGCTGGACGTGCGCCTCTTATTGTGGCCACTCTTCAAGCTATATGCAGTTTGGCTGAGACTTCATTTGAGAAAAACCTATCACGGTTCTTTCCTCTGTTTTCCACCTTGATCAGCTGTGAACATGGGTCCAAGGATGTCCAGGTAGCTTTGAGTGAAATGCTTAACGTCTCCGTGGGCCCCTTGCTGCTAAGATCCTGTTGATTATTCCTGGGTTTCATTTCGCAGAGTTAGAAGTATGATATCCTGACCCAGGTGTTGCAGTTAAGATTTTGTTCTCATCTTTGTTTCAAAATATTACTAATTGTTGAGTTAATATTGTAGTTTTTTTTAGTAATTATATCATAGTTAGTATTGTTGATTTCTGTTACCTATTGCTTCCTTACCTCGTGCGATATGTTACTGAGGGATGGTATATATCAGGCTTTACAATTTAGATACATGGGGAGCTTTGTTGTATGATCTTTAGTGAATTATTTTTTCGAAGACATTCGGTGTAAAAAGGATTTTTCTTCAATGAGCATACAGAGGTTTTTGTTAACATTTTTTGTGTGGAAAATATCGCAATGATTGAGTGAGGTTATTTTAGCCCTGTTAGCTGTAAAAAATTTTTTTTTTTTTTGTAAATCAAGGACGAGATTGTGTTTCAGTTTTTTTTTTTTTAGGGTAAAACAAGGACAATATTGTCTTTCAGTTAAGTAGTTTGTTGCTAATAGTTAATCATTTTGAGCTTTGTTGTAAAATTGTTGAAAGGATATTCAGTTTGAGCAGAGCAGAGCAGAGCTTCTGCTGTCAACTGCCTGAACAAATAATTGCCTGATCATAATGATTATATGGTCTAATCATTTTATGTACTTTTATAAACCTAAATGATTAAAGTCTTATAGAGTGGCTGAGTAACAGTAGGAAAATGATTTGGAGAAGGAAAATGAACACTAGGAAATGGTAACACGTTTCTGCATAGAATCATAAATGTGAATTTGGCCGGAAGTTGAGGCAATTTGGCCTCCGCTTTCGGAGGTTATATCATTGCAGCTGTTATTGATATAGGTGAAAGCTGTATTCAGACAAATTGGAAAGGGAAACAAAGCGACTTTTCTTGTTTAAATCCTTTTAGACTTTCTATTTTCCCTGGTATTTCCAATCACACGATTGAGTACGGTTGGTCACTGATCTGTATGTACATCTTGTTATGACATACTCCCTCTGTCCCAAAAATATTGCTACATTTGTTTTTTCACGGTTTACGAGATGCATTCAAACACCAATATCTTAAAGCTACATATATCTTTAATAAAATTATATATTTGAAAAATACAAATTGGGACGAATCAAACAAGATCCAACATGACTATGTTTTTTCTTATGTATATCAACTAAAAGACAGTCAAAGTTACCAAGTGAATAGTGCCCACGGTCAAAATGTAGCAACATTTTTGAGACGAAGGGAGTAGTTTTTTTTCCCAATCGCTATTTACCGTCCGTATTTACTTGAAATCGTCCGTATTTTTTTCATTATATACCCCCCGTGCCCCTCCCCCCTTTCACCTCACTTTACCCTCTCCACTCTCACCAAACTTAAAGCTCTCTCTCTCTCTCTACCATCAAGCACTAACACCACCACCAACTTCCGAGCACCACCGCCGGCCGACCACCACCGGAGCACAACCACCGGAGCACCACCACCGAAGGAGTACCGAAAATGTCCAATGAAGGACCGTCAACGCCGCCGGAACGAAATGTGGTAAGTTGAATTTTTTTTTTTTTAAAGTTGACGGAATTTTTTTTTTTGCGCCACCGGAGCAGGGTAACGGATCGAAAATCCGTTACCCCAGTGGAAAGACACGGATGCAAAATCCGTTGCTTCCGCAGAGCCAACGGACAAATAATCCGTTGCCTGTGGAAGCACCGGATTTTTGATCCGTTACCCTGGTAACGGATCACTTTTCCGGTGCTTCCACGGATGCAACGGGAATTTTATCCGTTGCCTCCGTGGAAGCACCGGAAAGCGCTCCGTTGCTTCCACCGGGGTAACGGATTTTAGATCCGTTACCCCCGCCCCGATGCGCAATATTTTATTTTTTTTCTTTTTAATAATTTATGTATAATTTATGTTTTAATAATATATTTCTTATTTATTTAAAATAATTTACGTTTTTTATAATTTATGTTTTAATAATTTACGTTTTAAAAAATAAAATTTGTGTGTATTTGGGTAGTTATAATTTTTTGTTATGTAAATTTATAGGCATTTGAATATTAATAATTATTATGTTAATTTGTGTGATTATGTTGTAATTAGGATTTTATTATTTTAATGCATGTTAGTATGATTTAATTTGTTTGATTTAATGAGTTAAGCATGTTAATATTATTAATTGTTTTTATTAGGATGTTAATATTATTAATTGTTTTTATTAGCATGTTAATATTAGTATTTAAAAGTAAATTTGTAGTTAATATTAGCATGTAAACAAAAATTAGTATTAATATTTGTTGATATTATATTCAAATAATTAGTATTAGTATTTTAAAAAATTCCATTTAGTTAATATTTGATTTTCCGTCATAATTAGTATTGATTTTGTAATTAGCGAATAATAGTACATCCGTTTATGTTAATTTTGTTAATGAATATTTAGTTTATATTTTTTGATATTGTTTTCAAATATGTATGCATATTATTATAATTATTTTCATAATAAGTAGTAATTTTTGTGATTGGTAACTAAAGAATATTAAGTTAATGAATGGATTATATTAAGTTGAGAACACGTGCACTATGTAATTAATAAATTTTGTGATTGGTAAATAAATAATAATGATTATTAGTTACGATAAGTAAGTAAATAATAGTGAATAATATTATTGATTATATGTTGTCTAATTGAAAAAATGCTAAACATAATAGGCTTATTTGCCGGACTTTGGGGGTGATTATATAGATTATAATCATATGTTTTATAATGAAACACTATGGGCTGAGAAAAAGGAACTACAAGATTGGGTTAAGAAAAGGGCACATGAAATCGGGTTTGTGATGATTATTATGTCAAATCATAAACACGATCCTAGTGGACGAGAATATTATATATGAAATGTAACCGGGGAGCACCATATAGGGGTGAAGGTAGAGATCTTAGTGTAGCACAACGGGTAGCTACAAAGACAAAAGCTTGTGGCTGTAGAGCGGGAGTTAAGGTTGAGTATTTGGACTACCCAGATCGAACTGGATGGGTGATCAAAGCAGAACGGGGGATTAAGGGCATGCACAATCATGAGTTCATTCATTACCCTAAGGGTCATCGGCCCATCAGCGGCCTTAGTCCGGCGGCAAAGGTATTCGCTCGCGATATGATAAAGTCGCACGTTAGGCCTGCTAGTATCATGAAAGCTGTGAATGAAAAATTTCCCGATGATCATCCAAATATGAGACACTTGTACAACCCGAAGGAAAAGGATAGAAGGGAAGCAATGGATGGTAGAGACGTGATGCAACACTTCCTTCACCTTGCTCGAGAGCGCCTACCTTCATCTGGATTAGGCAAGACGAGGAGACAAATGCAATGACTGCGGCATTCATGGTGCACCCTCGTTCTGCAAATATCCTCCGAACTTATCCACTTGTTGTTGGTATGGATGCAACATATAAAACCAACAAATATAACATGCCTTTTCTAGAGCTCATTGGGATGACGCCGTGCAACAAGAATTTTATGGTTGGGTATGCTCTGATGGCCAACGAAACAGCTGATAGTTATAATTGGGTGTTGGACAAGTTTAGGTTGCTTATTGGAGTGAATGTTGTCCCCTGTTACACTCATTCACGACCGTGATTTGGGCCTAATGAAAGCGATCCGGGAAGTGTTTCCTAACTCTGCACATTTGCTATGTAGATGGCATATCAACAAAGACGTGCGAGGCTAGAGTGAGTAACATCATGGGCAACACCGATGCGGGTCCGAGATTCGTGAGCCGAACTTGGTATCGGATAGTCAACGCGACCACCGAGAGGAGTTATGAGGCCGAGGTTGATAATATGAGAGATGTGTACCGAAAGTGGCCTAAAATAATCCAATACGTTGAAACAACTTGGCTTGTGTACAAAGAGAAGTTTGTGCGGGCGTGGACGGACAATGTACTTCACCTTGGGAACACGTGCACTAGCCGAGTTAAAAGTGCACACTCGCACCGAAGTCTTGGGTCTTTAGTAGCACAATCGCCTTGGACTCCATCTTTTCTATTGCTCACAAGTGAGATAGAAAATCGAGGTGAAGAAGGTTGAGAATGATTTGGAGGAAAGTCGGCGTCGGCACGGAATACTGTACAAGACTCGGGCATTGTATCAATTAAATGGTCGAGTCTCGCATTACTTGTTTAGAACTGTTACTGCATGAGGAAAATCGTATGCGGGAGTTAGGCTATGAGGTATATCAGCGTTGCGGTTGCTCGGTGAGAACCACACATGCAATCCCCTGTGCATGCGCCATATGCAGACGATTGGAGGCGAACGAGAGTCTGTACCTGATAGACTTACATCCTTATTGGACTACTTTGATCATTGGTGATGGTGTCAACAACCCCTGTGTTTGTATACCGAGGCAGCACAAGATTCTCGGTACTTCTTAGAGTTGGTTGAGCGGGTTCAAAGTAGTGATCCCGCCGTATTGCGGAGCGCTACCCGGGTTCTAGAGGAACATCTCGCGTAATCCGGGCGATTCAGCTTTTGAGCCCGATATTGTCGAGAACCCCAAAGGGAGACCACGCCGAAAGAATCACCCGAGTACAAAACGAAAGAAGAGTGGTTTTGAGCACACATCCAGTTCATCTTCAAAGAGAAGCGGATCTTCGGGTTCAAGCTTATGAGCTTGTCAACCTCTACAGGTAATATGTTTGTTAATTGTATGTATTGATTATTGATAACATTTATTTGCTACGCACTGATAAATTTTATGTTGATTAATTTGATTGTTGTAGGTCGGGAAAGCGTGGATGGAGAAGAGGGTGTTAGTGGATTTCCATTTTACCGCAGGATTCCTGGGATTCTTCGCCCATTCATTACTAGATGGACTAATGTCCAGGTGGACGGTAACTGTGGATTTCGAACTGTTGCAGATTGTTTTTTAGGGAGTGAAGACCATTAGGGTTTTATCCGCCAAAATATGGCAAATGAGATTGCTGCTCATCGGGATGTTTACACACGTATTTATTATGATGGGATAGACGCAGCAATAAGGCGTATTATTTGGAATGGGGGGCAAGATCTCGAGGCTCATTGGATGGTTACTTCGCAAGACTTGTTTCCTATTGCGCAGATGTTCAATGCCGCAGTCATTTTAGTAGGACTTGGCCCGAGAGGGACAACTATATCCGTGTATCACTTGTCCTTCCTTGGCGTGCTTCGAATACACGGTGGGTCCAACTAACGAACTCGTAATTGCACATCTTGGTACCTTTCAGCATTATATTAGGCTGGAGTTACTTCCCTGGATCACCGGTACCACCTATTCATAACTTGTGGCATAACATGCATGAAGATAGTGTTGATGGTTGGGATGCGTTGTATGGTGTGCGACGCGCTTTATGGGATGAGTTACTCTCTTCTTAGTATATAGTACATAGTGCGATCTATTCATTGTTATATTTTATGTAATGTATTTGATAAATGCATTTGTAATTATTAGTACTATTTGATAATTGAATTTGAGCCGAATAAGTAGTATTTGATATGATATTAATTTATAATGTTGGATCATAATAAGTTGCAATGATTCAAATTGAAATAATATGTTGCAATGATTCAAATTGAAACAATAGGTTGCAATGATTCAAATTGAAATAATAAATATCATCATAAAACCAATGTCATATATACCTAACAAAGTAATATCATCACAAAATGTAACTACATAATACACCCGTACATAACTAATGGAATGAGAACAACGATATGCAATGACTACATGTCATGATGATGCTCGTCCTCGGCGGCGTCCCGTGCCCGATCTAGACGCAATGCAAGCATCCCAATCCCGAGCGAGGTCGGCCAACATCTCATATGCCAAAGAAGTGTTGGGTCGCTGGTCATTGTGTCGATCCTCCGTCAACGCTCTCGTGGCGTCAAAATGTCGGGCCATCCACTGCAAAAAGTCAGTTAGTTATGTTATGTTATGTATCAATAATATAACATATAAAATATTAAACAAATAAATGATTATATTGCGTACATAGTGGGTGTTTGTAGTGTTGGGCCGGGGCGGAATATGCGTCCTATCTGCAGCAATGAGGGTAGGATGGGAATATGTACAAAACCAATCCATGTACTCCTTCGAACACTCTCCGCGACGAGTAACCCGTCTCAACTGTGATACGTTGAGACCCCAAAGATATGGCGTGAACCGCTGCCATGCGGACTCGGCCACCGAGACCGAGAACCGAACCTCATACCTCTTCGGGTTGCTCGGTGCGTATGCGAAATCGCCGAATAGGAGGGGTAGGAATGACTCGAACAAAACCCAATCTGTCGCAAGTACACGATATGGGTTGTACGGCTCAATGATACCTCGATAACGTATGAAACCGACATACAACGTCCTCGGAATCATGGCGGCCTGGTCATCCCCATATGGCGTCCGTCGACACGAAAACGGATAAATGTAATAATTTCATGTTACTAACGTAGTAGTAATATATGAGAACATAATAATATATATTTTACTAATACATTAAATATTCGTACCTCTGAAACCTGAAGGTTGTCCAAGCGTCTACGAATGGACTCCAGTCAGACAAAATCCTTGCCGACGATGTGATAATACCACTTCCGTGCCCGAGGATCATGATCACCGAAGGCCGGCCCCTCTCGGCCGTAGTCGGAATCACGGGAAGTACTCGTATATCCAAAGACCTTGGAGGAGCGTGAGACACCCGGCAACCTGTTTGCTATCCGCTCTAGACGCAACCCCTAGGCCGACGATATAGGTACGCTAAAGCAATGGAGCCCCATGAGTAAGTATGAACCGAATCAAGGTCATCCAGCTCGGTTATGTTCCGGGGCATGAGGCGGGAACCACTCTTATCGGTGAAGAGGGTATACCCAAGTGTCAGGAGGAACCATGCGCGAACCTGCACGTCAGCCGGACGGCCCTGATCCATGCACCGATCGAAAATCTTCTGAACGGTAACGCCACCGTTCCTCCAGACCCGTGACTCCTCACATAATAACTTCTCATGAGTCAAGCCGAGGAGCTCCTCAAACCGTACATATTGATCGGAAGTCGGCAAAACGGCACTAACAGTCCGACCCTCAATAGGAACACGTAGGATACGCCAAACGTCATGTAACATGATCGTCATCTCTCCAAAAGGCATGTTAAACGTGTTCGTGTCGGGCCGCCAACGCTCTACAAACGCTGTAAGCAATGGAAAGTCAAGGTGCCCAAACATAATCCCCGGTAGTCGGGCAATACAAGATCTATCCAAGCGCCGCAACGACTGCCGCGGGAAATCCCAAGTCGAAGAACGGATCAAATGCATTGGAGCGGTTATGGCACAAGCATAACATCCCTAGCGATCGTATCGTGGTATATACGGGAGCCGACGTGGCCCCGCCAACTAGGAATCGGGGTACCGTCAAGTGGGCCCCCGAGGCATCGCCTCGGTAACTAACCACGAAGTATCCCTAGCGACTCTAGCCCCGCTCGACGACCTACTAGATCCGGAACTCGACCCCGAAACAAACCTCCCTCTACTACCCTTCCTCACAGGCACATGGGAGGCGGCTTCACCCACATCAGCTCCATCGTCATCTCTCAAAGCATGATCTAACTCCTGCTCGTCCCCAGTATCCCATCCAAGACTATCGGGCGCGTCCTCAGGAATAGGCATCTGGCTAGCCTGAGCATCAGTCCTCGCCCTCCTAATAGATGCATCAACACCACGAGATCTAGTGTGTCGTGGCGTCGATCCCTCAGGACCATCAAGACCCTAATAATACATTATGTTAATTATTTATTATTTATTTAATGTCTACGTTATTATATTGTAATTACTACTAATCTATAACCATTGACACTCTAATAATTACTTAACTAAAATTATAAGGAAAACTAATACTAAGATGCGTTAACATTGGTGATGGTGTTAACATAATATTATTAAAATATATTAACATGCGCAAAGTAAGTAAATTAGGGCATTATTATATAACTATTCACTTTCTAATAATTAATTAACTAAAATTACAACAATAAATCATATTAACTTGCTAATATCATTAGTAAACATGCTAATAAAAACAAATACCCTACACAACTAATATTAACATGCTAATAAAAACAAATACCCTACACAACTAATATTAACATGCTAATAAAAACAAATTAACATGCTAATATCATTACAATAAATGATCGTAATATGCTACTAATATAAAATAATAACATGCTAATATCATTGATATATTTTAATAATATAATAACATGCTCAAATCAATTTATTAACTAATTATATAATAACTATTAAAACTAAATAATACTATTATCACATGCTATTAAACAATTAAATAAATTAAATCAAATAAATTAAATAATACTACCATGTTACTAACATGCATTAACATAATAATAATAAAACCTAATTACAATATTATCACACAAATTAACATATTAACTATTCCAATTAAATTAATATATTCAAATAACTATTGACATAAATTATAAAAGCCCAAATAAACACAAATTATTATTTTTAATTCAAACAGAAATTATTAATACATAAATTACGAACCTGTACATAAATTATTTAAAATAAACATAAAAATATAATTATTAAAAAACAAAAATTAATAAAACATAAATTAAAAAAAAGGAAAAAAAAACCCAAAGTTCCCCCCTCCCCTCGCCGGAAAACACGAACAGCAATGAAAAATTTTTTTTTTCGAAATCTGCGGGGCAACGGACAGAATTTCCGTTACCACCGCACAGTGGTAACGGACATCTTTACCGTTACCACCGCAAAGGCAACGGATCAGATCTACGTTACCTCTGCGGTGATAACGGTAAAGTAATCCGTTGCCCCGCTTTTTCAGAAATTTTTTTTTTTTTTCACCATTTTTTCCGGCGAAATAATCGGCATTTTCTATTGCTCACTTCCTGCTTAGGGTTCGGTTTTAACCACATAAAACAACAAAACTAACCTGATTTGATGATTCTCCCACTTCCTTTGCCTTCTTCCTTGGGCCCATGCTTTTTCCGGCAAGTTGTGGTGGTGGTGGTCGACTTTTGTCACGCGGATCTGGATCTCGCGATGGTGCTGTCGGTGTTCGGTTTTTTTGGGCGCCGGAGATGTGTTGTGGTGGTGGTGGTGGTTGCGAGTGGTGGTGGTGGTTGCAGTGGTGGTGCTGTGTGAGTGATGAGTGAGGAGTGAGGAGTGAGAATGAGAGAGTGTGAGAGTGAGAGTGGTGGGGGTATGGGGTTAGTATTTGTAGGGGTAATGTAGGAGTATTTAAGAAATAATACGGGCGATTTTTCAGTAAATACGGGCGGTATTTAGTAACCCCCTTTTTTTTTGTCCTTAGAGTTTGTCATCAGGTTTTAATGGGAGAAGATGTCTTACATAATACAGTTGCTACAAATTTAGGGGTGTGCATCGGTCCAGAACCAGACAGGAACCGGCTGGATCGGAATCTTGGATTTTTTTTTATCTGGATTCAGTGGATTGGATTTTTTCCGATCCAGTCCGGTTTTGGACCGGAATCAATTTTTTTGTAAAATAAAAATCTTTTTTATTTTATATAAATATATTTATAAATTAGATATATTAATCCTAAACTAACAAATATTAGGTTTTAACTTTCTAACTTTGTTTTAACATATAAACTTTTTTTTTTTTTTTTTACTAAAATAATAGAAATTCCGGTCCAACCGGTCCGGACTGGAATTTTCCGGGTTTGGACCGGACCGGAAACCCGAAATCGGGATTTCTTTAGGACCGAGGACCAGACCGGAATCTTCGGTCAGGTCCAGTCCAAATTCCGGTCCGGTCCGATCCGACCCTGTGCACAGCCCTAGCTACAATTATGGAAGGCATATATGTATTTTTATTAAAAAAAGTCATGTTTTCTGTTGCAAGGAGAGGCATGATCAGAAGTTGTTCCTAGCATTAAGAAGAGTTCATCCCCACACTATTTTACCAGCTAGAGAAGAGGAACGAAAATGTCTTAACAAGCTTCGAAGACCAAGGGACTGTGCAATTAGAGATTTGTTGAACCTCTAACTATAAAAGAAAACAAGGCAAGGAGGAGAAGGACACGAACCACTCATCCAACAACTCATTTATTTATTTTTTAGCAATTCCTACTACTAAAGAAATTTTACAAGTGTATTTAGCAGATAACTTCTTCCATTTAATATTTATTGCACATTGGTGACTGAAATTGGCGATGAAACATTACATTAGTGGATTGGTGGATTCATTGCCACCCACGGTTTTTACCCACCTTCATTCGGATTTTCCGCGTCATCGTCCCTTGTGTCTTCCCCATTTCCTTGCTTTCATATTCATTTGCACAATTAGCCTTGATCATTAGTTTAGTTGTTCCTGTCCCAAGTCAATTGACGTTGTTAAGCTAAAATTGACATAAACACATCTCATAATAATTTTTCAATCTTTCTAGTAATTTTACTTAAGTGCTCACGCGGTTTCATTTGTGTTAAACTTAAAAAGCACCTTAAAGTAACTCTATATGGTACTCCTGCTAACATGTATCTTCACTTGGTGTGTTAAATATACTAGTTTTTTGTCTGGGTTAAGCATAAATTTTTCCAGGTTAAATTTTCTTTTCATCCATTGTTTTTAAGGAAAAGATGGATGAGTTAATTGTTCTTTTTTAGTTTTTACATGTGGGGGATTTAGGTGTTTTTTTTTTGTTTTGGGGGGTTGGGGGGAAGGGGATTTAACAAGTCAAAAGTCTTTAGAGTTTCTTGCTATTTGTTCAAGAGTTACATGTTGTAGTAGTGCATGGATTGAAACAAAATTATGTTGCTACTCAATATGAAGTATTTATGTATATGGTTTAGTACTTTATTGATGCAATCTTACACAAATTTGCGTGTACTATGGCTAGATGGTTCTGTGTCCACCATATAAGCTTTAAGTCAAAATATTAACTTTAGTTGAGATGGAGGAAGTATTAATTAGGGCATACGATAATAATAAATCGAACCTTTCATTCAAGATTATTGAAGGGTTGTTCACATTTGTTTGATAGAAGTTCTCATACTTAAAATTTAAAATAAAAAGAATATCGATCAAACTTTTGTCTATCTTTATGTTTCTCCTATCTCAAAGAAACGAAACTGATAAGTGTTTGGATCAGCTATTGAACGCGTTATTCCAACTTGACTAAAGGATTTAAATTAGGTAGTACATAGGAATGTAATATCATTTTTATCCCAATTTAAACTTGTTCCGAATCGAATTCAAATTAGCTGGAGTCTAATAGACTCTCAATTACCTAGTAATTATCTATTAAGAAAAAATTGATTGCAATTTCTAATGTTTCCAAGTGGAAAGTCGTCTACTTGGGAAGAAAAGGGTTTCTTTTTGCTTACTGAAAGAGATATTTTCCTCAGTCAAAATATGTTACATCCTAAAGATATATACTAGTCAAGATTACAAGATACAAGGCTAGAAATCAGGAACTAAATATGCTTATTTCCTAAATACAAGAATAATGAAAATATTCTATATTTACATATATTCTATCACACCCCCTCAGTTGAAGCGGGAGGAGGAAAAACGCTAAGACTGTCCCGAAAATCCTCAAATAAAATCAAGGGAAGGCCCTTTGTAAAAATATCTGCAATTTGATGACGAGAGGGGACATGTAGCACTCTAACTTCACCACAAGCGACTTTTTCACGCACAAAATGAATGTCCATTTCAATATGCTTAGTGCGTTGATGCTGTACCGGACTGCCGGATAAGTAAATAGCGCTAACATTATCACAATACACCAATGTAGCTTTGCGGATAGGGCAGTGAAGTTCGAGGAGAAGATTGCGCAACCAACAAGACTCAGAAACGACATTTGCCACCCCGCGATACTCAGATTCAGCACTAGAGCGGGAGAGAGTTGTTTGGCGTTTGGAGGACCAGGAGAACAAGTTATCACCAAGGAACACACAATAGCCTGAGGTGGAGCGGCGGGTATCCGGACAGCCACCCCAATCTGCATCAGTATAAGAAATGAGTGTAGAAGTCGAAGAAGGATAGAGATGAAGGCCATGCGCAAGTGTGCCTTTGACATAGCGAACAATTCGTTTTAGAGCATTCATATGTTCTTCAATAGGCTGATGCATAAAGAGGCAAATCTGTTGCACTGCATAAGAGATGTCGGGCCTGGAGAAGGTGAGATATTGTAAGGCACCAACAAGACTTCTATAGAGAGACGGATCACTGCATGGATGTTCAGACTGGGCACTAAGTTTGGGTTTAGTGTCAACAGGAGTAGGAGATGGTTTACAGTTAGACATACCAGCTCGCTCAATGATTTCCTCAGCATACTTTCGTTGAGATAAAAATAAACCACCTGCATGACGAGTCACAGCGATACCCAAGAAATAATGCAACAACCCCAAGTCTTTCATAGCAAATTCAGAACCAAGCAGAGTCATAATAGACTTCCGGAGGGAAGGAGATGAAGCAGTCAGAATAATATCATCCACATAGAGAAGAAGATATGCTATGTCATTACTTCTACGGTAGACGAAAAGAGAATTATCAGACTTGCTATTTATGAAACCAATCTTGGAAACAAAATCAGCAAACCTGCGATACTAGGCCCGTGGGGCTTGTTTGAGGCCATATAGAGGCTTCTTCAGGAGACACACATGATTAGGATAGTGAGAGTCCCGGTAGCCCATAGGTTGATGCATGTATACGGTCTCATTCAACTCACCATGTAAAAAAGCATTCTTCACATCCAACTGATGTAAAGACCACCCTTTAGAAATCGCCAAACTGAGCACCGTACGTATAGTATTCGGTTTCACCACAGGATTAAAAGTCTCGCCACAATCAATGCCAACCTGTTGAGTTTTGCCATCACCTACAAGACGAGCTTTATATCTCTCAAAAGATCCGTCAGATTTTTCTTTATGAACAAATATCCATATAGATCTAATAATATTAGCATCAGGAGGACGAGGCACTAATTCCCATGTCTTATTTTTAATGAGAGCATTAAATTCATCGTCCATAGCTGTTTCCAATTCGGGTCACGAAGGGTCGACACGGGGTTTTTTGGAATAGGGGAGCGGTCAATATGGGTGAGAAGAGAGAAAACGTGTTTAGGCTTTCTAATACCATATTGACTGCGAGTGACGGGCCGTGAACCAAGGGAAGAAAGAGGGGGAGGTTGTTGGGCATTTGTGGATGGCTGACGGACTAGAGGGGGGGCGGTTGGGCCTGTAGATGTGGGCAGAACCGGCGAAGCATTTCTGGGCTAAGAGAGGAGGAAGAGTGGTCGGCTGGGCCAAGAGAGAAAGGGGAGGGGTCGGCTGGACCAGGGGAGACAGTTGGGCCTGCGGGGTCGAGAGAAAGAAGCCTGGTAGTAGGAGGAGTACCAGGACGCGGGCTGGACAGGGGATGTGACCCAGAGGCAGACCTGGGCCCACATGGGACGTTTGGTCCAGTGTGGAGAATTGGAGCAGACTTAGGAGAGGCGTGTGTTTGGAGTGAGGGAAGAGAAGGCAAGTCCAATACCAAACGTGAGTGTAGAAAATCATACGTAGTAGGCTGTGGAGTATGAAGAGAGGCAAATGGAAATTTGTGCTCATCAAATATTACATGTCTACTAATAATGATTTTTCTAGAAGAGATATCATAGCACTTATACCCCCGGTGATGTGTAGGATGTCCCAAAAATACGCCTGTTGTGGATCGGGCTTGAAGTTTATGAATAGTAGTGGAAGGATAAAGGGGAAAACACAAACATCCAAACACACGAAGATGAGAGTAAGACGGCTCTTTATTGTAGAGAATTTAGAGGGGCGATGTAGAGGCATTCTTTTTATTGGGAAGAATATTAAGAAGATAAGTGGTCATTTGAAGTGCGTGATGCCAAAAGGTGGACGGGAGAGAAGAATGGGCAAGAAGAGTACGAACAACATTGTTAATTGTACGGATTTTGCGTTCCGCTTTACCATTTTGAGATGATGTATATGGGCAAGATAGGCGAAAAGATAAGCCATTAGTTTTACAAAAATCCCAAAAAGGAGCATTATCAAACTCTCTACCATTGTCACATTGGATATTTTTAATGTCTCGTTCAAATTGAGTACGGATGTGAGCTCTTTGTGACTTTTTAGCCATGGGAAAAGTCCACAAATAATTAGAATAGTCATCCAACACAACAAGATAATATCGATGGCCCATAGAACTTAAAACAAGAGATGTCCAAATATCACAATGTATTATATCAAATGGCATCATAGTACTAGAAGTAGAAGGAATAAATGGCAATTTTACATGTTTTTCAAGAGGACATGAATAACACATATCATTGTTGCCAATTTTATTACACTCAATAAGATTATTATGCCTAAGAGAAGTCAAAATGGAAGACCCCGGATGACCCAACCGAGCATGCCATAGTGACGGAGCAAGAGCAGCAAAGGTGGAAGGAGGAGGGGCTTGAGTTGGAAATGTGGTGATTGGATAAAGGGCACCCCCACTGTCACATCTCATGAGAGGCCTCCCCGTCCGAAAATCCTTCACAGAAAATCGAAAAGGATCAAATTCGACAGACACACAATTATCAGTAGTAAATTTGCGAACAGAGACCAAATTTTTAATGAGTTTGGGTGCATGAAGAACATTTTTGAGGGTGGGGAAAGGACAAATAAGAATCACCATAACCACGAATTGGAATACTTTGGCCATTTCCGACAACAATACCATTTGAATTGCTCAAATTAAAATAAGACTTAAAGTTACCTTGGGAAGAAGTCATGTGAGAAGTTTCCCCGGTATCCATATACCATTTTGGATCTTGTGGATTAAGCCCAAGAGTATGCATTGCCGCTTCAATGTCCGTTGGCATGGGTTGAACATCAGCAGAATAGGATTGAGGTCTGGGCCCAGATCCAAGAATACCAGAAGGGTGCTGCTGTCCACGCAAGTTGGGCCTGGCCCAGGCAGAAGTAGGATAGGGGCAAGGAGGGTAGGCCCAAGGATGATAAGGAGGCCACGCCCCTCCCCCCCACTGATTTTGTTGAGGCCAAGAAGGCTGTGGGGCAGCCCACTGCTGCTGTGGTGGCACCTGCTGCTGGCCACCGTGCCTACCACCACCACCGGAAGACTGCCGGCCATCGCCGCCGGAATGCTGCCGGCTGTCGGAACGGCCGCCTCCCCATTTTTGGTTGTGAGTTTTTTTCTTATGATTTTGGTGGCCCTTTTTACCACCATGATTATGACGGGTAGGAGGAGATGCCTCGACATCATTAAAGGCGGCCACCATGGCAGAGGATGAACCGGTGGCGGTTTTCTTGGCCAAACCTGCTTCTTCTAGAACAAGCATGGATCAGGCTTGGTAAAATGGTGGAAGAGGATCACTTTGACGAAGTAACGTACCAACGTTATTATAGGCGTCGGTGAGACCCGCAACCATTTGTAAAACCAACCGATTGTTGGATACCGGAGCACCAACATTCTTCAGTTTATCAGCCAACATCTTCAAACGTTGGCAATAAGATGAAGCATTGGGAAAATCCTCCATAGCAGTGTTGGAGAATTCTTGTTCGAGGGTGACGGCACGGGATGATTTATTGTCCTGAAAAATATCCCGGAGCCTCTCCCATGCCTCTTTAGCCGTGGAATCGGGTTCTAAAATTGTATGGAGAAGATCCTCAGAAATAGTACGCATAAATCCACTTCAAGACCGTAGCATCAATAGTAGACCATTCCTCCTTTTCTTCCTCAGTGGTAGGAATCTTGGCTCGAGACGAGGGAATAATATGGTGGATCACCCTACTGGAACGAGCATGGAGTTTGAACAATTCTGCCCACGTAGTATATTGAACATTTTCCATGTCAAGAACAATAGGAACATTGTGTATAATATTAGAACTAGGAAGAGAAGAGAGAGAAGAAAGAGAAGAAATAGTAGAAGAATTAGACGAGGGAGAAGAGGATCCAGTCATGGTGGCCGGATGAGAAACTGACGTGGGCTGAAGAAGATAGCTAGAGCACGGCGGAAGCAGTAGAGGGAAAATGAACCCTAGCAATCTGATTCCATGAGAGAGATATTTTCCTCAGTCAAAATATGTTACATCCTAAAGATATATACTAGTCAAGATTACAAGATACAAGGCTAGAAATCAGGAACTAAATATGCTTATTTCCTAAATACAAGAATAATGAAAATATTCTATATTTACATATATTCTATCACACTTACTTCAAAACAGAATTCCCTAAAACCAATCATACTACTGCTGCAATCATGAGTAATAGATACAGAGTACTCAAAGTATCAAATCTAACTTAAATGTATAAATTTTTTAAAAAAATATTTTTCATTCTTATGATAGCTAATTGGTTCAATAGAGGATCCAAAAACAAAAATACTAGATTAAGTGGCTGAAGTTTTCTAGATTACTCTATTGGTGGGTCATAGCTATCTATCAAACTATTGAAATTTAAGAACACAAACTATAATAGCACAGCACATGGAATCCTCACATGCATATCCAAAGTCTTACTAAGCATTTTATCATCCAATTAATATTATTATATTATTCCACTTATAGCCCATATATAGTTTTATATATCCTTGCAAGAAAACACAGCATACCTAAACTTTCTCACTAAAACCCTCAATTTATTTGATTTTCCCTGCTCCCATAACTTTCATACTTTGCTGTCTTATTTTTTGAACTCTAATATCACTTACCATGTTAAGTTCTCTAAAAAACTGCTTAATTTCCTTTCAAAAATCACCCAAAACTTTAGTTCATCATCTCAAAATCCTCAAGAAAGTGATGAAAATACGTAAGAAAAGCAAGCCCAGGAGAACATTTTCTGGGTTTAATGGCATGAAATCATCATTTGCAAGCATGGAATTAAGTGGACAACTAGAGTTAGTGTTCAAATTCATTGATGCAAATGGTGATGGTAAGATATCTCCCCTTGAACTCAGTGATTTCTTGTTGTGTCTTGGCCTTGATAAATCTAAAGTGGCAGAGGAAGCTGCTGGGATGTTAAGATACTTGGATTCTAATGGAGATGGCTTTATTGATTTGAATGAGTATATGGATGTAGTCATGATGGATGATGATGATGGTGTTCATGATCATGTTGATGTTGTTGATGATGATGATGAATATCATCATGTTGATTTTGAAGATGATCTTAGGGATGCTTTTCTTGTTTTTGATTCTGATAAGAATGGTTTGATTTCAGCTAAAGAGTTGCACCGTGTATTGAAGAGGTTAGATTTTGCTAATTGCAGTCTTAAGGAATGTAATCTTATGATTAAATGTGTTGATAAGGATGGGGATGGATTTGTAAATTTTGAAGAATTCAAACTTATGATGATGGGTTACCATACATGATGACCAACTGAGTGTACATGTTTCATATGCTTAGTTCATTCCTCTTATAAATTTCTTTTTGTATAAAAATTTGTACTGTGTGAGGAAGAGCTTTCAAGGGTATTGCATGGACATATGTAGCTAAGGATAGGAGTTAGCTCAAGTGGATAGAAGACTTCCCCTGGCCCGGCGCGAGTCGGGGTTCTTATCCCCAAAGATAACGTTGCGGTGTTTCTTTCGCATCTTGTCATGCCATACCGCCAACGTGTTGGTGTTTCCTACGCGCTAAGAATTGAGGGGTTAGCGCTAGTGACTTAATCTCCTAATCAAAAAAAAAAAAAAAAATGGACATATGTAGCTATATACGACTCCATGTACTAATATAGTAATATAACTGTGTATATAAGTTTTTTTTTTTTAGGGGAACTGTGTATATAAGTTTATTTGCTTCTCACTATATTACAGAATTTTTCAGCAGCTTTTATAGATTGTAATTTATACTACTATTTCTTGTTTTTAATGTTAGGAAAATGCTAAGGTGTCACATTTTGGTTGTCTTTGTTTTGTTAGAGATAAGTTCGTCCAGTGTGCTTCAGTAATGTGTTTAAACGTAAGCATATGTATTAAGAATTTGAGTTGAGGCTTGATGGAATGTAGAAAGTAACATTAATATGGAAGTTGTGTTCTTGTGTAAATTCATTTTTCAGAAAGTAAAAAAAGTTGTCTAGTTGACAGCGATATTTGGACATGTTTGTTGGGGAACGCTTATCGGCTTATCACTTCATCTACCAAATTATTCCAGTTTGAGACAAATCCTAACACAATTTGATTTTTCGTCACAAAAAATAATATTTATTGTTCCCATTTGTAATTTTCTGGTTAGAGTCTATAGATTTGAAAACGATTTTCCCTTGGATTATTGCTTCCTGTTACCACTCTCCCAGAATTTTGAGGGCTTTTATTCGTGTTTTACTGAAAGATAGGAGAAAAAATAGTGGGATATGCTATTGAGAAAAGCTATATGGGTTTTCAAATGTCCAACATTTTTTTGCAAGCTCGTAAAATTTTATGAGATGTGTTTGCCTTTAGTTTCATGTGTTAGTGCTACTTTTGGTTTGTCTTTGGGAATTGGATACACACTTGTTTTTTTATTTTGGTAAGTTTGAGGTATATAAAGACAATTGATTGTGGATGTTCATGTAGCTTTGTTGGCTTCCTTGTTGTAGGCATATATATGAAAATCATGTTTTAGTCAACATAATTTTTAATTTTTTCGTCCAAAGACAAGAGTCGTCAATGAATTTTTAGTAAAAACTAATAAAACCAAAAAAGAAGAGATTTTGAGTTGAGGGCGAATATCCTTACTTCATTCAATAAGATATTTTAATTGCAACAAATAATGTATATAATTCGATTTATTGCAGGAAAAGACAAACATGTTAAAGGTCAATTTTTAACACATAAGATCTAATTATTAGTGATTACTTTATTAAGTCACAAGATTAATAGGTCCATAGGTGAGTTGTCCAAAGTATCTTATTAGGTGTAATTCTAACTATTTTGCAAGTCTGATTTAGCAACTAATATGATATGATCATAAATTGCAATTAAAAAAGCATTAACATGAATAAAAAGCATTCAAGATCATATAAAAGTCATAAAAGAGAGAGTAGGAAGATTATACAAAATATACGAGCTTTACAATCAAGTGAAATTGCAATTTAAATCTTACACCATGACAATGAAAAAATTATTAAAAAAGGAATTAAAGTGGAATTGACTCTCAGGTATTAACCCTTTGTGACATAGGTCTAACTTTAAGGAGTAAGGACGTCGAAGAATTTATTTGTGAGCCTTGGAAAGGGAGAATGAAAATTCTTGTGTTTTAAATGTAGTTTATTTAGATGTGTTTGAGAGAGTTTGACAGTTGAAATATGTTGAATGGTAGGTTAAAAGTTTTGAGACAAATTGAGTGAAAACTATCGTATTTATAGGAAAAAGAAGATTAGGATTTCGAAAAATCGCATCGTGGAAGAAAAGGAAGCCTGTGCCTGGTGCATGTATAGAGTGTGCATTTCACGAACGGAGTCCACGCCTTACGTAAGCTTCCTGCGCTTATCGCAAGGATGCCACCCTCAACGCACCATTGTTATTTTTGAAGAATTTCGTTTCATCAAATAGTCATTTTGTCTTATCTTTTTTATTCATTGTTATCAAAGAACAACGGATTAAAATCATAAAATTTGATTTTATGAAATTAATTTAATAAAAAAAATTATTGGAAATTCAATTGAGGTTTGCAATTGGGATTTGGATTTATGTCAATTGAGCTCTAACGCATATTTTTAGGGAAAAATTGACACCAACAGTCCCAACTATGATCGGTCTTCTATTAACAATCCCAACTTTTGATTATCTCGAAATGGTCCAAACGTTTGGGGGTATCTTCTAAAAATAGTCCCATATGATTATTTTCTTGTCAAACAAGTACAAAAATTTGAAGGTTTTCATCGATCATGGTCAAAAACAGAAAGAAATGAGAGAATAAAACTAATGTTTGATCAAAATAAATAAATCATATTACCATTTTTTCTAATAATTAGTAAGTTAGGATTGTTGTTGGAAGACACCCCTAAAAGTTGGGACCATTCCGAGACAATCAATAGTTGGAACTGTTAACAGAAGACCGGCCATAGTTGGGACCATTTACATCAATTTTTCCTATTTTTAGACTCAAAAAAGTTATGAGCAAGGGTTTTGATTGCTTCTTTTCAGTCCGAACTAATTAGAGTGGACGATGATATGTTTTATCATTGGGTGTCAAAATAGGAGACAATTTTTTTTTATATAAAATAACATTCGATAACTTCAGTTTAACTTATCCCCTTAATCTTGATCGGACATACAGTTACATATTATTCGAGGTTTATTACGAAAATGCCATTACCTTAAAGAGTTTTAATTTACCCCCCTCTCTATTCATCCATTAACGCTTTCCAATTAAAGAGTTGACGAATTATCACACGCAATTTCTTATATCCATCTCATTTCACCTTCCTCCAATTTCAGGAACAGATAAAACACAGTGAGCGGAAAACACATTCCGGCAAAACTTGAAAGATTCCGGCCAACTTTTTTCTACGAGATCTGAAATTCCGACATTCCAAAATCTGAAGGTATATTTAGCCCTTAAATTAATTTGGATCTTCCACAAATTTAAGTGAGAATTAAATTTTGGGGGTTCAATTGAACCTGGATTCACCACTGCAAATCAAATTATTAATTTTATTTATATTTTGTTTTGGGGATTGAACTTTAGGGTTTGATTTATCATGGCTTGGAGAGCACAATTATCGAAGAACTTGAAGGAGCTTCGTGTTCTTCTCTGCCAAACTTCCCCTGCAAGTGCTGAAGCTAGGTACTTACTTTATCTTTGATTTTCTGATCGTTGATTATTTTCCCGATTAATTTTGTGTTTTTTATAAAGTATTCGCATCTATTTTTATTATGATTTTTGGAATACTGCATTTATGCTGTTTTACCACGAATTAGGGTTTTGAGTCACTTTCCTTTGAATTGTGTTAGAGCTTTTGTTGAGAAAAATTACAAGGAATTGAAGACATTGAACCCCAAATTGCCAATCTTGATTCGTGAGGCCCGTGGCGTTGAGCCTCAACTTTGGGCCAGATATGGTAAGGATTGCATTAGAAATGTGTAGTGGAGTTTTTTCGTATTTCCTACCGTTGTGCGATTTCTGTTTATTTCATGATGGTGTGACAGTTCTTTTTTCCCCTCCTATTCTTCTGTGTTATGTGTGTTGTTGATTATGTGCAGTTATAGCGGAGAAAGGTAGGAGAAGAATATTTTCTCCTTTCCTGGACTTTCTTTCATATTGGTGTGCTTTTTTATGCTCTAATAATATGTGAGAAAATCTAGCTTTTGATTGGGTTGTCTCTGTTTTGTCCAACAGATTCTGCTTTGACATTCGTTGATGTGAAATATGGATTTCATTCTCTGTAGTTGAACTAAGATGACGCCTCACCATGATCCTTGTATAGCTGTATTCGTGCGTGCCATTGGTCACTGCCAAATCGTTCACACTTCATAGGTTCCAGTTTGATATTAGCCAAAGCACTTCACTTAGGCTAGAACTAGGTAATTGCTCGTGTGATGCAATATCAAATAATAAGAACAGTTCCTAAACTCGTAAAATGTGACTTTTGCTAATAATAAGATAAGTAGAATCTCTTAACCCAAACAACAACATCAATAACAACAACAATGCCATAGCCTTAATCCTAATAGGTTAGTTTGGCTCCATGAGTCGATTGTATCTTTGGTGTTTTTTGTTCGGATATGGTGGAGATGGTAGTTCATGAAGAACAACTATGCGGTCGAGCAAGGAGAAGCGAGAAGCAAAGAACGAGCAGGAGTAGCATCCCATATGCCGAGACAGGCAGATTTCCTACTTGGTCAGGCAAGTTCAGCAGATCAGGCAGAAACTATTGAGTTCCCCTAGATTAGGCGGAGGCGCAGAGCGCCTGCTCCCCCTGCAGAATTCTGTTTTCCACAGTTTTGCAATTCCTATCAGGCCAAAACCTCTTATGTACGCTATAGTCTCACAAAGTCCTAGTTGCTCCTCTCCAATTGAACTACCTTCATTGTATCCTCTCAGTTTCATCTTGGTCAATATCTCAATTCCTCTAAAACTCGATCCAAAGTACTCAAGACACTCACTAATGTGCAACTACTTTCCATCCAGTGTTACTACATCCTCGATTGACTCTCTCTCATTACTGAAGTTGCACAACATGTACTCTGTTTTGCTCTGACTTAGCATAGCCCTCAAGATTATAATGATCTTCTCCATTGGTTGATTGAGCATTAACGCTACATCTAGTCTCTTTCACCAATATTGATATAATTTACCTAAGCCGCCTTCATTATATTTCCTAGTATTGATAAGATTACATAAGATTTTTTCTGGTGAAGGAAAGATTACATCAGATTTTATTGTAAGGTAGTGTAGCATATTGTATAAAACTTTTATCGAGAAAGCAATAAAGGGGAAAACACCAAGTGGAAGTAATGTGGTCAGCGTCTTCTGGTTTAGTCATACATATAGATTCATTAGGATTGTCTCTGTTTTAAGCATGCGTGGTGATGTTGCCTTGAGGAGCCAATCCCACAAAGAAAATTGGTATGTCTCTGCTAAGCAGTTTGATACTCCTCTCGAATTTATTTCGCAACTCAAGTTTTGGAGTATGTCTACAGTCTACTCATGGTCCCAATCTACTTTAAAGGATGTCATTGTCCAACAGATTAGGGGGAATATGATTGTGGACTCCATGGGCTTCCTGAAGTTGCCCATAGCCATGGACTTCCTGAAGTTGCCCATAGCCATGGACACAACTGGTCATGCATTTTTTTCTCTGTAGTCCTAGCCAAACGTTAGACATTAGCAGATCCATAAAAGTGCATGGGGATATGTAGTTCATTGACACGTGTAAATGAAATATAAACACTAGTAGAAAGCTACATAAACATGTGTATATCGATATCATTTCACTCTATTTTTTCCTTCTGTAGTTTGTACAATCTCAGAAAATGTTATATCTTCACTTGACCTTAGGGCAACTCATATAGTGGCCTTTTCTTGTAGTTTAAAATTCTTCAAGCATTGAAGGTTGTAGCTTTACTCAGCTACTTGCCATAACTAGCTACTTGGCTGCCTTTCTATAAAATTGAAGTATCAACTGATACATGGGGCCCATGAAAGCTAACATGTATTGTAGCTCACCATTGGAGAAAATTGTAGCTGGTGTATCGGAAGAGTGAAGATGTTGATGAGGCAAAGTCAGTGGTCTTGGCGTCTTGCCAGACCATTGAAGAGGCCCATAGATGCCTGGCTAGAGCTCTAGGATAGCGCATGATTGGAATAACAAGAGGGATAACTTGAGGTCATCAAGTGGAATTTCATGAGTAAAGTAGAATTTGCTATATGTAGAGTATCTTTGTTACTTGGGATAGTAAGTAGAGAACCTATATTCATTCCCTCTCAAATTGCAATGCACATGTTCAGACTAATACCTTCTACTTATAGCTATGAATCGACTGATATTGGGAATATGCTGCCTTTTGTTTCTGCATATTATTTTTTTGCGCTATCTAAACTTTAACATAGACCCTTAGTTTCTCCCCTTATCACCTTTTTTTTGGATTTTTCAAGTATTTTTAAAAGTTGTTGGACGTTTCTTATTGAGGGAGTATGATTGGTTTTAGGGTTTATCTGGATATGTAGGGAAGGAATTATATATTTGCTAGTTAACAGTCATAGACTTCTGTCAAGCTACTCCCTCCGTCCCAAAAAATGCTCATTATCTTTTGGCACAAATTTTAGGGAAGGAAAACAATAGAGGTAAAAAAAGTGTGGGTGGGTGTAGGGTCCAGCTTCAAAGAAGTAGAGAGAAAACACTTGCCAAAATAGGTATGCAACAACTAATTTGGGACATCCAAGAAAGGAATATGTAGCAAGAATTTTGGGATGGAGGGAGTATAAGACAGACCTTAACAAATAGTGCCTGCATTGAGCTTATCATATCAGTTAAAAGCACTTGGATTAAATTTGACATGACACTTTCATATAATGAAGATTTAAGCAGCTTGCTGTCTGTGTTCTTCTACTCGTAATACTTTTCTGCAACATTGCCTTTTTGCACTCTTTGTAATGAGTGAAAAAGTAGAGAGATAAAAGTGGATGGGCCTAATATTAGAGGAAAAGTAGAAAGGAAGGAAATTCCTGCAATTGAAAGGTCGTTTTAATGTCATTTAGCAATTAGCAAGAATTATAATGGCTGTTGGATCTGATGTCTGGAACTGGTTTTGGAGGATGGATAACTCGTCTTAAATGCATCTGTTTCTCTTATGTGACATTCTTGGTCCAGCAATTTTGTGTGTTCACATTTGTTTGGCTACTTCTGATGTTAATTTGACATACTTTTAATGTTTTCTGTAGACTTTGGTGTTGAAAAAGGTGTTCGCCTGGATGGCATGAATGAGGCACAGATATCGAAGGCGCTTGAGGATCTCGTGAAAGCCGGGGGAGGTGTCAAAGCTTGAGCCTTCTCCTTTGAACACTTGGACATCAGTTTGCTTCTTTTGCTTTGGCCATATCTAGAGAAAGTGAAATGCACTGTCTCTCCATTTTCTTTCTCTGTATCATTTGAATGAACTAGCATTCATCCTCTATGATAGACAGCAAGAGGGCATCAGGGTCGAGGACCACTCTTCAACTTTTTTCCCTTCGGTTGTTTCAGAGTTGAGTTTTTCCTACTGTAATAATCATCCTGGAAATTCACTGCTAACTATTCAAGATTTCAAGTACTAGACTGTGTCTTGGACTTAAGGTTATAATAACCTTGAATATCACTTTAAGAAGTTTTGCCTGCAAAATTTTCTAGTCTCACGGCCCACCACTGTCATGACTCATGAGTATGAAAATTTTGAGATGTTACAAATACTTTCTTTGTTTTTTTAGATGTAATATTTGCCTTTTTGGTGAGTGGATTAAAATAATCAAATGTTGCATAAAAAAAAACAGAGTTGGTATGTAGAACCAATGTTAATCCAAAATACGGAAAAAGTTGACTAATGCAATCATTAGTGAATAGGTGATGGTCCTTAATTAAAATCATTAACGATATACTACTTGATATTTGGTAGTTAATGAGAGAGTTGAGAGGGCAATGAAAACTACAGAAAGAATCCATAAGTTCATTTCCATAGATCCTTGTCAGCAGAGCATAGGCCAACTCAAGCTGTCCCCAAAATCACTGGTACAAGTTGGGATGTGGGCTGAGAACCCAATTTCATGGCCCAAGCCCAAGAGTAGTCATGTCAGTTAAGCATAGGCCCAACTCAAGTAACACAAAGAGTTAAACCACACTGATTTCACTCTCTTTTGCTCGTAAATTTTACTTAGTTTACCCAGTAAGATCATGTTTTGTTGGCCAGAAAAATTCGTTGAAAAAGTGATTATTTCTATTAGAAACATTTTTTAAGGAGAATTTTTTTTAAATAAAAAGTATGGCAAGGAACATGGATAAATAAAGTATTATTCTTGCCTGTGAAAAAGGAACATTTTCTATCGTTTAGAGAATTATTATATTCTATAACAAAGAAAATCAATTTCAACATTTTATAAACTAAACAAAAGAAAATGGATAATTATAATTTCTTTTAGGAAAATATTTTCTTTCTAGCTAAACACTCTCTTAAACTTTATTATTTATCTAAGATTTTGTTTTTGGACATTTGAGAGGAAGAGACTCTAGCTTAGACGAAAATAAATTGGATAGGCACCTCTATAACTTCCTAATGGCAAAGTCGAACAATACAAAAAAAAAAAAAGAATAGGAGTAAGTTATTGAGAGGTAAAATAGATATTTGGGATGCTGCATTTAGTAACTAGGGTTGCATGTAACAGCCATGTATATGTGTAAATCCTGATGTCAAGAAAAAAAGAGCAACTGTAAAAGGACTCTTGTAGACACATGAAAATGAAGGAAATTTAATACTTTAATAATTTCTCATGTTTATGACTACTTCAATAGCTATATCAATGTTGTCATGTTTTTAATTAAGGCGTGTTTATCAACAACTTTTTAAGTAGCTTATGGAGGTAGACCAGCTCAAAAGTCTACAAAGGATGAGAAGCGGTATTGATACGATAGTCTAAGGTACTCCTAGCTATTTAGTGGAAACGATTTATACTTACTCAATTTTGGGCAGAAAGTTAGAACTAGGGATGACAATCCAGTCCGGATCCGTCCCTAGTCCGCTCCGATTCGAAGAAAATGATTGTTAAGGGAGCGGTGGTAGCTCAGTGGAGTACCACCCCAAATTCCAGGGCATTGCCCAGGGTTTGAATTCTTATCCCAACAATTGTTGGGCATTCACCTTGTGGTACGTGGCAATGGGCCTTTAAGCATGTTGTCTTCTGGGCTATTTAGTTTTGTACCCAACCTCTGAACTGGTGTGCCCTGCAGGCTAGTAGCCTAGCAAGTGTTGGTCTTCGCACCAATTATCTTTCCTAATAAAATAAAATAACGTGGTTGGATTAGAATAGAGGTCAAAGGTTGAATTAGCTTTTATGAAATTTCCTGTATGTTAACTTTTCATACAGCACGTAAAAAGAAAAATAAAAATCATACAAAAGCTAAACTCCAACTATTCACACCAAAACCTAATTCGATACCTAATACTTATTTAATTACTATTATTGTCTTGACAAATTGATAACTTGCCAAGTATTAGTAAAACTTACCCCACTTGTAGAAAAAGTAGCCCGTGAGGCAGCGACTACAGATAAAAGGTTTTTTTCAACACACCGTCATACCCTTAGCTTAGAACTACAAGCATAAAAAATTATTGATCATTTTCTCAGCTACACTTTATGTTTACAAAATTGAAATATACAATTCTCAAGATCGGAATTAGATCTATGTGTAACACATCTTATCCAGTACTAACACATCTAGTTGGTGATATTTTAAATTTTATTGTTGATTCTCTACTTAGTTTTATAAATTGAATTGATCATTTTCGACAAAAGGGTACTTGTCTGATTGCTGGTTACTATTTAAGGAAATTAATTGTCTAAAAAAATTCTAGACATATTCATACATCCTATCTTTCTTCAAAGAGGAAACTGCATTATTTATTCCATAAAATAGAATTTCATAACCAATTTGTAAAAAAATGTCAGTTGCTTAAGACTAGATCAAGCTCCTTTTTGTAATTTGATAAGATGTCTAAAGAATTTGATTAATTTTGGCTCTCTTTCTAATCAATTAATTAATACGTTGATCAATTGTCAAAGGTAATGATTAGCCTTTTTCCACTGTTAAAATATTGATGGCTTAGAGACATCACTTGTTCATCTATTTGTAGTACTTTTCGGAGGAAATAGTTGTTTTTCTGGTAAAATATTGGACAAAAATAACGTACTCTTAATAAGTTATATAAAGTTGTCGCTAGGTCTGCCTATATATATATATATATGCTTACTGCATAATTAATTGCTTGGAAAATGCATGTATCATGTATGCTCAGGTTACATCTTAGTTTAATGGAAGGTTCCAAAGGCTTCAACACTTCCATAGAAGTGGGAACTCTATAATTAGACAAGTTGTCTAATCTTAATGTAACTAAATTGTGGACTGATTAAGTAGCATATATAGTATGAAGCATGAACAGCTAACTAATTATTAATGGGAGGTTAAGAGCTAGTGTTCAAATGATCACAAACATAAAATTTTGAATTGTCTATCTCCATTAGGTAATTAATACTTACTCCCTCCTTTTTTAAAGTTTTATTCAGTTACTGTAGACACAATATTTTAGGCAACATGAGAAAGAGTGTACATTCCGGGTCCATTTGCATTGAACAAATAGAAATATATTAGGAGAGAGAACATTGGGTCCACTTGCATTATATAAATATAAATAGCAAACAAAACAGGGTCATAGGACAATAAACTAATCGTATTTTTTTTGCCAATATACGAATAAATTAAAGTGAGTAAAACTTTACAGAACGGATTGAAACAGAATGTAAGTAGAACTTCACAGAATGGAGGGAGTACATACCAAGTAGATTTATAATTATTTTAGATAGGAGGAAATGAAGAGAAAGGGAAGGAAGGAAAAGAAGGGCAACAAGTTCCCTTGTTTGGACGGATAAGGAATTGGGGGAAAGAAGGGGAGGAAGAGGGCCGGGAAGGATCCATTTTCCCTCCTTAAATAAACATCATCTCCCCAAGTTGGAGAGATTTAAAGAGAAAATGGAGTTCCATCTTTGCTCTCCCATTCCATTCCGATCCCTCCTACATTACTATACAAAGTGTTAGTTTTTTTTTCCATAACACTATTGCATATTTACTTTTATTTCGATATTATGTCATTTGAGATGCATTTATTATTACATTTGTTGGTTTGAATTAACCTAATGCATTATACTAGTCAGTTTTAAATACCAATGCAATGACTAAGACCCCACAAAAATTTGAGCATATACGTGAGCAATTAGCAACCTATAGTATGAAATTCAGGGAGTAATAGATAAGATCCACAAGTGTAAGCTATGTAATTGTGTCCGGTATCAATATTTTTTTTAAGGAGAAATCGAGGGGAGCTATATTAGATTAAATTAACGTCCACCAAAGTAGAGATACTTTGGGGAAAAGAGTTAAGCCAAACAAGTGCAAGCAGTGTAATTGTGTCCGCTATCTATACATACTAGTAGTATCTAATTGCACAATATTTTCCAGTTAAAAATTATGTACTCTCCCCCCTTATCCCCCTATCAAACTCTGCAATTGTTCCAAAAATTAAAACATACATGAAACAACTCCTAATATGACACTAGCTTTTATAAGTAAGTAAGTAGTTGGGCTTGGGTGATGCTCCAAATAATTTAATTAGACAAATATGATACTTCAAATTATCTAGTTTTAACTTTTAACAATTTGTCACAAAAACAAGTCGTAGTTTGGTGGTTACATAATAACTTGCAAAGTAAGAGGCCAAGAGTTCAAAAACTCTTGTAAATATTAACTTCATGTTATGATTACCAAAAAAGTAGTATTATTTTAAGAGTTAAAAACCTCTTATAAACATTAACTTCATTTTGTGAGGTGATATGGCATCATGTAATCGTTTGACAAAGAGGAGAGACACGTGGCGTACTATAATTCTTCCCCACTCACTTTAGTAATATAGTAGTCTTATATGCATGCATCAAATAGTCACTGCCTTGACATTTGATAGAATTGTCGTGTGATTTGACCTTTTTAAAAAAAAAAATTGGTAAAGATGAGTTCAATTGTTTTTTTATTTGAGGATATATTTGTAATTTAGGGTGGATGGCAAATCCTTCTCTCTTTCCTTATATAATAGAGATATTAATAATAATGTTAATCTTTTGATACATAACTAATTAATTAAATAGTATTGTAGCTTGGATTCTATCTCCGATTCCTCCAACGCCATCTTACATCCTTCATTATTGTTGATCCAATATGTTTTGATGATAACAAACTAAAGTAATAACTAACAAGGTTTATAAGTTTTATGTGTGCAAGGTTCATAAATTAATAATGGTGCTTTATAAAGATAATAAGTGAAGTTCCTAAGTTGGAACTCCAAGAGAAGAATGAAGTTCTTGAGTTGGAACTCCAAGAGAAGAAGAGCTTAGTTACATAAGGGTGTAATTATGTTTCTTATGTAAGAAACAAAGATCTTTCATAAGGTAATGAATTGGAACTATGGAGCTGTTCCTTTGAATAAAGGAACTGTTCCAATGGAACTATATTAGTGGAACTGGTATAGGAAACATGTGTCTAAAACTGACGAACTGACACTATCATAATAAGTTAAAGGAACTAACGAATTAAAAGGAACTGGACATATGTTAAATGATGCAACAGTTAGTTTGTGTCGTTTGAGTGATTAAAGCCTATAAAATAGGAAACTGTTTTTATTTGTTAAAAATCTGATTTTAAGGAAAATATTTTTAAAGGAAAGATTTTATCTTTATTAGAAATAAAATCTTTTTCAGCTTTTAGAGAAAAATATTTTAAAAGATATTATTTTGATAAAAGGATTTAATTTTTGTTTTATTAATTAAAATATTTTCTTATTAAATCAGATTTATATTTATTGCACAAGTTGTTGCTAAAATTAAGGAAGCAGTATTAATCATCTAACACACGTTCATTAGATCGTGGAGTACATGGAAAAATTAAAGGAACGTGTTCCTGTAGTTGAGGAACATCATGGGAAAATATTTTTACCACTAACACATGATTTAATCCCACGTTCGAGTTAATCACTGTTATAAATACTTATGTCTAATTAAGTTCCAATGTGTGTCTGACAAAGTGATATTAATCTACAAAGGTATTAATTTGAGTATCACGATTATTAAGTCAGTACCACCAAAGTTCAAAGTTCCAAGTTCCAAGTTTCATTACCATATGAGTTCATTGTTTCATTAGTACTTTCTATCATTATACTATTCTGTATTTCGAGTTGAGAAAAGAGTTGAAAAGAAATCTTATAGTTTGAGTTTGGGGAAGGGGTTTGAGTGAACTCTTGTAAAGTGTGAGGCTTTGAGTGAAACAAAGAAAGAGAAAGGAACTTCTTCGAGTGAAGTTCGAGAGGAACAACAGTTAGAGGGAACTGTTGTTGGGACTTGAGTTTGTAGAGGAACTCAAGGAGTGGCCCGAGAGATAATAGGTTTGTAACAAAGGTGTTTTGGCCTATTATAGTGAAAGAGTTGAGTTTAAAATCCCTAGTGGTCGAGGTTGTTTCTTCTTGTTGGGCCCAATAAGTTTTTCCTCGTAAAATCTCTTGTGTCTTCCGCAAAAAGTTATGTTCATTTCCCACACATACAATTCACCCCCCCTCTTGTAGTGTTCCTATAGAAATAACAATTATTTTTGATAAGACACATTCTTCTTTTTTAGATAACGCATCACATTGCGTTCTCATACTTTATTGTCATATACTTCTCTGTTTTTTTAGATGTAGTGTTTTTCTTTTCCCCAAATTCTCATCCAAAATCAATTATTGCATATAAATAAAAACAGAGGAAGTATATAATATTTATAGTCATTTTATTTAGATGCATTGTTTGCAATTTCCTCAGTCTGACTTTTGCATAATTTATCTAATAACTTTAACTATGTATAAACTATAAATGTTATTAGGTAAAATGTTGTTGGATTAGTCCAAAATGTATATTACAAATATCAAATATTAAGGATATTAACCGTAAAAGATGAGCGTTAGCAATCTCGAAAGTCAACTGGTTACCAGCAAGTATTGAGAAACAAAGGATGTACATATTAGCCTTGATGATATGAGTACTTGTAAGGGTTCCAAAGAAATGCTATATTGGTAATGTAGCGATGGATGCAAGCTTAAAAGTGAAGTACAATTATATATAAATAGAATTCATATGGTCATTGCATATAAAAAATGTCATATACCAATTACTTTTAAAGTGGGATTTTTTTAAAAGGTAAGAAGGGGCACACTTGAAGGGATATAGGAATTCATCTAATGAGTCTCATGAGGTTTGATTCCTAGATTTCTGGGATACAAGGTGGGAAGTGGAATTATATGAGAATAAAATTTCATATGGTAAGTTTGTACTCAATACTCAATAGATAAGCTATATGTTACGACGAAAGTAATCAAAGAAATAAAAAGAATAAATAATCAACGCATAGTTTATGTGGTTTAGAAATAATGTGTTGACTAATACATGAGTAGAGAGGAAGGATAATAATTTGTGAATTTTTGTGCCTAATTCACATGTTTGAAGCGCCAAATAGAAGGCATTTGAATCCTATAAAAACAGTTTTGAAGCCAAAAAATCATTCAAACATGGGCCTAAGCCTAATTGTTATACGCAATTGTTAGTAAACATAAACATGACGACGACAAAAGAATCTATGATAAGTTTCCCAACAATTTTCGTTGACAAAACACCAACCAGTTGCAGAAGCAAATAGCAAGTTGATCAAAAATAAGGAAGTTTATCTAAGAACAAAGTAGTAAGTAGTAGTTGAAGGTGTGATTAGAATGATTCCAATTAGCCCCATCGCTATCTATCACATGGAGACCTCATCACCTTAACTTTGGTCGGTTGTTTACTTCTTTAATTATTCACAATCTTCAACGCAAGTGCACATTAAATTATTCCTTACTTTCATTAAATTAAAATTAATTAAGGTCCTTAATTAATTAAAGGACAGCTTTCAGTTTAAGTCTTTCAATTGGAGGATAAGTGCTAAGGGCGGGAAATTTGGAACAACCTCAAAAAACCCACTTTCCAGCCAAGAATTAATAAAAAGAAAGTAGTAAAGAAACATGCAACATTATGCGAGATTCTAGGGGATTTAATTAGGTGCTCATCACATGTCAACTTATTTTTGTGTTTTTATGCTTAAGGTGGTCCAATATATCATGTATCTTTGCACAAGATAAAGTAGCTTTCAATTGAAAATTGTAATTTATTATCTGGCAAGTGGAGTATGGGCTTTCATTTCTTATTCTTCACTCTTATGAAGATAATTATCAAAAAATTAGAATAAAGTTTTGTTTTCTTAATTAATGAAAGATAAGTTGATAAAGACACAAATTAGCTAGGGTAATCTTTTTTAATCAAATAAAATACTTGGTAAAGTCTTAGGTTTGATAACACTCTCCTAGAAAGATCTAGAAAGAGCATATACTCTTATAAATGAGATAAGTTTGAAGAAAAAACATGTCGCATAAAATTTAGTGACGTATTTTTTTGATCCATATGAGCCACGAAGGCAGTACAAAGTACAAAGAAGCGGAACGGGGATTCGAACCTGTGACCTATTGTTCACAGCACCGCAATCTTAACCACTAGGCCAAGACATCCTTAGTAAATTTAGTGATGTATTTAGATACATGAAAATGTAATATTTAGGGATCACAATCCTTATGAGTTATGATCAAGATAGAAGTAAAAATATATTAAAAGTAATATTTTTGTAACAGTTTTGTATAAAACAGTCTGACTAAGTCAGGACCATTACTAACTAAACAAAAAAAAAAAAAGTAAAAGTAACAAAAGACTAATGGAAAGTTGGTCTATAAAAAAGTTCTACAGAGTTGCAATTTAATTTCAACAATTATGCTGCTACTTCTCTATTAAAGGTTCTGACTTCTTAGCTAAAATCCGGTAGACCAAAACTGAAATACTTAATACTAGTACTTGAATAGACTTTTATCTAATTAACAATATTCAAACAAGTAGTCCCTTTTTAGAGATTGTGAAGCATGGTATGGTGCTTTTGAATTAATTAGCAAGTCTTAGAAGTAACTAATAGATTCATGCCTTATACAGTACTAAGGAAGATATTTTATTCAAAAATTCTCTCTCTCAAGTCTCCTCTCCCTCTCTTCTCTCCTAAACCCTAGCCTCCATTGTCAATTTTGAAGGGGCTTCCATCGGATCTTACCGGTGGAAAGCCCCAATTCTCTGTTTCTTTTAAGTTTTTTTGTTTCTTAAGTTATAATAATGTCTCCCTCGAAAAAAAGGGTTATTCTCCTTCGAAAGACAAGGTTTTTTCGATCTCCTTTGAAAGACAAGGTTTTTTCGATCTCATTCGAAAGACAAGGTTTTTTCGATCTCCTTCGAAAGACAGGGTTTTTCAAAACTCCTTCGAAAGACAAGGTTTTATTTGCGGTTAATAGGGTCTCCAGTTATGCGGGGCTACGATTGATGTTTATTCATCGGATTCGGATTACGAAATCAACACAAGAATTTTCTTCCCCACAAAATTATGAAGCGACGACGGATCCACTCAAAAAGTTGTATGAGACAACAAAACGAGAATATGCCGAATTGTTATATCTATGTATTTGGATTCTCAACCCTTCACCAGTTAATTCTTGTTTTATTTTGTTCAATCTGTTTTCAATATCGTTAATTTTCAATTGTAGATGCCGTATGGTTTAATTAATGAAATATATTGTCCTTTGGGACTTCTTTCAAAAAAAAAATAGATTCATGCCTTGAAAAGAAAAAAAATCGATCAGCTAAACTTAATACTTTACTACCTCTATATTGTTTCAGAGAGTGTCTAGTACGAGAACGTATAGCTATCACAATTTAGTTATTTTAAATACTTCCTCCGTGTCATCAAAAAAAAAAAATTCCTTCGTAATATAAAGAATGCAACAACTGGGTATTATTTGTGAGGTATAAAATATTCAATTGTTGCAATCATTCTGTCACGGAGGAAATATATATTTTCATATTGAGAAATAAGGGTATGTGAAGCCAGTGTTAAAAAGAGGTTTTTCTCTAATTTTAGATGATCTGATAGACTAGATTCGAGGAACTTAATCGTTTTTTTCATGGAAAAGCAAAAATCAGTATAAAAAAGCAACAACATATCCGAGCATTAGTTACATGTATTGTACGCAATCAATTGGTGTCTCTTTTCATACAAGTTGGGGGGAATAAAGGGGATCCCAACTTGCCTAGGGTGAGAATCGATCCCAAGACCTCTTGGAACCGGAAGGGAAGCTCTAACCATTAACCTATCACTCACTCTCTTTGATTTGGTATTATTGGTTGTAGCAAAAGATGATGGTGTAGTTAGTAATAGTGATAATACTTGTACTATTACGAAGGCTTGATAACATCACATTGACGCTAATGGTTACGGATATGACTAATTGACTATGAGGGGGTATGTTATATGTGAAAAGAGGGTGTGATCGGAATTTGGCTGTGAACGTATAAGGTTTTTTTTTTTTTTGACGGGGAACGTATAAGGTTTAAAATAGTGGCTTTAGACTTTTCATTCCCAAAGATAGCTTACACTTGTTAATATTTAATTTATTAGTTTCAAAAACTAACAAATAATTCATCATCAGATTAATATTTGAAACATGTGATAAGAAGCAAATAATCTTGGATTTGAGCATTTTTGCATGACATGTCTTTAAATATTAGATGAGATTTGATCTTAAGTCTTTGGTAAGATTAAGATAGATGACATCTACTCGTATTTTTAAATATATACATCTTATTACACTATAGATTCATAACAAACATATCTCACTTGATAAATTAGCTTGACAAAATACATCATACAGCATGGCTCTCCAATTTGACCAACTCAAAGTATTGTTACAATAGAGTGGCACCCTAAAGTTGAAGTTGCTACAACGCGTTTGATCAAAGAAAATAAGAAGCGACAATTTCTATTATATACTTAGTTGTATCTAATTGGAAACATATTCAATAATATTTTTCTTATCTGCTTATATGAAGAGATTCAAATGAGAGGTCAGAAGTGGCCTAAACCCTAAATAAACAAAAATTAACATTAATTTTAGTTTGTCAGATATATAGATCATATTGTAGGTTTTGTATGTAAACATAAATGGAAAAATGTAGCCTGTATGTGGGTACTATAGATTGTAGGCGTAAGAATCATGGACATACACCACGATGGCACCACCATGAAACATCTAACTCATAAGCATAAATCTTAAGTATAATTAAAAAGAGCAATAATGAAAAAGAAGAAAAGTGTGGCATGAATTTCAGCAACTATAGGCTAGCGGAAAGATGGATGAGATGCACCGTTGAGGCGTTGACTGATTTCTTGAAAACGATTGTTTGTCTCATTAGAACCTTTAAGAAAATATAGATGTGGAGTAGTAGGAGAATAACGGGAAACATTAGCTCAACTGGTGACCAAGTTCTTTGTAATTTTATTACTTCTATGACCTAACGTATTATGCAATATGAAATTATATATTTTAATGTAATTTTTCTAATTAATATACATTTTAAAATTTCAAAATATAGTTGGGAGAGACTTTTGATTTTTTGATGGTTGTAGTTGAAATCATTGGTGCTAAAATTTCCTCAAAATCTTGAGAGCAAATTCCCATGTGATCAAAGTAGAAAGTACTCTAAATATATAACACACAAAAAAGACTTGTATTAGATCACAACATTTAACATACTAACTAGATATAAGGCTAATTGGGTGATATCCAAGGTTATGGATGGACAATATTATGATCTTACTAATAAAGTGATAAACTAAAATTATTAAAAAATATTGATTGAATTAATCGTCCTTTGTTTTCCTATATTTAATTTATCAACAATAATAAATTGTGTATCGAATAAGAACAGAAAGGACTTAAAGGTCTAAGAAGTTTAGTTAAATAAGTTCTGTTTAGCAGAAATAAACAAAACTAACGTTTGACACACACGCGTGCGCGCACACACATAGGGTTTAAAGGTTTAGATAAGGTCTAAAAAATTCTAATAAGGAAAAATAAATTGAAAATAATGAACTCTTCTAAGCGACTAAAATTTTGATATTCACAAAAATCAATCACTAAAAGATTTTTCTTGTAGTGTATTAATGAACTAGCTAGTGAAAGGCTAATTAATTGTAAATCTAATATAGGGCAGTTCCACACTGATTTATTATGAGACATGAAGTGAATTAGTAGATTTTTTTTCTAGTTTTAAGGAGCCTTTTTTAAATTTTTTGTACATGATATAGCTCCCTATATATATGTTCCAAAATAAAATACTTCACAAGAACACATTTTTCTGAATAAACAAATCAGTAAGAAAAACATCATTGAATGTATTTGCTTGTAAAGCACTGTGTATAACAGACTTTAACGAGGTGAAAAGGATTGCAAATGCAATGCATCAGACAGACACTATAAGTATGTCCAACCATGTTTATGAGAATTGAGGAGGACTCACCCGTACATACTGCCATCAAAACGCAACGTAAGCAGCTAACAAAGGGCGTGATACTGTTTAATGCGCAGCGCTTTCACTTACTTTACCCTATTCCTTTCCTTTTTTTGACAAGTTAATTTACCCTATCCTGAAAACACGTGCATGGGTAATAAATAACATCACTGTTTTTTGTAACTAATACCACGTACCACCTGAATGCTATACATAAATGCTGCCCCTCTCCGTGGCATAAAGTGAAAGCTATTCAACTTTTTGCAAAATCTTTAGGTTATATTTTGATGTTTGACCACAATTTTATTTTTTTACTTTTCCTCTTTGTTATTCTGAAATTAAAATATTTATACTGCTAATTTTTCTTTTGAGAAAGAGGGGACAGCCCCAAGACCTATTTATAATGTTAATTACAATGTGTATAAGTATTTTTAAAATAATATGATAATATACTATTTATACAACATAGTGATTTCTAATTTAAGAAAAACATATAAGATAAATTTATTTTGTGGAATAGTCGAACACAATATATAAGCATATTTTGCTTTATTATTTTTTCTTTTGTATGGCTGAAGAGTTGAATTTGAGGAAAGAAAACTTATATGTAGTATCAACTCTTGGCCAGATATCCAAATTCATACTCCCTTTAGGGATGTCGATTGGGTGGGTGAGCGTGCATGTGTTGCCCTCCCCTTCCCCATCCCCACCTAATATTTCATTTCCACCCTCACCCCCTTCCCTACCATGGGTCCGAAATCCATCCCAATCCACGCCCCAGCGGGAATTAATGTAAAACCATCTACGCGCCACCACCCGCTTGGGTATCCATGTCCACCTAATTCCCAGTTCCCACCCCATTACCCACCTAAAACCCGCCTTATAATTTAAAAATAAAAATAAAATAAAAGGGTACAAAAGTGGAAGTGTTGTCCAACAATTAATGAATTTGGAATTAAAGGGGAGTGTCAGGATGTGTATCTCACATTGAAGAAATAAATGAGTTGTGCCCACCTTATAATGTTAAATGGCTACTCCCCTTATTGCCATATGGTTTTGAGGTGGAACCTCCTTGATCTTGTAAAGTGGATTTGCACTCCTTCGTGGCCCGTTTAATAATTACAAATTTTAGACAAGAACTTAAGGCATTCAAATAGGGTTCAATTTACACAGCACTCAACATGTAATTATGTAACTCAAAATGAATGATTCTTTTCCTTCAAAAAAGAACTACTTTTTTTAACATGGGAATGGGATGGGGTGGGGCGGGGATGAAGCGGATACAACCTAAAATCCACCCCCGTCCCATCACCTATGACGGATTTTCATTTTCAACCGCATCCCACTTCATCACCCGCCAAACCTAGAGCGAGGATGGGGTGCAGGGGCGGGGATTCTATTTGACTCATCTCAGTGGCATCATCCCTACTCTCCTTTCTCTCAAATAATATCAATTGACTATAATTTTTTCTACTCCGTTCATCGATCTCACACTATTTTACTAGTAGTTTGCTTTTTCCCTAATCTTCAAAACAAATCTTTGACCATGGTAGTACTACCTCAATCTTATTTTTTACCCTAAGTGAAGATCTGATAGCGACAACATTCCCTAGTTGGCGATAGGGCCATACGAATACGATCAATATAAACTGGAAGTGTCTTAGGGAAAAGAGACACGTGGTGAGCATATGATATGCTGATTGTGTTGACTGTGGGACCCATTAAAGGCCGCACATAATTAAGATAGACCCCCATAAGACACGCCCTGACTGTGTCCAGACCCAAAGACGAGTCTCCTGCTCCAATTTCCCATGATCACACGCCCATCCATCCTCTTTCTTCACTCACATGCATTTTATTTTTTCTCTCTTTCTGCAATACAATTTCATGACCATCTAATTATCACCACCCTAAGAAAAGAAAAAAAAAGTGCACAAGTTTTTCCCTCTAAATCGGGAAATGTATGAAGTAACGCCTATCCTTTCTGTTTTATTGTTTTCAATGAGTTTGGACTATATCTTTTCTAGATAAGGTCTTTTTGTAAGAGCTCCACTCATGTGTGTGTTTTGATCATTTAGGAAACATATACTACTTCTGTCTTTTTAGTTGCAACATTTGCTTTTTGGCACTATTCATTAATCAACTTTATTAAGTAATCTCGCACCATTATATAAGAAAAAACATAGTCAAGTGGGATCTTGTTAGATTCGTCTCAATGCGATGATTCCAAATATCAAATTTTTATAATTTTTACTTACACCCAATATGAGATATTAACGTTCAAATAAGTGTCTCGATAAATGTGAAAAGACAAATGTTGCAACTAAAAAAAACAGAGGAAGTATATGATTATACTGAAAAAATGCTAAACGTTTTGTAGCATTGAGTGCAATGATTTAATTAACCTTTATTAGCTTGTAACAACGACGCATATTTTATCTATATACTCTCAATTGAATAGCATAAGTGATAAGATACTTGGTATGTTTAGTAGTAGATTACCCAAATCTAATAGGATTTAATAGATGGTGGAATTAAATTCAACAACATTTATCTTTTAATTGTCAGTAAGAAGTAGGTAGTGTACCTATTGGGTAGATGTAACTCTACAGGTCGGACTACATACGATCTATGTCAAGAATTATATGCAATGTGGAGCTTATATTTCAATATGTAGAGCTAATAATCATCGACCATGCACAATAATAAGACCTAAAAGCAAGAGATAAAATTAGGCACAAGCTCATTGATTAATTAACATGACCTATAATTAAGAGTGAAAAGGTAGTTATCAAATTTTTTTGGGAGATGTGAGGCCGAGGGGAGTTTCACGGTCTATATATTAGTCACCAGATTTATATAGGTTTTACTCTAATCGTTCTCTTGTATCATTCGTGTGAAGAGTTTTTACTTGGAAAGTAATTTAATGAGTTGAGCACTTAAAATGAGTTCTATATAATAGACCAAAGAGGGGCAAAAGGCAATAAATTAAATCTATACAAATATATTAAAAGGCGTGCGGAAGAAAGCTTATGTGCCACGTGGCACTCTCCTCAACTTTTTAATGCAAATGTCTATGTGTACTCCTCACTTTAAAAAAAGAAATGTGTAAGTGCAAGGTATCGAACACGTGACCTTTGAAATGAAAAGTTAGAGCTTAACCATCAGTACACTATGAATTTGTTGTCTAATGTTTCAAATAAAATATGATAAAGTCTTGTATAAGTATACTTAACTAAAAAGACTTGAACAAGTATATACATCTCTAACACTCTTATTACGTAACTTACAAGAGAATATTGATGTCATATTCTCTTACCACAATTCCTTTTAAGGTATTGTTTTCAAACTCAAACCTTTCAATTTTTCATTACTAGCCTCGTATGCACGCGATGTGTGCGCCAACATATTAGTATTAATACTGATATTCAAAATCGTAAAAAACATTAATATTAATGCGAAAAATAAACATGTACTTCGTACTTATAATTTATGTTTACAAAACATAGGATTGAAAATGAAGATAAGAGAAGTTGGTCTATGCTTATTGTTTCTCATCAGGTTTAACTTTTTCTCTTGAATAACATATTGACTACAACAATTATGAAATCGAAAAAATACAAAGATGAGTTATACTCTTTTTTTTCTCAGTAATTTTTTGAATTTTTAATTTATGTTCTTTGTAATTGTTATTGAATATTTAGGTAAAAGAAAACTTTGTATCTTTGGTTTTACAATTGTTGAAAAATTTTTTTGTAGGATATTTTCCTCATTATAAGTAATCTTTTAATGGCAATCTTAATCTTTTTTATGTTATTAGTTTTATCTTTTTATAACTTTCCTTATTGTATAATTGTATTTCAGGAAATGAATTAGAAATTTTGAATAGTTTTTTTCTATGTTTCAAATTAGGGGTATATAAATCTTTTCAAGAGGGGACATCGTAGCTCCCCTCTTGGCTTATATAATAGAGATTTATCACGTTGTGACGTGAATTTTTCAATTTCTTAATGGACAAAAAATACGAAAAGTAGCAAAATAAATTATAAAATTTAAACATATTAAAATATTAGTTTATTGTAACTAACTCGAGGCATCGCCCGGGCAAAAAAAACTAGTTTGCAATTAAAAAGAATAAATTAAATGTGATTATAATCCAAATGAACTTTTAACACATAAAATGAATTCTTTCATATAAAATGAATTCTTATTCAAAAGAAGAAAAGGGTTGTCAAAGTAATATAATATGGGTCAACAATCCAATAATCATTCAACAAATATCAAGATAGGGACAATTTTGGAGTATGTGGGAGGGACCCATTCCATAGAGGGTTGAGGGGCACATTGTTTAATTCATTACATAATTATTAGTGTTTGTTTTCATAGGGAAACAGATAGTAAATACTAGATGTAAATGATGAGTTTCAATTTAAATTTTTTATTGACATTAGAATTAAGATTTGAATACTATCTGTTTATACATTTCCAACTAATCTATTGGCAAAAGATAAGAAATCAAAAGAAGGTTCTTATAAAAAAAATCAAAAGGTGGTGTAAACTCACGTTTTAGAAATGATTTCAATCTTCAATTTAAATATGGTATAAGACTATAAGTGGAGTTTTGGAGTTTGTGGGCGTTATGCTTAAAGATTTTCTAAGCACATGATTGTAAAAATTTGTCATACCCCTTTCAATTAAGAAAGTAACGATGTAGAGTATATGGTTCATTATATTATATAGTACTCTATTAAGGATAAACTGAAGCATATATTCGTTGGCCGGCACCACCTGAAGGTTGGTTGATGTTAAACTCAAATGGGGCTGCCAAAGGGTTCCCGGGACCAGCTGGAGGAGCATGTACACACATTATTCATATATAGATGCCGGAGAATGTTAGAAGATCCAAGTTGGACGGTGGAGATCAAGCATTGCTATAGAGAAGGGAACAGAGCCGCAAACTGGCTAGCTAACCAAGGAGTGTATCAGAACAACAAGATAGAGTTGATTCAAGTCCCCCCTTTAAATTTAGGTCGTATTTTGTTTGAGGATGTTGTGGGTGTTGTTGTACCCCGCTTCATTCCTCCCTAGTTTTTTCTTTAGTTTGTTTTAGTAGTGTAGTTGTCTTTTCTGTGTTTCTCGAGGTTTTCCTCTTCTTTAGCATAAAAAAAAGGATAAACTATATTTATGATATCTATACAAATATATTAAAAGGCGTGCGGAAGAAAGCCTATGTGCCACGTGGCACTCGCCTCAACTTTCTAATGCAAATGCTTTATGTCTATGTGTACTCCTCACTTTAAAAAAAATGTGTAAGTGCAAGGTATCGAACACGTGACCTTTGAAATGAAAAGTAAGAGCTTAACCATCAATACACTATGAATTTGTTGTCTAATGTTTCAAATAAAATATGATAAAGTCTTGTAATAATTATAATTAACTAAAAAGACTTGAACAAGTATATACATCTCTAACACTCGTATTACGTAACTTAAACCTTTCAATTTTTCTTTACTTATCACGTTGTGACGTGAATTTTTCAATTTCTTAATGGACAAAAAATACGAAAAGTAGCAAAATAAATTATAAAATTTAAAAATAATAACATATTAGTTTATTGTAACCAACCCGAGGCATCGCCCGAGCAAAAAAAAACTAGTGATATTATTAAATTACTTTGCAATATAAAAAAATCACATAATTGACTTTTTCTACCAGTCAAATAGCATGTTAAAAAATTCATTTACGTATGTATAAATAATCCAAATTTCAATCATATAAAAAAAATTCAATTAATTCATAGATACAATTGAATAGGATGAAATTCTCATATATTGTACTCTTGCATAAAAAAATATCAAAATTTTAATATCAACATAAATTTCCAACTTATGTGATAAAAAAAAAAGGTTAAAATAAAATTTTAAACTTTTAAAGAATTTGTTCATTTTCTCAATAAAACTTATATAATGCTTAAACATATCATTTCACGTAAATTATAAAAGTGCCAAATATACAACTATTACAATTACAAAGAGATCCCCTCGAAAATATACAGTTGTACTAGAGTGGCAAGCCCCTATGAAAATTATAGCATGCCTTATTTGTGACATGTTGCATATTCAAATATAGTGCCACATTATGAATAACTTTATACATTCATTATTATTAGCAACCTTGTAAAATGCATTAAGTATCCCCATTACAATCTCTCAAAAAAAAAAGTCTCTCCATTACCACCTTAATAATTCTAATCAATAACTTATTGTATGCATTATCAGTGGCCCTGTTTTTACTAATCACATACCTAGGAAAGAGATCAGAGGGTAGCCAAATGTGTTTAAAGATCTATTCAAATGTAAAGAGTTTTAAGGGATAAGAGCTTTGCTAGACATGGTCAGATGGTCTTTAAAGGAGTCTAAAGAGAGCCAACACGAAATCCTAACTATGCATAGGCCAATAATTTTGTAAAATGTGAAAAACATGCTGGTAATAAAACATTTACATATGTTTTAGTTTCTATATATATTAATTATTACTCCTCCATTAAGCCGCCTATTATCGATCTGTCATTCACTCACAAGCTATTATATTTATAGGTAGACCACAAATAATGAAAATCCTTCACCATCTAATAATTTCTCCCCATTCTCATACCCCAATGCGCATGCTGCCCTTCTCCCCTTCTCTTACACAAAATCTCAAGACCCATCTTCTAACCACTCTGCCTCCTCAACCTTAAAAAGCAAAAAAAAAAAAAAAAAAAAAAAAAAAAAAAATTGCTCCTTTAAGACCTAACCCTAACCCACCTCTCAGAATTTTCCCCCCTTTTCTTACCCCCACCAAAAAAAAAGGACTAGTCTCCTTTATTATTCCCAACTTTTATTCCCAAACCCAATCTTCAACCTCCTCCTTCTTTCTCTCTCCCAAACCCTCACCAACAAAAACAAAAGAGAGAAACTCAATATCAACCTAAAACCTCAGCTCTTTAATTTCTTTACCTAGCATAACATACGTGAGTTCACCAAAACTAAATATCCTAACTCAAACAAGATAATTCTATCTAACAGCAAACAACATGAAGATTCATTCATGATCAATTCCAAAGAATAATAGTTGAAGAAAATAAATTTCGATTTCGAGGTTCGAAAATGGATCAAGTAACAGCTCATGGAAGACCTCTCCCACCTCCTTTTCACTCTAATACTCTTCATCTTAACCCTCATCATCAGTTTCACCACTTCCAACAACAACATCAGCAACAACAGCAACAACAACAACAACAACAGCAACAACATCATCATCTACAGCTACAACAGCAGCAACATCATAGCTCAGAAGCTGAGCAAAGTGGAAGCAGCAGCGAGCTAAAATCAAGTCTGAAGAGAGAACGAGACGAGTCAGGTGCAGCTGACAGCAAAGACGAAGGCGGAGAAAGAGGCAGTGGAGATGGTGATAGAGAGATCCAAAGACGGCCTAGAGGGCGGCCGGCTGGATCGAAGAACAAACCAAAACCACCTATCATTATCACAAGGGATAGTGCTAACGCACTTAGATCTCATGTCATGGAAGTAGCAAACGGATGTGATATCATGGATAGTATAACAAACTTTGCACGCCGTAGACAAAGAGGGGTATGTATCTTGAATGGTACTGGAACTGTTGCTAATGTTACTCTCCGTCAACCTGGTGCTCCAGGGGCGGTAGTCACACTACATGGGAGATTTGAAATTCTTTCGCTATCAGGGTCCTTTCTCCCGCCTCCTGCGCCCCCTGCGGCCTCTGGCCTCACCATTTATCTAGCGGGAGGCCAAGGCCAGGTCGTAGGAGGCGGGGTTGTAGGGCCCCTCTTGGCATCGGGGCCTGTAGTTGTCATGGCCGCGTCCTTTGGGAACGCGGCCTATGAAAGGTTACCTCTTGATGAAGAAGAGGGACCTGGGGCCCCGATGCCAGGAGTAACCTCAGGTGGCGGTGCCTTAGGATCACCGCCACCTGGGGGAGTACCCGGACAAGTAATGGATCCGGGTGCTAATGGAAGCGGAGGTGGAGGATCAGGAGGAGGAGGAGGATCAGGAGGATTACTACAAGGGTTGCCTCCAAACTTGTTGAATTCTTTACCACCTGAAGCTTTTTGGGGTACTCCTAATCGAACTCCTTATTGATCAAATCACTTAGTACATTTTACTACTTGGATGGATTATAAATGAATGTTTTTTCTTTTGTTTGGAGAAATTTGCAAATTTTTACTTCTCGAATTTAAGTAGAGAGAGTTTATCCTTCTCATCATCATGATCTTCTGCTTTCATAATCAATTCCCTCTCTTCTTTTTTTCTACTCTTCATGGGTCCTATATATGCTTGCTTCAACATTTCTTCCTTTCCTTAATCTTACATTTCTTTGGAGTTTGGATGTTAATTATTATCATGGTTTTGGTTTAATCTTGTGACAAATCATTATTAACAAATTCATACTAGCAAAGTAGCAATAAGTAAACACAGTATATGCATAAAATTTTACAAATTTTCATTTTAAGATACTTTCAAGCTCATAGAAGAATATGATGAAAGAAGTAAACTCCCTCCAATACCTCCAAGGTAATTCTTTTTCTTTCCAGTCTCTAGTTATCATAATTCTTATATGTTAAATAAATAAAAAAGAGCTTAGCTGATTTCATGTTCTTCTAGCTAGTATACTTATTTTTTTTTACCACTTTTATGTTCTTCTATCTAGCTAGTATACTTATTTTTTACCACTTTTTTTTTCATCCTAAAAAAAAGGAAGGTCATTTATCCAAATATTCGGTCAAACTACCTAATTTTTACTCATTGTCGAATATGCTTGTATAGCTATTTAGCTTTTTACCTTTTTTTTTGTTGAATTATGTTCTTAAGTATCCAACTTTTTTTAAAGAATTTGCCTCATCTGAAACCTTAAACATATTGCCTTACAAAAACCAGTAAACAAATACTCCTAGTAATTTAGAAAATGATGAATGAGCAGAGTAAAAGTAGGGAAAGCATTTGATCACTTTCTTTGTACTTACTTCACATGCAACTCAGCGCCCACCAACTTTTTCTCATTGCACGCATTATCATCATTCAATCCCATAACTTCGCTTTAATTAGAAAAACAATAACACTATGTTATATTATTATTTTACCAAATTTGTGTCATTGTGTTAACTATATGCTTAAGTTAGTTACATGCCCATAATCATAGAAATTAGCATCAATATGGTAGACAAACAGGTATGGACATGCTGCATGACATAATATACAATATGATATAATATTAGATAGTGGCAAATTATTTTTATTTTTCTAGTTTTACTTTCTATTTTTTATTTAGTTGGATGAGTTAGAGTGAAGATTGGAGAAAGTTGGAAGCATAGAAGAAGATAAAAAGAGTGATGAGTGAATATATTGGTGACTGAAGGATTACACGTGCGCTGTTAACTCTGAAAGTCTGAAAAAACAATATATAAGGAGAGGAAAGATAATTAGAAAACAAAAAAAATATAATTATAATAATAGATGAAAAAAATATAATAAAAAGTTCCTTTTCAAGGCTAGTATAAAACACCCAACAGCCTGAACAAATTTGACAGCTAAGCACTTAATAACTACTTAAATCTTTATGCAGAATTTGTGTCCATTTTACCATCTTTACTACTGACCTAGTTGTTTGCTATTGAGAGGCTTTTTAGGATGAAAGCTTATTGTTTACGACTGTTTTTGTCTCAAAATTAAATATACTCACTTTGATTGTCACACTTAGCTAGTTAGCCTTTTTATAGTACAGTAAGATGTTTTAAAATAGTGTTTGGGATCATATATTACTATATAAGTGTTAAATACATTTTTTAATCTATGACATTTTTTTTGTCCTTTTGATGTAATATATGTTCACTACCAAAATGTTTACTCTTTGTTTCTTTTTGCTTGTAGCTTATATATAACCCTTAAAGCTACATAAATACTCCTAATATATTTTCAAATTTCCGATCTTTTTATGATGCTTGTTTTTACTTAATACAATTGATAATTATATATAATTTTACGCACTGAAATATACTCCGTAGTACTATATACTACTCCTTATTCGCCAAATACTAAACGCTCCTCGATTTTTGCCAGGAAAAAGTTATTAAAAAAATCTCCACTTTGCTCGATTTTATCAATTAAGCATAATTATATATGGTGAAATCAAGGGAGTAACATGCTATATTAATTAACTCGGTGGTCAAATTTTTCTTTTGACCGTGATTTTGTTAAAATTGGATTATTAGTTATAAAGTAAATAAGATTGTAAAAATATAATAAAAATAAGGAATAAATGTAATGACAAAATAGAGTAACTAGAAACCAGGGTGTTTCTAATTTCTCATAGTTATGAATAAATTAAAATTTTGTCCCTTATCAAGAATTTTTGGAAGAAAGGGAAAAAAAGAGGGTTTTGGGAGAGAGTGACAAATTTGGGTTATAAGTAGTTAAAAAATGTGAGTTTCTCCCAAAAACCAATCTAAAGTCCAAGTTTATATTAAGATCCAATCATAAATATTAAAGGATGATTCATACCCTTGAAGTGTGAGCTAATGAATTCACACAGTTGTGCCTGTGCCATATTCACACAACATGATTCCTCCTAGAATTAAATAGGGTGCTCGCACAACAAAACTCTCTGGTTTTGATTCTCACTTTCAGAACATTTACGGGGTTAATAAGATCAATACAAAACACACTTGGCCGATGCATCATTACGTGTCTGTGCACAAGAGATTCCTAACTGGCCCAGTAGTAATTACTAATTAGCTTAAAGGCCTGTTCTCCCCAACTTATTTTCAGTTCAGTTCAGTTCAATTCACTTCAGTTCCGTTCCTAAATTATTATCATTTCTATTAATTAGTTATAATTTAATTCAGTTCAGTTTAGTTGTTTTATGCCGAAAAGAACAGGCCCAAAGTGTATTATTACTACTCTTAAAACTTGCCTAATACAATTTGTCTATTTCAAATCCACTATATATATATATATATATATATATATATATATATATATATATATATATATATATATATATATATATATATATATATATATATATATATATATATGTTAGTGATTGTTGAAAAAAAAAAAAATAGGAATCTATTCTATTAGTGATAACCTCTATATATAGCGATCATGATAAGTATCCCAAGTCTCATGAATGTCAAATAACTCGACACAGTATAAGCTACAATGATCATCAGATGTAAAAAGATACCTACTTAGTTTCATAGTATAATATCTTGATTGAACATAGGGTTTGATTTATGTCACCCTTATTAAGCTAAAACATATTACCCGATTTTATTAGACTGCTTGACCGACGATACCTATTCGATCGTTTGATCAACAACCATGCATTACTTATGTGGCTGGCTTCATAATCGGTAATAGATGGTGGTAATTATAATGAATTTAACGTACAATTGAGAGAAAATTCATGTCAATATCCATAGTAATGAAATATCATTTCAAAACATGTGTTTTTCTTCACACACACATATAAATTACCACCCAATACCACATTCCCGAGTGGTAATGGATGGTAAGGAATTGAAAGAAGTAAATAGATATTTTTGGATAAAGTATAATTATTGTATATATTGACATGGGTATCCCTTTACATATTTACACTAAATGAATTACCATTACGCTATTTATGACTACTAATCAAATGGGCCGATAGTTCATTTCACTTAATTAGGAGTTTTACAAACTTCTTATATTAATTATAAGGAAAAATTCAATCTCGACTGTACATATTAATTACTTTGCTCTATCTATATGCATGATTGCTACCTTTTTAATCACCTCAAAAAAAAAATCACTCTCAAAGGGGTGACATATAATAGCCTCAAACAAACCAATCTCAATGTAAAATAAACATGACACTCCCCATTAAGCTATCATTGCGATGCTAAGACTAACAATGATGACATTCATATACCTGTCCAATTAGTGTTTGCAAAATAAGTGCTCGACTTAGCTTATTATCTCATGTTCAAAGCTTGTGACACAGTGTCATAATTAGTCAACGAACATATTAATCTTTCTATCATGCATTTACTCATTTCTAGCTACAAAAATGTAGTACCTTCTATGATTTTGTTTACTTCACTTATAAAAAGCATATATAACCCTAAATATGGTTAGGATAGGTTTTGATAAGTTGAAATACGTTCTAAGAAATTCATGTAAATTTTCACAAGTTCAAAAAAATAGCTTAAGATAAATTTAATTAGATAACATTCAGGTAAATAAAACACACCATGAATCTGAAACTAATGCACTGGATATCTCTATGAGAAAAACCTAAATCCTAATAGACCAATATATATCTCTTTCAAGTTTCAATCTATGAGGTACTTTTGGATGGTCTCAAAAAAGTGTAAACATATTGGCCTGGTGAGGGTCCATCCCTTGATGGGAACTTTTGAATTTTGATGATGCTGCTTTCTACCAATTGCCAAAGAAGTCACCTCAATCCTCATCTTTGTCATTTACAACTAGAAAAAGAAAACAAAAACAAAATATGAATAACTGATAACATAGCCCTATTAGCCCCGAGTAACCTTTAATTTGATTATGCTACTACCAAAGAAGTCACCACAATGCCGAAGATTTTGTTTTTTTATTTTTTATATAAAACCCTTATAAATCCAAAAGCAATGATTATATGCTACTTTATTATCATTGAATCCGTTATTTAATGAGTTATGATTTATTCCATATATAATCTGAAAGCCTAAGAATAATAGTTAAAACTTTAGCTTGATCAGTATATAAAAGCGGTCTCCCGTGTGGGACCTATGTAGAGTAGCTCTCAAAATAATCGACCCATCTGGCTATGATGGAATAATAAAACCATGAGGTGAACATAAGGTTGTTTTTATTTCACGAATAGCCATACGAGGCTACTTAGTCATATAGAAAAATCCTCCATTGTTCTTTCTAAGACTTCAAACTAGTATCTCTTTATGGCCACAAAATTTTGGCTTTGTTATCGCACTAAAAGCCTTTAGAAGTTTCATTCTAGAGTAATGAGTAATGACACTGGCCACCAAGATCCTGCTTCTTGGTTTAGTGGTTTGAAAGCTCATACTAGTTTGGCTTAGGTTACGAGGTCAAATCCCTTAACATTAATATCTATATAGTTGAAGGATTTTGTCCTCGATCAAGTGTAACAAACTAAATGTATATGGACAAATTATAAAGATAATATATTCAATAATATTAGGTGGCCGCAACGTTTTGCTTTAGAAGCTAATTGCGGTTGGTTGAGCTAGTATATTTAGGCCAACTACTAATATGTATTGGGTCCTATGAGGTCACACAATATGACAACCCTTGGATATTACCCAAATCCATTTGTGAAATGGGTTGGGCGGTTTTTATGATTGATGGAAGAGTTGTAACTCATGAGTTTATTAGGCTCATAATGTATGACATTATGAGGCAAAATAAAGCCTCATGAATCATCTCTTTGTAACCACCCTATATAATCATATGGGGGTTACAAAGGAGATGGGAGTACATCACTTTTGGCAAGAGAAAATCTGATTTTCTTTTGCTCTCCTCTCTCTCATTCATTTGGCCATCATACACCTCAAAAGCAAGAGGATTCTACACTCTTCCGTACTAGCATACGTGGTGATCTAAGGGTTGTTCGTGGACCAACACTAGAGGAACGGCGATTGACGTTCTAAGGATCTCTACTAGAAGGCTAGAGGTGAAAGTGGAATTCACGCATCAAGAGGTATATTCTACACTCTTTATAGATTCATGTTAGTTTATGCAAAGATCTTGGTGTTAGATGTTTGAGTATGTGATACTCGTTTTCCGCATTAAGCATCTAAATTCCTACAGTGGTATCAGTTAGCCTATTTGCATAGATTAATGTGATCATGTTGATGCATGTTTTCCTTTATTTTAATTCATTTAGGGGAGGGTATTAGCATGAGGATATTGTTTGCATGATTAAAATTGGATTTTAATCTAGTGGGAGTATAAAAGTTATTTATACATTTTTTGATACATATATATATATACATATATAATTGTTATATTATTTCATGTTTTAGTTAAGTTGTTAATTAGAATATGATGTATATATATATATATATGTATGATTCATGATTTGCATGCTTTGAAGTTTTTATGCTTAATTTGATTATGAATAATTTCATGGCATGAATTCTTGAATATGAGGCCTAGTATGATTTAGTTATGCATAAAAGTGTTTTAGTGTATAAAGAAAATCATACGCATTTCGATTAAAATTGCCTGAATTGAAATCGGAAAAAACGGAAGAAGTAAGCTTCCGCAAATCGCGACGAGCGTCGCGGGTCGCGACGAGCGTCGCGGTCGCGACCAGCGGTCGCGAGTCGCGACCTAGATCGCGGGTCGCGAGCAAGGTGTTACGCCTCGCTTGGCTCGTTTGCTTTTTCAACGGATAAAAACTTTAAAGATCCGTTTATCCCTTAATGCATATTAAGTAGTTATTATGCTTGGTATCCTATGCTAATGCTTAAATGAATTAAAATTATGATGGAAGTTTCATTTTATGACATTTAATTTTATGTTAGGATGTTAGTTTTAATAAGTTGATTAATTCTTACATGTTAGTGTTTGTGATTAAATGTCATGCAATGATTTTATGTTTTAATATGATTAAAATATATGTGGTACCTTAAAGTGCTTATATATTTTCCTTTAAATTTAATAGTTGATTAAATTTGTTAGATTAATACTATAATGCTCTTGAGAGATAAATTCTAATATGATTGAATTTGTCTAAGAAGGTACTAACCATTTAATTTAATATGAGATTAAATTTGGTTGATGTTATTATGTTTTAAAGTTGTTGAAGCATAATAATTTATTTTAATAGTTGATTAAAATGCATGTTTTATATATATGATATAATAATTGCATGCGGTGACTAGTATGGCCCAAACTTGGATAGAAAATACGATGCCGCGTATCGTGAATGTATTTTGTAATCTAAATACGATCTATGCATCGTTGGTATTTTTGTAATATTAGTTTAAATTTTCAAAAAATTATTCAAGTTGAAGTGATTCAAAGATGGAGATCCGATGTTTTCATTTCCATGGAGCACAACGATGTAGATCCAAGGTGGTTCAAGGATGGATGCCTTAAAGAGTAGTCTTTAGGGTTAGGGGCCATACTAGGATCACATTTTATTTTATGCATTTAAATATTGCTTTTGAATGCTTTCTAAGTTTTATTATGCATGTGATTTATTTTTGCAATGAGTTCACTAGTAATTAAATCACATAATAATTTACTTAGGTCCCTAAAGCTAATATTGGGTAATTGCTTTTCCAAATAAACATCTACTAAAATCTTGATCGTTAGTAATAGGTTACGCAAAGGAGTGTTACTTCCAATCTTGGGCTAAGTAGAGTAAATTTCCGAAATTTGCATGTTTAGTTTGGTTTGGCCCAACAAAATCATCAAAACGGTTTTGGATTTTGAAGCAAAGGGTTGGGTTTTTGTGTTTGGGTGACAAGTTATGTCTAGGATTAGGAAGGCTTTCCCCAACGCTGTGGGTAACTTCCTTACACGGGAACTTTCATCACCTTAGCAATCACCCATCAACTAAGAATTACAATTGTTGTAATTAGTAAAAGAGTTTACTTACCTTTTAAATTTGGTTTTAAGTTGAGGCCAAAGTCCACTTATAAATCACGTTTGATAGGATCTTAGAATCACTTGATTCAAAAGGGACATATTTAAAATTGGTCAAGTGCATAGCTTTTATTTTAAAGTGTTTAAAATTTGTTAAAAGCTATTATGATAAACATACTCATTACTTTTGCATCTTCTATGTAGATATCATGTCTGGTAACAACAATAATTCACCTTTTAACTTACGTTCAATCCTTGAAAAGGATAAGTTGAACGGGAACAACTTCCTTGATTGGGAAAGGAATCTGAGAATTGTTCTTAGATCCGAAGGTCGAGAGGATGTTCTTGAAACCCCGATCCCGGTTTTAACGACCACCTCTACTGAAGCCGAGAAGGCGGCCCATAAGGCCATTGCAGAAAGGTCGGTAATTGTTACTTGCCTTATGCTCGCGGCTATGGAACCAAGCCTGCAAAAGAGGTTTGCAAGCTTGGATGCTGCCGGTATTATCCGACAGTGAAAACCATGTTTCAGCAGCAAGCTCGGATAGAGAGGTATGAAACTCACAAGGCTATTCTTGAGTGTGCGTTAGTCGAAGGCAAGCCAGTCGCCACTCATGTCTTTGAAATGATTGGTTATTTCGAGACAATGGAGAGGTTGGGTTTTCCTTATAGCCAAGAGTTGGCTACTGACATCATACTACACTCACTTCATGAAGGCTTCAACCATTTTAGGTTGAACTTCAATATGAATGGGGTGTCGAAAACCCTTGCCGAGTTACATGGGATGCTCATAACTGCCGAGCAAAACATCTCTGTTGCACCTAAGAAGGAAGTTCTTATGGTTCAAAAGGGAAAGGGTTTTAAGAAAGAATGGGCCGGCAAGAAAAAGCAAGACAAGGGCAAGCAAGTTGCCGCTAAGGCTGCTGATAAGCCACGGGCAAAGGCAAAGCCAAAGGTGGCCGCAAATGCCAAGTGCTTCCATTGTGGTCAAATTGGCCATTGGAGGCGTAATCGCCGAAGTATCCGAATGATAAGAAGTTTGGGGCTTCTTCTTCAGGTATCTATGTCATTGACATTAATTTAGCAACATCTACTTCTTGGGTATTTGATACCGGTTGTGTTTCTCACATTACTTCGAATGTGCAGGGACTAAGAAGGAGTAGAACCTTGGCTAAAGGGGAGGTAGAAGCTGCGCGTTGGAAATGGTGCAAGGGTTGCGGCCGTTGCGGTTGGGACTTATTGTCTACCTTTGCCTTCGGTTTAATATTAGAGCTTAATAAGCGTTATTATGTTCTCGCTATTACCAAAAACATTATTTCTATTCCAGTTTTGGATAATGAAGGGTTTTCATTTACAATTGAGAAAGGTTGTTTCTCTGTTTATTTGAATTCAATGTTTTATGCCATTGCTAAAAAGTCTAATGGTCTATATTTCCTAGAGTTAGACAAAGATGTCCTTAACATAGACAAAGAAAAACATAGATCAGCGATACTAATCCTACTTACTTATGGCATTGTCGTTTAGGACATATAAATGCGAAACGCATTCGAAGTTACATAAAGATGGACTTCTAACATCTTTTGACTTTGAGCCATTTGATGTATGTGAATCATGTTTAATGGGTAAAATGACAAAGTCACCTTTTCTTGGAAAGGGTGAAAGGGCCGGTGATCTATTGGGTCTAATACATAGTGATGTGTGTGGACCAATGAGCACAAAAGCTAGGGAGGGTTTGGATACTTCATTACTTTTACTGATGATTTAAGTAGATATGGATATGTCTATTTAATGAAGCATAAGTCGGAATCGTTTGAAAAATTCAAAGAATTCCCGGAATGAAGTCCAAAACCGACTTGGCAAAACAATTAAAGCACTACGATCCGATCGTGGTGGTGAGTATTTGAGCCAAGAGTTTAGTGATCACTTGAAGAGTTGTGGAATTCTTTCCCAACTCACTCCACTGGAACACCTCGGTTGAATGGTGTATCCGAAAGGAGGAATCGAACTCTACTTGATATGGTTCGGTCTATGATGAGTTTCTTTGATCTTCCCATCTCTTTTTGGGGATATGCTCTCGAAACTGCTACTTTCACACTTAATAGAACTCCATCAAAGGCGGTAGAAAAAACACCATATGAGATGTGGAGTGGAAAAACTCCAAGTTTGTCTTTTCTACGGATTTGGGGTTGTGAGGTTTATGTAAAACGTTTACTTTCGAGATAAACTCGCCCCTAAATCGATAAGTGTTTCTTTGTGGGTTATCCCAAAGAGACCAAGGGCTATTACTTCTACCATCGGATCGAGGGCAAAGTGTTTGTTGCTCGTCGTGGTGTCTTTTGGAAAAGGATTTTATTTCCAAAAAGGCAAGTGGGAGTAATATATTTCTCGAAGAGGTTCGAGAAAAGCAACAAATGGACATAGTTCAACCTATGTTAGAGTCGAAGCACAAGTGCCGGTTGTGGAGCTTGAAGTAATTCCTCCTTTAGAGGAATCTTCTCCCATGCTCGACCAAGTGTTGGAGGATGTGCATTACTGTACACGAACCTCCTCTTGTCCCACTCCGAATCTAATTCGTGCGAAAATTCTCAAATTGTTGAGAAGAAAATTTCTCTGTTGCGGCCCCTCGTAGGACCGGTAGATCAAGAATACCAAACAAGAAGTTTGTTGATTTCTTGTTAACCGAAAGTTCCGAGATAATGATCTTAGAATTTGAGGAACCTACTACCTACAAGCAAGCTTTGATGAGTGAAGACTCCGAAAAATGGCTTGAAGCCATGAGGTCCGAAATGGCATCTATGTACGAAAATCAAGTATGGGACTTGATGGTTTTGCCCGATGGGGTTACACCTATTGGTTGCAAATGGGTTTTCAAAGTGAAAACAGACAAGGATGGTAACGTTCGGGTTTACAAAGCAAGATTGGTTGCAAAAGGGTTCAAGCAAGTTCATGGTATAGACTATGACGAAACCTTTTCACCGCAGCAATGCTTAAATCCATTCGGATACTCCTAGCGATTCTTTGCCTTCTATGATTATGAGATTTGGCGAGATGGATGTCAAAACCGCTTTCTTGAATGGATTCTTGAAAGAGGATGTGTATATGACACAGCCGGAAGGTTTTATGGATCCAGAATATCCTAGGAGGGTATGTAAGCTTCAAAAGTCCATTTATGGATTGAAGCAAGCATCCCGGAGTTGGAATCTTCGTTTTGATGAGGCAATCAAACTGTTTGGTTTTCTCAAAAACGGAGAAGAGTCTTGTGTTTACAAGAAGGAAAGTGGGAGTAACATAGTTTTCTTGGTCTTATATGTAGATGACATACTTCTCATAGGAAACGACATTCCCATGCTTGAGTCAGTCAAGGAATGGTTGAAGAGTTGTTTTTCTATGAAAGACCTTGGAAACGCTGAGTACATTTTGGGGATCAAGATCTATAGGGATAGGTCTAAGAGGATGATTGGACTTAGCCAAAGAACTTATATAGATAAGATCGTGTGGGACCTATGTAGAGTAGCTCTCAAAATAATCGACCCATCTGGCTATGATGGAATAATAAAACCATGAGGTGAACATAAGGTTGTTTTTATTTCACGAATAGCCATACGAGGCTACTTAGTCATATAGAAAAATCCTCCATTGTTCTTTCTAAGACTTCAAACTAGTATCTCTTTATGGCCACAAAATTTTGGCTTTGTTATCGCACTAAAAGCCTTTAGAAGTTTCATTCTAGAGTAATGAGTAATGACACTGGCCACCAAGATCCTGCTTCTTGGTTTAGTGGTTTGAAAGCTCATACTAGTTTGGCTTAGGTTACGAGGTCAAATCCCTTAACATTAATATCTATATAGTTGAAGGATTTTGTCCTCGATCAAGTGTAACAAACTAAATGTATATGGACAAATTATAAAGATAATATATTCAATAATATTAGGTGACCGCAACGTTTTGCTAGAAGCTAATTGCGGTTGGTTGGGCTAGTATATTTAGGCCAACTACTAATATGTATTGGGTCCTATGAGGTCACACAATATGACAACCCTTGGATATTACCCAAATCCATTTGTGAAATGGGTTGGGCGGTTTTTATGATTGATGGAAGAGTTGTAACTCATGAGTTTATTAGGCTCATAATGTATGACATTATGAGGCAAAATAAAGCCTCATGAATCATCTCTTTGTAACCACCCTATATAATCATATGGGGGTTACAAAGGAGATGGGAGTACATCACTTTTGGCAAGAGAAAATCTGATTTTCTTTTGCTCTCCTCTCTCTCATTCATTTGGCCATCATACACCTCAAAAGCAAGAGGATTCTACACTCTTCCGTACTAGCATACGTGGTGATCTAAGGGTTGTTCGTGGACCAACACTAGAGGAACGGCGATTGACGTTCTAAGGATCTCTACTAGAAGGCTAGAGGTGAAAGTGGAATTCACGCATCAAGAGGTATATTCTACACTCTTTATAGATTCATGTTAGTTTATGCAAAGATCTTGGTGTTAGATGTTTGAGTATGTGATACTCGTTTTCCGCATTAAGCATCTAAATTCCTACAATAGTCTCCAAGAATCTATATCGGAATATCTTGAAACTTCGCGTTTTGAACAACCTATAGAAATACCACAGTATATGTGACTGTTCATACTTGTTTCTGTTTTGGTCTCATATTTTAGATTAGTCCGTTTATGTGTATTGAAAATATTATATAAAGTTCTTTCTTCCTGGACAATATTGTCTGTTCAATAACTTAAACACTTTGTTTAGATAACATTGTAGGAGGAACTAGAAGGGAAGGGCAAATAAAAGGGAGGGGGAACATGCAAATCTTTCCAAAATAAAATGGATGATGTTTATTAAAGAGGAAGGAAAAATGGATCATTCCCTCTCCCTCTTCCGATCCATTTATCTAAACAAGGGAAAATGTTCCTCTCCCTTTCACTCCATTTCCTCCTATCTGAGCAAAGTGTATAAAGTGTATACTATCTTCTCAAAAACCTAAGAAAATTTATTCTCTCCTACCCATGGAGTAGGCAAACCATCTGTTAAACCACGTAATTCCAGTTCCAGATGTCGAGTGTTATTCTTCTGTTTTCATTATTTTGCTTCACTTTAAGAATTTGTTGAGATGTTTGTGTGTTTTTGATTGCGTTTACGACTTTGTCGCTATTCTGCTTTGTCCTTGTCCTTTTCTCTATAATTTGGTAAATAATTTGTTATAATATCGAGTCTTTCTTGATTGCCTTTGCGACTTTGTCGATACCCTCCTTTGTCCTTTTCCACAGCTTTCTTTTGTGATGAGATAAATTATTAACCTTTGTCTTTAGGCTTGACGACAGTGTGCGCGTTCTCGAACACTTAACTTCCAGCACTGACCAAATATAACTGGTTTGTGGGCAAGTATATACTGAGCTACGATGCTCACTATTGTGTGTCAACCTCTATATTTTCAATCTTTCACTGAAAAAAGAATCTAGTTGGCTAACATATATATGTTGTTCTTTTTCCTCAAACAAAAAAAATAACATATGTTGTTCTTTGCTTATACTTATACGGGTCATATAAAAAAAAAAGTTATGCGGGTAGTTTTACTTGGACAACCTCCATGTTAAATAGGGTTGGCAATCCTGGCATTAACCCGATAACACGACACGAACCCGACTTCAAAATTACCGACGTAAACACGAACCCAACACAAACACGAACACGAACACGAATGGCACGAAGTCACCCCAATTAGTTACATTTATCATATTATGCAACTATTCTACTTTTTATATCATTTTTGACACACTTGGAGGTCAACACAAAATCGACACGAAACCAAACATGAACGCAGCCCATTGACACGAATTGCCAACCTAATATTTAGGACCAGTGTAGGTGAAAGAAACAAACATTTATGGTTTACCGCCCATATTTATGGACTTCCCAGATTACCCTTCACACTCTTCATCCTCCCTGCCACCGTATTACTCCTTCCTGCAACTGATATTCACCCCTGCCGGGCTGCGACCTCTTCTGCCACATGCCCCTAGTCCTCCCTCAGGCCACCACACTTCTTCCCACGATTGAAGACCACTGAGGCCACCTCCTAGCTGACACTAGTGTGACGACACCACAACAATATACAGGCGCCTTACACAACAACATACAGATTGAAACTCCAGAATGCAGGAAATCATCTCAAAGGGGTGTAGAATGCATAATTAGACGATTAACCTACGTCCAAACATGTTTTCTTTAAAATAGGGTTATCACATCCCCCCCCCAAAAAAAAAAAAGGAAAAAAAGAAAAAGAAATAATAAAAAGATAAAAAAGGAGAAAGAAATGATGTCTTTGCTACCCACTTCTGGTTCTCACATTATCTACCTAATATTTTTTGTGAACCCCATCAATTTTAATTTTTTTGGCAATAACCCCATCAACTTTTATGACTTGTTCGACTGAATAAAAAAGCTTAATTACTGCTATAGTAACTTTAAAAAAAAATCTCTAAGGTAACTGGAATAGTGTTTTGGGAAAGATAGAAAACGAGAATTGCACCATACATTAAAAAGAATAAGACTTGTATAGGGCAAAAAATGGAACATTGATATACATTAGCATTTACACAACTTATAAAATAAGTAAGAAGTTCTACATATTACTATGAGGGACCATGATATAGATATGAGACTGAGCTAACTTTTTTAACTAATGTATCATTGACTAATTGAGGGGAAAAGGGGAACCCCAAGAGCCCAATAAAAATCGATTGCCCATTCAGATGTGGTAGTTGAGAGGGAAGCTCCCCCCTCCCAGATTCTAATAATGCCGGAATGATATACATAGAACTACAAGATTACAAAACTGACCTCTCCACCACTATGTATGCAGACCTCCGGAAAAATTCACAGTTGTCACTCTTATTAAGCATCATATGTTTCCGCTTATCTAACCCAGAGGGCGCTGCGCTGCAACACGAAAACCCCAACTGGATTTTCTTGAAGGGTGGAGAAACATAATCCTACTCAAGATTATATCTCTATCCTTAAGCGCCTCAGCTCTGCTTGGAAAGTAGGGCTAGAACTAAGGGTTCGATGGGCAAGACTCCTAATGTCTTCCCGAGAACAGTCCCGAGATATGCGTACCAGCTCCCAGAGTGCACCCCCAGCAATCATGTCTTTCACATTTACTTCTGCAGATAAGATGTACATTTTCTTCAAATGTTATTTTCACTATGTATAATACCATTTTCTTTCGAAGCTTCTTCGAAAAAGAGAGAAGTCTACTCACCATGCTGAGCTAGGTGACAGAGTGCAAGCTCAATATGCCGCCTGATAGGTGAAGCTTCATTGTTGGCGTTTTGTACAATCCAAGGAAGAGCACCATCCTCAAGCAATAATGATTTCCCAGTTTTTGACCCTAAAATGGAAAGGCACTAGCATGAGGTACACCAGAGGAACCGACAAGATGTCTCAAATACCCAATAGCTAATGATCCCATACTCAAATTGATTCTTGAACACTAAGAACTCCATGATAAACTATATGTTCGGTATTTGTAACTAGGTTCGTAACAAGTTGAATCAAGCTTGAGCTAGGGGTTGCTCAACTTGGCCCGTAAGATCTACATCCGAGCTTGAGCTGAGTATCAAACTTTTTCAAGCTCAAAAAATTTCCAAGTTCAACTAAGCTTAGAATTCTACTTAAAACCAGATAACATTCCCTATCATCTTGAGTTTCTCACAAGTATTGTCCGAATCTTTACCGATATTTACAAGTTAAAATTTATAATATGTGAATATAATTAGTTAAAGAATCATTCAAGCTTGTTCACGAGTATCTTGAGTCGATCTTGACTCTGCTTGGCTCATGAAAATGTCAAACCAAGCCTCTATTGGCAATTGAAATATTATTACAGGCTGCTTGTAACATTTAATTTCGTGCGATGCCTTTCTAAGGGATTTCTTTTAAAGCCTTAGGTCGAGAAATTAGGATCTGATACTACAGTCTCTATTGATATTTGACACCTTCAAGAAATAAAAGAAGGTAAATGGGGATATAAACGAAGAAACTCAATTCTCCCAGAGCTGATGAAGTGATGATCACATTCCACCACCCATCACCAATAAGTTCGCACACTACACAGCCAATACCAGTGCAAGGAGTATTGAAGGGAGAACTGAATATAATTTTAGATGTGATATCCCTACCAACACGTCTGAAGACTAAAACTACTTGACTCTGCAGGTTACTGTCGTAGGCAGATTTTCTAACATATGTAGATGACAACAAAGCCTTTGAACATTAGGTGTCCTCTGAAATCTCATGCAATAAAAGTTGAACAAGCCCACGGTATATGAGTAACGTATACTACCCCTACTCAACCAAGTTACTCAACGAGCCAGCTAGCGATTCCCCTTATTAAGTACCATTAACCATCGCTGATTTATGATCAGCATGTTGTTAGAGGATGGAAAGAGACGCATAATTTATCAGGCACATAAAGCCATTGCAGATGACACATACCTTGAGTCGCACCCCGAGATTCACATTTAGCGAAGTTAGCTACCCCACGTGCAATCTGCGAAAGAACATCCGGATGTCTACATCTTACCATCCCAAGCAATGCCCTAATACCACCCTCAGCTCGTAGTTTGACCTGAAGCTTATCTGGCAAAAGCAAACACACAATGAAAAACAAATAAACATAGTATAATTAACATATAGTCTATAAGATAGGTAATGATGGCAGGCTGGAAGCACTTGTTAATGTGAATCCGTTCCATTTAATAGCTGTATGGAAGTTCCTTCGATTTCTACAGTTCGTATATATTGAAACAATAAAAGTTACTCTCAATTATACAGCAAAAGAAAGACCAATGGATGGAAAGTCAGAAAGCACAAGCGAGACAGCCACTAGTGAAATCACAGAAACACAAGAAATAGTAGTGTTCACAACATTTATATGTGAGCATCAAAGATAACCTTTAATTGAGTCCTTAAATGACATGGAGAAAATGTATTAAATTCACATATATGATCTATATAGATATAGCTGGATCAGAAAAAATGCAATTTATAAGATTGTTAGTTGACAAAGGGAAGCTCTAAATAATTGATAATACATGAGGCTCAATAACACTGGAAAAACTGAAACACGAGATGTTAGAAATTACCATTTCCACATAGATTAGCCATTGCTCCAGCAACCATGCGAAGAGTTTGTGGATCCTCTGCATCATCAGCTGTTATTGACAAGAGACTGATTCCACCTTCGGCTACTATGAGTTCTTGATTGGCTTCTGCAAGTCCCAGTAAGAGACGACATAAGAATGAGAGTAAAACTAACATATAGACAGCTAAATCAACCGGCCATCCAGAAACTGTGGGACAAAACACAAACAGGACCCCAGCTTTCTTGAATTAAAGGAAGCAAACATTTACCATTCATTGCAAGGTTGGCTATTGCTCCAGCTGCTACACGGCGAACAGTTTCATCTTCATAGCTTCTAAGAAGCATTAACAAGGAACTAAGCCCTCCAGCAGCAACAATCCTCTCTTGGTTTGTTTCTGCATAACAACCAAATCTCTTTTAGCTTTTAACTTGCAACACAAAATTCATGAGATGTTGCTTTAAATCTACACACGTTGAGCAGATGAAGGACTGCAATATAGAGAAAATAATTTGCAAAAGAACCATGAAAAACTGATGATGAGTGGAAGGACATAAGAAAGAGAAACTTGCACATTATCTAGGTGCAGTGTGCATAGACCAAAAGAAGAGCGCCTGATAGTGTTTTTCTCATTATTAACTTGCTTATGAACGACATTCCTTAATTCCTGCAAATATTTAAGACTATGTATCTGGTAAAACATATTCAAGGAGACTCTTGGTGTCATTGAGTGCATCCCACCACCCCCAACTCTAACTTTCATAGTGCGGAGCATATAAATCCAAGGTCAGGTTTGAGTTCTTTTTTCATTACTAACATGGTTACGCTCGATTACTTTGTTTACTTGATATGGTAAGGATTGTTGTCTAAGAGGGTGAGGAACAGGTGCACCTCCTTAGACTCTTAGAGTACTTGGATGGTGACTCGAAACCAGGTCAACCAGAAGGGAGACATTCAAGGTGGGGAGAATTCCACCTGTGACTCCTCCTTGCCCATCTAAATACCTTGGTAAACGTACTTCCAAGACATTTCCTCTCAGCAAATAAGATGAGGGACAGTATTGATGGCATACTGAACGCACACTAAGAAATGATTAGCTTTGCTTTATAAACTAAGCAGAAAAAAGACTATACATCAGAAAAAGTTTCGAACGAGCCTTTCAGAGAGATGATTTTTTCTAAGAAACTGAACATAATTTTCCCCAAGAATTTAGATTAACCAAGAACATATTTCACACCATAGCCTTGTCTGGGTATAGATGGGATTATTAGCTTTGAGCTACAAAAATGCAAGATTTCATCCTGCTACTTTATAGATCCTGCTACTAAATAAAATAGATAAATGCAAGATTTGCATCCTGCTACTTCAAAATCCTGCTAATAAATAAAATAGATAAATGCAGGATTGCATCCTGCTACTAAACAATATAGATAAATGCAAGATTGCTCCTGCTACTTTATAAATCTCAGTACTAATATGATCGAAAAATGCAAGACTGCATCCTGCTAATTCATAAATCCTGCTACTAAAGATGATAGAAAAATGCAAGATTGCATCTTCATGCATTAGATTCTTACGACCTTCAGCGGCAAGGTTGGCCACAATTTTCACTGCATGAATACGTATATTGGCATCCTCTGACTCGAGCATCGATAAAATCCTCTGCAATCCAACTGCAAGTATGATGAACAAGTCAAACTATATTCAAAGAAAAATTATATCTTTTTATGTTATAGATGCTTGCAGCCAATGGTGAAAGTCACACGCTGATTGGCTAATAATCCCAGAAAAGCTCAAGACATATAATAGCACTTTTCTCCAGAGATTAATATATAACATCCTCCTTTTCCAGCCCTTCTCCACCTTGGTTACCAAACAAGGAAATAGTACTAGGATTTCACGGTCATAGCTAAAACTTAAAAGCCCCTTTCTCTAAATGACATTGACTCCCCGTTTGTTAGTTGGTTATAAAGGGTGGTAATGGGAATGAATTTGTATGTATATTTGTCAAGAAAATCATTCTTCATTCCAGTGGTAAAGCTAATTTATCCTAAAGTGTCTATTTTTCTTCTAAAATTTTCATTCCCATCTAATACCACCATGTAGGTGGTAATGTGTGGTAATGAAAATTGCTTCCCCTTGGAGAAAAAATCACAAGCTTAGGGGGTTAAATTGTCTCCCCATGGAGAAAAAAACACAAACTTGGGGGGTTGAAATTGCCTCCCCATGGAGATTTTAAGGATGCTTCCCTTGTAACATTACACTTAAAAATTCATTCCCATTACCACCATTTATTAACGATTACCAAACAGGCCGTCATATTGGCCAAACTGCCCAACATCAGTATATGTATATGAAGATTAAAGAAATGAGAATTGAAATAGAATGATACAGAGTGCCAGCAGCCAAACAACTGATGACATGTCTTGTCTCACCTTGTTCAAACAGTGAATTAAAGGATGACTTATGGCCATTTTCTCTGTCTTTGTGTTGGGAGTGTCTACTTGGGGATGTCAGAGAATGGGAACCAGAAAGGCCATTTCCTGATTCAATCCTCTCAATGTACCTTCGCATCTGTAGCACAAACATATTGATTAAGTCAAAAATAATCCAAATTAGACAACGCCGCCTTAATGGTATGTAACAACAATACCCTCCTCCAGCCTCTGCTGTCCATACACAACAAAGATGGTAGTCCTAACTCCTAATATATTAAGGTATTGCAGGGGTCTCTTCACTTATTAGTTATCACATGTTAAGGTCTTGTCCAAAGAGTTTACAATTATAAGATGGATGTGCAAAGCAGCAACCACACGTCTAGAAAAAGAGAGGTTAGAAACCTGATCAGCTTCAAATGTGAGCTGCAGCAATTGTCCTTGCAAAGATGTAATTTCATCTTGAAGCTTCTTCTTCTCATAGGCTTCATCTTCCAGCATCTGGTGAAATTTGAGAATTTCAGTAGTGTCACCTCCCTAGAATTCCAGGAAAATCAGGTTGAGAAAGGAAAAAAGGCTATTTAGGGAGAGAAAAAAAAAATGAATGACCAAAAACACCATAAAACAAGAGTAGGGGCACACCTCCGAAGATGTCAACTGGGCTAATTGAGTTTTCAGGTTGTGGACCTCCTCTTCAGCTGCCTTTCTCAGATGAATCTCATTTTCAAGAACCTGTTTAACCTCAGTAACGTCCTCAGATAGGGGTAAATTACGTTCCTATATGAAAGAGACAGCAGCTAAGTCATCACTCTTCAATGCAGATGTATATAGCGCATATTACTTATGTTCAAAGCCAAGCATATCTGTTTCTACAAAAAAATAAAACATGGCGAGCGAAAACAACAAGTCTTATAGAATGATATACTATTTCTGTCCTAAAAATATTTTCACTTATCTATATTATCTCGTCCGAAATTAATGTCCTTTTATATTAATAATTGCATATTTACATTCATTACTCCCACTATAATATTATACTATTCATTAGTTCCATATTTCAATTCATTAATTACAATCCTTAGTAGCTGTTCAAAATCAATTAATCAACACAGAAAAATATCCTCTGTAGTCTGTACAGAGAATGTATACATAGCTTTCAGCACATAACTAATACTGGCAACACACAGAATGGTGGAAACACTAAAAACCACACAGTAAGTAGTCAACAGTAGTATACCTCTCTATCACACGAACCATTGCTGAACCCATTCCTGTGTTGGTTTTGCTGATTCGTAATCCACTTTTCCTCGAGTTTCTTTATGGATTCCAAATATTCCATTTGACATTTTGTTCTTTCTTTCTAGATATCAAAGAGAAATAACTCAAAAAATTAGATAAACACAACTAAAGAAACAGAAAGGTGAGAGCCACCCCCTCCAAAGATAGTCTAAAGATTTTGCAATCCTAAAAATATCCTCTAATACATGAGCGAAGCAGTAGAGAAGCAAAATAGCTAACATTTCCTACAAACCTCTAATTCACTAGAAAATTTCCTTTCAACTTCAGAGATATGGTTTTGAGATTCAAGACTTATTCGTTTGACGTCATCATCAAATGCTTTTTGCCGCCTTTCTCCCTCAGCAATTAGCTTGTCCAGTTGCACTCCAAGCCTTTTAGACAAACTTTTGTAGTCAAATTCTTCCTTAATTTTCAACATGTTTTCAACTTTCATGGCCTGCAACATAGTAATTCTGAGTAACAAAACATCTTACAGATACTAATAATACATTAGTCTATTCATACATATCACCCATGTTCAATAGATCATCACAATTCTTTTATAAAATTAGCCACAAAGTATCAGAAAAACGCTAGATCTTTACCGAAAGAAAAGCATTCAATACATAAAGATTCATATACAACAAAATCTACTAGCAGTATTTTAGAAACCACGATAAAAAAACATATTGAATACCAACCACAGCAATTTCATACAAGGGTCAAAAGAGCATTGTACAATCACATCAAAGTACAGAGAAAATGGTCGCTCACTCTTTGTCCAAACAATATTGTGCTTGTAGTCTCTCCACGATGCCGTGGTGAAGGACCAATAGTCACAATCAGGGATGTCCTTGCACTCCCTGTACGCCAAAAGAAGTATAAGGATATATTTCGGTAGTATCTTAACAGAGCTTCTAGTGGAAACAGCTAGCAGAATCAGCACAACCAAAAATACATACGATTATTACATAGAGAAAGCAAGCAATAGATCCAATAGAAATCCTTAACTTCAGCTTAACACTTTAATACCTTACCTCCAAATGAATCTTTAAGCAACCTGGTGAGTTTGGAATCACGTATTGGAACATGAGGACTATTTTCTGCAAGTGCATTTATGCATTTTCCTAACGCGGTAAGAGAGAGATTGATAGCCTTGGCTTCCTCCAAGGTATGGCCCTCGCTTCCTACCAGCCAAAATGAATAGGAGGTTGAATTCAGTCATGATCAGATTATGAAATATATGGTAATCATTAACAAACGAGCCTTACACACAGAACCAAGGGAGCATAGAATTACATGTCAATCATACCACTAAATCAACACGGTATATGTAAAGGAAACTGACACCAGATGAACATATTGTGGTTCCCCGCAATGGACAAGTGAGATAATTAACAAAAAAAGTAACTAAGTCCAGAAAGCTCAGCAAGAGGATGCAACAGCTAATAAATAAGAACCCCTCAGTAGGGATACACGAGACAAGCAAATATGTATAAGAGGAACCATGAGAGAAGGGGACAACCATTTTGTGAAACAAGAGAATAGTAAAAGGAAAAAAAAAAGTAAATATAAGCAATTGATCAGAGAGCATACATGATATTTAAAAAAAAAAAAAAAACAATATAAGCTTCATCTTGAAAATAAGATGAACTAACAAGCCAGCCTACCACACTTCAAACCCGAAGAAACATATCCCAAACCAAAGCTTGAGAAAGGACTTGTGAAAATATAAACATCAATATGCAAGTAAAGATAAATCCACTTCAATGATAGATCACAAGATTAGAGAATTGACACCATGACAGCGTCAAATGATTGACCAGGCTGGACAAACAAATACCCAAGAATATGTCAAGCTCAGTGACCATAGCAACCACTTTATCCTTCGGTGAACGTTTGGAAGAGATAAGGTTACAACTGTTAACTGATGATGACGTTGAACTTCTCACCTGAGTAAATTGCAAATACATAAAGGTGGTGACATCTTACTGCCCTGAGAGAAACCTCACAACTGGATATTCCTATAATAATATTGTCACCGTGCTGCAATTGCCTATGCCCATGTGTTAATTTTTATGTCAATTAGCTCGGTCACGAGCAACATGCCCAATGTTCTAACAAGATGCATACTTCTGTGTGCACTTCTTCGTGGGGAATATCCCCTTAAGTGCTCATTGAAGTTCTTCAACACATACAAGGAGAGTTTATACATGCCCAATGCATGGGTTTCTGCCCCTGCAGACTGAGGGCATGCTTGAGCGCGCCGCACATCAAGGGTCCAACTGCACCAAGCCATGGAAACTGAGAGTCTGAGATCTACGTGGCTAAGCAATATCCAAGAGCTGCACAAGTGACTGAGTCCATGGGGGTGGTCATGGAAGTGCACCCATACCAGCTATCTATAAAGACACCAGTTACCAGCACAACTTCTATATGCTCCTAGACAAACTAGAAACCAAATCACAAAGAAGATAGCTCCAAAAGCTGTCCTCCGACTTATGAGATATGACCATGACAAGGCTGATCAACTCTAGGTAGCAGGTATCCAAGAGAATGTTATCAAAGAGATATCACCCATGTACAAAAGGCGCGCTAAAGCCAAAAAGTCATGAATTCAAACTATCATGTAAGATTTTACCTAAATACTCAAGAAAGGTCACGTGCTACTTAAAAAGTAACACTTTGCTTCAAAAATACAATATCTTCGTAGAAAGAAACTCAAAACTTAGAAGAGAGCACACCCCAATCACAGAGACACCGTTGTGCCACTATCACCCCATTGACGCACAAGGCGTAAGCCACGACAGGCCTAATTGATCACACACAAAACAGCAATGCTCCTTGAAAACATATCATGGCACGTCAGGGGCTTAAGATACATCAAAAAATTTACACCCATTGGTATCATGAATAATTTTCACAACATACTAACCCCTCATTCTCCAATATCACCTCTCCTTTTCCTTTTTCCTTTTCTCTTTCTCTCAGAAGTGTTCATGTATACAAAAATGAAATCTCAAATGAAGATACTACACATTGTAATCCATAGCGCAATTGCAACATCCTTCCAAAAATATACATCAAAAATCAAATGAATGTCTTCACTCTTCACTGTCAGCTGAAACCTGAATACAATAATGGCTAGCTACTATAGTTTTGTAGGGGGGCACAGGGAAAACTAGAACATTAAGATCAACCTGAATTATTGTCACCTTTGAAAAGCTTTGAGCTCAAAGTTTGAATTAAAACATACAGCAAGAAAAGAATGAGTTTGTTATTTTTTTTTTGTGTTTGGGGGCGCGGGGGGGGGATGCTACACAAGCCATCAATGGTATACATGATCTTCTGCGACATTATGCTCATCAACATCATTTTAATCAAGGATAACAAGAATACAAAACAGATGCTTTCTTGCATGTAAAATGAACACCACAAAAGGAAATCTTAAAAAGAAGCACCTGACTTCTGAACACGTTCAGAACCCGCAAGATCTACCACAACTAGCTTGCCTTTCCGCACTATTGGTGGATCACAATTTTTAACTGATTGAGAATGGCTGTCATCATCACTAGAAGAAGGCTCTCCTCCCCTAATAGACCTCCTAATTTGTACCTACAAATAGCCATTAACATCAAACTTTTTTTCACTTACATAATGATTCACATTACAATTGACATGCAAATGACACAAAATATAATTTTATTTTTCTCACGCTAATTTAACCTGACTCCAGGGAGAGAGCAGGAGCAGGGACAAAGAGCACGCAATAGGAACAAGTTAAATTAACAACAGAATTCCCAAACAAGGCACACAATACTTTCTTTTAAATGAGCAGCAAAAGATATATGCAGCGATTGAGCCAAGAGCATTGTTCTACAGTAATGACTAAAAGCCAGTAAAACAGGTCCTCTCAATGCTCTTACTGCTCTAGGAGAAAGATAAATGTGTTTACCCTCTCTACCTGCCACACTGTCATGACTTATTGTAAAAGAGTAAGCCTTTCTTCATCCTTAACTCTTGCAAATTGTCCCGATATTACATAATCTGGTATATATGTTTAGTCAATATTCCTTAATACAAACTACAACTTCCGAATCCAGGGTCAATATGTCAATCTTAATTATATAGGTTTTGTTTGACCTGGTATACAGTTGTCAGTTGTCACACTCTGCTAGAACAATTTTCATTGATGGTTCTTAATTAATTTACCATTTCCTTTCGTTTTTGCATGCCTCAGCGATTGTATGTACCAAATACCAATCACTAAAGGACCAGATAGCACTATAAAACTACACAAGAATCACTACGTTAAAAATTTAGCCACACCGTCCACTCAATTATTATCTTAATTAACTTACCATTCTTTACATTATAATATCAGTTATATATCTATTACAATATACTAAAGCAAAAAGCAGAGGTGACACATGTCACTCTCTGCTTAAAAAAATTCCGCACAAAATCGTATGTAAGATTTTTTTTGGGGTGTAAAATCTTCTATTAAAAAAATATAGGTATCTTCTTTTAACAGAAAATTTTACATAAGTTTCTTAAAGTATAATTGCTAAACTAATTTTGTTAAGATTTTGAAATAATTATGAATATTTTAATCAAAATATTCAAAAGAAATGTATAAAAAAACATTTTTCTCGTATACTACTCCCTCCGTTTCATTTTTATTTACTCACTTCACTTTGGGGAGAACCAAGGAATAAGTACAAAAGTATGAGAGAGAAACGGAAAAGGTGGAGAGAGAAACTGAAAAGTGAGAGAGAGAAAGTAAAAAGTGGGTTAAAATATTAAAAAGTGGATGACATGGGTGGAAAAAGAGGAGAAAGTAGATGTGACATGTTACCTAAAATAGAAAAAGCAACAATGTGTAGATTAAAAAAGAAAGCAACCAAAAAGGAAAGTGTAGATTAAAATGAAACGGAGGGAGTATATGCCAAACTAAGGTCGGGCCAAAAACTAGTATATAATATATGTCGAGCTAAGCTTGAGCTATTAACTAGCTAAAATTTTACAACTGTTGATAATATTGCATTCAAGATATAGGAAAATTAAGACAAACTTCACACCCAACAAACTTCCGAGTCCAAATCCAGTCCAAATCGACAAGTTTGGACTAGAATGGACGGGACTTTGGATTTAGAATCCAATTCTACCCCTGGGAATCATTATTGTCACCATCACAATGTTAATTTTCTAGACATAGCAAGGGAAGGACACAAAATGAGCACCACGGCATGTGAAGGTGCAAGGGGTAAAAAGAAAAAACAGCAATGTATAATGAAATGTCTTAGAGTGAAATAGTATTAATTTACCATAAGAATTGCATGACTCCGTGAAGATTCTGTATTCAACTTTGTGTTAGCAGCAAAACGATGAGCTTCCCCTAATTGCAGAAGCTCAAGAAAGGTGTGTTGGTCTCTTATCTCTACGACTGTTGCACCAGGCAACGAAACTTCTCCCGTTCTAGAATCCTCCGTTATAGGAATATTGTCATTTGCAGGATTCAGAAGATCTTGGATAGTCTCCATATACAGCTACAGAAATTCTAAATATTAGTAGATAAAGAACAGCAAAGACGTGAAATCTGGCACAGAGAATTTGGATAGCTTGAAAGGAGTTAGATGTAACGATAACCACAAATGCACAATAGTATGCTAATTTTGCAAAATTGTTCAAGTAATAAATCTAACCAACCTGTATGTATGATACGACAACTGTATCAGTCTCCAAACAGACGTCAGCAAGGATATCCTCCATGGCACGAACCATAATTCCTCGATCAGAAACATCTTCTTCTCCCAACTGTCCAAGAGTGAAAGTTTTTCCTGTACCCGTTTGGCCATAAGCCAGCACAGTTCCATTGTAACCATCAAGCACACTCTAGGAAACCAAAAAAGCATCAGTCACTCATGCAACAGATTCCCAAAAGAGGCACAAATACTGAATCAGAAAGTAAAGACTACAGAGATAATGAAGAGGAAGCAAGCTTAGTTAGTAAGATTTTGGTCTACAGCCATAGCAAAGGAAGAAATGTTGACAATAATCAAGTAGAATTCAGGAATAAAGGCATCTCCAGTAAGAATTCAGAACATTCGGATGGCTCTCTGTTGGTTCAAGTAAAAGTAAAGGCCCGTGTAACATATAATCTATCGTCCAGGTCTATAGCAATGATGACATCGAGTAAGCACTTAAAATTAAGCCCCATCCCAAATAAAGGAATGGATAAGCTACAAAGAGACGTGAGATAGACAGCCAATACTATCTCTCTCAAATCACAGAAAACAGCCTAATGAACACCTCGCTATAGATTAGGATGGGAGGATAACACCTTAATTAGACTATAAATTATACAAAATCAGGAGGAGATGAAAATGATTTATTAGAGAATTAGAAGTAAAAAATAAGCTCCAACACCAGTGCAGCCTACAACAAATAGAACTCAAACTTTGGTGAGGTCCCTCCAATAATCTAACAAGCAAAGGCTATATAATCATGGTTGTTGAAACGCAACTCTCTTCTCATCATTCTAAACAAACTATGATGCCCTTATTGAACAAGCTTCCGACTAAATGCTCAAAATAGGAACTCAAAGAAAAGAAACCATTACAAACAAAGCTACTAGACATTATATGTCCTCATTTAGCAAATTACATCACTTCACAGGAAGTTACTTTGTCATTTGTGATACATATGCATCACATTCACATATGACTACCTAAAACGAAGATCAAAACTGCATATAGATTGACAAGAAAGGAAATCTAACTGAAATTGACAGTGTACCTCAACTACAGGCTTTGCAACAACTTCATAGACACGCTTCTGGGAAGCAAACTCAGTGAGCACTTCATCAAATTCATAAGTGTCTGAGTCCCAATTGTTTTTGCGAAGTTTCAACCTCTTGAGCTGCATAACACATAAACCGTTCATGTGCGCAATTTAGTGTATATAAATCAGAGTTCATATGCAAGAGATATAAATTAAAGAAAAAAAAACCTCAGGTTGTAACTCCACACAGTCTGCAAAATCTGCATCTGCCACTGATTCCTCTGCATTTTTAGGCCTCAATCTTACAGCTACTCGAACTCTGCCCGGAACTGATGTCAAAAAAGCCATAAGAATACATAGATGCAACTGGGTAGCCATGAAACAACATGAGAGTAGACAGTAGAGATTGAAAGACCGTGGGGGTGTGATAGAATATAAATATAGTTAGGATATATTTTGTTCCTAGAATTCTAATCTGGATAGGTTTCCTAATCATAATAGGACTATCCTAGGATGTATAACTATAAATATTGATCAATGGTAATCACTCCGGTTGAGGAGTTTTCCCAAATCTAGCAGACTGGTTGGAGAGTATAGTTAGAGCTCAAGTATAAACAGCACGTATCTAAGGAAATTGGCCACACCAAAGATCCAACGAAATCAAATAATACACAGGTGCTGCAAGGGGTGACAGATAAGGATAGAGAGCGTAATAGTTGAACCATCCTAAATGAGAAAATAAGAAAACTTCAGCTTCTCCAATAGTCTCGAAAACAATTAATTATTCCGCAGGAGCACAGCATTAAAAGAACTACAGAAGAGAATCTCCTCAAACAGTTTCCATAACAAATTAACAACTACTTCAGGCTATAAAACTGCATATACTCCTCCATCTCTCAAAACTTTCTCCACTTCCCCTTTAGTATTGTCTTGAAATGCTTCATCTATTTCCTTATATGGGTTTGATTCACCTATAAAAACAACATCAATCCTTACTTCTTAACTCCACAAGATATTAAATTCCCCACACAATACTCTGTCCTTGAAATTTGTGCCAAGTCAAATGAGTAAAGTATGTAGAGACAGAGAGAGTATGAGGCATAATTGCTGCTCCAGAAGTATAATCAATGACAACGAAATAAATGCTCTTAGTTAGATTTCTCTGAGAAATCTGTATTCTCCTATCTAGCATTCCTACACAAGTGTAAGAAACGGGTCTCTTCAGGAAGAAAAAATATGGATCCAAATGAGCACTCTTGTCAATATTCACGAACTTAAAATGCACATCACAGATCACAATAGCCATCTCTCAAATCCACTATGAGCTGCAACATTATCTAGTCTTCAATAAATATGCTACACGGACCACTCAGAGAGTATGGTACATCCAACTCACATGCTTAGTAAAGCAATATGCTGAGGCAACAGAATGTGTACTAAATAACTGAATCTGCAGCATCTAAATCTGTCTCTATGATGATAGCGACACTACTCTCTTTGGATCGCAATTTTCATATACACAGAGCATTATTTCAATCCCAGCCAAGCCTTCTATTAAATTCACAGTAGTAGAACCTGAAGTCCCCAGTGAAAAGTTTAAATTCTACAAACAGCAAATCTGCGCATACTCCTAGGTTTCCAGTAACTAAGAAGGCACTTCACGTTCGACAAAAGAAGTAATTGTGGTATTTGTTGGCTATCACAATAGTTGTCAGTATTAAATGTTAGTTGTTAGATATTGGTTAGCTGTCAAAACGCAAAATAGTTTCGAAAGCAATCAGGTTAGCCTTTGGATTAACAAGAACTAAAAAAAGAACTACAATTTACCTTCAAAAACTATTCCAAAGTAACAAGAGCTAATTTTTAGCTTTTCCAAAATAATCTTTATTATATATGGGAACTCCCGACCTTTTGGTGTCCACCCTTTTACCCAAATTACCCCTAATAATCAAATAAAATTACTAATTGTATTCTTTCATCTTTCTTTAAAAAAAAAGGGAAAAAAAGATCCCTAAAACAAGAAAGGCTTACATTTTACATCTGCACCAGTAAAAACAAAAAATAGAACAATATTACTTGAATAACGATTAAATAAAAACTTCCACAAAATCACTTACACACGATGTCACGCACGCATCGCGTGCAACAGATACTAGTAACTTGACAACTAAAGCTACCTTAAAAGTTAAAACCCTACTTCACCAAGCACCACTCTTCACCTTAAGACTCTAGCAGCAGTTTTTGACCTGGTCCAACCTCTAAACGCTATTTGAATAGTTGTTGCCGAACACGCGGTATATTCTCCAACAGTCACAGAATCACAGACCATAAACATTGTCCACAAGCGAATAATCAAATGCCCCGTTGCCAAACAGCTCACAACATCATATATTGACAGCTTCATCCAAATACCGCTCTCTCACTTGAAATCCTAACCGAGAAATTGCAAGCATGGCTGTTACAAAGCCTTAAACCTAACCTTCCGTCATACAACAGTAAGTGCACCTCCATAGAGTAATTCACTTCATACAATGCCTTCGAATAATTCACCTCATACAACGCCCTCGAAACTAACACTTATCATTACTATGACCACAGAGCTCACACCACTACCATCCATTACTTCCACTTCGCTACCTAAAAGACTAAAAATAACAAGATATCCGCTCCAATTTCACACACATTGCACTAAATTTTGCACACAACACAAACAGTACACTGGCTTCATACTCTACATTTCATCAACAAATTTCGATTATCCTACTACATTGCTCAATTAAACACACACTTTACCAACGACAACACATGATGCGTAATCACGCACTCCATATTTATCCAAAAACAAAAAGCACTTCATCAATTAATCATCAACTAACATTGCATAGAAAAAACAGATCGAAACTTCATAAAATCAAAATTAAGCCAACAATCACAACGAAGAGAGAGAAAAATAAAACCCTAACCATTAGATGCATCCTTAACATTGCCACCACCGCCTAGAGAAGAGCTACGTCGTACAGGAGGCTTCGATTTGAAAGAAGAAGACTTAGAATTAGTAGCCACTGAAGTTCTATCACTCTTATAATAACTTCCACGAACGACGCCATTTTTGGAAGCCATAACTAAGCTTCTTAGTTGAATAGTAGCAGTTGAAGCTTTTCTTCACGACACCATGAGAGAAAAACTCAGAAAGTAGAAGTTTGCAGAAATCAGGGAAGAAATCAAGCGGAGATTATTTATAGTGTGACAAATTAGGGTAAAAATGATAGAATATAAAAAGTAGTCAAGGTATAGTCAACAAAAATGGTGGGGGATAATTATGGAGTAGTGGAGTAGTTTTATGATATTATTAAGTTCAAATTGAATGAAAAAAGGGGAGTTTTGAGGAGAGAGAAAGAGAAAGGAGGGGGTGGAGGAGACAAGAGAGAGGAGAGAGAGACAGAATGGTGGGACCCAGTTGGAGGTTTAAGCTTGTCAGAGGGGGACGATGCTCGTGGGGTCAGTAAATGCGGTGGGGTTAAGTGACGTATTTACCCTTTTGTGTAGGGAGTAAACAAGTGGTTAGTGGTTATAAAAAAAAGCTTAAATGAACCTGTGCATAATAATTAATTTTAGGAAAATTTGCCGTAAAAAACCTTTTTAAATATTCAATTTTGTTAAAAAAACATTTTAAAGATTCTTTATAAAAAAACAATCACAAACTTAAGGATAGGAGTTAGCGATGAAAAGACTCTCGCCTCGGCGCAGTCAGGTTCGATCCTTACCCCCATCATTACGCCGTGTTCTTTAAGACGCCATGTATGCCTTACCACCCAACGCGTGTTGGCTGCTTTCCTACGCTAGTTTTTCTTGCAAGATAAAACATATTCCTATTTTTTCGTAGTAGTTTTCTCAATTCCAGCGTGATCCTTCTAATCTTCCTTTAACCTCTTATTTCTAGGAACTACAAAGACCACCGCTACGCATCTCAAAAACCATACCGAAAATAGGAATGGGTTTCATCTTGCAAGAAAAATTAAGTTTGTGGTTTCTTTTTGCAAATAATGCTTTAAAAGGTTTTTTTCTCAAAATTGAACTTTTAAAATTTTTTTTTTTAACAAATTTTCCTTAATTTTAATTAGTTTTTATCTGATATACGCTTTATACGATATAATCACATTTCGTATAATCCGTTTTTGTATGATGTACTCGCCTTTGTATGATATAGTCGGTCTTCTTTAATATACCTAATCAATTTTGTATGATATACTTAACTCGGTCACAATAAGCTTATTGTAAAGCTCGTTCCATCCAAGACTTGTTGCAATGATTATCCGTTATTTTAATTGGTCTTCAAAAGTTTTTTAAAAAAGTATGGATTGAGTAGTGACGGTGAGTTTGATGGTTGATAATACTATGATTATTAATTTGTGTTAATTACACACTTTTTGGGGGGGATATTTTCACCTTTTTGTCTTTTTCGTTTTTACTCAAATTTCTTTTGGCTTTTATATGTGCGTATAGACATGTTTTTACTGAAGGAAGAAAACAATTTCAAGAGCATTTTTTGGGAATTTAACGAGAATAAATCTGTAGTGTGCATGTGTATGTGTTTTTTATGTGGTTATTCTATGTAATTGGTAGGGGTGTATCATTGTTTTTACCTAACATAACTCTCTCAAGAAGAGATAGATACTCAATTTTTTACTATTGACTAGTTGTTGACCCAGTGCGATTTCCCGGATTAATCTATATCGTAAGCTACATTTTAATTATTCAAGATGGTTAATGTCGTTCATTTTTTGCTTTTTTTTTATTTAAGGGATGCAATCGATTAAAGAGAGTTTGGTGTTTAGGAGTGTTCATAACTCAGGTACCTAGTTATTCTGGTACCCAGATATGCGGGTACCCAAATACACTGCACGGAATATGTGGGTACCCGCATTTGCGACACAAACTAAAAAAGCAACTCATGACTAGGGATGGGTACGGGTCCAGACCCGACCCGGACCTCGCTGGACCCGACCCTAATTTAAGGGTCCGGGGTCCAACTTTTTCGCACCCGGGGTCCGGGATCCGGGTCCTGGGTCCAAGGATTTTTTTTAGGGTCCGGTCCGGTCTTGATATTTTAGACCCGGACCCGACCACACCGCACCCCTTGGACCCTAAACTTATTTAATATATAAACTTCAACTTTTTTTAAAAAAAAAAAAAACAAACTGATTTTGTAAAACACCAAAACACAACTGGACCCCGCCCTTCACTTTGAAAACTCTAAACCCTTCCATTCTCTTCTACACCAAGCTAAGAGGAGAGAGAAAAAGAGGAGACTCACCACTCGGCGTCGGCAGACGCCTTTAGTCCGGGCTAGTCGAAGACTCACCACTCACCGTATTTTTCGTCGCCCGATTTATTTCCTTCTTTCATCTTTTCATTTTTGTTTCGTTTTTTTTCCGGGCTTGTTTCATCTCCCCGATTTTCTTCTTTTTATTTTTTCGCTCGTTTTTTTTGTATCTCTTCATCATAACTTGGAGGGATGGAAATTGAGAACAAAAAAGCCGCAGGAATGGGCTAGCCAGCCTTCAATGTTGGTCTCTCCACCTCCTTAATTGCTTTGCCTATAAAGAGAGGTCTTTAGATCCGATTTGCAAGCCGGGTTATTTGCAAAATTTGTCCAAAGATGTGGGGTGGATTGATGAATGACGCTTTCACCAACTGGGTATGGACTAATTAGAATGCTTTGTTTCAGCAAATATTCAAGAAAATTCATAGCAAATCAGGAAGATGTTATTGTTAGTCTTGCAACTGGTCGCGATCTTCGTATGATTGGCAATATATTGGCATTGAGTGTCTTATTTTGCTTCTTAAAGACACAGATACAAGATACAAGGTCATTGATATAGCAATCGTTGTTTAGTGGATTTAGTTGAGCTCAAAATAGGCCCGGACCCTTCGCACCCTCTAGACCCTCCGCACCCGCAGGTCCGGGTCCGGTCCAATTTTTCCAGCCCTTAGGGTCCCGGTCCGGCTCGGGTCTCGCAAAAAATTAGGGTCCGGCCCAGGGTCCAACCGGACCCGACCTGCACCCGACCCCTCGCCCATCCCTACTCATGACTCGACCCTAAACACTCGGGTGCCCGCAAAAGTGCCATAGTTTTTTATTAAAGAAATTCATTGTAAAGAGCTACAAAAGAAGCTACTATTATGAGTGTCAACTCAACTAACAATCCATATTGATTATAAGTGTTTTGGGATACTACTATGAGTGTCAACTGCCAATTAGATGACCATAAAAAAACATTTATATGACCATAATATTGGATGTATATAAAATGATTTTTGGATAAACATCCTAATAAATATAGACATACAAGAGAATGATAGTAGACTTACATAAAGGAAACATATAAAAAGGGTAGATCGATAATTTAACAAACTAGGTTTACTTTTTCTTATCTTTCTTCACCAACGAACTAGTTCATTATCTGATCCTTTTTAAAATTTTACAAAGGAATGCGAAGGTCTCTTTGAAAATTCTGCATGTACTTTGTAAATGGGGACATTCCAATATGAAACCTCTAATCTTCAATTGAATCAAATTAACGTGCTATCAATTTTAACCTTAATATTGTGTTACACTTTTATCGGTATTATTAGTTGCTACTATTTATACACTAATATAGCATATAAGATACTATTGAATTCATCTTAATTATATATATATATATATATATATATATATATATATATATATATATATATATATATATACTGTGTATCAATCTTATACAATTTTTACTAATATGAAAATAAATTTGTGCATTGTTAAACGTAGAAGTGAAAATTGTTGGTCGTACAATAGAAGGAAGTGTCACATATAGGCGTTGTGAACCAAAATGGTGAAAGAAAAGCCCAAACCCAACCACCCCCCCAAAAAAAGGACAAAAACAATTGTGCTTTGGTCCACTTTCACACAACGAAGAAACACGAAGACTGGCCCAATAAGAAATTTCAGGCTTAACGCACTGGGTTTTTTTAAATTTCGTCCCAGGAGCGACAGCACAAAACAAAAATTTGTACTCATAATTCAGAAGCATGCTCCACCAAGATTTTGGACATGATTCTTTTTTGTTTTTCTTCAAAAAAAAAAAACTATCGTATTTTACTGATAGTACTCCCTCCGTCTTTTTTTAGTTGCTACATATGCTTTTTCACAGTTTACGAGACGCAACTTCAAACACCAATATCTTGAGTTACATATATGAAAAAATTATAAAAATTATATATTTGGAAAATACAAATTGGGACTAATCAAACAAGATCCAACATGACTATGTTTTTTCTTATGTATATGGAGTAAAAAGATAGTCAAAAGTTATGACGTGAATAGTGCCCACATCAATATGTAAAGCAACTAAAAAAAGACGGAGGTAGTATTTGATAGATTTGGTGAATATTTTTTTTTAAGGGAATAGATTTCGTGAAATTATGAGTGTGTATGAATTATGCTGTGGTATTTTAGATGATAGCGGGGATATTTGAGAGATTTATGGTGGCCTTGTCACATGGGCAAAGCTATGTCATGATGTCATGGCTAAGGCCCTAAGTGTGGCCTTGGCCTCCCTCGTCGAAACTTATTTGAGTTTGGTGTATATTACAGGGTAAATGAATGAGAATAATCTTAACTAAGGGGCCGTTATCTTCGTTATAAAACAACTGAATCGAATTGAACTAAATTAAATTATAACTAATTAATAGTGACGATAATAATTTAGAACCGAACCGAATTGGAAATAAGCCTCGAGAAACGTGCCCTAAGTCATTTACTTTTAATAATCTCAATTATCGCTTATTTCAAAAAATCCGAACTATACATGGTTTCTGCTTTGAATGCTTCACTAACACATAAAGAAACTAATTAAGTAGGTTATTCGAATTATGTGCATGGCCCACTGTCATCAGTTCTTTGTTTCTTTTTTTCTTTTTGTTTACAAGCCTTCTTCTCCCTCGCTTGCTTCCTACCCTAATAAACCATAGCAAAGTGACAAAAGAAAGAAACGCTAATAATTCACCTCTCACTATTCTTCCCCAATCAACCGTTTCTCTTGGATTTTGTTCTTTTCTTTCTCTTGTCAGAAATTTAACATGTGTTACAATGCTAGTTAATCTAGGACCCTAGATTTGTGCAGGTGGAGACGTATCTAAGATCTTTGTTATTGTGAAGTGTACTTACAAGTTAAAATTAACATACATTATACTACCTCCGTTCTTTTGCTATTGCAACAATGGAGTTTTTACGCTTGCAAATGCACAACTTTAACTATTAATATCTTTATTTACTTTTTAGTAAAAATTATACAAATTTGATAATTTGAAAGTATAAGTCGAGACGAATCTAATAAGATCCCACATGACTATATTTTTCTTTACGTAAAAATCACAAGAGATAGTGAAAGGGTGGTGAGTGAATAGTGTAAAAAACTCATTGTTGCAATAGAAAAAGAACGGTAGAAGTATTGTGTAGTGTACTAATTTGACATCCATAACAATATGCAGGTCGGATATATACTTTATATGGTCAAAAAAATGTGTCTGTCACAATGTGTTGAGCATATGGTGTCATATGGGGCTCAATATGTGTGTATGGTGTGGAGATGAGGTTGCGTGAAGTTGGAGCTCGTCAAATAGCCGACTCGCAGGCCCGCCCCGACCGGGCGGGGTCGAACTTCTAGCGGGGGCTTGGAAGCGGTGGTGCCCGATGGAATAGGGACAGACTTGCCCGATCGGGAAGTACCGATCTCGACCGGGCAAGCGACCGGCAGGGCTAAGGCGCCCGATCGGGCCCAAGTGCAAATCCTCGTTTGGCAATATTGGTCGCCCGATCGGGTGGGGGTTAATTTCACGCGGAAATGCGTTTTTCGAGTTAAGTTATAATTAGGTTTAACCTAATGCGTTTATTCGACAGTTTATTCATTCTCATATTCAAGAGAGGAAAAGCTAGAGAGAGATCTTGGGAGAGCTTTTGTAACCTTCTTTTGAACATTCATCGATTCCTAGTGCATATTCGTGGTTTTTCTCCCAATTCTTGGGTTTCCACGTTAAAAGTTCTCTTGTGTCTTTTATTGTTTTCGCTCTTTCGTTGTTCTAGTATTGTTTGCTATTACTTGCTAGATTGCTATTCAATAGGACCTACAAGTGGTATCAAGAGCCGAGGTCGGATTATTGTCTAGATCTAGAAGTAATTAACATTGGAGGATGCGAACATCGAATGAGAAGTTTGATGGCACATATTTTGGATATTGGAAGATGCAAATTGAAGACTTCCTATATCGAAGAATCAGATCAACCCTTGTCCGAGACGAGAAGGCCGACGACATTGATGAGGCAAAGTGGAAGGTACTTAATAGGCAAGCACTAGCGGAGGTGCGATTGACATTGGCTCGGACTGTGGCTTTCAATGTCAAGGATATCAAAACAACGGCGGAATTGATCAAAGCTTTTTCAGATATGTATGAAAAGCCCTCGGCTATGAATAAGGTATATCTGATGCGCCGTTTATTTGATTTAGAGATGAATAATGGTAGTTCTCGCTGAACATATTGATAAATTTAATTCAATAATAAGTCAATTATCTTCGGTAAATATTGTCTTTGATGATGAAGTGAAAGCCTTAATTTTGTTGTCCTCCTTACCCTGCTTCGGGAAACCGTAGTAACTCGCCGTTAGTAATTCTTCCGGTAAAGAAAAATTTGTTTATAATGTTGTCCATGATCTGATTTAGAGTGAAAGTATTCGGAGGAAGGAGAGTGGAGAATAATCTGGAGCATACAGTGCTGAGGGTAGAGGAAGGGGTAAACAAAAGCGAAAAGGAAGGAACTTTCGGGGTAGATCAAAGTCTAGGGGCCTGAGTAAGTCAAAAGGCAAGGCTAGTATTACCCGTTGGAATTGTGGATGAGAAGCGGTCATCCAAAGAGGGAGTGTCCACATCCCAAGAAGAATGATGGAAAGTCCGACCATAAAGATAAACAGGAGGATAAAGTGATAACTCATCGATTTATTCCGCATCGAATGAGAATGAGGATGCTTTGTCCTAAGTGTTGATAGTCCCATAGAGTCGTGGATCCTAGATTCGAGGGCATCGTTTCACTCTTCACCTATGAGGGAGTTGTTTCATGACTTCAAAGCAAAGAAGTTAGGTAAGGTCTATCTTGCCGATGACAAGACCTTGGATATCACGGGGAAGCGGAGATGTGATTATCCTGGATTGCGAACGGGGGAACTTTAAAACTGCAAGATGTTAGGTACATTCCAAGCCTAGCAAAAAATCTGATTTATGTGAGTCAACTGGACTCATGTGGCTACAAGACTGTGTTCTGTGAGGGGAAGTGGAAAATTTCCAAAGGTTCCATGATCTTGGCTAGAGGTACTAAGACGGGAACACTATACACTATTACGGGGTGTACAGACATGGTCTGCCGCAACTGCAAAGGGATGTGATGTGTACTTTTGGACGGGGCCGGACCGGAATCCGGTCCCCTGTACATGAAAATTTGGGATTCCGGCTTTCCGGTCCGGTTCGGACCGGCGGACCAGCACTTTTTTTTTTTTTTTAAAAAAAAAAAGTTTAAAACTTAAAAAGTTAGAAAGTTAAAACCTCATATTTACTGTCTTTAAAATTATTGCTTTTAGAATTATTATATTTTAATATATTGAATTTATAAATATATTTAAACCTAAGAAAAAGTTTTTTTTTTAATAAAAAAATATAAATTCCGGTCCAACCGGTCCAAAACCGACCGGACCCGAAAAATTTCAGTCCCGGTCCAAAAAAATTTGGATTTCAGCCACCGGTCCAACCGGTCCGGTCCCGCTTTTGGACCGGTGCACACCCCGAACAAAGGATGAAACTAAGTTATAAAGATACTAGACTTGGTCACATGAGTGAAAAAGGGATGAAGATTTTAGCTTCAAGTGGCAAGTTGTCGTGGTTGAAATCGCTTGACATGAAATTTTGTTAGAGTTGTGTCTATGGCAAGCGTAAAAGGTGAGTTTCACAAAAGCCAAGAAAGAGTTGAAAAATGAGAAGTTAGGAGTTGGTGTACACCGATTACGGGGGCTTCCCCATCGATCCCTTGGAGGCTCACGTTACTTTGTTACTTTCATTGATGACCACAACAGGAAGGTATGGGTCTATTTCATGAAGAGGAAATCTGAGCTTCATGAGACCTTCAAGAAGTGGAAAGCTGAGGTAGAGAATCATACTGAAAAGAAGATTAAGTGCATTAAGTCTAGTGATCGAGGTGAGTATGAATTGGCAGAGTACACAAAACTTTGTGAGGAGAATGGCATCATTCTGAAGAGGATTGTTCCAGGGAAACCTCGACAGAATGGAGTCGCAGAGAGGATGAACGGGACACTAACCCGAAAGTGGCTAGAAGTATGAGGTTGCATGCGGGCTACCTAAAACATTATGGGCGTATTCGCTTAGTACAACAAACTTACTTGATCAATAGGGGACCATCGGTCCATTGAAGTTCAAGCTACCGGAGGAGATTTAGATCGGGAAAGAGGTAAATCTTTCTTTTCCGAAATTATTTGATCGTGTTGCTTACGCTCAATCCGAGAATCGCAACAAGTTAGACCCAAAGGTCGTTAAATGTTATTTTATTGGGTATGGTTTTGAGAAGTATGGGCATCGGTGTTGGGAACCTAAAAGTAGGAAGATTTTGAGACACTGTGATGTCACGTTTGAAGAGACTAAGGTGTACAAGGATGTTTGTGGTGATAAATCTGAGATTATTGAGCCAGTGGGAGTTTAGGAGGAGGAGTTTGTGGAGACTGAAGGCATTAATGGAAGAGATGTCATTGTTCCAGAACGGGTTGAGCAACATAGAGATGAGGCTCATACTCCTGCAGGGTCTGATTCAGATGAGTCGATAACTCACAAGCAAGGTAATTCGAGATATGCCGCTGTCACACCACCAAGAGGCTCCGCCCTAGTACAGGGAGAATAGTCTCAAGTCGACTTGAGAAAATCAGCCAGGGTGTCCAAAACACCTAACCGATATTCTCCTTCTATGTTTTATTTGCTACTAATTGATGCAGGTGAACCAGAATCATATAAAGAAGCAATAAGTTCGACTGACTCATCCAAGTGGGAGTTAGCCATGAAATATGAGATGTAGTCCCTGGAAAAGAATCAGACATGGGAGTTGTCTGCATTGCCTGCAGGTATGAAAGCACTTAGCGACAAGTGGATCTTCAGATTGAAGAAAGGGCCTGATGAAAGTGTCAGGTATAAGGCTAGATTAGGAGTAAAGAGGTTCCTACAACAGGAGGGCATTGACTACAATGAGATATTTGCTCCTATTGTGAAGTCGACTACTATACGTATCTTGTTGGCTATTGTTGCGCTTGAGAAAATCTGCTCTTAGAACAGATGGATGTTAAGACCTCGTTTCACATGGTGATCTAGATGAGGAGATTTACATGAAGCAACCGGATGGCTTTAAAGTTCCGGGAAAGGAGAACATGGTGTACAAGCTCAAGATGAGCTTATATGGATTGAAGCGTGCTCCGCAACGATTGTACATAAAAGTTTGACACTTTTATGTGTCACAGCATGGGTTCAAGAGAGCTGATAGCGATAATTGTTGCTATTTTCAGAGGTATGTAAATGACTATGTTTACTGACTTCTGTATGTTGATGATATGTTGATTGCTGGTGCGAGCATGGAGGTGATAAATAGTGTGAAGGGAAAACTGTCACAAAAATTTGAGATGAAGGATTTAGGTGAATCTACACAAATCTTAGGTATGAGGATTTTCGGGGACAAGTCTACTTGGCTTGTTAAAGTTGTCTCAAGAAGATTACATTCTTAAGGTACTTAAGAGGTTTAAAGTGGGAGATGCAAAACCCGGAATTCGCCGCCTCCTAGCGACCTCAAATCGACAAGGGAACACTCACCAACTACGTAAGAAGAAAAAAGGAGCGGATGGCCACTGTTCCCTATGCTTCGGTGGTTGGTAGCTTGATGTATGCCATGGTTTGCACACGGCTAGACATTGCTTTTGCAAAGGGGAGTTGTGAGTGGATTTGTTTCTAATCCAGGTGAGAAACATTGGGATGTCAGAAGTGGTTACTAAGGTACTTCAAGGGCACTTCGGTATGGGGCTTTGCTTTTGGAAGAAAGGAGTGAAGCTTGAGGGTTATGTTGATACTGATCTCAAGTGGAGATATCGATACAAGCAAAAGCACGTCAGGATATGTCTCTACCGTTGGTGGTGGCAGTACAGCAGAGCTGGATGTCCAAGTTACGTAGTGTATCTCTCTCTAATACAGAGTCCGAGTATGTGGCTATGTCCGAGGCGTAAGGAGATGAAATGGGTTATTGTTTTTCTAGAAGAGATGGGCATTAAACAGGAGAAAGTGGTACTTTACAAAGTGATAATTAAAGTGCAAGTGTATTTGGCTAAGAATCCCATGTATCATCAGTAGGACTAAGCACATTCGTCGGCGCTTTCACTACATCGAAGTTTAGTGGAAGAGGATGTGTCAGGTCCGGAGAAAGTGTTGGGTGCTAAGAACTCAACGGTTATGCTCACGAAGAGAATGAGTTGTGACAAAGTAAGGTTGTGCCGAACCTTAGTCGGCCTTCGGTAATTGTTAATGAAGGAGGTGCTTTAGGAATCGAGATGAATAAAAGGATGATGATGGTATAAGGCATTCTTCACTTACACTTATCTCCAATTAGGAGATTGTTGGGTATATAGTGTCATATGGGGCTCAATATGTGTGTATGGTGTGGATATGAGGATGCGTGAAGCCGGGAGTTCGCAAATAGCTAACTCGCTGGCTTGCCCGATCGAGTCGGGCAAAGTGCCGCGACCGGGCGGGGTCGAAAGTCTTAGCAAGGCTTGGAAGGGGGCGCCCGATCGGGCGAAATACCGATCTCAACCGGGCGAGCGGTCGGGCGAAGGTCGCCCGATCGGGCCCGAGTGCAAATCTCGTTTGGCAATATTGGCGGCCGACCCGATTGGGCGGTGGTTAATTTGACGCGAAACGCGTTTTTCCGAAAGGTTATAATTAGGTTTAACCTAATGCGTTTATTTGACTAGTTATTCATTATTATTCTCATATTCAAGAGTCGAAAAGCTAGAGAGAGATCTTGGAGAGCTTTTGTAACCTTCTTTTGAACATTCATTGATTCCTAGTGCATATTCGTGGTTTTTCTCCCATTCTGGGTTTCCACGTTAAAAGTTCTCTTGTGTCTTTTATTGCTTTCGCTTCTTTCGTTGTTCTAGTATTATTTGCTATTACTTGCTAGATTGCTATTCAATAGGACCTACACAATGTCATTAATATTTTGGTTGATATATCATGTACATATATTTATTGATTTATTGACCCCGTGCTCCATGAAAGCTCTCACCTAAAATCGACTCTTTAGTTTGAGGAATACCTAGGTTTATGGATCAAACTCAAAAGTTTTGATCTTAAAAGTTTATCTAATTACACTTTAATTTGAGTATTTCTCCGAGGGGTATGGAATTATGAAGATTGAAGGCACAAAGACCATTATATGATGAGATGAGAATTGAGATTCAAATTTATCAATATACCTAATTATTAACTCATAACTTTTCATCAAAAAAAACTCATAACTTCACACCCTTCAAAATTATTCCAAGACCTTAACAATTGTGACCGTTGGCCCTAGAAATATCGTGGGCTGTAAAATAATAGGAAAAAGTATAAAAATATGGCAATAAAGAACTAAGTTACTAAGTAGAGAATAACCGAATAAGTCTACAAACAAGAAAGAGGTATGGTAAGGAGCCTATATTCATTAATTTTAGTTAATGAAATTGTCATTGTTTGAGACCCATAATCTGGTCCAACAAAGGTGTGTAAAGCCCATGTAAAAGACCTACTCAAAGATGTCCCCCAAGGAGCCCATCAACTCTTTAGGTAAAGAATAACTTTACCATAAAAGTGGAGACAATTTTCCTACGCAGGGATGTTCCTCAATAGGGTTTCTTGTTTGGGAAATCCCCAACACTATAAAAGCAAAGAAGCCCAATTAGTGAACAGGAATTGAATTCTCACCTAACTAAACCAGAGCATCTCTCTCTAGAACTATTCACTTTCTCTTTCTACCTCAATCTCAACCGACTTGAGCGGCGGAGGGCTTTCCCTGGGAACACCCCAAGGCTAGTTTTCCTTGTTTTGCAGGACTCCAAGCGACAAGACTCGGGATTGTACTCCAACTCGGGATTTTAACCTCTTTAACCACACTTAACTTTTTTGGACTAGTTTCCACCATAAACGAGCTTGGCGCCGTCCGTGGGGATACTACATCTCAAAGCTACGTACCGAGAGTAACATGGCACCCGAAGGAAAACCACCCGAGCTTCACATCCGCATCAAACTCGGGCCCAAGAACCCAATGTGCTAGTCGAGTCGTTTGCCATCGATGATGAGGGATCTACTCCTCGTAACGAGGAGCACAATGTTCCCCAGGAAGAATACCAACCTCGATCCGCTTCCCATCACCATGGTGGACCTAGAAAGGATAAAGACAACAGTTGAATGCAAACATGCAACGCAGCTTGCAGTTGCTCATAGCGGGAATCCCCAACTCAACCGAGGATACCCCGAGAGATGACCCAAGGAGAGCCACGACCCGGGGTGATCCAAACACTGGATCCCTAACCGGGACGGGCAACGAGTGGGAGGAGAAAGGTCCCGACAGCCAACTCCCATAGGACACCAAACTCGATGCTCGGCGGATCATTGGAAGAGAATCGCAAAGGCCGGATGGAGCAGGACGCTCGAACTTACTTAATGACAAAAGGAGAGCCAATCGGGAGAAGACTCGCCAAGAGGAGCAAGCTCAATCCAGGACTCCACGACGGGGCGGGAAGGATCCCCTCTCGGGTCCAAGAAGACCAGGACGGAAGGGAAGGAGACTCGGGAGATCATGGAAGTCCCTAACCCAAGTGACAAGCAAAGTCGTATCACCTAATCAAAAGTAATCCTAAAGTCCTCTAACAAATAGTAGTCAGGGAAGTAGGGTCGAATCCACAGGGAAACAAAGGTTCTTTTCCTAATTGTCGATCAAATCTAGATTATAGGGAACGAGTGTTTGGTTGTAATTATACTAAACTAGACAATAACTATATCGAGAATATCAATAATATAAAGTCTAGGGCGTAGGTTCACCAATGAACAATATTCCAGGATGAAACACAATAATCAATAATGAATAACGCAATCAAACATGTTGATTTCCTCTCTCGAGTCGAAATTAACCATAGAATGATATTAACTAGGCTCTCGCAATTTATTAATATCAATTCTACCTATTGAAACTAGCCTTAATATCAAGTTTATACCTCTCGGCGCATAACCTAATATTGCAATACTATAACAATCAAATCTGGCCAAATTGGATTGAATAGAGATAATACATTCAATAGGAATCAACATACATCATCAAAAATCAATACTTTATAAACATCCCCTTCATAAATAATCATGGATCCCCTTAACCCTAGAAATAAACTACTCAATCATAATTAAAGGAAACATATTCATGATGAAACAAGTAAACATGGTGAATCAATAATCAAAGATTGAATAAGAATAACAAGAGAAGAGAAGAAATACCAATGTAGAACAATCTTGCAAAATCCCAACTTCTATTGAAAATCCAATGTAAAAATGACAAAGAGTAATTCTAGGATTCTTGAGTAATTAAAATGTGCTTAGGAAAACTAAAGCTGAAACTATAATGTAAAAAAAGTCCCCCTCAACCCTAAAAGGATAAGTATTTATAAGAAAATAAGAGTCGCCGCAACACGCGCTTAAAACTCCTTAAATATCGCCCCCGCCCGAGCTGCCGGGCGGATCCCCTTCACTGGCCGCGGATGTGTCAAAACCCGTAGAAAAAGTAAAACAACGATCCGCCCGGCAGTGAAGATCCCGCCCGACCGGGCCCGCAAGAAATAGCAAAAACTGCTCATTTTCAAAACTTCATAACTTTCTGTCTCTCATCGAAATTCAAGTGGTGATCGCGTTGTTGGAAAGCTCTTCAACTCTACTTTCCAACCCAATTGGAATCAATCCATTATCATTTGTGTATCAAAAGTTATGAGTAAAATAGTATACAAGAGTCGGTTTGACACTTCTTTCAAAGAATGCTTTGCTTCATTCTAGCCCAAATTCATCCCGAGAGATGCTTTGTGATCCTCATGCAATCTACCTTCTTTATTCATGTTTGCTAATCTCAAGCTTAGCCAACCATAGTCTATTTGCATTAATATCACCCGAAATTCATCAAAACAAGCAAATGGAGAGCAAGTATAGCCAAACTTGAGTAAATCATGCAAATATGCACCTAAATGCTCTCATTTGAACTTGAAATGCAACCTAAATGAACCTAAAATCTATGTATAAATATGACTCATCAAACTCCCCTAAGCTAAACCATTGTTTGTCCTCGAGCAATAAGATATAGACATTGGAGAAGAAAAACACCTACAATATGAGACTACAATAGAGCCAAACACTCAACCGAAACCACGAGAGATATAGCCACTACACATAACAAGCATCGAAACAAAATCGAACAAAGTCGCATAGCATATAATGTATCGCAATCGACTCTCCAAACATACCACAAACCATCTCCCCCAAGCTAGATTTAACTAAACCTAACATACCTCACTCATGTCATGTGCACCCAAATCTCTCATGTGTTTAACGGATAATAAATAACACTCAACCTAAATCAATTCGACTCGGATGAAGCATATACTCTTTCACTTTGACTTTTTGACTCACTTAATACTCAACAATACAATACACAATGATCAAGAGAACTTTTAAGGGTTGTAATGGGGCCGAGGTTAAAGGTATGGAATAATTTGGGAATTGTGGTGGAAAAACCGAGAAGGGGGAGCATCATATAACTAAAAACATGACCAAGAAAGGTCACAACAACTCCACGCAACAACCAAACAATCTCCAAATATAATCAACAACCTTTTTCACTCAAGAAATTCAATCATAACCCTTTTTCTTTCACTTTATTCAAAAGTCTTTTTTTCACTTTTTTTCATTTTTCACAAACTTTCTTTGATTTCTTTTTGTTTATTTTTTTTTCAAACTTTCAATTCAATTTCCAAGCTCACTAAACATACTTTCCATCCAACTACACCACAAATCGAGCTTTATCATTCAATATAACCAAACCAAAACTAATACTCGCTCCCCAAGCAAGGCTTGAGACAAGAATCAAATGAAGTCAAAGGTTTATAATGTAAATATCAATTTAACAATGTCACAAAGGCTCAATGGGGATAGAGAAAGGATAATATGAAAACAATAATAACTTTGGAGCTAAGATCACGAAAAAATTGCCTCAATCATATCAAAATGTCTACACTATCAAACATCAAAGGGTACCAAGTCAAAATCAAGATCAATCCGACAACCGAGGAACTAATCACACATGAAAGAACGAAGTGACACGGATACGTCAAGTCATAGGCACAAAAGCTCGCTTGGGTTAAGGGTGTCTGCATAGTAAAGTTAAATCGAGCGGCAGAGATCAAACAATCTTACCACAAACAATAAATTGCAAAACAATCGTGCTATGAAGAATCACGAACAAGATGAATGACGCTAAGGAGGTGTAGTGAAATATCAACAAGGTTCTCAAAAAGTGCTAGCAATAGTTTCATAGATGCAAACTAACATGATATGAAAAAAATTCTAATGCAACTAAGAAAACAATACATTTTTTTCGTTACATGTAAACTCCCGCCCTAATGAGCGGTGACAAACCATGTAACCATCCTACTAAAGCAATAAATCTAAACTAGTATGCAACTAACATGCAGGAAGTGACATCCTTCCCTAGCCGAACTTCACATTGTCCTCAATGCGAACACTAAGAAGAACAACGAAGAAAAAGAAAAGGGAAGGATACAACTCACGAAAAGGCGGATAATGAACATGAGTGTGCCAAACAGTATTGACACTTCCACCACAACCAAAAGCATGTCACTAACCTCAATCACAAGAATCCAATGCCTTGAGTAACTTATCAAATGCTCCCCACAAACATGTCACTAAAAACAAAGATATAGCTTGATTGTAAGCACATCTATCTTCACAAACATAATGTCGGCTAGGAACAAAATAAAAGTGAAGACAAGAATAATCAAAAGAAAATGGAGAAAAGAAAGACAAAGTATAACTTTCCTTTTTGACTGTTGTGTAGACACCCAGAGATCTCAAGGAAAGAATATCAACAATGTCAACTTGGCCAAATGTATCTTTTAATGGTGGCCCTTTTAGAAAATATGAGGGAAATAAAATAGGATGGGGAAGAAACAAGATCAAGCCTTCTTGAAAATGGTAAATGGGACAAGAAATTATAGGTTCAACCTCCACGGTTTCACTTACAATGTCACCACCCTTCAAAATAGGCTCATTAACAAAGGGGTTTGTAACTAAGAGTTTCACCTCCACCAAAACATTCATCCTATCCATATTTTTCTCATTCTCATCATTCCTTTCGATATCGGGAGTCATATAATTACCATTCTCCATTGACATGGCATTCTCAACATAATCATCATCATCGTAGGAAAACATATTTTGGTCTCCCCATTTGTTGAATGCCTCGTAATTGATAACCATCAACCGCCGTTGGTCACACAATCGCTTAAGGCTAACACCCAATTCTTTATCGGACTCATTCAATTGTTTCATTAAATCAAGAAGATCTGCAATACACTTGTGAGGATTGTTGTTGAGGATAGTTATGCAAGTACGATTAGGGAGGGAAGTTCCAAGTAGTACACATTAAGACTCACAGGAGAATATAGTAATCCATTATAATCTAAGTTAGGATTAGAAGAATATTGATTATCATAAGATGCACAAAAATTAGAATTCGGATAATTAAAAGATGCATCATAATCGGGCACTTGACCATCCCAACAATTATAACCATATTGTCCCGACAATCGTAAAATTTGCCCCATAATGGTGATTCCACTCCATTATAACACGATCGAGAGGAAATTTAAACCACGGAAAAGGAAAAATATATACAATTCTAGGGAACACATGTTCCTTCGAATGGGGGTTAGTATAGACAAGGAATAATCTAGACTCTAAGACAATTAAAAATTAAACAAAACCGTTTCCCAAGAAATGGCGCCAAATTTTGACTGTGCTAAAGTTGTATCACCTAATCAAAAGTAATCCTAAAGTCCTCTAACAAATAGTAGTCAGGGAAGTAGGGTCGAATCCACAGGGAAACAGTGTTCTTTTCCTAATTGTCGATCAAATCTAGATTATAGGGAACGAGTGTTTGGATGTAATTATACTAAACTAGACAATAACTATATCGAGAATATCAATAATATAAAGTCTAAGGCGTAGGTTCACCAATGAACAATATTCCAGGATGAAACACAATAATCAATAATGAATAACGCATTCAAACATGTTGATTTCCCTCTCTCGAGTCGAAATTAACCATGGATTGATATTAACGAGGCTCTCGCAATTTATTAATACCAATTCTACCTATTAAAGCTAGCCTTAATATCAAGTTTATACCTCTCGCGCATAACCTAATATTGCAATATTATAACAATCAAATCTGGCCAAATTGGATTGAATAGAGATAATACATTCAATAAGAATCAACATACATCATCAAAAATCAACACTTTATAAACATCCCTTCATAAATATTCATGGATCCCCTTAACCCTAGAAGTAAACTACTCAATTATAAATAAAAGAAACATATTCATGATGAAACAAGTAAGCATGGTGAATCAATAATCAAAGATTGAATAAGAATAACAAGAGAAGAGAAGAAATACCAATGTAGAACAATCTTGCAAAATCCCAACTTCTATTGAAAATCCAATGTAAAAATGACAAAGAGTAATTCTAGGATTCTTGAGTAATTAAAATGTGCTTAGGAAAACTAAAGTGAAACTATAATGTAAAAAACGTCCCCCTTAACCCTAAAAGGATAAGTATTTATAAGAAAATAAGCGCGTCGCAACTCGCGCTTAAAACTCCTTAAATGTCGCCATGCCCGAGCTGCCGAGGCGGATCCCGCCCGGTCAGGCGGTTGAGAGTCAAAACCCGTAGAAAAGTAAAACAGCGATCCGCCCCGGCAGGGAAAGATCCCGCCCGACCGGGCCCGCAAGAAATACCAAAACTGCTCATTTTCAAAACTTCATAACTTTCTAGGTCTCTCGTCGAAATTCAGTGTGTGACCAATCGTTGGAAAGCTCTTCAACTCTACTTTCCAACCCAATTAGAATCAATCCATTATCATTTGTGTATCAAAAGTTATGAGTAAAATAGTATACAAGAGTCGCTTTTGACACTTCTTTCACCAATGCTTTGCTTCATTCTAGCCCAAATTCATCCCGAGAGATGCTTTGTGATCCTCATGCAATCTACCTTCTCTTATTCATGTTTGCCAATCTCAAGCTTAGCCAACCATAGTTTATTTGCATTAATATCACACGAAATTCATCAAAACAAGCAAATGAAGAGCAAGTATAGCCAAACTTGAGTAAATCATGCAAATATGCACCTAAATGCTCTCATTTGAACTTGAGATGCAACCTAAATGAACCTAAAATCTATGTATAAATATGACTCATCACCAAGCAAGGTCAAAGCTCCATTGATCGAGGCAATACTCGGAAACGAGAGATCTTGACGATCACATGGCGGCTTACAAGGCCCAAATGGAGTGTGCGGGAGCCGGGTGCGAGGCCAGCTGGGTGTCGATACTTCCCGACGACCCCCGAAGGGCTTAGCACTAGCTGGTTCTCGGGACTTTCCCAGGTATTATCACAAACTTTTCAGTATTAGAAGCATTATTCCACCAACATTTCGTGGCGTAGGCGCCGGCATAAAAGGACTAGCATCCACTTAATGTCAATCAAGCAACAGGAGCAAGAAAGCCTGGCCGACTACATCAAACGATTCAATGAAGAGTCCCTCAAGATCTCCGACCTTCAAGATGGAGTAGCCTTCGCCCCTTGATGTCGGAACTACGCGGGCAAGTTCGATGGTCCTTGGCCGAAAATGAAGTCACCACATTCAACTGAGGCCATGGGTCGGGCCCGAAATTCATTTAGGTCTCGGACATCTGCAAGCTGTTCGTCAGGAGAAGTCAAAGAAAAGGAAGGAAGAAACCCCTTGCACGGAATCCAACAAAACCCGCAAAAGCAATCAACAACTCCTCCCCGAGAACTACGGATAATGGGAACGACCCAGCCCAACGAAATCGGCGTGAGATCTACCTAGATGCGAAGCACAAGTCGGTATTGCCAGATCCCTCCCCTATAAGGACCTCAAAGGATAGAAGGAATTAACGATTGTGGTGTGAATACCACCGAGGAATGGGCACACCACTAAAGGCTGCCGAATTGAAGAAGGCCTTGGATCCCTTGGGCCGATCAAGGAAAGTTGAACAGATACATCAAACATTCTCGGGAAGAGAAAAGGAAGGAGAAGGAAGAAAAATGGCGGTGACAACACGACGGGTATGTCGGGGTAATAGTAGGGGGCATGCCTCGGGTGGATTAACCGAGCCCGGGCCGCAAAGCTCACCCGCACGCAATGAAGCAACATGTCTTGGAAATTGAGCCAATGAAGGCGGGATGTCCCGTCATGACGTTCGGGGAGCCCGATCGCCACGTACACTTACCCCCCATGACGACCCCTCGTCATAGAGATGAAAATTGCCAACTCCAAAGGTCAAGAGGATGTTGGTCTGCAGTGCTCATCGGCGGACATCATCACGCTAGAATGTTTACAAAAGTTGAAATATATCGAGAAGGATGTAACCCCGATGGCCGGTCGGCCGATAAGCTTCGGGGGAGGATCCGTGGTACTCTCTCGGGGTTCGTAAAATCGGCAGTAAGACTCGGGGAAAGGGGTAAGGAAGAAGCCTACCGATCGACTTCCCGGTGGTCGATACCCCACTTCCTTATAACGCTATCATGAGCAGGCCCACCACGAACAAGATAAAGGCAGCCCATCTCGGATACCAGCTACTCTTGCAATATGGAAACGGACGAAGGCCAAGTTCGGGAAAGATCTACGGAGATCAATAGACAGACGGGAGTGTTACACGAACCGGTTAAAAAACAAGAACTTCGGAAGAAAGACCAAGGAAGAGAAAAGAGGGAAGATTTCGTAGACACCCCCTACTGGTCTCAGGGTCTACCTTTCGAAAAACTCAAAGCCAGAATGGGACGACCCACTGGCCGGTCCGAGGAAGATGAAGAGAGTAATGCTTGATGAGGGGCCTCGGACACAGGGTAAGGATCAGCAAAACCTCGATCCGAGATCGAGGCAAAAACTGTGCCAACACCGTGCGGGAATACCAAGACGTTTTCGCTTACTCCGCCTCGACATGCAGGGTGATAAGTGTCTATTTATACATATTTTTACCCTCTAATATAATATTTTTAGTGTCAAAGTCTGTTGAGTTATATGGGTTAAATATTATACTTTTAGGATATTTCGGTTTAATCACTTGATAATTATTTTTGGAGTAATAAGCCTAATTTGTATCTGTTTTAATTATTTAGTGATAACCTATTTAAGTAAGAGTTTGGAAAGATGCACTAAATTCGAGTATTACTAATTGTGCGGAGAGCGAGGCATAATATTTTTGGTCATATCTCACTCATACGGAGTCGAAACGAGACGATTCAAGTGGCTACGGAAAGGCTGAGATCGAGACCTACAACTTCTTATAAGAAAGCAAGAGCTCATTTAGTCGTTTGCTGGGTCGAAATTACGTTACACACCTGCAGGCTGCAGCCCATATATCTCAAGTACATTTATAATTTGAAACATAAATGGGGTAGGGGCCCACTTGTTCTAACCAGCAGAGCAGCAGCTTTTGTTATAATTCAACAACAAGAATCACGCAGGAAAGAAGTGGAAAAAAAGGAAATAAAAGAAAAAGAGAAAGGAAAAGAGAATCAAAGCCTTTTATTTAGTTGGGCTAAAAAGAAGACCCACGTGGGTATTGGAATAAAAGGAGGGTTTTGATTGAGGCATAACTCCCTTAAAACCACACAAAAGGAGCAGCATACACGAAGCATGGAGAGGGACCAGAGAGCAGCCGCAAAGAAGAAAATACGGAGGAGACAACAGCACACAATACGTGAAGACGAAATGGAAGGAAAGCGGTCGCATACGAGCAACGGAAAGGCGAGATTTCAGTCCAAAATTCGTCCCACATGAGTTTTCTCTACTCTCTTCTATCTCTTTTCTTTGTTTTTATGTCTAATTTAGAGTAGTTCTACACTAGTAGGAACATGTAATTGACTATTTGATATATGGGTTTATGAGATTGCGTTTTTGTTTGTGTTATAAAAGATTAGTTTCATGTGGGTATTTATACAAGGTTTATTATCCGCTTTTGATTCATGTTTATTGATTTAGATTGATCACCTAAATTATTTCATGTATTCATATTGTTAGATTGATAGTAGTTTTAATTAGGTTGCGGCTTTCCTCGGTCCTAATTACAATTGCTAGAATCTTGTGTAATAATTGAATTCAATTAGTTGCGGCTTACTTGGTTAATTTGGGTTCGCTTGATTGGTATTTCTAATGTTAGTCAAGTTTGATAATTTGATACATGCTTTCATGGTTGGATTAATGTAGCTTGATTAGGATTCAATTCGCGTGCTTTCACGGGATTTAACGAGTAAGAAAGATAAAACTAGTAATCTACTTGCTTTTAATGGATTATATAGTTAACCAATCTATCCTAGGCTAGTCGAATGAATCAATGATTATACCCAATATCTATAGAAAATTACATGTCTCCTATTAGTTTCTTTATTATATTATAAAATCGAATTTATTACCTCGCAATTTATATTTTCATTATTTTAGTCTAATCGTTTTAGGTATAGTTTTGATATTCGAAACCCCCCCATTTATAAAATAATAGTCATATATATAAATAAATAATTAGTTTAAGATAATAACGCAGCTCTGTGGGTTCGACCCTTACTTTTCCTATCTATTTGTCGGAGTTAGTGAGTGATTTATAAATTTATTTTTGTTGCGGAAACGACACGCATCAAATTTTAAGCGCCGTTCTGGGACCGTTATTTTATTATCTTAAAGCTAGGTTTTTTTTTTTTTATTTGGTTTTTGTTAATTTTTTTATTTATACTTCTTGGTTAGTAGATTAATATCATTTACTTGCTAGTTTATTTGCAAACAATAGCCTTTGAGATGTCGAGGAGAGGTGGAAGAACTTTAAAACAATATATTATCAATTCTTTAGGGAAACGATCTTAAGTATTGTTTTTCCCTCCCTTAGAAAAATCATCTAAGTTTAATTCTTGTTTTATCTCCCTACTCCTAAATTTTATGGCGGTGCTAACGAGATCCCCAAAGCCATATACATGAGTTTTATGTTGCTTGTTCAACTTTGCATTTTGAGGGTATAGATGATGAACGTATTAAAATTCGTGCTTTCCCCATTTACTTTACATGACTTGACTAGAGATTGGCTTTTACCATCTTCCCCCTAGATCTATCACTTCTTGGGATGGCTCTAGAGAGAGCTTTTATGGAAAAATACCAACCTCTGAGTAAAATTCGATCTATAAGAAAGCAAATTTGTCATATTAAGCAAGACCAAACCGAACCATTCCTATGAGTATTGGGAAAGGTTTAATATACTTTGTGTTTCTTGCCCCAAACATCGACTTAGTGAAACAATTCATGATCGAATGTTTTTACGATGGTTTGTGATGATCAAAAGAATTTGATGGATATCATTAGTGGTGGAACTTTAGAGAAGAAAACTCCTAGTGAAGCTAGAGAGTTAATATCGACTAGGCCCTTAACAATCAACATTATGAGATAAAGACTAATTGTGATGAAAAAGTGAACAATCCAAAGGTAAGAAGACAAATCGAACGAATTGTTGAATTTCAAGATGTAATCTCTAGTGTTAGTAACCAAGTTTCCGGTTTTAGTACCCAACATGAGTCTTTGGAAAATTTAGTTAAGCAATTAACTCTCCAAATAGGGCAAGTTCACTCTCATAGGTCTAATAGTCAAGAACAAACCGAGAACCATCTCCACCATCTGGACACCCAAATTGAACGCTTATGTGCCACACTTAGAAACATAGAGAATAAATTAGATGGACAAGTCTCGAGAAAACCTCCAACTTACTTCCTAGGTGAAACTAATGCCAAGGATTTTGAACAATGATAAGGACTTTAGTTGTATAAGTGAGGTGGATAATAAATTTGAGGTTACCCATGAGAAGTCCAAAGAAACCGATAAGAGAATATGGGATGAGTTTGAAGATTCCGATGATGAGGATGATGAACAGTGGCTAGTGGATTATTACACTAAAAACTCGAGATTTTGCCTTGTTCTTTTGAAAATAATATGGAAACAAAATTGGATGGACTTAAAGCAAAACCTTATGAAGAATATAAAGAAATTGAAGATGTTGGGCGTAAGTCATATAGCTTAATGAGGTTGCATTGATGGAAATTGAGGATTTAGAGCGGCTATTAGGTATTGAGACCAAACCTAATCCCGATTTTCTAATTAATTCTATGGGAGATACTTCACAAATTGAGCTTGATGATTTAATTGAAATGCTTGAGAATGACTCAACTTCACCACTTGAAATAGAAGAAGACACCACACTTTCTCCTATAGTTGAAGTCAATGATAGCTATTCTCAGACAAGACTTTTCTTATGCTCTTGAACCATCCATGCCATTATCTAAGCCACTAAGTTTATCTTTTGCACCTAATTATGAGTTTTATAAGCCTAAGTTTGAATTGATAAACTTGCTGCATTTTTGTAACCAAACCACATGGAAAGAGCCTTTATGTTCTAAAAAATGAGTTGCACGTTCAATTTTGCTTTAATATGATAGTTTGGTTTGTAGGAAGGCTTTTACTACATTGTGTTTGGAGTGCACGAGAGATAGCTTTAGCTTCATTGCGTGTGGGGCAGCGGGTGTTTGATGCCGCATACAATTTTCCAATGTCGAGCCGACGACAAGAAATAAAGGCGCCCGGCTGGGAGGCAACCCATGGATTTATTGTTTTCTATTTTTTCTATTTTATTTTATTTTTTTCTTCAAGACAATAAACTACTCTAACTACTGCGTGTCTGTGTGACCTAGGATGTTGTTCTACCTTCTCTCGCCCATCTGTTGATGTTGTTGCCGCCGTTAGCTACTACATTGCTTCTTACAACCTACATACACCAGGTTGCTTCTCCTTCCTTGTTTCCGTCTTTTTTCTTTTTCTTCTCTCCACTTCTATTTTTAGTTTGATGTTATAAACATTGAGGACAATGTTGATTTTAAGTGTGGGGAATTTTGGAGTTATTTTGAGTTTGAATGGTGAGTCGTGTCGGATTGATATTTCTTCGGATTACGGTGTTGTGATTGAAAAAAATAATTATGGATTGTCACATTTTAGGGGAGGTCTTGCCAAAATTTGCGCAAAATTTATAAGTTTGATGTCCGATTTGGAGGCAAATTCCGTTAGCTTAATTTGATCGGAAAAAAAAACTGTTTTTAAAAATGAATTTTTAAAAAAAAAGTCTTTCTAGTTTTGTTGCAAGTTAATGGGTTTTTATGTTGATTGATTCAGAGAATTGCATAGCGTCATTGTACAAGTGTTTGGCAAGTGGTAATAATGGTTATTTATGATTTGAGTTGTGATTGACTTGGTGAACATCTATAACCATTGTGAGACTATTGAACCTTTTAATAGACTAAAACATCTATGTTAGTCTCTAGTTTTTCATGAGAGTGTGTGTTAGTTCCTGGTGAAGTATAGACTCTTAAATTTGCATTGGTTTCTTCGAGACTACATTGAAACATGAGCATACATAAAAATGATAAAGGCATATGTTTTTTCTTGAACCATTAGCCTAAGCCACCTACATTATTGTACTCCTTTTGAAAAAAAAAACCCCTCGAGCCTTAAGCCTATTTCTTTTGTTTAAACCACATTACAAGCTTATAATCCTAAACACATGTCCTAACCAAAGCTTTGAGCTAGTGGAATATAATTTGGTGTTTGGAGTATTATTTGTGAAGGGTATGTATAAAATTATTATTATGGAGGTGGTGTTCTCTATTTTATATCAATGGTTATAACGAGATTGTGAAGAAGAAAAAAAAGACAAATTTCAAGAAGAATGCTGAAAAAATATATGATATGTGATACGAGAAAAATAAGATTATGAAAAAAAAGTAATAATAAGTCAAACGTTGTCATTCAGAGCAAATGGTGCACAAAGAGATATATGGGTTGTAAATTATTGGAATAGGATTATTTAGTAACATTTTATTAGAGTTGGAGTTTATTTGTTGGCTTTTCTTTTATTTGGCCATGGGGTTATTGTTCTTCTACTCCACTAGCTCTTAAGCTTTTGAGCACCAAATCCTAAACATTCCCTACCCTTACCTTAGCCTTACGTTACAGCCTTATTAAGTCCTTTTGATTTTTGTATGTTATATGTCTTACTAAGTAGTGGAGGATTGAACGATATGCAAATTTAAAGAAGAAATATTTCATTTCGAGTCGACTTTATAGAATTTGAGTGATAATTATTATGACCCCAAACACATGAGAGAGTATGAATTTATATTTATTTTTATTTGCTCAACTAAAGTGAGGGTTCATCAAGTTAATTACTTACATTACTCAAATCTTGAATATGGTTGTGGTAAGATGTGTTGAAAACGCTAATACATGAAGTACTATGTGATTTGAAGAGTTGGTTAATCTTTTGCCTGTTTGCTTGCGACGTATGAATACCATTTTCGAACTAAAATTATTTCCATAAATCATATTTTTGGTTTGTGAAAACTTTCGGTTGAGTTATGGCTACTTACATTAGAATTTGCCCGAAAAGTCGATCGGATGGGAAGTTAAAATTTATAAGGACGGATAGATCTTTGCTATTATAATCCTAGTTTGCTCGAGGACCACCAAAAGCTAAGTGTGGGGAATTTGATAAGTATCTATTTATACATATTTTTACCCTCTAATATACTATTTTTAGTGTCGTCTGTTGAGTTATATGGGTTAAATATTATACTTTTTAGGATATTTCGGTTTAATCACTTGATAATTATTTTTAGAGTAATAAGCCTAATTTGTATCTCGTTTTAATTATTTAGTGATAACCTATTTAAGTAAGAGTTTGGAAAGATGCACTAAATTCGAGTATTACTAATCGTGCGGAGAGCAGGCGTAGTATTTTGGTCATATCTCACTCATACGGAGTCGAAACGAGACGATTCAAGTGGCTACGTAAAGCTAAGATCGAGACCTACAACTTCTTATAAGAAAGCAAGAGCTCATTTAGTCGTTTGCTGGGTCGAAATTACGTTACACACCTGCAGGCTGCAGCCCATATATCTCAAGTACATTTATAATTTGAAACATAAATGGGGTAGGGGCCCACTTGTTCTAACCAGCAGAGCAGCAGCCTTTGTTATAATTCAACAACAAGAATCACGCAGCAAAGAAGTGGAAAGAAAGGAAATAAAAGAAAAAGAGAAAGGAAAAGAGAATCAAAGCCTTTTATTTAGTTGGGCTAAAAAGAAGACCCACGTGGGTATTGGAAGAAAAGGAGGGTTTTGATTAAAACCAACATTAACAATATAACGAGCAGCAGACACGAAGCATGGGAGGGAGGCGCAGAGAGCAGACGCAAAGAAGAAATACGGAGGAGACAACAGCACACAATACGGAGACAAAGAGGGTCGCATAACAGAAGGGAGATTTCAGTCCAAAATTCGTCCCTCATGAGTTTTCTCTACTCTTATCTATCTCTTTTCTTTGTTTTTATGTTTAATTTAGAGTAGTTCTACACTAGTAGGAACATGTATTTGACTATTTGATATATGGGTTTATGAGATTGCGTTTTTGTTTGTGTTATAAACGATTAGTTTCTTGTGGGTATTTATACAAGGTTTATTATCCGGCTTTTGATTCATGTTTATTAATTTAGATTGATCACCTAAATTATTTCATGTATTAATATTGTTAGATTGATAGTAGTTTTAATTAGGTTGCGGCTTTCTGGTCTAATTACAATTGCTCGAATCTTGTGTAATAATTGAATTCAATTAGTTGCGGCTTCTTGGTTAATTTGGGTTCGGTTGATTGGTGTTTCTAATCTTTGTCAAGTTTGATAATTTGATACATGCTTTCATGGTTGGATTAATGTAGCTTGATTAGGATTAAATTTGCGTGCTTTCACGGGATTTAACGAGTAAGAAAGATAAAACTAGTAATCTACTTGCTTTCAATGGATTATATAGTTAACCAATCTATCCTAGGCTAGTCGAATGAGTCAATGATTATACCCAATATCTATAGAAAGTTACATGTCTCCTATTAGCTTCTTTATTATATTATAAAATCGAATTTATTTCCCCGCAATTTATATTTTCATTACTTTAGTTTAATAGTTTTAGGTATAGTTTTGATATTCGAAAACCCCCCATATTATATAGTAATAGTCATATATATAATTAAATACTTAGTTTAAGATAATAACGCAGTCTCTGTGGGTTCGACCCTTACTTTTCCTATCTTTTTGTTAGAGTTAGTGAGTGATTTATAAATTTAATTTTGTTGCGGCACGCATCAATAATAGTTAAAGGGTGGTTCAAAGTTGATTGATTTGAGTTAATTTCATTTTAGTTTAAGTAGTTAGTATGCTTTTTAGGTTAAAAAACTAGGGCTTTGGTGGGGTTGTTGTTGTTGTGGTTGTTGTAGTGGTTGTTGTGTTGTTGTTGTACTTAATTAGTTTTGTTTAGTTTAGTTTTGTTTAGTTTAGTTTGGTTTAGTTTAGTTTAGTTTAGTTTTGTTTTGTTTTGTTTTGTTTTGTTTGATTTGCTAATTTATACTAATGTTAACTTTAACTTTGTTGTTGATTGAAGCTAGCTAGTGACGGAGTGTTGAGTTCGATTTTCCTATTTACAACCTTGATATTGGTATGTTATCATTCATATTCAACTTCTTGCTTTCATATATAGTAAATTGGTTTATACGTGAAAAAATGTATATATTTTTCGTTGAATTGAGATTAGATGTAAAATGTTTTGTTGTTTAAAAACCAATGTATGCATCATCATATCATATGCCTAGATACTCGTTCGAGACTTACTCATTAGGAGTAAGTCTTGAATAGTCCCCGTTTTGGGACTGTTCTTAGATGTTTAATCTCATTAGGTGGTGAATGTATGCCTTTATTTCGATTCTAGAGGAAAATCTTGGCTCGTCGTTTCCCTACTTTTGTTCTTTGGGTACATATGTAGATATAAGTAACTATATATCTACATCGTGTACTTGGAGAACTGTAGGGAAATGCGGCCGGATTTTCCGTAGAATCGAAAAGAAGGCATACATTCACTAGTGAGATTAGGCATCTAAGGATGGGTTAGGTTGGAGTGATAAGGACCCTTGGAAAGCATGCCTAATTTCATTAAATATATATGGTTCATAAACTCTAATCATGTAATGAAGTTCGTCATTAACAGGAGGTACTTGTTGGTTGTGTTTAATTAGAGGTCCGATTGAAATGAATCGTGCATGGATGTACGGTAGTCGCGACACGTGTGAATTCGTGGATGGGGTCTATGAATTTTGTGATGCTTGCATTAAGTCATCAGCCGCAACGAGAACCGAGGGGTTTTATTGTCCTTGTGTTGATTGTAGTAATGTGGGCATGGTTAGTAGCATTGGGTCGCTTAGGGAGCATATCTTTCGTCGCGGGTTTAGGCAAGACTACCATGTATGGGTTTGGCACGGTGAGGAGGGTATATATGATGGTGGGAATGCCATTGTTAACGATATGCGTGAAGGAGGTGAGTTTGATGTCATTGAGAATGACAAGAACATCGAGGACGAATATGAGGATCATGAAGTAGAGGATAATGATGATGAAGGAGACTATATAAAGGAGATGATGGAGGGGGTGGATGATTATGCTGGCAAACGACCTCGTGTTTTTGAGTGCATGACCGAGGCATCTCGGAAACCGTTGTATCCCGGTTGTACGAGGTACACGAAGCTGACGGCCGTGATAATACTCTTTAATGTCAAGACGAAAGCCGGTATAAGTGACTCTTGTTTCACTTCCTTGTTGCAAGCCTTTGGTGATATGTCAGGGACGACCATGAACTACCGAAGTCGAACTACTATGCTAAGAAACTGATGTGTCCCTTCGGTTTAGAGTACCAGAGGATACATGCTTGTCCAAACGATTGTGTGCTATATCGAAATGAATATGAAAATATGGATGAGTGTCCTTGATGTGGGAAGTCGCGTTACAGGCGCGCAGGGGTTAGTGATAAGAAAGGGCATCCGGCAAAGGTGATGTGGTATCTTCTGATTATACCACGATTCAAGCGCATGTTTTCAATTAAAAAAGATGCTAAGAACTTGAGGCATGCAGAACGAAGGAAGAAGGACGGTTTTATCAAACATCCGGCTGATTCTCCTGAGTGGAAAGGTATCGATCGGGTGCATAAGCCCTTTGGTACCGAGGCCAGAAATTTGAGGCTTGGCCTATGCACGGATGGGATGAACCCATTTGGCACTCTTAGTTCTCAACATAGTACATGGCCGGTTCTTCTAGTTATATACAACTTGCCTCCTTGGTTGTGCATGAAACGCAAGTACATCATGTTGTCGATTCTTATTTCAGGACCGAAACAGCCTGGAAATGACATAGATGTCTACCTCCAGCCACTTGTTGATGATTTGAGAAAAATGTGGGATGAAGGGGTTTCTGTGTATGACGCACATGCTGATGAGGTATTCACATTGCGTGCCATGCTTTTATTCACTCTTAATGACTATCCTGCTTATGGGAACTTATCCGGGTACAAGAACAAAGGGAAGAAAGCATGCCCGATTTGCCTGGACGACACATCATCTAAATACATTAGTACTTGTCACAAAGATCTTTATATGCGCACCCGAATGTTCTTTCGACGCGACCATCCTTATCGTAATAAGAAGAAGGCATTCGATGAAACAGTTGAGGAATAGACCATTGACTGGTACTGAGGTTTACGATCAAGTCAAGGGTATTGAAACGATATTCGGCAAAGGAACGAGTGTTGGTGATAAGGGACTTTGGAAAAAGGAGTCTATTCTGTGGAAACTTCCATATTGGAGAGATATAGAGGTTAGACATTGTCTCGACGTCATGCACATAGAGAAAAATGTATGTGACGCCATTCTGGGGACACTTATGAATATTCCACATAAGACAAAGAATAGCAAAGGGGTGCGACTGTATCTGGAAAGTGAGGGACTTCGACCAGAGTTATGGGCTCAAAAGAGGGACACTAAGAAAAGAAACAAAAAAGAAAAAGTGCCTAGTAAAGGAAAAGAAAAGGGAAAAGAAAAGGGAAAAGAAGACGGGTCGCTCCGGGAATTGAAGGAAAAGGAAAGAAAACGGTGAAGGATGATGATAGGAACTATTTGCCCTGCGGCTTGCTACACTCTATCTAGAGCTGAGAAGCGACTTTTTTGCGAGTCTTTGTACGGCATTAAGGTTCCATCAGGGTACTCATCGAACATGAAAAGATTTGTTACCTTAGACGGTGAGTTGAAATTATCGAGTATGAAGTCTCACGATTGTCATGTAATGATGCAAGTATTCATACCGATTGCAATTCGAGGGATATTGCCGAAACACGTGAGACACACCATAACGTAGCTATGTTCGTTTTTCAATACTATATGTAGCAAAAGTTACAACCGTCGAAGCTTGATGCTCTCCAGCCGGTGTGTGATAGAGACTTTGTGCAAGTTTGAGATGTATTTCCCACCTCGCTTTCTTCGACATTATGGTCCATTTGGTTGTACATCTCGTTCGAGAAATTAAGCTATGCGGTCCGGTGTTTTTGAGGTGGTGCTATCCCTTTGAGAGACATATGGGCTCTTTGAAAGATAAGGTAAGGAATCCTGCTCAACCAGAAGGAAGTATAATACAGGGGATTGTGAGTGAAGAGGTCAGTAATTTTGTGGCTGAGTTCTTACCTAATGTTGATCCTATTGGAGTTCATACATCTCGACACGAGGGCGCACTCGAGGGTAAAGGTACACTTGGCTCCAAAATGATCGTACCTCCCGTTGAAAGGCGCATACAAGCACACTTATTTGTATTGCAAAGATATGGTACGGGTCCATCCTTACTTGGATGAGCATATGGAGGAGTTACGCGATCGTAATCCGGTAAAGGGACTAGAGCATTGATGCGGTTGCATAATAAGACGTTTATTGATTGGTTCCATAACCGATTAATGCGTGAAGTAGATTCCAATGTTTCTGAAACTCTGAAGTGGCTAGCATTTGGTCCTCGAGAAGCTGTGCACTCCTATGAGGGTTATGATGTTAACGGATTTACATTTTGGACGGATCGTCAAGATCAAAAGTCGAGATCTTTGCGTAATAGTGGCGTTTCAAGTAGAGGCATCATCTACATGATAAGTGCCCATTTTACATACATTTTACCCTCTTTTACTACTTGTTTAGAGTCCACATTGTATTATTTTTATGAGTTTTCATTGTTTATTACCAAAAAGTATAATTTGCTAGGGAGTGGGTATTTATTATAAAATTTGGGACATTGCATATTATTTCCTACTTTTATTTATCTAATGAAATTGTTAAAGCCTAATCACTTTTATTCTTGTTGCTTATATAGGTACAACTACAAAGTACCAAAGCTTAAGTAGTACAAAGTATACAAGGAAGGAAAAGAAAAAAGAAGAAGAAAAGAAAAGAAAGTCTTATGATCTATCTAAGACTCACGTGAAGTCAAGCAAAATGAGAAAAAAATAAAAAAAATAAAAAAAGAACTCTTATTGGGCCAAACAAAAACAAACAGCATGGCAGCATACAAAGAAAGAGGGTTTTGAGACCCTAAGTGAGAGGAACAATTTAAAAGATACGGGGAAGTCTCACGGGAGGGGGAGAACGGCGGCGAGCGAGGCTCGAAGACGCACACCCGGACAGAGGAGATTGGACGCGAGACGCCGGCGCGGGAGCAAGGGCATTTCATCCGATTCTTCATCCGAATCTAGAGTTTCTTTCTCTCTTCTCTTGGTTTATGTTATCTAATTTCATTATTACTATGTTTAATTTCGGATTTTTACTTTCAATTAGTTGGGTTAATTTAGTTTCAATGACTAGCTAAATTCCTTTGTTCTAGGACTAGATGTAGTCTTTTATTTTATGTCAATGATTTGAACTAAGTTGTTTGGATTTGATTATTATAATTGCAATTTGATAATATTGGTTTTTTTTCTTATAATTGATTTGGCCAGTTGATTATATGTTTAAGATATTGGATTATTAGCGGAAGTGAAATTTCAATATTAGTTCGTGGGATTATTAAACGTCAAGTAGTATAATTTTAGGAATAGTTATACACTTGGGTGGTCTCTTATATCCTAGAACTATTTCTTATATTTGATTTATACTTATTGTTCGACGTTTTTAGTGTTATAATTAGTATAGTTATTATTTTAGTAGTTTAGTTTATCACCACCATTCACTATTTCCGGATCGTCTAGATAATATTAGAACCTCTTAATTTGGTAGTTGATTATATACCTCCTTGTGGGAAACGGTATCTTGCTTACCCTATATTTACTTTAATTGACCCGTACACTTGCGGTATTTTAATGTACTTTTAGGACCGACCAAGTTTTTGGCACCGTTGCCGGGAGGCAATAGTTCAATATCATACTAGAGGGATTTTAATATTAGTTTAGACTTTATTTTCTTGTTATCACTTGTTTCATTTTTCTTTATTTTTTTTTTCCCTTTCATAAACGTTTTGTTTGTGATATCTTTGTGTTCTTGAGTTATTAGTATTAGAATTTTTTTTTTTAATAATTAGTTTCTTTTACTAATTACTAGTAGTTGTGTTTCTTATATTAGTTTAGATTTTGTTTTAGTTCAGTAAGTTTTTTTCGCTTATCCGCATAATTGCTCATATTTGATTTACGTTAGTAACGCTACTAAGTTAGTATTATATATTTTGTCTTTTCAATTTTTTTTTAGTCTGCTATCTACATTCTGCCACCATTAGTCATCATTTAATATCATACATAAGTATTTTCTATATTAGTTTTGACATTATTATTGTTCGTTAAGTACTTGCCTTTATTTTTATTTTATTTTTTTCTCTTTGTCAGTAGATTTTGTTTATTATTCCTTTTTTGTATCATGGAGTCATATTATTATTTTAATGAGGATAATTTTTCTGATAGGCAACATAATCATAATTCTTGTGGTTCTCATATTTATATTTTTGATGCATCATATCAAAATTCTCCCAATATTTGCATGAGTTCTTATGAATTACCATATATGTTTCGTGAACCCCAAATTCATGCTAGTAATTCTAGAGCAATTTTTCCTTTTCCTCAATATGAGAATGAAGCGTTTTGGAAATACTATCATAGACTTGGTGATTTTATTGGTCCTAATCATGGAATTAAATTATGGGATATATGCCTAGTGATTTATGAGGGGTTAAATGAGGAAACTAGGATGGTGGTAGAATCTATGTCTAATGGAGGATTTCTATTCCAATCTCCTGAGTACTGTTGGGATTTAATTGAGTGGTTGGCTAGGGATACTTATGAGTGGGAGATGTCTTTATCAGCTAGAGTAATTCCTTCACCGCAAACTTACATTACACAACCACCTTCTTGTTCTTCGAATTGTCACTCTACTTCTCATGCTATTTCTTTGTATGATGTGACATTAGCAAATGGTTTTGACCCATCTCCCCAATATGTTTATGATTATTCTACTCAAATTTCTCATCTTCAACCTATTTATAATGATCATGATGATGATGAAGGAAAAATAATGAATGAAAACTATTGGGATGTTGATAAAAATGAAAAAACGACCAATGTTATTGATGTTTTGAGGGAGGAAGGAATAATGTTTGAAATTTTCTCTTTAGAGGAACATAAAGTTGAGACTGGAGTTATTCATGATACTTTGCCGTTCTACCTATTGTTTTTGAGTCTCATGTTCCTTTCTCTCGAAAACTTGACCTCATTCCCTCTTCCCCAATATTATATCCTCTGTCGTTCCTTATTTCGCCTCCTTTGATTGACTCTCATGATCATGTAACTGATGTACAATTAGTTTCTATAGTTCCTTTTGAGTCATAGAAAAATACTAACGATTTTTCTTTTTCTTACTCTTGTAAATATAACTTTTCTTTTGCTTTTCCTTTTTCTAGGTTTAATAGATTTTTAAGTTTAAATTATTTCATATTTCCTTTTTACTCTTATTTAATTTCTTCTGATATGTTTGCAGGAACATATGACAAGCTTCTTAGAGCATTAAATTGTTCCGCATTGGTGTAATAAACTTAAATGGTTGTGCAGAACATTTAATTCGCGCTACTTGGGAGGTAACTAGTTTAGAACAAATATCAATAAAGCCTATGTCAGCTCCTATGTTGTACTAGTCACTGCACACCACACAAACTCAATGCCCGACAAAGCAATTATTGAGAAGCGAAATGCAAATCTGCGCATCAGGTTGTGTCTCTCCTTTTCTTAGTTATTCTGTTTTTTTTAGCATCTGTTGGCTGCATTTTTGTATTTATTTTTTCCCTATCCCCCTGGATGTTGAGTAGTACATTGAGGACAATGTTTATCATAAGTGTGGGGGGAGAGGCTTAAGCTTTGGATTGTTGGATTTCATGCTTGTGATGCTTTGGAATTAATTTATGTGACAGTCTAGAAAATGATAAATTCTAATTGGATATGCCATATTTCGGGGGAGGTGCTTTGCAAAAATTTGTGCGAAAAATTATAATTTTCATATCCGATTTTGACTTGAAGGCAGATTCCGTTAGCTTAATTTGACTGAGAAGAAAAAAAAATCAGTTTTTGAAATTGAATTTTTTTTTTTTTAAAAAAAAGTTTTTCTAGTTTTGTTGCAAGTTAATGGGTTTTTATGTTGACTGATTCGGAGAATAGCATAGTATCATTGTTAAGTGTTTGGCAAGTGGTAAGAATGGTTATTTATGATTTGATTGTGATTGACTTGGTGGACATCTATAGCCATTGTGAGACTTTTGAGCCTTTTAATAGACTAAAACATCTATATTAGTCTTTATATTTTTTCATGAGAGTGTGTGTTAGTTCCTGGTGAAGTATTGACTCTTGAATTTGCATTGGTTTCTTCGAGACTACATTGAAACATGAGCATACATAAAAATGATTAAGGCATTTGTTTTTGTCGAACCATATTTAGCCTAAGCCACCTACATTATCATATCTCTTTCTAAAGCCCCTCTGAGCCTTAAGCCTATTTCTTTTGCTTAAACCACATTACAAGCTTATTTCCTAAACACATGACTTTTACCTAAGCTTTGAGCTAGTGGAATATATGACATGGTTTGAATGGGGTTGTACGTCATACTTTTATGTGTAGGTGATCCTATTGATTTTCAATTATGTTCTTGTCAAAAAGAAAATATCAAAATGAAATGAAAAATATGAAGGAACAAAAGAAATGACAAAATATATAAAAAAAAAGGTTGATATTTAGAATGAAAAATGAGTTCGGGGAAGTTTATTATTAGATATATATTGCTAACATTTGAGTAGTTGGAGTTTTGATTGTAGCCATTACTTTTAGCCTTGTTACAGATTGTGTACTCCACTAGTCTTAAAGATTTTAAGCACCAAATCCCAAATACTTCCTACCCCTTACCTGAGCCTTACATTACAACCCTACTAAAGTCCTTTTGATTTTTGTATGCTCTATGTCTTACTAAGTAGTGGAGGATTGAACGATATGCAAATTTTAAAGACGATATATTTCATTTCGAGTCGACTTCTTAGATTTTGATTGATAATTGTTACACCCTACACACATGAATAACTATACACTTATTTTTATTTTCACAACTAAAGTGAGAGTTCACCAAGTTGATTGCTCAATTACTCAAATCTTGAATATGGTTATGGTAAGATGTAATGGAAACACTAATACATGAAGTACTATGTTTTTTGAAGAGTTGGTTGGTCTTTGGCTCATTGTTTGTGATGTCTAAACAATGTTTTTGAAAAAAAAAATTGTTTTTCTATAAAAGTTATTTTTGGTTTTTGTGAAAACTTTTAGTTAAGTTATGGTTGCTTATACTAGAATTTGCTTGAAAAGTCAGTCAGTTGGGAAGTTAAAATTTATATTGACATATAGATGCTACTATTATATAGTCCTAATTTGCTTGAGGACTAGCAAACCTTAAGTGTGGGGGAGTTGATTAGTGCCCATTTTACATACAGGTTTACCCTCTTTTACTACTTGTTTTGAGTCCACATTGCATTATTTTTATGAGTTTTCATTGTTTATTACCAAAAAGTATAATTTGCTAGGGAGTGGGTATTTATTATAAAATTTGGGACATTGCATATTATTTCCTACTTTTATTTATCTAATGAAATTGTTAAAGCCTAATCACTTTTATTCTTGTTGCTTATATAGGTACAACTACAAAGTACCAAAGCTTAAGTAGTACAAAGTATACAAGGAAGGAAAAGAAAAAAGAAGAAGAAAAGAAAAGAAAGTCTTATGATCTATCTAAGACTCACGTGAAGTCAAGCAAAATGAGAGAAAAAGAAAAAAATAAAAAAAGAACTCTTATTGGGCCAAACAAGAACAAACAGCACGGCAGCATACAAGAAAGAGGGTTTTGAGACCCTAAGTGAGAGGAACAATTTAAAAGATACGGGGAAGTCTCACGGGGAGGGGGAGAACGAGCGCGAGCGAGAGGCTCGAAGACGCACACCAGACAGAGGAGATTGGACGCGAGACGCCGGCGCGGGAGCAAGGGCGTTTCATCCGATTCTTCATCTGAATCTAGAGTTTCTTTCTCTCTTCTCTTAGTTTATGTTATCTAATTTCATTATTACTATGTTTGATTTCAGATTTTTACTTTCAATTAGTTGGGTTATTTAGTTTCAATGACTAGCTAAATTCCTTTGTTCTAGGACTAGATGTAGTCTTTTATTTTCTGTCAATGATTTGAACTATGTTGTTTGGATTTGATTATTATAATTGCAATTTGATAATCTTGGTTTGTTTTCTTATAATTGATTTGGCCAGTTGATTATATGTTTAAGATATTGGATTATTAGCAGAAGTGAAATATTAATATTAGTTCGTGGGATTATTAAACGTCAAGTAGTATAATTTTAGGAATAGTTATACACTTGGGGTGGTCTCTTATATGAATTTCTTGTTCGTAATGGGTTTATATTAATTGTTATGACCACGGAAGTAGGCGTAAGATTATTATAAATACACGTTTTCTACCTTGGAAGGGGAGATAATATATTATAGGAAATTCGATCATTGCAATACAATAGTTTAAATCCGATAACTAGTTTAATTTCATTGTAGAAGTTAATTGGCGAAATCTAAGTCCTAGAACTATTTCTTATATTTGATTTATACTTATTGTTCGACGTTTTTAGTGTTATAATTAGTATAGTTATTATTTTAGTAGTTTAGTTATCACCACCATTCACTATTTCCGGATCGTCTAGATAATATTAGAGCCTCTTAATTTGGTAGTTGATTATATACCTCCTTGTGGGAAACTATATCTTGCTTACCCTATATTTACTTTAATTGACCCGTACACTTGCGGTATTTTAATGTACTTTTAGGACTGACCACTACACAGTATGCAAGTGCCAAAGACAAGTCTCCTATTGATGCTAAGTTGTTATACTATGGGCTGGTTCAAGATATATGGGAGCTTGACTACTCTGGTTTCACGGTCTGCTTATTTCGATGCAAGTGGGTTGATTATAACCGGCGCTACAAAAGAAAAGATGACCCTTGTGGATTTACTCTTGTAGACTTGGGTCGGTTGCGTTATAGTGAAGAGCCATTCGTGCTTGCATCACAAGTTAAGCAAGTATTCTACGTAACTGACCCTTCTGATAAAAAGTGGTCAATTGTTGTCCCTGGAAAAAGAAGTATACTTGGAGTTGGTGATGTTGAGGATGAGGAGGAGCATGATGCGTTTGAAGACACCCCGCCTTTCACTATTCCCAAGTCCGATGTCACTGTTGTCGAGTTAGCGACAAATTACATGCGTGCAGATCACGGGGAAGGGATAATGGTTGAAACTTCATAGGAAGGTGGCAAAAGTAAACAAAAGGCTCGACTTCTCAAGTTCAAATTCCGGCTTTCGGCTTTTCAAGGTCATTTGACTGAATTTCTCACTTTTTGTCATTTGTAATGTCATGAATAGTTTAATTTGGTATGTATATATGTATTACAATCAACTAAACTCGCTTCACATGTTTTGAAACCCATTTTGGGTAAGTGAATGTCATTTTGGGCTGATTTCGGCTTTTCGAGCTCAATTTCTTTAATTTATCGCTTTTAGCCTCATTTTTGGTCATGTATAGCTCTTATTGGTATGTATATGTGTATTACAATCAACTAAACTCGCTTCACATGTTTTGAAACCCATTTTGGGTAAGTGAATGTCATTTTGGGTTGATTTCGGCTTTTCGAGCTCAATTTCATTAATTTATCGCTTTTAGCCTCATTTTAGGTCATGTATAGTTCTTATTGGTATATATATATGTATTACAATCAACTAAACTCGCTTCACATGTTTTGAAACCCATTTTGGGTAAGTGAATGTCATTTTGGGCTGATTTCGGCTTTTCGAGCTCAATTTCTTTAATTTATCGCTTTTAGCCTCATTTTAAGTCATGTATAGTTCTTATTGGTATATATATATGTATTACAATCAACTAAACTCACTTCACATGTTTTGAAACCCATTTTGGGTAAGTGAATGTCATTTCGGGCCGATTTCGGCTTTTCGAGCTCAATTTCTTGAACTTATCGCTTTTAGCCTCATTTTAGGTCATGTATAGTTCTTATTGGTATATGTATCACCATTAGAGTCACTTAAAGTTGGGTCGCATGATTTTAAAGATATTTCCGATCGAATTATGGCTTGTGCGGGTGGGGGGTTTGCACGGGGGCCAAAGGGGGGGGAGGCAACAGGGTGGGGATAGCGGCGGGGGTGGGGCAAGCAGGCCGGGGGTGCAGGGGGCAGCGGGGGGGGGAGCGAGGGGGCGGGGGTGGGGGGAGCAGCGGGGTTGGGGGTAGCGGGGGTGGGGGTAGCGAGGGGGAGCGAGGGCGCGGAGTCGGGGGGAGCAGGGGAGGCAAAGGGGGGTGGGGGAGCAAGCAAGGGGGCAGCGGGGTTGGGGGGTAGCGGGGGTGGGGGGAGCGGTGGGGCGGCAGGGGTGGGGGGAACAACAAGGGGGGAGGGTGGGGGAGCAGGGGCGGCCCACTGGGGAGCGAGGGGCAGCAGGGGTGGGGGAGACGGGGGGCAGCGGGGAGGAGGATAAATTTTTTTGTTTGTTTGATACCATTGTTTTTTTGTTAACTCTTGCGCGTCTCTAATTAATTTTTTTTACATTATTTCAGGACTTTCAAACATGGACCGAGATGATGTGATTGTGGAGGAAGGAACCGATGATGATTATGATAAGTCATTGGATGATGATGATGAGTATAATGCGGACAAGGAGGAGGATAAAGGTGATCCGGAAGACATAGCGGATGATGAGGAGAAGCGCTTGCGTGAAAGGGAAATTCGCTTGGTGGAAATAAATGAGGTGCTAGCCGATAATGCTCCCCCTATTGACGACAATGCTAGGGAAGATTATCCATTTATTTCATCCATCGTTGTGCCACACAATAATGCGGGGAAAGAATTGCATAGGACCACCAAAACTCCAAGCATCGTTGCAACAAAGAAACGAAAAGGAAGGGGTGCGACTAAGGGTTTGAATGTCGATAGAAATATCCATATGACCCTTGAGTATGATGATTTGGGTCAACCTTGTGATAAGTGGCGTGCAAAGTATGGGCAACATATTGGGTTTTGTATGCGCAAACTCAACATTTTGGTCAAATGGAAAGATGTGCCCGAGGGAATGAAGAAATCATTATGGGAAGACACTTGTGTAAGTTTATTTTTCAACTAAATTAGTTTAGTTTCTGGCATTTAGGGTAGATGAAACCGATTTTGGGTAAATGAAGGTCATTTCGGGCCGATTTTGCTTTTCATGTTCAATGTACTTTGTTTCTCGCATTTAGCCACATGTTAGGACATATATAGTTGTAATAACAACATATACAACCATTAGAGCCAAGAAAAATCACTTCTTATGCTTTGAAACCCATTTTGGGTAAATGAAGGCTATTTCGGGTCGGTTTTTGCTTTTCATGTTCAAAGTACTTAGTTTCTTGCATTTAGCCACATATTAGGACATATATAGTTGTAATAACAACATATACAACCATTAGAGTTAACTAAAATCCATTGACATGCTTTCAAACCCATTTTGGGTAGATGAAACCGATTTTGGGTAAATGAAGGCCATTTCGGGCCGATTTTGCTTTTCATGTTAAATGTACTTAGTTTCTCGCATTTAGCCACATGTTAGGACATATATAGTTGTAATAACAACATATACAACCATTAGAGCCAAGAAAAATCACTTCTTATGCTTTGAAACCCATTTTGGGTAAATGAAGGCTATTTCGGGTCGGTTTTTGCTTTTCATGTTCAAAGTACTTAGTTTCTTGCATTTAGCCACATGTTAGGACATATATAGTTGTAATAACAACATATAAAACCATTAGAGTTAACTAAAATCCATTGACATGCTTTCAAACCCATTTTGGGTAGATGAAACCGATTTTGGGTAAATGAAGGCCATTTCGGGCCGATTTTGCTTTTCATGTTCAATGTACTTAGTTTCTCGCATTTAGCCACATGTTAGGACATATATAGTTGTAATAACAACATATACAACCATTAGAGCCAAGAAAAATCAATTCTTATGCTTTGAAACCCATTTTGGGTAAATGAAGGCTATTTCTGGTCGGTTTTTGTTTTTCATGTTCAAAGTACTTAGTTTCTTGCATTTAGCCACATGTTAGGACATATATAGTTGTAATAACAACATATACAACCATTAGAGTTAACTAAAATTCATTGACATGCTTTCAAACCCATTTTGGGTAGATGAAACCGATTTTGGGTAAATGAAGGCCCTTTCGGGCCGATTTTGCTTTTCATGTTCAATGTACTTAGTTTCTCGCATTTAGCCACATGTTAGGACATATATAGTTGTAATAATAACATATACAACCATTAGAGCCAAGGAAAATCACTTCTTATGCTTTGAAACCCATTTTGGGTAAATGAAGGCTATTTCGGGTCGGTTTTTGCTGTTCATGTTCAAAGTACTTAGTTTCTTGCATTTAGCCACATGTTAGGACATATATAGTTGTAATAACAACATATACAACCATTAGAGTTAACTAAAATTCATTGACATGCTTTCAAACCCATTTTGGGTAGATGAAACCGATTTTGGGTAAATGAAGGCCACTTTCGGGCCGATTTTGCTTTTCATGTTCAATGTACTTAGTTTCTCGCATTTAGCCACATGTTAGGACATATATAGTTGTAATAACAACATATACAACCATTAGAGCCAAGTAAAATCACTTCTTATGCTTTGAAACCCATTTTGGGTAAATGAAGGCTATTTCGGCCGGTTTTTGCTTTGTTCATGTTCAAAGTACTTAGTTTCTTGCATTTAGCCACATGTTAGGACATATATAGTTGTAATAACAACATATACAACCATTAGAGTTAACTAAAATTCATTGACATGCTTTCAAACCCATTTTGGGTAGATGAAACCGATTTTGGGTAAATGAAGGCCCTTTCGGGCCGATTTTGCTTTTCATGTTCAATGTACTTAGTTTCTCGCATTTAGCCACATGTTAGGACATATATAGTTGTAATAACAACATATACAACCATTAGAGCCAAGGAAAATGTAACACCCCCAAATTTCTCTCTTTCTGGAAAACTTATCTTGATATAAAACTCCTTGAGAAACTTGAGAGTATTACAGCCACGTGATAACGTTAAAGGCTTTAACACTAACTACTAACTGAACTTTAAACTAATGCAGCGGAAAAACGAAAATAACCTATCTTTATTGATATAAAATTTATTGTACAACTATGACAATGGAAATATAGAAAATAAAATAACAACTCCTTGACTAATTATGATTCATCACTAGCTCCCCCATATGAAGTATGCATCATATCAACCTGTAAAATCTGCTCGCCAAAATAGGGTCATCACAGGGACAAAGCCATAAAACAAAACAAAAAGCGTGTCAGTAAAACTACTGAGTACATGTATATGCGGAATATTAAACACTTTATTTAATTAAACATTTGAAATATTTAATTTCGAAAATCCTTCCTTGAATACTTGATAATTATATAACATAAAGTATTTAACTTTAATAAAAACTCTTTTTCCTTGCCTAGGTACCTTTCCTAAAGTGTGCACACCCCCCAAGTTTAGTATTCCTTAATGAGTCTATGACGAGGAGAACTACCTTGTCCACATGACTTATACAAAAAGTACATGGGTAAAATATAATAGCTACCGTTCTTGCTAATAAATAACAAGCCGTTGCCTCTTTATTTGCGATCATAAAAGATCATATATCTAATAAAAATTATTTGGGAATAATCCTTCTTTAAAAAGAATAATAATACTTATAAACTTAGCCATGTAAAGGCATAAATAAAATCTTGCTTAATAATACAACTCGATAAGTAGTAAGAATAATGGTGAAGTATACTTATCATACGAAAATAACAAGGATATTAATATTGATTATGCAACCCTATATAACCTTACGCAAGATAAGCATAGTGATGATTTTTGAGAGATCAAAGATAGCATGATGACGATAGTTTAATAAATCATGATTAAGATACTTTGACAACATGGTGGAATATTACTTTGGCAAGGTGAAACATAATCTTAGAATAACCGCCAACTCACAGCATGACTATAATGTCAATTAACAAGTTCTAAAGTTCCAGATTAAACATTAAATATAAACTAATAATGTGCTCATAGAATTTCATACAATATTTAACATACTCATGAAAACTCATAGTGTTTATAATTAAACTCATATGGAACATGCATATCAATCCAAAATAACAACCCTAGAAACATGATACTAAATGTGCTAAGCAATATTTAAAGATCTACATATACACGCACCTTGAAAATTAATAACTACTAGGGAGAAGAGAAAAGGTAGGCTAAGAGAGAGAGAGAGTTTAAACTTGAGAAAAGAGATGTATTTCTCAAATTTGGTGTGAAGAATATGATGGGTGGAGACCCCTATTTATACTAGTCGGATAGGTAGAATCGGAATAGGACTAGGAAACTAAAAGATGAATTTAAGAAAAATGATAAACTAATCTAGCTAAGATATAGCTAATATTTACGATTATCCAACTAAGATTAGGAAACGATATAAATTATCCCATAATACATAACTATAGAAGGTAAATTAACTAAAAGATAAGCAAAAAGGAAAACTTATAACCAAAGTTTATCACACGCTAACAACTTAGCCGCGTGAGATTATGGCTAACAAACATTTTTTTTTTCTTTTTCTTTTTAGAAACCTTTTTTTTTTTGAAATTTCTTTAAATCTTTTTCCTTTTTTTTTTTTTTTTGTAAATCTTTTATGATTTTCTTTTAAGAAATACTTCAACTACTAAACTAACTACTTGGATTATAATTTGTAAACTTAGGCCCAATATAGAATTTGGGCTAGAATTTATTTGAAAACTTCATAATATATCATAAAAGCCTATTTAAAACCTTTATAATTAATAATAAACCTCTTTAATAATTAAAATCCTTTTAAAAATTATAATTAATAACTTACGAAAAATACGGAGTATTACAGAAAATCACTTCTTATGCTTTGAAACCCATTTTGGGTAAATGAAGGCTATTTCGGGTCGGTTTTTGCTGTTCATGTTCAAAGTACTTAGTTTCTTGCATTTAGCCACATGTTAGGACATATAGAGTTGTAATAACAATATATACAACCATTAGAGTTAACTAAAATCCATTGACATGCTTTCAAACCCATTTTGGGTAGATGAAACCGATTTTGGGTAAATGAAGGCCATTTCGGGCCGATTTTGCTTTTCATGTTCAATGTACTTAGTTTCTCGCATTTAGCCACATGTTAGGACATATATAGTTGTAATAACAACATATACAACCATTAGAGCCAAGAAAAATCACTTCTTATGCTTTGAAACCCATTTTGGGTAAATGAAGGCTATTTCGGGTCGGTTTTTGTTTTTCATGTTCAAAGTACTTAGTTTCTTGCATTTAGCCACATGTTAGGACATATATAGTTGTAATAACAACATATACAACCATTAGAGTTAACTAAAATCCATTGACATGCTTTCAAACCCATTTTGGGTAGATGAAACCGATTTTGGGTAAATGAAGGCCATTTCGGGCCGATTTTGCTTTTCATGTTCAATGTACTTAGTTTCTCGCATTTAGCCACATGTTAGGACATATATAGTTGTAATAAGAACATATACAACCATTAGAGCCAAGGAAAATCACTTCTTATGCTTTGAAACCCATTTTGGGTAAATGAAGGCTATTTCGGGTCGGTTTTTGCTTTTCATGTTCAAAGTACTTAGTTTCTTGCATTTAGCCACATGTTAGGACATATATAGTTGTAATAACAACATATACAACCATTAAAGTTAACTAAAATCCATTGACATGCTTTCAAACCCACTTTGGGTAGATGAAACCGATTTTGGGTAAATGAAGGCCATTTCGGGCCGATTTTGCTTTTCATGTTCAATGTACTTAGTTTCTCGCATTTACCCACATGTTAGGACATATATAGTTGTAATAACAACATATACAACCATTAGAGCCAAGAAAAATCACTTCTTATGCTTTGAAACCCATTTTGGGTAAATGAAGGCTATTTCGGGTCGGTTTTTGCTTTTCATGTTCAAAGTACTTAGTTTCTTGCATTTAGCCACATGTTAGGACATATAGAGTTGTAATAACAACATATACTACCATTAGAGTTAACTAAAATCCATTGACATGCTTTCAAACCCATTTTGGGTAGATGAAACCGATTTTGGGGTAAATGAAGGCCATTTCAGGCCGATTTTGCTTTTCATGTTCAATGTACTTAGTTTCTCGCATTTAGCCACATGTTAGGACATATGTAGTTGTAATAACAACATATACAACCATTAGAGCCAAGAAAAATCACTTCTTATGCTTTGAAACCCATTTTGGGTAAATGAAGGCTATTTCGGGTCGGTTTTTGCTTTTCATGTTCAAAGTACTGAGTTTCTTGCATTTAGCCACATGTTAGGACATATATAGCTCTAATAACAACATGTTTTCATTGATATATATCTATATGGAAATAACTATTTGTTGGTTTCTTGTTTCTATAGAATTTGTTCCATATTACTCCTAATGACGCCAAAAAGGCGTTGTTCCTATCCGCGGTGGTCGAAAGATTTAGAGCTTTCAGAAGCAAACTAGTTAGTGGGTGGATCACAAAACGGAGAAAGTGGAATGAAAAGAAGAATGTAAAGAGAAGGAAAATTGTAAAATCAAAGCAAAATGAGACAGTAGAAACAGAAAATGACGGGGGAGAGGTTGAGCCACGACAACCGGATAACATGCCTTATGAGATTTGGGGCCATATAAAACGAGAGGATTGGGAGGCATTTGTTGCCCAAAATACTACGCCGGAGATGGTGGTAAGTATTGTGCTATTTATCGCATATTCGACTTTGTATATTTACTTTTAATACAATTAGATGTGTTTTCAAACTAACCATGTGATTTTATAGGCTAAGCGTGAGAAACATGCACACAGTTCAAAACAGAGGAACCACTACCATCATATGGGTTCCTACACTTATGCGAGGGCGAGACAGGTGTGGATTGACGATAAATTTTACCCTTCTATCGATGCATCAACAACGACATCTTCTACCTCCAATACCCCATATGTCAAATTTGGCCGTGTCGCTGATTGGTGGTGCTCCATGCATGGGCGTGATTCAAACAATAAAATGACCATTTCGATACGGGGACCATGAAGATAGCAAATGCCGTTGTAAGTAATTGAATTCACATGTTTTTCCCCCTTGCTGCCGTCCCCTTGCTACGAACCCCGTCCCCTTGCCGCCTCCTTGCCGGACCCCCACCTCTGCCCGGGCCCGCCCTCGGACCCCCTCCCCGCTGCCCCGCCTTCCCCCCTGCTGCCTCCCCGCGGCCCCCCGTGCACCCACCCCCTCGGCCCCCTCCCCCGCTTGCCCCCTCCCCGCTGGCCCCCTCCCCTACGACCCCCCTGCGGACCCCCTCTTCCCCCCTACGCCCCCTCCCCCTGCAGACCCCCCCTTCCCACCTACGCCCCCTCCCCTCGACCCCCCTTCCCCCTGCCCCCTGCAGACCCCCTTCCCCTACCCCCCTCCCTGCCTCCTCCCTCCCTCTTGCCCCCTCCCCCTGCCCTCCCTCCCTGCGGCCCCCCCCCCTCTTGCTCCCCTCCCCGCTTGCCCCCTCCCCTGCGACCCCCTCCCCTCTTGCCCCCTGCGACCCCCCCTCCCCCTGCGACCCCTTTTCCCCCTAATGCCCCTCCCCGCTGCCCCCTCCCCCGACCCCCCTTCCCCCGCTGCCCCCTACGGACCCCCTTCCCCCTACTACCCCCTCCCCTGCTGCCTTCTTCCCCGCTGGCCCCCCCCCCTACCCTCCTCCCCTCCTGGCCCCCTCCCCTCTTGCCCCCTGCGACCCCCCTTCCCCCCTGCGCCCCCCTCCCCCTGCGGACACCCCCCTTCCCCCTGCCGCCCCCTCCCCCTGCAGACACCCCCCTTCCCCCCTTCGCCCCCCCCCCCCCCCCCCCTTCCCCCTGCTTGCCCTGCTGCCCCCCTCCCCCTACGCGGACCCCCCTTCCCCCTGCTTGCCCCCCTCCCCGCTGCCCCCCCTGCGACCCCCCTTCCCCCTGCCCCCGCCCTCCCCCGTGCACCCCCCTTCCCCCGCTTGCCCCCTCCCCCTGCGCCCCCTTCCCCCCCATTGCACAACCCCCTTGTTAATTTGTAATTTTTTATACTTACTACTTCTATAATCTATGTAGATGGGGATCAAGGAAAAAGAGGTTAGCGGCGAGTTCACTCCCGAAGGCAACAAAGATGCTCTTTACGAGACTTTTGGAAAGGACCACAATGGACGTTTGAGGGGTTTTGGTGGTATTCGTCTCGGTGTGAAAAAAGCCTATGCTAAAGATTCCTCCGTGGGTAGAAAATCACGCTCTAACGAATCTATGTCACAAGTTATGCGGGAGAAGCTTACAGAGGAAATTACCGAGAAAGTGACGGCTAAAATCACGGAATGTTTCAACGCGGTCCTTTCACAGTTGGGTATACCGGCGATACGTCCTTTGGATCGTCCTTTGGATCGTCCTTTGGAGGACAAAGCTAGCCATCCTAACACACAAAAATCAGCACCATCTATACTTGAGTTAGAAGTAACTACTATCCTTCTTATAATTTTTAAAACTAAGTAATATAAACTAACCTCAATCCATTTACTTTTGGAAGGAAGAAATGCCTTGCTAGCTTTTACTAGATGTAAAAGATGAGGGTTTGATTGTGGTGGCTGAAGGAAATGCACAACCACGAAGTGAACGACCAATAGTCCATCACGAGTGTGTGGACAATGAGCACTTGGCGGTTAGTGTAGTCACCATCACTCTTGGCTACGAAGACTTTGCTCTTCCGTTGCCTAAACCGTCAGTTGATATAAATGTCTTGATCGACGCTCGTGGTGGTTATGTGTTGTGGCCATCGGCATGGGTGAGGTTTTCGGACGAGGTAAAATGAGAAACTAAAATCCATATCATATTGATTTATTTCATACCTATTAAATATAAACTAACTAAGTTGAATGTTTTTCCCTTTGAATTAATAGGTTTTGGAGAGAATAAGCAAGCCCAAGGAAAGCAAGGCGGACTCACCTCCTTTGGAAAAGGCGAAGGAGAAGGAGCGTACAAGCAGGCCAAAGAAGGCCATTTCGGGTAAAGGAACGCAAGACTCCAAAGGTTTAAGTTGCGAACTAAACCCGTCTACAGATACTTGGATTGAGAAACCAACGCTTCAGTGTCTCACTAAGTCATGCTTATGGCTACATGCAAATGTGCGTGATATGCCGGATGATACACCTGTGGAGGTGAAGTTGGGTACCACGGAATTCAACTACCACGAGGAAACATCGACATGGGTGTCTAAGGTTGATGTGAAGGAGTTTCTTTGCGGAAAGATGTTGAATGTTTCCTTGATTCAAACCTTCATCAGGTATAATAGTTGTACTTATCAAATATATGAACTTCCTTTGCAATATCTAATAATATATCTATGTTATGTACTTGGTTGTGCTTTGAAGATTACTCCAAGATGATCCTCGTGGACGCAATCAGTTTGGGTGGTTATGTCCAAATTTTGTTCGAGCTGACAATTGTTTGCAAAACACAAGTGAGGTTAAGGAGTATATTTGGCTATGTCTCAAAACAGCTAAACGTGCACAACATAAGTTCATATTTGCCCCTTGTTTTGAAGAGTATAGTTCTCAACCTTGTATCCATTTTTGTCACTTTATTATTATACAATACAAGTACTCACATGATTGATTCCTAACTTTTTTGGGATTTTAGTCTCCATTGATCGCTCCTTGTGATTTGTCCTTCAAACAACACAATATATCAGTTTGATTCTGCAGCTCAAGATCCACCACGATCCTTACTCCTCAAATCATGCATAAATAGGTATGTTTGCTACTTAAAATGCTTATTTGCATAACATGTTTCACTAATTTCATCCTTTGCCCACTTCTCACATGAAATTAACATAACTACAGTTGTATGAAGAAAGTTGAGAGAACAGGCAGGTTCCTAAGTGGAAAGCAATGAAGGTAGTAGATATTACTTAAGCTACTTCTTTCTTTTATAAAAAACAAACATGTATGTTTCTTACATGATTTTTTTCTATGTAATTTTATAATTAGTGTGCTCAACAACCCGGGGGAACCGAGTGTGGCTACTATGTGTTGAGGTTCATGTTCGATATATTTTCAAGTTGCAAGGAAGCCGGGGATCTTGAGAAGGTATTATTATACATAAATAATAAGTAGCTCAATATACGGCTGATTTTGGCCTCGTAAGCTCAATTTTTTTAACTTTCCCGCATTTAGCCACATTTTAGGTCATATATACTTATAACAAGTACATATAGAACTATTAGAGTCAAGTAAACTACATTCACATCACTTAATACCCAAATTGGGTAAATGAATGCCACTCGTAGCCGATTTTGGCCTTTTAAGCTCATTGTACTTATTTTCTTACATTTAGCCACTTGTTAGGACATGTATAGCTCTAATAACAACATATACAACTATTAGAGTCAAGTAAAATCCATTCACATGCTTTGAAACCCAGTTTGGGTAAATGAATGCCATTTCGAGCCTATTTTGGCCTTTCAAGCTCATTGTACTTATTTTCTTACATTTAGCCACATTTTAGGACATATATAGTTCTAATAGCAACATATATAACCATTAGAGTCAAGCAAAATAATTTTTCATGCTTCGAAACCCAATTTGGGTAAATGAATGCCATTTCGGGACGATTTTGGCCTTTTAAGCTCATTTTGCTTATTTCCTTACATTTAGCCACATGTTAGGACATGTATAGTTCTAATAACAACATATACAACCATAAGAGTTAAGTAAAATCCATTCACATGCTTTGAAACCCATTTTGGGTAAATGATTGTCATTTTGGCCCGATTTTGGCCTTCTTAGCTCAACTTTCCTTAATCTCCCGCACTTACTCTCATTTTAAGCTCATATATAGTTCTAATAAGTATATATGTAAGTATTAAAGTCAACAAAAGTCCACTCACATGCTCTGAAACCCATTATGGGTAAATGATTGTCATTTTTTTTTTCCGATTTTTACATTTTAAGCTCGATTTCCTTAATTTCTTACATTATATTATTTCCTCAATCTCTTTAGAGTCAACTAAAGTCATATATGTGTGTTTCCTTATGTTTGTTTTATAAGGTATTCCTCGATGGCAAACCAAGGGATGGTTGTTTCACCACGGCCGAGATAGACGAGGTTCGGGATTTGCTAGCACGCTACCTTACCGACTTTTGCATGTGAAGATGATGTCGCGGCTTTGAGTTTTTATGTTCTTATTATGTTACTAGCTACTTATATAGGTCCAAATATTTATTTTTGATTTTAGTACTTATTTGAACTTTATTTGTAGTACATTTATAATTCTCAAAATATAATATATATATAATATCATTTTGACTTGTATACGACGCGTGCGTGATACTTTTTGCCAATTATAACGAGTGTTTAAATATAAGCTTCATATAAATATAATAATATATATATATATATATATATATATATATATATATATATATATATATATATATATATATATATATATATATATATATAACACAATCTGATCCGGTTTTCCAAAATAACCGGATTAGATTGTGTGCTTTGCATACACCAAATTGGCGCCAAGGCAATTTTCTGATCCGGTTTTTTAGGAAAACCGGATCAGATTATATAACTATATGATCCGATTTTCCTAAAAAACCGGATCAGAAAATCATTTACTGATCCGGTTTAGGACCGGATCAGTTGATAATTGACATCGGCTGAGAGCCCACCTGATGCGGCCCAAAACCGCAGCAGTAAGCCCGATTTGACCGCATCGTGGGGCAGTTTTCCACTAGTGTCAAATAAAAGCATGCGATGCACGGCATCGTGCCGCGCAGCCGCTACGGTCGAGCGTCTGGCGCGGGAGTGGTGCGCCAGGCGCAATTTAATGCGCTTGGCGCACTACTCCCCCGACATGTTTTTTCGGGGATTTAGTCGAATGGTCAATTGATGAACTTTTGTTTTATTGAGACGCGGCTTTAGGTACGATGCAATGCATAATAACGATTTTGACAAAATAACAGTAGGCAGAAATTGCATTCACAGGCAAATGTCATATAACATGGATGCAAAAGTTCCAACCTAAAGTCCAGTTCTACGATTGAAACTATGGTCAGGTTTAGGTTAAGGCTGAAAAGGGTCCATGACTAAGAGATTGATCCCACGCTTCGTACCCCTGCTTAAAGAGGTGGCCACGTGTAAGACGCACTCCAGTTCTCAAGTCAGGAACAAGAGAACAATGTAGTAGTTGGGTAGGTTTGCTTATGACTAAGATCCAACACTATTGCTTAGGAAGCTTTTTGGAAGGACAAAGCGCAAACCCCCCTTGGGGTGACCTCACACATGGAACATGTGCTAATGAGGCAAAGTAGATTGTCCTTGTGGTGGCTGAATAATAACCATGCATATGAAAGATAGTATATTATTCAAAGGCATAAAAAGAGAATGAATCGTATTTTTCAACTTTCACCCACTCATTTTTTTTTTTTTTAATTTCTCCCCAGTTGAGTCGCCAAATTGTAGGCGTGTTTTTATTTCGCCTACGCGGTGTGAGTGTGTATTTGATTTGACTACCCCATTGTTAAGATTTTATTAAAAATTATTTTGAAGTAGCCAATAATTCTTTTTAGGAAGAATCATAAACATAATTGGATATGGGAAGCCGTAGGGACAAATTATGGGACTTATCCAATGTAGTTTTCCCAGTCTAGACTCCATAGATGGTCAAAATGAACCAAAGATTGAGTTCGGGGGTGAGGGTACAAATAAGGTCAAATGAACCATATTTTCCCATTGCTGGCCTCTACTAAATATCGATTCGCAACAAATTTTATGCCAAAGAATAATCATGTAATATTTTTAAGCACCCTAAAAATATTTAGTCTAGGTTTGTTCAGGAAACACATAAAAGACTAATTTTTAGTGATATGTTATTAGGCAATCAAATTACAGGAACCTAACGAGTTGTCCAAATTATCCGATTAATATTAGAACAGGTTTTTAGGTCTTTGATTAGCAATAATAACTTGTGGGTGATAAAAATATGCAGGACAATCATGACAATATAAATAAAACAATTAGGCAAGTATATAACAACATATGAAAATAAATAAAAAGAAGGAAAGATTAGAATATATAGTAGAACGATTATTAATTAAAGATCTACATCATGAAATAAATTATTAGTATTTTCAAGGCAGTAAATATAATACAATTATTCAAGGATCCTCAGGAATTATACCTATGAGGCTTAGGTTGAAAAGCGCAACGATCTTTAGGCGGAGCAATCGTGGAAGAAAGAACGTAGTATGATCAGCAACTGGAAATCGATTTGATGTATTGAAAGTGTTTAATTATTTGGAGGTTCGTGATAGGATTCGTAAATATTCGAAAGTATTCTTGTGTTCGTAAAATAATGACGAAAAGTCGTGCTTAATTCGGGAAATCAGCTCGTATTTATAAGGAAAAGGAGCATGCGCCTCACGAGGCAACCTGCGCCTGGCACAGTCCTACGTGTCAAGCGCACGTCCACGCGTCAGGCACACATTGGTGTGCCTGACACGGCCAGCCCAATCAAACTCGTACACGTGTACACGCGTATTTAAAAATATAAAAAGAAACCTGCGTCTCACACAGGGTTTGCGCCAGGCGCAGGACTCTGTGTGAGTCACAAGTCCACATGTAAGGCGCTCATTGGCGTGCCTGACGTCTTCTGGCCAATGTGCTGGACGCACGTGGCGCGCTGAGCGCGGCCACCGCGTCCGGCGCATATTCCAGCATATAGTAGTAGAATAATTGTTAATTGTGGCGGTTCTTAAATGGCCTATTGCGGCGGATTTCGCACCGCCGCAAATCAAGGCGCATCAATAGATAAAAATCTATTGTTGCGGTTCTAAAACCGCAGCAATAGGTTTGACATATTGCGGCGGTTGTGGCCCAAAACCGCAACAATAGGTACCGGTACTGGTAAGTTTTTTTTTTTGCACTGTTCCATCAAATTTTAATGAAAATAATGTAGGAACAAAATAAAACACTACTGATTCAAAATAATGACAAAGAATTCTTATACAAAATTCAAAAACATAAAAGATACAAAAAATCCAACACATGTAAGAAAATAGATTCAAAAGAAAAATATAAAAAAATAACCAAAAATCAGATACCCTAACATCATATTGAATCTGAAAAAAAAATAAAGAAAAAAAATTGAAAACAAGATCTGGAGAATGACTTCGACCGACAAAGAAGAACAATGAACGATGACCGACGAGCGCGAGGTTTTGTTTCGGTAGAGGCTACTTGCGGTCGACGAGCGCGGGCTTCGAAGGGCCTAGTCTTCGATTTGAACGGCTGACGAAGAAGAACGATTGACGAAGAATGAGAATGAAACGACTTCGTCTTCGTCTGGTGAGTTTTTGAGGAACGAGAATGACTTCGACCGATGAAGAAGAAATCTCGAGGAGGAGAGAGTGATACTGAAGAAGAACAATATTTATACTCGGATCGCAGATTGCTTGTTGCTGCTAATAGTCGATAAAGGGCTAATTCGCAAAAATTTTGCGACCTTAGAGATTAATTGTTGCAATTTCGTATTTGCAGACTGAGATATGTTTGTGAAATTGGTGGAAATATGCGATCTGATGTGTGAGAGAATCGAGGTTTATACTGTGCTTCTATGGAGCCACAACGAAGAAGAGGAGTAAAGCTGGTGAGAGGAAGAGCACGTGGATTCACATTTATGATTTAAGGAGATCTGGAGGAGGGAAATGAGGAACAAGAAATGAGAGATGGAGATCTGGACGAGGAATGAGTGAAACGACGCAGTGAGAATGAGGGAGGAGGAAAGGGGTGAGAGAGAAAGAGTGATGAGTGAAGGAAGAGCGTGATAATGTGAGGGAAAACGGCGAAGAAACCACAGCAATAATATTTTAATCTTCTAATAACCGCAACAATAGGTTGATTTTCAATTTTTCCTTTTCTTTTGACGGTGTTTATTGCGGTGTATAGGTAAAACCGCAGTCATTCAGCCGCAGCAATAAGCAATTATTCTACTACTGATATTCCAGTTTTTTTATTAAACGCGTCTTTTGAAGATAATTTTCTATCCCTAAAATCCGGAGATTGAATTTCACGGAATAAAAATCTGATTTGTATTTAAAATATTTATCAAAGATAATAAAAATATTTATAAAAAATGTTTATTAAAATAATAAATATTTAATTGGGCTCTTAAAATAGTTTAAATGGACTTAAAATATTTTATGGGCTTAAAATACAATTAATCATCATGAATAAGCAATTCGGCTTTAGAATATCATTTCAAAACACAATTTTGGATTGGTTCTTTGGATTGCTCTTCCGTTGGGTCGCGCCAACGAATACCGCGATATGTTTCATCATTGGACCCTTAAATGGAGAGACACGATTATGTGTCTACACACACCATGATATTGCATAGCTCAATAGCTAATGCAACCTCAATACCATTATAGTCTACTAGAGTACTAGATCAATATATATATATATATATATATATCTAAAACTATATTATTCATAAATTCTTTTTGATATTTTATACCCGAAAGAAAAATTATTCATACAATACGTTCCCATGGGCACATTTCCAAAATTATAATTACAAATCCACTAACTAATAAACTAAACAAAATTCATGGTTTCTCTATTCTATTCAAGATAACTTCTATATATAAATGATCCAATAAATCACTTTATGTGTCTATTTTATATAGAACTCCATTCCCTTGAGATTGAGTATTGTTTTGAACTAGCTTCTAAGCTCATATTTGAGTGATTTGATATGGTTGGACTTGTTTCCATTCTTTAGCTGTTATTGTGCAAGTTAGGCATCTAAGGGCTTAATATGAGCCACGGAAGGAAAGTCCAATCATCACATGATGCCTATAGTAGATCCGAAAAGTCCTACAAGAGGCTTGGAGGAAGAATATGCGACAGAAACTCGAGAAAAGATCTCGCCCGGTCGACCGGGCTGTTTGGGTCGACCTGGGGAGCTGATTCCACTTATGCGCATTTTGGCCCTGTTCGTTGACTGGGCGAAAGAGACCCCAAACTGCTTGCGCGCCCGATCGACGGATTTTCAGTTGGAGTCGTAGAAATAAATCACCGCCGCCCGTCGTGCATTTTGGCGGAGTTGACCATGCGGTTTGTCAAGTTGACTTATTTTAGTGTTTTTTTCCGTAATTTTTGCAAACACTATATATAGGTTTTTAGTAATTCCAATTAAACTATCTAAAAATTCCTCGTTTTATTAGGTTAAACAGTTAATTTCTCTCTAGCATTGTATGCATTCTACTCATTGAAGATTATGAAGATCATTGATTGCACATCCATTGTTCTTCGATCATTCGATATTATTTCTTACTTAGTTTAATTTGATGAATTCCTTTACTTTGATTATGTTTATTATGTTCTTTATTATTATGAGTGAGTAGTCTATTTCTAGAGCTAAGTGAGGAAAGCCATGTTTATACCTCTTTTATTATGATTTAAAGTTCTTCAATGTTTGGATTGAGATTAGCGTAATCCCTATTGATTTATTATCATTGTTTAATTCATGTAATTGCGCAATATCATGACTTATTATTTAGCTAATAAGAGTTAGAATTGAAACATCGTACTCATTAGAGGGTTGTTACAGTTGGTAGATCGGATTATGTTAGCGATCGTGCTGCATATGTTGATCTAAGAGACTAAGAGTGTTAAGACCCGACTGTAGGATTAACAAAAGACTCTAATTACTCATCCCTAAATCCAAGTATTGTTGAATTGTATTGTATTGATTGAATTGGTATTAGCATGCTGGACCAAACGAATACCCTAGGTCTTAATTATTTGATTTACATCCATATCTGGATTAGTTTACTTTAGCATTAATTATTATTCATTTAACAGATCTTTCTCCTGAAACAGTTAATTAATTGAACATGACTCTATAGATTTCCTCATTTTGTGGATCGACCCGTATTTACTTAGTCTCTCGCGAACACCGACACCATGCACTTGTGATATTACTTTCTAAACTCATCATCACTCTACAACTAAAGTGCTTCCATGCCTTCCAACAAGCAAGCACTAGTAGAATTTTTGCTTATTGCTGCGGTGGAATTGCAGCGGTTTTACCCGTACCCAGCAATATACCAAGAAAAAAAAGGAAAAATCGAAATTAAATCTATTGCGGTGGTTGTGGCTGGAAACTGCAGCAATAGGTGTCAACGGGAACTTTTTTCAAATTTCGTTAATTGTTCGACCATATCTATTGTTGTGGTTCCCAGGCACAACCGCAAAGCAATAGATTAAAATATTATTTTTTTAAGAATATTTTAATCTATTGTTGCGGTTCTGCCTGGGAACCGCAACAATAGAGCTGTCCCAGATCTAAAAAAAACGCTGGGGTTTCTCTCACTTATCTCACACTCACACTCTTTCTCTCTCGACTCTCTCACACACTCTCTCTCTACTCTCTTACTCTCTCACACAAGGCTTCGAATTCCGGCGACAAGGCTTCGATTTTCGGCCAAAAAGCGGTGGTTTCAGGCGACAAGGCTTCGAATTCCAACGACAAGGCTTCGGTTTTCCAGATCTAGGTTCTTGGGCGACGGGTTGCTCGGCACTATTTCGCCCCTCCTCCACCGACGGGGTCTGGTTGGTTTGCACTCCTCTACTCCGTTCACCGCCGCCATTACCGTCCTTCACCACCGGCGCCACCTTCCCCTTGCTCAGGAGGTTAGTTTTTCATAATTTCTTATTAACTTTTATTTTTCTTAATTAACAGTGCTTTAATCGAAAATTTGGCTTAAATAGTAGTTTAAAATGCTCAATATAATGTATATATATGATTAGTTATAAGATTTGAGGATTAAAAACTGATTTTGTGATGATTTTGCTTAAGTTTTTTATGCCCTAAAATGTTATACGGGATTGTTTTTGCGTAAGTTCTCTATTTGAAGTGATATGTACAATGCGATTGTTTTTCCAATGCCTTGATATTGATAGACTCACCAATGGGAGGGAAGGAAATATAAGGAATGGTTTGGTATTTGTTGTTTGGTGATGATTTGGGATCGCTTGAATGCGATTATTTTTATGTACATCATTATTCCTAGATACCCGTTCAAGACTTACTCCTAAGGAGTAAGTCTTGAATAGTCCCCGTTTTGGGACTGTTCTTAAACCTCAAATCTCACTTAGGACGTGAATGTGTGTTGATTCTTTGATTCTAAGTGAAATACGGTTAGTCATTTCCCTAATTTGTTCTCCGAGTACATATAAGATAAGCAATTATCTTCATCGTGTACTTGGAGAACTCGAAGGGAAATGCTGCCGAATTTTACTTAGAATCAAAGATGATACACGCATTCACTAGTGGGATTGGAAGTTCAAGGATGGGTTAGGTTGGAGTGATAAGGACCAATGGAAGCATGCATTGAATATTAGCTTGTTGTGTTATATTTGTGTGGATTTTTTAATTGATAATAAATTTTTATGTTTTTATGTATGTATGTATGGGTTTTTTTTTAGAAATGGATCGAAGTTGGATGTATGGAAAGCGGAATACGTTGGAGTTCGTACAAGGTGTGAATGAGTTTTGTAAACGTGATATAGAGCATCAACAACTTACTTGCGATGATGAGATTTATTGTTCATGTGTTGATTGCTACAATGTGTATACGATTTCTTATATTAGGATTATAAGGGCTCATATTATTCATCGTGGATTTAGGGCTGAGTATTATATTTGGTTATGGCATGGTGAGAAGGGAAAATATACTCAGGATAGGGGTAGTGTTGATGTTGGCACTAGTAAAACATTAGAGATTGATATGTTGAATGTTCGGGTAGAGGATGAAGTTGTGATTGAAGATCGTGTTAGGATTGAAGGTGATGATGTAGTAGGTGATGATGAAAATAACTACAGAGATAAGAGTGACACTAAGGATGAAGAGTTTGGTGATGACCGATTAGGTGAGATGTTGGAAGGGGCCCGTGACCATTTCAATGAGCGGCCATGAGTGTTTGACAGTTTGTCTGATGCTGCTGGGAAACCCCTTTATCCAAGGTGTATAAAATACACTCAATTGAGTGGGGTTTTAACCCTTTTCAACATAAAAGCGAAACATAATTTGACTGATGTAGGCTTCATAGAACTCTTAGAAGCTTTACAAGATATATTTCCTGAGGGTAATTTATTACTAAAATCCACCTACTATGTGAAAAAATTAATGTATCCTTCGGGTTTAGAATATGAGCGGATTGATGCATGTCCGAATGATTGCTTGTTGTATCGAAATGAGTATGCAGACCTTTATGAATTCCCGAGGTGTGGTAAGTCCCGCTACAAATTGCCGGATGGGGTTGAGCCTAGGCCGGACGATACGGATCCTACTGTAAAAGTGTTGTGGTATCTTCCAATTGTGCCAAGGTTTAAGAGGCTATTTTCTATCAAAGAAGATGCAAAGAACCTAAGATGGCATGCTGACCGGAGTAAGAAAGATGGGATGCTTAGGCATCCAACAGATTCCCCTCAATGGAAGGCTATAGATTCCAAATATAGTGGATTTGGTCAGGAAGCTAGGAACTTGAGACTTGCATTGTGTACGGACATAATGAACCCTTACAGTACTTTGAGTAGTCAACATAGTACTTGGCCTGTTCTTTTAGTGATATACAATCTTCCTCCATGGTTGTACATGAAGCGGAAGTATATTATGTTGTCTCTCTTAATTTCCCGGACCTAAGCAAAGGGAAATGATATAGACATCTATCTTGCGCCTCTCATCGAAGATCTCAAAAAGATGTGGGACGAAGGTGTTATGGTGTTTGATGCGTATTCTAATAAAGATTTCAGGCTTCGTGCTATGCTATTCTGTACTATAAATGATTATACTGCTTATGGCAATTTGTCGGGGTATAAGGTCAAAGGAAAAAAGGCATGTCCCATTTGTGAGAATGGTATGGAGGCTACACATTTGCCACATTGTGGGAAACATGTCTATATCATTAATAGGCAATTCCTACATAGTTCTCATCCATATCGAAAGAAAAAAGCACCATTTAACGGGTTAGTTGAAAATGCTCCAACTCCTAGAGTGTTGACCAGAAAAGAAGTTTATAATCGTGTAAGGGGATGGACACAATATTTGGTAAGGGGGTTAAACCTTCGAAAGACGATGGTGTTATTTGGAAAAAAGCGACTATATTCTGGAGACTTCCTTATTGGAAAGACTTACTAGTTAGACATTGTCTCGACGTAATGCATATTGAAAAAAATGTTTGTGATGCAATTATCGGTACTCTATTGAATATGTCGGGGAAGACTAAGGATGGGCTGAAGGTTCTTAGAGTTATGGAGAAATTGAAAATTCAGCCTAATATGTGGCCAAAGGTTAAGGAAAAAGTTAAGAAATGAAAGGGAACAACAACGTATCTGCCTCTAGCTTCTTATACATTGTCTAAGCAAGAGAAACGACTGTTCTATGAGTGTTTATACGGTATTAAGGTTCCCACTGGATACTCATCTAACATGAGAAGACTTATTTCTACGTCTGATATGAAATTAATTGTGTTGAAGTCCCATGACTATCATGTCATGATGCAAGTGTTTTTACCTATTGCAATACGCGGGATTCTTCTGAAACATGTCAGGCTTGCCATCACGAGGTTGTGTTCTTTTTTCAATACCATATGCAACAAGGTACTTGACCCTGATAAGTTGGATAGTTTGCAAAATGAGGTGGTGAGCACACTTTGTCAATTTGAGATGTATTTCTAGCTTCTTCTTTTTTACATTATCGTTCACTTAGTCCTTTATTTGGTAAGGGAGATTAAACAGTGTGGCCCTGTGTTTTTAAGATGGGCATACCCTTTTGAGAGACATATGGATTCTTTAAAAAAGAAAATGAGGAGTCTCGCAAGACCAGGGCGAATATTATTCAAGGAACAATTGCCAAAGAGGTTGGAGGATATTGTGCTTCTCATTTTGCTTAGGCTGTGACGATAGTTCTTCCGAAGTCCAGACACGAGGGTAGGTCGGAAGGCAAGGGTGGGGTCGAAATACGAAATATTTCGCCTTCATTGAGTGAGTTGAATAAAGCTCATCTTTTCTTGTTGCACCATGTTACTGAAGTTCATCCATACTTAGATAGACCCCTTTTTTTACCAGGTACCCCTGATGTTTCACGAAATGCACTGGGTACCTTCGTTGTTTCGAAAATGCACCAGATGCCCTTGTCATTTGCATAAAATGCACCAAATACCCTTAATGACTAACAGTGTTAAGTTTCCGGTAGCTTACCATTTTAACATTATTAACCCTAACCCCTAACCCCTAAACCCTAAACCCTAAACCCTAAACTTAAACCCTAACCCTAAAACCGAAAACCTAAAACCTAATCCTAACCCCCTAACCCTCCACCACCCCAACAGCCCCCCTCCACCCCCCACCACCCCAAAGCCTCCCACACTCTCCCGTAGCTCCCCCCCCCGTCGACCCTCCCCCACGGCTCCCCCACCCTCGTCGAATCCCCCCACCCTCCTCCACCCCTGTCGAATCCCCCGCTCCCCCATTAGCAGTTGTTTCTATTAGCAATTGTTTCCATTAGCAACTTAAGAAAATCACTCCTAAAACAAGCATTATCGGCGTTTAAAGAAAATGGGAAGAAAAAATTGAAATTTTGGGAGGTTTTTTCTTCGATTTTGATGACCCATGAATTAATATTGTTGGGTAATTCAAGATTAGGGGTTTGGGGAGGAGAGAGAAAAAATAATTGAACGTTTACGGAGGGAAATGCCATGGGAGTGGAGAGAAAGAGCGAAGTCTGGGGCGACAAGGGTGGGGGAGGGAGGGGGATTCGACAGGGGTGGGGGAGAGCTGGGGGAGGGTCGATGGTGGCTGCGAAGGGTGGGGGGAGGGGAGGGAGGGATGCGGGGGGTTTGGGGGGAGGGGGATTCTTTGGGGTGGTGGGGGTAGGGAAATAGACGGAGGAGGGGGTGCGGGGGGGTGTGGGTGGGGGTGGGGGGAGGGGAGGGGAAGGTGGTGGTGGTTGGGTGGTGGTGGTGGGGTTAGGATTTTAAGTTAGGGGTTAAGGTTAGGTTAGGGTTTGAAGTTAATTAGGGCTAATTAGGGTTTAATTAGGGTTTAATTAGGGTTAGAGGGGTTAATTAACCCTAAAAGCTAACAGAAACTTAACACCGTTAGTCATTAAGGGTATTTGGTGCATTTTATGCAAATGACAAGGGCATCTGGTGCATTTTGTGAAACCTCAGGGGTACCTGGTGAAAAAACCATAGATAGACATATGCGTCAATTGCGCCACAAAAACTCGTTAAAAGGGGAGAGGCCATTGATGAATGAGCATAACAGGTCTTTCATTGATTGGTTCCACAATGATGTAATTGGTGAATTGTATGCAAACAACCATCATGTACCTGATATAATTAAGTGGTTGGCATACGGTCCACGTGTCAGTTTTAAATCATATGAGGGATATGATATCAATGGACATACCTTTTACAATGAACGTCAAGACAAGAAATCAAAGGTGGTACAGAATTGTGGGGTTTCAATGGTTGCATCATCTAGGGAGTATGCGAGTGCAAAGGATAAAACTCTGGTTGATGCTACACAATCATATTATGGGATCATTCAGGAAATATGGGAGCTCGACTATTGTGACTTCACTATGCCTCTTTTTTAATGCAAGTGGGCGGACAATAGACGTGGTTTGCGAAGGGATGATTACAGATTTACTGTAGTCGATATGAGTCGTCTGCGTGACATTGAAGAACCTTTTATCCTCGCATCACAAGCAAAACAAGTGTTTTATGTATTTGATCCCGTAAACAATCGAGTGGTTCATTGTTAATGGTAAAAGGTGAATTTTAGGAGTCGGTGATGTTCACGACGAAGAAGAATATGATAAGTTTGATGATACTCCCCCTTTCTTAATTTCAAAAGATGATATGATGGATGTGCCTGATACTGAAAATAGTTACATGTGCATGGATCACCAAGAAGGAATAACGGTTATCGAGCAACCTATTGACCAAAATTAAAGGTAAAAAAGGTTTTATATGAGTAATTTGAATTATAAATTGATGAGTTTTTAATAGATTTCGTTACAATAATGTGTTGAGACATGTTTATGTATATTGTTTTAAATTTTGTTAACACTTTTTGTTGTTTTTATATATATGCTACAGATATGGCTAGTGACGGTTCGAGCGATCGCTCATCCGGATTCCAATGCACCATTTAACCCGGAAAAGGAGGCTAACCAGGGGGAGGACAATGACCGTGCTGCAGATGTGCTTGTTGCTTGGTTGGAAACATGGGAAGAAGAAGCTGATAGGGATGCTTTACTTGGCATTAAGGTGACATCTGATCCACATCAGCCACCCTCCTCAGGTTCGCGCTTATTTGATTATTATGAATATTGAATATGTAATTTATTTGTTAGTTCTCATAATTTAGTTTTCTTAATTTTATTATTAGATCGTTGTCAGACCAGTGCATATTATGGTGCACAAAGGAGGGGGAAGAAGTCAGGTGGGAAGACAAAGGCATCTAGCAAGAGTAAAAGAGGTCCCACGATGAGTCTCCATAACACAACATATATGTACTTACAGTTTGATGAGTTGGGGAGGGCAACAGGTAATTATTGATTGTAAGATAGTTATAGTTTATCATGCTTACAATTTAACGTTTGGATTTCTTATTGTTTGTTCTATCAGGTCCATGGCTATCCAAGTATAGTATTTGGATCGGTCTTTCTATATGCAGGCTTAACATCAATTGGAAATGGAGAAACATTTCTCCTGCCCTATTGGATTTGATGTGGTTAGGCACTATGGTAAGATACACGGATGATTTTTGTAATTATACCATTTATAATTTTACTAAGGATGACCTAACGTGCTTATTTATTTGTTTATGATGGAAAACATATTATGTTTCACCTTCCGGACGAGGTAAGATTGAAGAAAAACTACTTGTCTGCTGTGAACACTAGGGCTTTGTTTGGTAGGCCTGAAAATGTTTTCTAGAAAAATGTTTTCCCTATTTTACATTGTTTGGTATGGGCCGGACAATAAAATGGAAAACTTGGGCTGAAAAGTTATTTTCAACCCAACTGAAAACATTTTCCTTAAAATCTGAAAGGAAACCACGGTTTCCTTTCTCTCTCTCTCTCAAACCTAAAACACGCTACTCTCAAGTCTCAACTCATCTTCACGCTACTCAATCTTCTCTCAACTCATCTTCTCAATCTCACGGAAATCCGGTAAAACTCGTTGTTTTAATCTCTATTCTCTTCAATGTTAATTTATTATTGTGCAAATTCGATTGATTTTAGGTTTTTTTTTGCTGGAAATTCGATTGATTTTAGGGTTTTTTGCTGGAAGTTCGATTGATTTTAGGGTTTTTTTTGCTGGAAATTCGAATGATTTTAGGATTGTTTTGCTACAATTTTGATCGATTATATGATTGTTTTATTTGCTACAATATTCTAATGTTGAATACCTTATCAATTACCTTCTTATTGAATTCATTTGATTGCTTTGCAATGAACCTTCACATATGTTTTTATGGTGAATGCTTAAGGAAGAATGGAAACCCACATGTCCGTATCACCTTTTTGAAATTATTCTTGTTATGTTTTCTTTATTGATTATGGATTATTTTCCTAGTGAGTGGTGAAGAGCTGATGCAATTTGTTGAAATGGTTGAGAAATGAAATCCGAAGACCAAATTACACATTCATCATTACTGTACTTCTTTTATTGGAATATGCTATCCTCAGCTTGCTATGTATGCACTTAATGTCAAGCGTCTAAGAATAATGAATGGAAGTAAGCGCACAAACATTTAAAGTTGCTACTTGCTATAGTTGGAAGTCAGTGCTTCTGTTGAGTGGCTAGCTAAGCAAGGTCTTTTTGTTTGTCAATTGTGCTTCGTATTAGTATTTCATGAGAAATTAGAAGGAAGAGAATGAAGTGTAACAAAGAATTTTGGGAGCATATCTTTAGCTTAATCCAATGTCTGATGCTTTTTGCTTTTTTTTCTTTGATTTACTGGATTTAAATGTGGGTTCTTCATTATTTGATATCTATATGAATTTATATTTGGGTGTGAAGATGATAAGATAATGAAAATCATTATTTTGTGGGTGTGATTTAGATTATTTTCATAACATCTTTAGGATTTTGGGTTGTAATATTTTAAAAGGATTTTGGTTTTTTGAGAAATGATCATGATGAGGTGTTTACTTAATAATTCAGGTTGTTGCATTTTTTTGAGCTATTATGGAGTCGAATGATGTTCAAAAGTCGCATGTAATACTATTCTTTGCGCTTTTAGTATTTGTTATGTGTCTTCTCTATTAAGGAACTAAAATTCTTGATTTGTTAGTGTTTGTAGATGATCCATAAAGGCATGATTATAGGTGTTGTTGCTGCCATTATTGCTTCCGTCCTTGCTTTAATTGAAGTAGATAAGTCTAGGACTAAGAGACCTAAAATAGTTAGACAACCTTATGTAAACCGGGATAGTTTGAGGGAGGCGAATATCAATAGTGTTTTATATGAGACCTAGTGCTTCTTTTGGCTTGTGTAATATTTTAGTTGAAAGGGGACTTTTGTCAGGAAGTAAGCAAATGAGTGTCAAGGAGCAAGTATTAGTATTTTATACTTTTTGGGTCATAATGTAAGATTTCGGGCAGCCGGGAAGATTCTTTCGATCTACTTGGACTATACATTACTACTTCCATATTGTGCTCCAAGCAATCCTTCGCTTGTATCCATATGTTATAAAACCACCAGAAACTTTAGTGCAACTTGAAACTCAGAACAATTCAAGGTTTTTTCCTTGGTTTGAAGACTTTATAGGAGCTATAGATGGTACCCATGTACGTGCATCTGTTCCTATTGAGATGCAAGATCGATTTCGGGGAAGAAAGGATAAGACTACATATAATGTACTAGTAGCAGTGATTATGACACGAAATTCACTTTTGTGCTTGCTGGTTGGGAGGGTTCTGCCCATGATTCAAGGGTTTTAAGTGATGCACTTAAAAGGGGGTTTAAGGTTCCCAAAGGTAATTTTTTAACGTTTTTTCTTTTGTTGCTAATTATGGTGTAGTGCACTTAAATTGATTGGAAAATTGGTGATGATTTATCAATGTAGGGAAGTATTATCTTGCGGACGCAAGGCATGGTGATCGTAAAGAATTTATGCCTCCATATAGGCGAGAGCGTTGTCATTTGAAAGAGTATACCAACAACCCTCCCGAAAATGAACGAGAATTATTCAATCTTCGGCACTCTTCACTTAGAATGTGTATTGAGAGGGAGTTTGGAGTTCTAAAGAAGCGATTTGTGTCTTAGATGCTTGAGCCATTTTGGTCATTTACAACCCAAGTGGATGTGGTTCTTGCTTGCTTGTGTGATACATAATTACCTTAGGGGCGTTGATCCAAATGACTCAATTACAAGAGAGGCGGACTTAGAGATTGCTGCAAACTTGGATATTGATTCACAAGACATCGAGACCATCACTTACTCGAAGGGAAGTGCGTGAAGAAAACAAAGAATGTGCGAAAAAGCGAGATGCCATAGCTTTAGCCATGTGGGATGCGTATAAAAGCGTCGAATTTCATGAGGTTTCTCATTGTAGTACATGTATAAATGTTTCTTTTTGTCACCTTGGTGCTTTGAGCTCTAAATTAGTTTTTGGGATGTTGAACGTTTCGAAAACGAAAAATTATATGGTTATTTTGGTGTTGAACTTGTTGATGTTCGTATTTTCTAATTAGATGATTCCCTGTTTCATCATTTGTATATGCTGCTCTTTGGAATCTTGAATGCGAAAATGGCAATGCTTGTTTTGCCTTATTTTTATTATTCATCTTTTTGTCTAATGAAGCAATCAGGTGGTATTAATCAAGTAAAGTTGTTAAATCAGGTGGAACAACAACTTTATTATAACTTTGTTTAATCAAGTACAGTTGTTCCAACATTATATGTTATTTTCTTACTAACTTATGGACGATGTTGATAATGTTATCAGGTGGTGAAAGAAGAGAAGAAAACTAATTTCCATTGGTCGTAGCAAATGTCCAAGGAATTATTGGGATTTCTTGCGGAAGAAGTGATAAAAGGAAACCAACCAAATAACCCTTTCGATTTAGTTCTTTAGTAGTAGCATTGCGAAGTTAATTTCGAGAAAAATTTCAGACTACTTGCAATGCTGACCACGTTGAGAATCACATGAGAACATTGAGAACTGCATGGGAAACTATATCACAAGTTACGGGAGACTCCGGGTTTGGTTGGGATGATAATATAAAGATGGTAAGCTGCATCTCCTAAAACATATCTTGCTTATGTTCGGGTATTTTTTTTGTTTTGTCTTTCTCCTTTACAATCTTGTCTTATGTTCAATCAATAGGAATCAAACTTCTGTTGGCCCATTTTCACATCTTGTTAGCGTAGAAGTATCGGCTCATTCATTCACTCATCCCCTTTCGAGGTTTCTTGAACATAGTTGTATACTCATATCTACTTAATCTTTTTTATTCTTCTTTTGTTATAGTCATGATGAATCTAGTTACACCATCTCTTTAATAACTGCTCCTCTGCTGCTAAATTTGTGGAATTTTTTTTTTTTTTGGTGGCTTTTTAGTTGATCTCAGGTTTGTTTCCTTTGCTATCATTGTCTTTTTTAAAAGGCACCGTTTATACTTGTCTTTGTTTAGTTAGTGTTTTGAGTTGTACTGGAAACAATATATAGGGGAGTAAGAAAACAAAATCGGAAAGACAAACTTTTGCCATGTCATTTGTGGCTCTCTTGGCTCAGAGTGCTCTTTGTTACGCTTTGTGCTTGATGTGCTTTTTTGGAAAGTACATATCGTGTAGTATAATCTATTAACAAACACTAGCTTTGGTTATCTTGCAGCTCATGATGCAAGCAGCATACTAGATTCAGCCATATTTCCTTTACAATCATCTCCAATTAATTTGTTAATTTTCTTCCTTATTTAACAGCGATATCCATCTTATGACAAGTATTTGAACAAGAAACTTGATATGTATGAGGAGATAGCAATAGTGGCGGGTAAGGACATGGCACGAGGTAATTTCTCAAAGACATTCGGCGACATTCAAAATACTTCAAGTGGGTAGCCTAGTAGTACTGAAATTGAGTCAACCAAGTCAGACAGTGGAACTTCTTCTGAGCCCAGATCTCATAGCAAGAGGGCTCGAGTTGAATACAAAGGGGGTGATTTGTATCATATCTCTACTCAACTATGAGAAGTTGTTAGTGCTTTGAAAAAAAATTCCGGACAACCAACTTGATGTGGGGAAACTTTACGAGGAAATCATGAAGATGGATGACTGTGAAGAAGCTATCCGCGTTGCTGCTTTTGACCACTTGGCTGAGCATGAGATGCTTGCTAAAGCTTTCTTGACCAAAAGTGAGTCTCTTCGCAAGCTTTAGCTCCTAAAATATGTTAAGACTCAACTCTAATTTGTTTAGTAGCTAACTTTGTGTTGTGAACTATCTACTATTTTGAAGGTTTTAATGTGGACTATTGTTATGCCTAATAGTCCCAATAGTATTGTGCTATGACATGTTAGAAACTTTGGGAATGTTATAAGAATGACTTTTTACTAGAAAAATGTTATATTACTTTGCTCGAAATTTTTTTCAAAAAAATTTACTTAGATATTCATCTTCCCATAATAATTTAAGGAAGCCAATATATATATATATATATTTATATAAGAGTTTAAAAAAAAAGGTAATAAAAGAACAATAACTAGACACTCAAGAGGTAGCAACTAGATTAATAGTTGAAATTGATTTTCCATTGAACCAACCAATGGAAAATGCTTATGGTGGAAAACCATTTACCATGCAACCAAACAAAGGAAAATGCTTATGAAATTGAGTTTTCCTATGTAAAAGGTTTTCCTTGTAAACTCATTTTCAGTTGAAAGTGTTTTACGCCCTACCAAACGGAGCCCAGATGGAGGGATTTTAAGGGCAAATTGGTATCTGGTTGGATCACAATGACCAGAGTCAGATCAAAGAAAGAGAAGCAAGGTGATACTCCGCCAGATGTATACAAGCACATCTAGATGGAGGATTGACTTACCTTCAAAGACTCTATGATGTCGAGATCGAGGCTATAGTAAGTTCATAATCTAATTAACTTGGTTATATTAATTTAAATTATATTCTACTAACTTAATGTGTTTTTTTTTTTGTAGAAAAAAGCGAGAAAAGGCGATCAAGAGTGCAAAAAGAATACACATCATCACCACTTAGGTCAAAAGAACTATGGGGATGCTAGAGAGTTGTGGAAGAAGGCGAACTTCTATCCACCTAGTTTTGATTCTGGATCGTCATCTAGTACACTATCCTGCTCGGTGTCCTCTCATATTAACCGGGGTGATGACTGGTGGTGTGCGATGCATAAGAAAGATCATGTCACTAAACAACGGTTTATTCTAGTTGAGGAAACAAAGATTGCAGCTGACAAATACGTATGTATATCATTATAACCTTTACTTTGACATAAGTTTTTCCTTTATTAACTACATTATTATTTGTAACTTGCTTTTTGGGCGGTTGGAGTACATGGAGAACCAAGCTAAGGGGTGAGTTCACTCCGGTACGTAACAAAGACTCCCTTTTTATGGCTCTTGGAGAGAAGCCGGATCATTCGGAGTTGTTACAATTTTGGAGGCATCAATGTTGGCTATAGGGCAGCTTTTTGGCGTTCAGCCTGAGTCGAACATTTGTGCCCACCCCGAACAAGAGGAAGCATTCATGTAGAAAATGTCCGAAAGGTGGAGAAATTACATTGCCTCATATATGCGGAATGTGGCGATTACACCCCTACTCGACTACCTACTCCACCATTTGTTCCATCATTTGCTTCACCATTTGTTGCAGCATCCAATTCACCACCTGCTAGGCTATCTCGCTTCACCATCTCGCTTCGACCATTTGGCTTTTTCGACACTCGGTCTCGTGGGTTGAAGATACATATATTGATCATATATACATGTGCACCATATAAATAATTATGTTACATTATTTGAACTTTACTTTACTGTTAGAACGAGACTCCATGTCGATTGTATTTGATAGACCCAACTAGTGGAGAGACTTGTTTCGTGGCAGACGCGCATTCTTATGCTTTTGATGAGAACACTACAGTTCATGGGTCTAGAACAATGACGGATCACCTTCGAGTGAAAGTTCATCGTTATGTAGAGAAGTATGGTCATTTGCCACTACCTGTCCTTGTTCCCACATATGAAATCGTGACTCCGCTAGTGCTTTGGGTACGTGGGTGCAATGGCCAAAAAAATTTAGTGCAAATGTTAGGTGATGAGGTAATTGTGCAAATCTTATCCATTTTAGTAAAAATAATAGCATTAAATTTAAAAATTATATAATCTTATGCGAGTTCTCAAAAATAATTATTAGGTTACACCGACACCTAAAAAACAAAAGGGGTTTTCGGGGGAGGCTGTTAGATGTCCTAGCCAGCAGATTTCAGCCGATTTGGCTACTCGTTATAGTCCCGTTGTCGATGATGCCTCATTCTTGGAATCCCTCACTGAAGATTATAGGGAGTTAGCAGAAACCCTTGCCCTTGTCGTCGCAGACGATAATACCATTGGTGTTACTTTGTCGGTGTAACAGCCCTCCCCAAATAGCAGCTTAACTATGACCAACTATAATTAATTAAAGAGCTAAGCTGCTAATTAGAGATGTTAGTGCATATTCCTAACCCACCTTGCCCTTGGGAGGTTAGGAGATCTGGAAGTATCTAAGCATATTATGAAAGCAACCTAAATTATTTAATTATTACATCATAGTCGAAGTATTTAGATAACCGAGTTCAAAATATAGTTACATAACATAGTCGATATAATACAGAAAACACAACGCAGTGGCTGTTCACGTAACACGAACATTCCAGACTAAGCTAATCTTTAATCTTCAGTTTAGTCCTGCAAAATAGCTGAATCTGCCCCCACCAAGACAGAGTTCAAGAGAACCAAATAGTCGCCTTACGCCGGTACACAAGTCCCACCCGCCGCAAAATACTAAGGTGGCTGAAAATAGACTTCATTTCGAACTAATAACATAACCTGTTGCTTCAAATACTTTTATTCGCTTAATTGCAAAGTTCCTTTTTAATAATGTAGAAATAATAACAACATCATGAACATATCAAGTGACTTTCCATGAGCAACATTTATACTCTTTTCAACAATTACTTAAACATATTTATACAAATCAAAATATTTCTATCTCCGGGAAGGAACACGAATGGAGGGCAAAGCCGATTCTCCAAACTTTTGAGGGACATCTCCCCACCTTTCTTATTTCCGGCTTGCAAGACTTTCTAGGTCATGACCCTTCATAACGGAGCAATACCCGCTCCAAATACTTAAAGAGCAAACCCGCTCGGTGAGCGTTGTTCATCATCGCTACGCAGCCTATTTCCCTTCTAAAACTAGACTTTTAATAATTGCAAAACTTATACTCAAATATACAAAAAACTTTAGTCTCAAATACTTGATGGAACCAACTTTCATAACTATCTTAATTTATCAAAACAAGTTTCGTAAAAACAAGCTTGCTATGTCAAGTTCCACTATTTTTGGAAAGGTGACTTAACAATCGGGTTTCGAAAGAATGTTGTGATCGGTTGAGGTAGTTAAAGGTGGTATTATCAAGACATGGCAGTATATAAAAGGTTATAGAAGGGCTCTTAAGATATGGAAATATTGTCTCACACAAGCACCACATATGTCGATTCCCATGGTTTTCGGTTTGGTGTTAAAGTACAATGGTTTTTATGCAAAAATCACTTGTAACTCTTGTGCCAAGCCAAAGTTTTGGTTTATCACTTAATTTATAAATAGGGCAGTAGGTGTCCATCATGCAAAAGTCTTTTAAGAACCAAATGAACAAGGGTTTACTAGCTCGGAAAGCAATTAAGCGAAAAGTCGAGTTTTAAGTGTTGGTTTATTCTCAAACGAAGGTTATACTTGTCATAAGTGGGAAAATACGAAACAAGGATTCATCAACACTCAAGACATGGAATTTCCAGAAGTATACAATGAAAGGACAACAACATTTAAGGCATTTAATCAAAGGTACACTCATAGTAGAAGCACGGTTTGATCGGTTTTAGAGGAACTTGACATGCAACGATTTATTTTTTGGAAATCATTACCAAAACTCACATGCAACACATTGAAATCATCTACTTATAATTCATTAACAAATCAGTAAGTTCTCAACAAAATATACATTTGAAGCTCTCACAATTTCCATAAAACGAGCGTTATTCAAACAACTAGAAAGCAAGAATTCGAAGGGTGGTTCTTGTGTACCTTAACTCGATGCTTAGGAGTCAATTCTTACTTAACCAATTCTACAACTTCTCCAGCAATTCCTTAGGACCTTAGAGAAAACATTCATCACTTAAAAGTTAGCAATTAACCCAAAGAAATCAAGGTTCAACCTAATACACCTCAATAATGCTGAAATTCAGCCACAACTTACCTTCCTTGGTTTTTCTTGATGCTACTGTAATGGAACCTCAAAAATAACGTTTGCCCAATGTGGAGAACTACTTGATAGACCTAGGGAGGTGTTTGCATGCAAGAATCGGAGTTAGGAGCCAAGAGGAGCAAGGCGCCAAAAGCAGCTTGCTCGCCGCCCTAAAATGGCGTAAGAAAGGAGGAGAGGAGAGATGTGTGTTTATTGTGTTTCTTGTGAAATGATTCTAGTTAAAATGAATGAGGACCTTCCTCTCATATATATGGAGAAAGGGTAAGGGCAAAATCGTAATTTTTGGTTTAGTATTAGGGGTAGAATCATCATTCCCTGTGCTTATGTATTAACCTGAATTTCCAAGGCTTTTAACTTGGATACTCTTCTCAATTCCCTCCTAATCCTAAATTATTCTTAACTAAATTACTCCGAAGTATATTATATACCTTAATAGAAGTATCTTGACCTAATCAATCCTTAATCTCACTTCCTCAAGTAACAAAACGATATCAATAACTAATACAAATCCCATAACTCTGAGACGATACTCAACGTTCTTAACATAATTCATGAATTACTCAATTATCACATAGCTCATGTTATTAGTTAGCTAATAACACATAATATCTACATTGGCAACAAAATTCACATAACAGTCTTTCCAATTTTAAGATTTCAAAATGTAACCGCTACAACTTAATTTATCATCGTTAGCCCAATAATCGTGGATTATCGATTTTAATCTTAGCTTAATAGGTCAGGCAATTACACTCTACCACCCTTAAAGTAGTTTCGTCCCGAAACTTTTAATATACCTTGGAATAATTGGGGGTATCGTTCTCGCATATCCACTTCTTTTTCCCAAGTTGCTTCTTCGTTCCATGATTGGTCCAGAGTACTTTAACCAAAGGTATTATGCCGGTTCCGTAACACTTTTTCCCATCTCGTCTCAAGATCCTTATAGGTCTCTCCTCATAACATAATGACTCATCTATTTGCAATGGCTCATATGATAACACATGCGAAGGATCATGTATATATTTCCGTAGTGGAGAGACATGGAAAGACGTTGTGAACTTTGGACAATTCTACTGGCAAGGCTAGTTCATATGCAACTTCACTAATTCTTCACAAAACTTCAAATGGTCCTATAAACTTAGGACTCAATTTCCCTCGCAGCCCCAAACCTTTTCACTCCCTTGGTAGGTGAAACACTAAGAAACACCTTATCTCCCTCTTCAAATTCGAGCTTAATCCTTCGTAAGTCGAAGATACTTCTTTTGGCGATCTTACGCGACTCTCATTTTCTCCCGAATTACCCGAACTTGCTCCATTGTATCTTGTATTAACTCGGGTCCGACTGGTATACCAGGGCTCACATCATCCCAACAAATAGGTGTTCGACATTTACGCCGTACAAAGCCTCGTGTGGAGCCATACCGATGCTAGATTGATGACTCGTTATTATAGGAAAATTCCACTAACGCTAATTTATCTTCCCAAGAGCCTTTAAATTCCAATACGCAAGCTCGTAGCGTGTCTTCTAGTATCTGGATTATTCGCTCGGTTTGTCCATCCGTTGCTGGATGGAATGCTGTACTAAATTTCTAAGTCGACCCTAAAGCTTCCTGAAATTTTTCCCAAAAATGCGACAGAAATCGAGTATCCCGGTCAGAGATAATAGTGGTTGGAACCCCGTGCAATCGAACAATTTCCCTGATATATGCATCAGCTAACTGCTTCTTGCTCCAAGTTACTCCCATGCAAAATAAATCGAGTAGTCTTTGTCAGTCTGTCAACTACAACCCATATAGAGTTATTTCTCCTTCTTGATTTGGGTAATGCTGTTACAAAATCCATAGAGATGGAATCCCATTTCCACTCTGGTACTGGCAATGGCTGCAGCAATCCGAACATCTTTTTCCACTCAAATTTTACCTTTTGACAAATCAAGCATTTTGCCACAAATTGCGAGATGTCTCGCTTAACCCTTTCCACCGTAGATATGTCTTTACATCCTGAATCATCTTATCTCTACCTGGATGAACTACATAAGCACTGCTATGCGCCTCTTTCAAAATCTTATTCCTAATTCCTTGTCATTAGGAATTCACCATCGTCCTTATCCGTACGCTCCCATCAGCATATAATTGGAAGTCTTTGGTCTCATTCCTTTCTATCTTCGACTTCAACTCCTTGATAAAGTCACCCTTTCCCCGCTCCCCGAATTTCCTCAAGAAGAGACGGTTGAATCACAATGGCATTTAATTTTCCCCGTAACTGTCTTTTGCAATCACTAGTAAATCCAACTGCACCAGCTTCTTTATATAGCTCTTCCCGGCACCGATATCGTTGAATTTATCTCCCGTCGAGGTCTTCTACTCGAGAGCATCCGCTACTTTATTTGCTTTCCCTGGATGATATTGAATATCTATATCATAATCCTTACGTAAATCCAACCATCTCCGTTGCCTCATGTTCATTTCCTTATGGGTGAAGATGTATTTAAGGCTTTTGTGATCGATGTAAACCTTGCAAGCAACTCCGTACATATAATGTATCCACAATTTCAATGCAAAGATGACTCACGCCAACTCTAGATCATGCACAAGGTAGTTTTTCTTATGCGGTTTCGGTTGCCCTTGAAGCGTAGGCTATAACTCGCTGGTTCCGCATTAGGACACACCCTAATCCTTCCCCGGGAGGCATCGCTATAGACCTCAAACCCTTATGTTCCCGAAGGTAGAGCTAAGACTGGAGCGCTAGTTAATCTCTTTTTTAATTCCTGAAAGGCCTTCTCGCATTTCTCCGACCACTGAAATTTTGTACTCTTCTTGTTTAAATTCGTAATTGGTAGAGCTATCCGCGAGAAATTCTCCACGAACCTCCGATAATAACCAGCAAGCCCAAGAAAACTCCTAACTTCCCCAACATTGGTGGGTGCGGGCCATTCTTTTACCGCTTTGATCTTATTAGGATCCACCTGCTATACCCTCCTTGGTTACAACATCCCCTAGGAACATTACTTTGTCCAACCGTAATTCACACTTACTCAACATTGCGTAGAGATTTTATTGATTTCCCGATAATCTTTGGAGTACACCAATATGTCGTCTATAAAGATTACCACGAATCGATCGAGCAAAGGCTTAAAGTATCTCTGCATTAAATCCATAAATGCTGCTCATAATGACCATATCTTGTTCTGAACGCCGTCTTCGGAATGTCTTCTTCAACTATGCGCATCTGGTGATACCTAGATCTTAAATCTATCTTTGAAAATACCCCAGCCCTCTTTAACTGATCGAACAAATCGTCTACTCGGGGTAACGGATATCTATTTCTGATTGTGATTTTATTGATTTCCCGATAATCTATACACAATCTCATTGTACCATCCTTTTTATTCACAAACAACAACGGTGCACCCCAAGGAGATACAGTAGGTCGGATATAATCTTTTTGCAACAACTCTTCTAACTGCTTTTTAACTCGCCATTTCGCATTTGAGCCATTCTATAAGGAGCTCGGATATCGGCGTAGCCTCTAGCACCAAATCTATATGAAAATCGACAACCCGATGCGGTGGCAATCCCGTAAGTCTTCTGGAAATACATACGGAAATTCATTCACCACCAGAATCCCTTCAATCTTACTTCCTTCCTTTGTACCCCCTGCCATCTGATTCAGATAACCAACACCCTCAAGTACTAATTCTGTATCAATCTAAATTATTGCATTATCCTCCTTTTTCAGGCTCGCTATCTCTTCCTGATATAAAATATTAGCTCCACCTGGGGACCTCAACCTAACAGTTCTAGCGTAACATTCTATCACCGTCCTATTCCGACTCAACCAATTCATTCCCAAAATCACATCATAATATTCCAGGTCAAAGGGTATCAAATGTACCCGCAGCTTCCGACCCCCGCTTATCTTAATTTCACAATCTCTAAATATCCATTTACAACAAGTCGACTCCCCATTAGGCATACCGATAGTCATATTTAAGGGTTGAACACGGGGTTTATATAGCAGAGTTGCCAACAAACGTATTCGAAATAAATGAAAGCGAGGCTCCCGAATCAAATAACACATTGGCCACCGAGTTACATACAGGAAATTTCCCCGAAATCACATTACCCGGTATCTCATGCAGCTCCGGTACCTCCTTGGCCTCGTCTTAACAAATGAACGCCTTCCCTGGTGCTTTCCCCGACCGACAGCCGAACTCCCTTCCCGGCCCTACCTTAACTCGAGCTTCCTTCTCCAACGGTCAACATCAACATATTCCCCGGCTTATTATTTTCTCCCGCCTTCCCATTTCTTTCCATGAGGGACACTCACTAATTCGGTGTCCAACATTCTTGCACTTAAAACACACCATCTCGTCTTGAACAATTCTTCCCATAATGATTCCTTCCGCAACGATTGTGTTTGTTCTTGTTCGCTCCTCATCCTTCGTTCTATTCGCTCCCCGATCTGAGAGCGCGATCATATAGTTCTTCAAAAGTTGTATACGTCCCAATTCGCTTTTGGTACTTTAAATTCATGCCTTCAAAGAACCGCATCATCTTCACTCTTTCATTGCCCACAAAATCAAGCGCAAATCGGGACAGCTTCCATAAACTTTGCTGCGTACTCCAACACCGACATCTTAGCCTGCTTCAGGAATAAGAACTCGTTCTCCTTCATTCTCCGCAATGCCGGAGGGAAAAAACTTATCCTTCATCTTCTCCACAAACTCCGCGCAAGTAAACTCCGCCGCTCGTGTTACTCCCTTGGTGGTGTTCCACCATATATCGCTTGGTCCTTCCAGATAGAAGGTAGCCATTTTAACCTTGCTCATGTATGTAATCCAGTCCTCAAATTTGACGGGATTAGCTTCACCGTCATAAGTGCGTGGCTTATGAGCCGCTAAGTGCTTATAAAATTTTCCCTCATCATCATTCTTGTTTTGATTATGTTTTTCAAGTATTTCTAACAATCGAGCATTCATTTCCTTCATTTCCTATAACCGCTTATCTTTGCTATTCTCAACATCCATTGATTGAGATGCGCCTCCTACGCTGGCCATTTACCTAGCTACATATTCAATTGCAATGTTCGGTTGGAATTTCACACATACTTCTCTTCATAATTGCACTTAACACATTGATTTCAACTTCCCATGCTTATTTCATACATATCTCCATTTCGCAAGCATACCATTGTACTCATATTTCATGCATATATTCCATAATAACGTAGCAACTTCTTTTATTATTTATCTTACATGCTTCATACAACATGTTAGTCCTTATAACAACTTGTCTCATTATTTATTTTACATACTCCACTCAAACATGCTTGGTTCCTATTATACAAAGACTTAACATTACATAAAGAAAAACATATGATAGCGGTTTCCTTCCGCTTATCCCCACTCCTTAGCTTCACTCCCCCGGCTTAATCCAACCCGCACGGGTCATAATAGTAGCCACTATCGTCACTACTGATTGGCGGAGTCTTGGGAACGTAATCGTGGCCACAAGTCTTACATCCTTCCCCGGATCCTTAAGTAGTACTTGATTGGGTCGTGTAAGTAGTACTTGAACTTGGTACTGCTGGGGTTCTCGAACTAGAACGACTCTTAGTTCCACTGGATGACTCGTACCTACCTCCATAAATCCTGGCCGCCCGTTCCTCCTCCCTATGGGCTATTCGCTCATACATTTCCCTCTAATGAGGGTCATTTGGGTAAATCTGCCCGTAGTTTTGGCGTGCAAGAGTGATAACCATTTCATGCCTAACCTCTTCTACAGTGCCTTCACATCTTATGAGACTTTTATCTATATTTTTCATGCTCACACCATACCCTTGAATTGCTGCCGTAGCCACATATAGTTTTAACAGACTCCAATAGACTCTACCAAAGCTAGCCCATGGCTCGCAGTACGATAATGTCTTTATAATAGCATATGCTTGGACTCCCGTCCGCCAATAGTGATTATTACTAGCAGGACCCATGACCTCTTTCCATTCTTGAATATGCCCAAACACTTAATTGGCATGATCGATCACATCATCCCACCATTTCCCTACCGGGGCTTAGGTGTCGGGTTCCTTAAGATAGGATACATTTTCATTCACGCTCTCACTTGATCTACTTGAAGTCATCCACACAGAGTTTCTAATGTTTATATAGTTATTGCAAACATACTTTATACACATAAACACACATTCACATCATCGCATATTCACAACATCTGTAGATGTTGTCATTCATTTTTTTTTTCAAAAATATTCCTATAATTATATATATATTGTTACTCATGATTTTTAAAATCCAAAATACTTAATTTTTGATTTTTGGAAACGTTTGCTCTGATACCAAGTGTAACAACCCTCCCCAAATAGCAGCTTAATTACAACCAACTATAATTAATTAAAGAGCTAAGCTGCTAATTAGAGATGTTGTTAGTGCAGATTCCTAACCCACCTTGCCCTTGGGAGGTTAGGAAATCTGGAAGTATCTAAGCATATTATGAAAGCAACCAAAATTAATTATTACGTCATAGTCTAAGTATTTAGATAGTCGAGTTCAAAATATAGTTACATAACATAGTCGATATAATACGAAAACACAATGCACCTATTGCTCACATAACACGAACATTCCGACTAAGCTAATCTTTAATCTTCAGTTTAGTCCTGCAAAATAGCTGAATTTGCCCCCACCAGGACAGGTTCAAGAGAACAAAACAGTCAGCTTACGCCGGTACACAAGTCCCACCAGTTGCAAAATAGTACGGTGGCTGAAAATCGACTTCATTTCGAAGTAATAACTTAACTGTTGTTTCAAACACTTTTATTCGCTTAATTGCAAAGTTCCTTTTTAATAATGTAGAAATAATAACAACATCATGAACATATCAAGTGACTTTCCATGAGCAACATTTATACTCTTTTCAACAATTACTTAAACATTTTTATACAAATCAAAATATTTCTTTCTCTAGGAAGGAACACGAATGGAGGGCAAAGTCGATCTCCAAACTTTTGAGGGACGTCTCCCTACCTTTCTTATTTCCTTCTTGCAAGACTTTCTAGGTCATGACCCTTCATAACGAAGCAATACCCGCTCCGGAGCAATACCCGCTCTAAATACTTAAAGAGCAAACCCGCTCTGTGAGCGTTGTTCATCACTGCTTACGCAGCTACTTCCCTTCTAAAACTAGACTTTTAATAATTGCAAAACTTATACTCAAATATGCAAAAAACTTTAGTCTCAAATACTTGATGGAACCAACTTTCATAACTATCTTCATTTATCAAAACAAGTTTCGTAAAACAAGCTTGCTATGTCAAGTTCCACTATTTTTGGAAAGGTGATTTAACAATCAGGTTTCGAAAGAATGTTGTGATCAGTTGAGGTAGTTAAAGGTGGTATTATCTAGACATGGCAGTATATAAAAGGTTTATAGAAGGGCTATTAATATATGGAAATATTATCTCACACAAGCACCACATATGTCAGTTCCCATGGTTTTCGGTTTGGTGTTAAAGAACAATGGTTTTTATGCAAAGATCACTTGTAATTCTTGTGCCAAGGCAAAGTTTTGGTTTAACACTTAATTTATGAATAGGGCAGTAGGTGTCCATCATTCAAAAGTATTTTAAGAACCAAAAGAACAAGGGTTTACTAGCTCGGAAGCAATTAAGCGAAAAGTCGAGTTTTAAGTGTTGGTTTCTTCTCAAACGAAGGTTATACTTGTCATAAGTGGGAAAATATGAAACAAGGATTCATCAACACTCAAGACATGGAATTTCCAAAAGTATACAATGAAAGGACAACAACATTTAAGGCATTTAATCAAAGGTACACTCATAGTAGAAGCACGGTTTCATCGGTTTTAGAGGAACTTGACATGCAACGATTAATATTTCGGAAATCATTACCAAAACTCACATGCAACACATTGAAATCATCTACTTTAATTCATTAACAAATCAGTAAGTTCTCAACAAAATATACATTTGAAGCTCTCACAATTTCCATAAAACGAGTGTTATTCAAACAACTAGAAAGCAAGGATTCGAAGGGTGGTTCTTGTGTACCTTAACTCGATGCTTAGGAGTCAATTCTTACTTAACCAATTCTACAACTTCTCCAACAATTCCTTAGGACCTTAGAGAAAACATTCATCACTTAAAAGTTAGCAATTAACCCAAAGAAATCAAGGTTCAACCTAATACACCTCAATAATGCTAAAAATTCAGCCACAACTTACCTTCTTTGGTTTTTCTTGATGCTACTGTAATGGAACCTGAAAAATAACATTTGCCCAATGTGGAGAACAACTTGATAGACCTAAGTAAGTGTTTGCATGCAAGAATCAGAGCTAGGAGCCAAGAGGAGCAAGCTGCCAAAAGCAGCCCTGCTGCTCGCCAGAAATGGCGTGAGAAATGAGGAGAGGAGAGATGTGTGTTTGTTGTGTTTCTTGTGAAATGATTATGGTGAAAATGAATGAGGACCTTCCTCTCATATATATGGAGGATGGGTAAGGGAAAAATCGTAATTTTCAATTTAGTATTAGGGGTAGAATCGTCATTTCCCATGCTTATGTATTAACCATAATTTCCAAGGCTTTTAACTTGGATACTCTTCTCAATTCTTTCCTAATCCTTAATTAATTATTCTTAACTAAATTTCTCCAAAGTATATATATACCTTAATGGAAGTATCTTGAACAAATTAATCCTTAATCTCACTTCCTCAAGTAACAAAACAATATCAATAACTAATACAAATCCCATAACTCTGAGACGATACTCAACGTTCTTAACATAATTCATTAATTACTCAATTATCACATAGCTCATGTTATTAGTTAGCTAATAACACATAGTATCTACATTGGCAACAAAATTCACATAACAGTCATTTCAAATTTAAGATTTCAAAACGTAACGACTACTGCTTAATTTATCATCGTTAGCCCAATAATCGTGGATTATCGATTCAAATCTTAGCTTAATAAGTCAGTCTATTACACTAACCGCCGCTGTTCTTTTATGTTAATCGTTGCGGTTCTCCCAACCGCAGCGGTTAATGTAGCCCAATTTCATTTAAGGCCAACATCCTTTTAACTGGGCCAACGTCCTTTTAAATGGCCCAAACTCATGAGACGCAAAAATACTAACTCCAGCATAACTCCCTCCATTCTTTCTCTTCCGCCTTTCAACCCTAACTCCCTCTACTCTGAAACCCGAACTCCCTCTCAAACGCTGACAGGCTAAAGTCGTATGACCTAATCAAAAGTAATCCTAAAGTCCTCTAACCAATAGTAGTCAGGGAAGTAGGGTCGAATCCACAGGGAAACAGTGTTCTTTTCCTAATTGTGATCAAATCTAGATTATAGAGAACGAGTGTTTGGGTTGTAATTATACTAAACTAGTCAATAACTATATCGAGAAATATCAATAATAAAGAGTCTAGGGCATAGGTTCACCAATGAACAATAATCCAGGATGACACACAATAATCAATAATAAATAATGCAGTCAAACAGGTTGATTTCCTCTCTCGAGTCGAAATTAACCATAGAATGATATTAACAGGCTCTCGCAATTTATTAATACCAATTCTACCTATTGAAACTAGCCTTAATATCAAGTTTATACCTCTCGGCGCATAACCTAATATTGCAATACTATAACAATCAAATCTGGCCAAATCGGATTGAATAGAGATAATACATTCAATAGGAATCAACATACATCATCAAAAATCAATACTTTATAAACATCCCTTCATAAATATTCATGGATCCCCTTAACCCTAGAAATAAACTACTCAACCATAATTAAAGAAAACATATTCATGATGAAACAAGTAAACATGGTGAATCAATAATCAAAGATTGAATAAGGATAACAAGAGAAGAGAAGAAATACCAATGTAGGACAATCTTGCAAAAATCCAAACTTCTGTTGAAAATCCAATGTAAAAATGGTAAAGAGTAATACTAAGGTTCTTGAGTAATTAAAATGTGCTTAGGAAAACTAAAACTGAAACTCTAGTGTAAAAACGTGGTTTTTCAACCCTAAAAGGAAAACTATTTATATGAAAATAAGAACCAGCGCGACACGCGCTTCAAAATCATTAAAAAACGATCCACCCGACCGGGCGGTCGCCAGGTGTTATTTTGCTTCGTCACGCCCGACCGGGCGTTCTTCAGCTGCACCCTTCAATGTCACTCGCCTCGCCCGGCCAATCCGGGCGGATATCGCCCGGTCTGGCCCGCAAGGGTTTTTTCTTGCTTCCTTTTCAATCTGAAAAAGTGACTATGGCAAAGTCGCCCGACCGGCTTGGGCGAGAATCGCCCGACCGGGCGGTCTTCAGGCCCTTAACGCGCAACTTCCAAACTTCAACGTGTCATAACTTTTGCGTTTAGTTTCGGAATTAAGCAAACGACCACTCGTTGGAAAGCTCTTGAATTAAAGAATCCAATCCAAATGAAATGCTCGAACTCTCGAAAGTGCATCGTCTCTTGTAGGAGTATAAATGAGTAGGAAATGCATCAAATATGCTAATTCCTACAATAATCGTCCTGAAACTACAAACATCCTACAAGAACACATTAGTACTAAAAATGGCTCCGAAGAGCGCAATTAAGACCAATAATCAATGAGGGACGGGGGGAAAAACTCTATATAAAATAGACATATCAAACTCCCCCAAGCTAGACTTTTGCTTGTCCCTAAGCAAAACTTGTCTGAAGATCAAGAGTTGAAAGAAGTAATAGTCGCATCACCCCAACATAAAATCGTTCAAAAATATTTAGGTGACTATAGATCGAATCCAAGCACACCACAAATCATAATCTGTAAAGCTCAACAGATAAGCACCAATCAGGGATAAGAATCAAAATAGGCCACTAGACATGCACTACAAATCAATGAAAAGGATCTCACAAGGGGACTCTCCACTCATTTGTAGAACACTCTCCAAGCAGTAAAAATGACTGCTTTTAGCCAACCTCAAGTGCCCATCCCAACTCTCACACTCGTGTGTTTGAAGGATGATTAATAACACTCGATTGCCAAACTTCACCAAGTTAGTCCATAGGCTTGTATCATCCCTCCACATTAGGTAACTACACATGCAAACAAATCACATGACTCATTAAAGGTTGTAACGGGGCTCATGGTAATAGGTGTGGTAAATATTTGGGAATGTGGTGTTCAAGGAAGTGAAGTATTACTACAAGTTTAATGAAACAATCCACACCATATATTAAACTTCACCACAATTATAACCAATTTTCTTTTCCTTCATCCCTTTCTCCTTTCATATAATCCAAGCAAAAACTTCCAACTCAATGTTTTTCCAAATTTTTTTTTTTAAAGCCTTACTTATCTCATTTTCAAAAGTTTTCTACTTTAGCTACTAGCTAATAAGGATAAAGGAGAGTCAATAATTAGGACTCGAAAGTGATAATGCGGAGTCCTTCTTTTCAAGTACACGAATGTTATTTCTTCCTTTTTTTTTTCAATTACACTAACAACCAATTCCATCCATTAAATGTCAACCAACATACAATTCCTAAATACTTCACAACTAAAGGTAGAGAGATGTATTTTTGAAAAATGTGGAGCTCATAGCGTGGCTATCAAAGGAAATAGGCTCAGCTCAGAGTGGTTAACTAGTGGAAATAAATGCAGGGAAGGTTATTTGTTCTTATGGTGCAATTTCCTAAGAGAGTCATAATCATTTTTGTTTAGTCATCATATAGTCAATGCATCAATGGAGAGAAAACACAAGTTCTAGCATCCCTCAGAGAAGTGGGCATACACACATGAAAAGAAAAACTGGAATATATGCAGTTTTAAGGCACAGAAGTTCACAGTTAAATCCAAACATGCTTGTAGGACATATAGAGTGCCACAATTATGATTCTTATCATAGATTAAAGTACAAAAATATCATGCTCTGGTGATCAATCATTATTTCATGCCCATCAACAATCCAAAGTCAAAATACAAATATGATGATACGGGGCACAGGGAAACAACTATTCAACTTGACTCTGATCTTTTAGTAAACTCGTATTTTTGTTCTTTTCGGTTTTTTATTTTTTTTTTTTATTTTAAATTTTTTTTTTTTTCAAGGTTTTTTTTTTTTTTTTTTTAGTAAGGAAAAACTACAGGCTATGCAACTAAACTATGAAAGCATTAAACTACCTAAGGAGTGAGAGAAAAAATACCCTATACACAAGAGATAGCCTCCCCCATGCTGAACTTGGCAATGTCCGCATTGCAGCAAGGGAAAAAAAAAGAACAAGGACCTTAGTCGTCCATAGTGTCATCATCACCATCATCACCCTCATTACCAGCATCTCCAGCATCAGTACTGGTTCCGGCGCCACGCCCTCCACCAACATGACCATATGTGGGGTTCCAAGTGTACCAGCTGGGGTGGGGACCAGCATGAGCTATCGTTCCAAGCCTGCAATACTCATCATATAATGGAAACATAGCTAGATGCTGGTCAGTGTAAATGGTGTCCACGCGGCGCTCGAGGCGCTCAATAGCTTGAGTGTTAGCAGTCATATTCAGTTCCATACGCTGCAAAACACTCATCATACCCTCAAAATCAGCAGTAGGAGGAGGGGGGTGTGAAGAAGAGGAAGGGATGGAAGGGGCAGGCTCACGCCTATGGTAGGTCTGAGGAGGTTCAGGTATTGGAGCAGTTTGAGGAGGGTTGATCTCATCACGTACAGGGAGAAGGTAGCTGGGTGGGACAGCGTCATCGGAGTAGTCAACCCCTATAGGTAATTGGATCAAGTCAGGATTAGGGAGGAGTATAGATTTTCGATTTGCAATCAGCCACCTAAACTGTCGACCACTAGGGGTAAAGTATCGAGCTGATAGAAAATGGTCAAGATCGAGGTAGGTGGCTCCGGGAACTACGTTGTTCCGATTTTCTACATAACCGAAGTGACAGGCAATGTGGGTCACTAGCCCCCCAATAACGATAGGCACAGTTGTCTTGACACTGCCATCCCCCTCAAAAGTGGGGTATGTGGTGGAAATTTTGTGTAAGTGGTGCATGAAGGCGTAAGCAAGATCAAACTGCATTTTCATAGTAGCAGGCCATAGATATGTCCCTAGAGCAGTGAGTTCCTCAGTCCGGGTTGTATTGGGTTCCCATCTCCCGAAAATAGTACCCCCAAAAACTTTTAGGAGGAATCGAATGCTCGGATTATGGACAGACTTAATCTGCAGATGTTGGCAATTGGGGGGTCTAACTCCTGTCAAGGCTTGCCAAAAAAGGCCTAATAGCATTGTTTCTGGTTTCTTTATATCGCCCCTAACAGTCATCCCAAACAGTTGGGCAAATTGCCTAAGAGTCAGTTTACGGTCAGCATTAGCAATCCTAAAATACATGACATGATCATGCGTGGAATGTTTTCGGATCTCAAGGGAGCTTAAAAATTCAAGTGTGATATCAGCATATGGTCCATGATATAGTGTGAAAAACTCCCTAATACCAACCCCCGCAAACAATGTCCGGGTAATTTCAGTGATACCAAAAGCATGCAAGAGATCCCGACTAACAAATCTAGTAGGATAAATCATGCGATGTTTAAGTTTTTGGAAACGTACCCGTTGGGCTTCATCTTTGAAGATGATGTGGGGGAATGTAGTGTCTGCCTCAATTGCGGGATTTTCGTTGCCACGTGCACCACAACGAGTCGCCATTGAAGAAGATGAGAAACCTTGACTCAATAAACCCAAGAAAGATGGAGAAAGAAGGTGAGAGATTGAGAGGAGGAAGAGGATAATTTGAGTGGAGAAAAGTGAAAAAAAATGAATGGAAGATGAAGATTTGTGAGAAGTATGCAAAATTTTGAGAATTAGGGTTGTGAAGATGGAGAGTGGAAAGAAGAGGGTGGTAGGGCTTGGGGTTTGGTTTTGAGGAGAGAGAAGGAGTGAGAGGAAGAAGATGAATAAGTTGTGAGGGAGGAAAAAGAAATTCGAGGGTTTAATGAAGGAAAACCGTGTTTCCTGCTCGTCGCCCGACAGGGCGGAATTCGCTCGACCCGCCCGGGCGAGTCCATTTTGTGCTTGCTCTGTATTTTTTTTCTTTTTGTTCGCCTTGAGGAGATGCTTGCGGGCCCGACCGGGCGGAGTTCGCCCGACCCACCCGGGCGATTCACAGCAAACCCTTTCCTTAGATTTTTTTCGTTTTGTGATGCATACCCAGGAATGACGCTTGCGGGCCCAACCGGACGGAGTTCGCCCGACCCACCCGGGCGGTGCCCAGCGAGTTTGATTCTTTACGTTTTTGCATTGTGAAGCTGCGAATTGTCACCCTTGACACACATTCCTGCACGATAAAGTTGCAAAATATGAAAAAATTTCTCTCATTATGCTAAAAAAATAATAAAATAAATAAAATAAAATAAAATAAAAACTATAAGAAAAAGGAAGAGAGAAAAAGTCAAAAATCGGGTTGCCTCCCGATCAGCGCTGGTTTATAAAGGTCCCGCACGACCATTTACCGCCCTCATTCATCAAGTGGTGATGGTGCTTGGAGGTAGAGTTCCTCAACTAGACCCACAGTAGCACCAGTGTGGTACAACTTCAAACGTTGCCCATTAACCTTGAACACTTCACCTTTTTCATCCATAACCTCTACAGAACCGAACTTGTTCACTCTAGTAACTGTGAAAAGGCCTGACCATCTAGATTTCAACTTTCTAGGGAAGAGTTTGAGCCTAGAATTGTACAATAAGACTTTGTCTCCCACGGCGAACTCCCTTGGTAGGATCTTTTTATCATGCCACTTCTTCGTTTTCTCCTTATATACTCGTGCACTATCATAAGCCAACAATCGGAACTCATCAAGTTCATTGAGTTGTAGAAGTCTTTTCTCCCCAACAAGCTTTTGATCCATATTAAGCTCTTTGATCGCCCAAAAAGCCTTATATTCTAATTCGACGGGGAGGTGACATGCTTTCCCATACACGAGCCTATACGGTGAAGTACCAATGGGTGTCTTGAATGCGGTTCTGTAGGCCCAAAGTGTATCATCCAACTTTGTACTCCAATCCTTCCTAGACCTTGCAACTACCTTCTCAAGAATGGACTTAACTTCTCGATTTGAGACCTCTACTTGCCCACTCGTTTGAGGATGGTACGCTAAGCCAGTACGGTGGTAGACTCCATATTTCTTCAAGAGGGTATCCAAATGTCGTTCATGAAAATGGGACCCTCCATCACTGATCACGGCGCGTGGGACTCCAAATCGGGGGAATATGATTTTCTTGAACAAAGCCATCACTACCTTAGAATCATTAGTAGGAGATGCCACGGCTTCAACCCACATGGATACATAATCGGCCGCAACCAAAATGTAACAGTTCCCATTGGAACATGGGAACGGTCCCATGAAATCAATACCCCAAACATCAAAGATTTCAACTTCTAAAATACCTGTTTGGGGCATCTCATGCCGTCTCGATATGTTGCTGGTCCTCTGGCAAGCGTCACATGACATGATGAAAGATTGTGCGTCCTTAAACATTGTGGCCCAATAGAAACCCGACTCATGGAGCTTGGCCACAGTTCGCGAGGGGCCATGGTGCCCACCATAAGGTGAGTTATGACAGCGATTCAGAATGCCTTTGACCTCCCATTCAGGAACACATTTGCGGAAAAGACCATCGGAACATTCACGAAACAAGAAAGGATCATCCCAAAAGTAGAATTTAACATCATGGAGGAATCGTTTCTTTTGTTGGTAGGACAAATCAGGAGGTATTATACCGCCGACCAAGTAATTGGCATAATCAGCAAACTAAGGGATCTGTGAGGTGACTGCGTATAGATGATCGTCAGGAAAAGAATCATCTATAGGAGTGGAGTTCATACCATCGTCGTGCCGGATCCGTGACAAGTGGTCTGCAACTACGTTCTCTGCTCCTTTCTTATCACGAATTTCTATGTCGAACTCTTGGAGCAAGAGGGTCCATCGAATGAGCCTAGGCTTAGCTTCCTTCTTAGAGAGAAGGTACTTCAGAGCTACGTGATCAGTGTAGATAATTACTTTGGAGCCAATCAGATATGATCTGAACTTCTCTAAAGCATAGACAATAGCCAAAAGCTCTTTTTTCGTAGTGGCATAGTTGACTTGAGCCTCATCCAATGTCTTGCTAGCATAGTAGATAGCATGCAAGACCTTATCTCGTGCGTTGACCGAGCACGGCTCCAACTGCGTAATCACTTGCATCGCACATTATCTCGAAAGGGAGTTTCCAATCGGGGGCTCGGATAATAGGTGCAGTTATCAATGCTTGCTTGATCCTGTCAAAAGACTCAAGACATTCATCAGTAAAATCAAATGGAGCATCCTTAAGAAGGAGGTGGGTCAGTGGTTTAGCAATTTTGGAAAAATCCTTGATAAAGCGGCGATAAAACCCCGCATGACCAAGGAAACTTCGTACTCCTTTAACATTAGTGGGTGGGGGTAATTGCTCAATCACTTGAACCTTAGCTCGATCCACTTGGATGCCCCTATCAGATACAATGTGGCCTAAAACAACTCCTTTAGTCACCATAAAATGACACTTTTCCCAGTTCAAGACCAAATTACATTCTTCACATCTTTTCATGACTTTAGTGAGATTAACTAAGCATGTATCAAAAGTAGAACCATATACACTAAAATCATCCATAAAGGCTTCCATGATAGACTCTATGAACTCAGAAAATATACTCATCATGCATCGTTGAAAGGTGGCGGGGGCATTACACAAACCAAAGGGCATTCTACAATATGCAAAAGTGCCATAAGGACATGTAACTGTTGTCTTTTCTTGATCATCAGGATGAATGGGAATTTGGAAGAAACCTGAATACCCATCCAAATAGCAGAAATATTTATGACAAGCTAACCTTTCAAGCATTTGGTCAATAAAAAAAAAAGGAAAGTGGTCCTTTTTAGTGGCCATGTTGAGTCTCCTATAGTCTATACACATACGCCATCCAGTCACAATTCGAGTAGGAATTAACTCATTCTTTTCATTTTTCACAACAGTCATACCACCTTTTTTTGGTACTACTTGTACAGGACTTACCCACTTAGAATCAGCAATAGGGTAGATAATACCTGCATCAAGTAGTTACATCACTTCTTTCTTAACCACTTCTTGCATGTTTGGATTCAGTCTCCTTTGTGGTTGAATGCACGGCTTATTATGATCATCCTCAAGGTGTATCCTGTGCATACAAAAACGGGGCTTATACCCTTCAAATCGTCAATACTGTAGCCGATAGCCTTCTTATGAGTTTTCAAAACATTCAGAAGTTGTGAGAGTTGGCTGTCATTAAGTGCAGCACTGACAATTACTGGATTTAACTCATGCTCATCTAAAAACATATACTTCAAGTGAGAGGGGAGAGGTTTAAGTTCGGGTTTCTTTACCTCAATATTGCACGCGGATTGAACTAACCTCTTTACCTATTGGCATTCACCAAGATCAAGCTCTTCACTTGCTAGAGCCTTCTCAATAGCATCGACCTCATTGCTCCAAAGACTGCCATCACCTGTGGAAGAATCAAGACAAAGTACTGCTTCCAAGGGGTCTCCATAGAGAGCTTGGGGCATGTTATCACGGCAAATCCCATCAACCACATCAATACTATAGCATTTTTCCTCTAGCATAGGACTTTTCAAAGCGGTGCTCAGATTAAAGGTGACCTCATCATCTCCTACAGATAGTGTAAGTTTACCATTTTTCACATCAATTACTGCACCTGCAGTATGAAGGAATGGCCTACCCAAAATAATTGGGATTTGCTTATCTTCCTCCATGTCAAGCACAACAAAATCAACGGGAATAAAAAAATTTCCTACTCTAACAGGCACATCTTCTAGAATACCTAGGGGGTACTTAACAGAACGATCAGCCATTTGCAGAGTAATATTGGTAACTTTCAGACTTCCCATATTTAGTTTTGAGGAAACAGATAATGGCATAACACTCACACTAGCACCCAAGTCACACAATGCTTTATCAATGAATAGTCTACCAATGTGACAGGGAATAGAGAAACTACCAGGATCTTTTAATTTTGGTGGAGATTTATTTTGTAAAAAGACACTACATTCCTTAGTAAATGCAACTGTCTCCACCTCATTAAAAGCCCTTTTTCTAGTCAAGATATCATTCATGAATTTTGCATAGGCAGGCACTTGAGTAATTAATCCTGTGAAAGGAACAGTTACCTGAAGATTCTTGACGACTTCCAAAAACTTACCAAATTGTTGGTCCAACTTACTCTTGAGTTGACGATTTGGAAAAGGAAGTTTGATAAGAGGAACCTCAATGGCAGGCTTCTTGGTGTCATTTGTCTCTCCATGCTCAATCACTTGCTTAGGGTTCTTCTTGTCAGTTTCAGGTTGATCTTGGACTCGTTCCCCATCATTCCTCACACTCCCATTATCATCAGTAGGCATGGGTGGTCCATCATAATGAGACCCACTGCGGAGAGTGATGGCATTTGCCGAGTCAGTTGGCTGAACAGATTGTGCTGGAAGAGCACCTTGTTGTCGAGTAGAGTTTGAAGTAGCCAACTGCACCAACTGGTTTTCCAACATCTTGTTATGAGCTAGAATTGACTCAATCTGTGCCTTGTCGGTTTGTCTGTCTTTTTGTATCTGGCAAGATCATATTCCGCATCTCAACCATCATGGGGTCGGTAGGAGGTGCTTGTTGAGATGGGTTGAATGGTGGTCTAGAGAAACCGGGAGGATGTTGAGAAGGTGGCCGGTAGTACCTCCGGGTTCAATTGTTGGGTCTCGTGGTTATGGTGCAGGAGGATTGAGGACATTAGTGCTCTTGTATGACAGATTCGGATGATTTCTCAATCCTGGATTGTATGTGTTGGAGTATGGATTGTTCTGCCGATATGATTGGAAGGCATTAACTTGTTCAAGCGAACTCCGACACTCCTATGACCAGTGTCCAACTATACCACAATTTTCACACAAGATCTCAGATGTAGTACCTAAAGCAGCAACACTCGCGGGAGAGGAGAGTTGCATATTATCCAACTTATTATTGATGGCATTCATTTGTGCAGCCAATAGGGATATTGAATCAATCTCATGCTTGCCTCCCTTGTTAGCTAGTCCTCGAGGGTTGCCATATTGAGAGTTGTGGATAGCCATCTCCTCGATTAAATCATGTGCGGCATCAATTTCTAGTTTCATGAATCTCCCGTTTGCCGCAGAGTCTAGTATAAGTCTTGAGTTGTTCCCCAAACCATTGTAAAAGCCCTGAACTAGGAACCATTTTTGTAGACCATGATGAGGACATTCTCTCTGGAGGTCCTTGAATCTTTCCCAAGCCTCATACAAAGATTCGTCATTACCTTGGATGAAATTTGTGATCTGACTACGTAGCCTCGCAGTCTTCTCTGGAGGGTAGTACTTCCTGTAGAAAGCTAAAGCCAAGGTATTCGAGTCTGTGATCCCAAGAGTGGTGCGATTAATCTCATTGTACCACATCTTTGCCTTATCTCGAAGTGAAAATGGGAAAAGAATCTCCCGAATTTGATCCTGTGTTACTCCCTGCTGCTTAATAGTAGAACAATATTGGCAAAAGTCCTGATAATGTAGATTAGGGTCTTCATTAGGTCCACCACCAAATTGTTTTCTTTTGATCATATTCAACAATGCAGGTTTGATCTCGAAATTGACAGCTTCGATTTCGGGCATTTGATTGCTCTTGGAAAGTTCAGCCAAGGAGGGCTGGGAAAAATCAGTAAGTCTCCGAGCCATTTCTGATTCTCTTGGAGTAGTAGGAACAGTGCGTCTAGAATCAGAATCAGAATCAGAATCCAAAGGGTTATCTCCCCTTGAATTATCTCGCAATTGTCTGAAGAAGTTCTTCTGTCTATGAAAAGATCTTTCAATTTCAGGATCAAATGGGAAACCACTTGAACTCAAACTCCTACGCATAGACGAACTAAAGAACAAACAATTAAGAGATTTTGTCCCAAAGAACAAGTGTTCTCTGAGACGAGAATGAATAATCTAGACTCTAAAACAATTAAAGGAAATGAAACAAAACCATTTCCCCGGCAACGGCGCCAAATTTTGACAGGCTAAAGTCGTATCACCTAATCAAAAGTAATCCTTAAGTCCTCTAACAAATAGTAGTCAGGGAAGTAGGGTCGAATCCACAGGGAAACAGTGTTCTTTTCCTAATTGTGATCAAATCTAGATTATAGAGAACGAGTGTTTGGGTTGTAATTATACTAAACTAGTCAATAACTATATCGAGAAATATCAATAATAAAGAGTCTAGGGCATAGGTTCACCAATGAACAATAATCCAGGATGACACACAATAATCAATAATCAATAATGCAGTCAAACAGGTTGATTTCCTCTCTCGAGTCGAAATTAACCATAGAATGATATTAACAGGCTCTCGCAATTTATTAATACCAATTCTACCTATTGAAACTAGCCTTAATATCAAGTTTATACCTCTCGGCGCATAACCTAATATTGCAATACTATAACAATCAAATCTGGTCAAATCAGATTGAATAGAGATAATACATTCAATAATGAACAATAATCCAGGATGACACACAATAATCAATAATAAATAATGCAGTCAAACAGGTTGATTTCCTCTCTCGAGTCGAAATTAACCATAGAATGATATTAACAGGCTCTCGCAATTTATTAATACCAATTCTACCTATTGAAACTAGCCTTAATATCAAGTTTATACCTCTCGGCGCATAACCTAATATTGCAATACTATAACAAACAAATTTGGCCAAATCGAATTGAATAGAGATAATACATTCAATAGGAATCAACATACATCATCAAAAATCAATACTTTATAAACATCCCTTCATAAATATTCATGGATCCCCTTAACCCTAGAAATAAACTACTCAATCATAATTAAAGAAAACATATTCATGATGAATTAAGTAAACATGGTGAATCAATAATCAAAGATTGAATAAGGATAACAAGAGAAGAGGAGAAATACCTATGTAGGACAATCTTGCAAAAATCCAAACTTCTATTGAAAATCCAATGTAAAAATGGTAAAGACTAATACTAAGGTTCTTGAGTAATTAAAATGTGCTTAGGAAAACTAAAACTGAAACTCTAGTGTAAAAACGGGGTCTTTCAACCCTAAAAGGAAAAGTATTTATATGAAAATAAGAACCAGCGCGACACGCGCTTCAATATCATTAAAAAACGATCCGCCCGACCGGGCGGTCGCCAGGTGTTATTTTGCTTCGTCACGCCCGACCGGGCGTTCTTCAGCTGCACCCTTCAATGTCACTCGCCTCGCCCGACCAACCCGGGCGGATATCGCCCGGTCGGGCCCGCAAGGGTTTTTTCTTGCTTCCTTTTCAATCTGAAAAAGTGACTAAGGCAAAGTCGCCCGACCGGCTGGGGCGAGAATCGCCCGACCGGGCGGTCTTCAGGCCCTTAACGCGCAACTTCCAAACTTCAACGTGTCATAACTTTCGCGTTAATTTTCGGAATTAAGCAAACGACCACTCGTTGGAAAGCTCTTGAATTAAAGAATCCAATCCAAATGAAATGCTCGAACTCTCGAAAGTGCATCATCTCTTGTAGGAGTATAAATGAGTAGGAAATGCATCAAATATGCTAATTCCTACAATAATCGTCCTGAAACTACAAACATCCTACAAGAACACATTAGTACTAAAAATGGCTCTGAAGAGTGCAATTAAGACCAATAATCAATGAGGGACGGGGGGAAAAACTCTATATAAAATAGACATATCAAACGCACTCTCCTATGAAACCCTAACTCTCTCTCCTACTCCTCTTCCCTCTTCCATCCGCCCCTCTCCTATGATACCCTAACTCTCTCTCCTTTTATCGCACCATCTTCGTCGATCTTCGCACAAACACCGTCTTCGTTCGATCTTCCTACGAACGACACCCTCTGTCCTCCTTCCAACTACATATGCGCCGCTCTCACTCATCTCCATCAGCGCGGCTCGCCGCTCTCCACTCTCAGTCGTCTCTCACTCGTCACGCGCCTCTTTCGCTCGCCATCTATTGTTGAAGTTCTCTCCATCTACGTCGCTGATTTCGTTTCCTCTCTCAATGTTGCTGTCATTTGCCGTTGTTTTGGTGATGTTGGGCACTGGCATTGATGCCACAGGTTTTGTTCAGTTGCTCGTGGTCTCCTTCTTTTCTTGTGAACAAGCTCCTCTCGACCTCTGGCTCGTCATCGCGGTTCGCACACTTTCTCTCTCCTTTTATCAGATTTTTATGGATTTAGAACGTTAATTGATCTTCAATTACTTCGAATTGGTTATTTTGCTTCAATTAACTTCAATATTGTTGTGGAGATATCTTTTTTTAGTTAATGATGTAATTATAAAAGCTTAGTTTTTCAAAGTAAAAGTAGTTTTTCTCGTTTTCTGCTTACTAATTGTTACTGTTGTCTTCTTGTAATGTAGTTTAATTTTACTTCTGCACACTTCTTTTTGTTATCAGAGTTCGTCGAAATTGAGATAGGGGCACTTGATTTTCTTTTATGATAGGAGTGTTGGAAATTTCTTTTGGGTATATATATATATATATTTTTTCTAATTGTGATGGTTTTGTGCAGAGGGAGTGTTTTAAGCAAGGGAAGGTTGAACAATCTTAAGGAAAAGGATAATCATTTCACTTTAGCAACTTAGTACTACAATAGGGCTTCAAGAATTGACATGCATGAATCGTCTACTTGGGTGGGAAAAGGTAAGCACTTTAAAAGTTTTCTTTTGAACTCTTCCCTGTGTTTTAGATTTTCTAGTAGGATGAACTCAAGTGATTGAACAATGAATACTGAAATTCGTATTAAAGAGGCATTAGCTTTCATTTCTATCATTATGTTGTATGCGCTTGACTGTCGGTAGTTCCCGGTTACAAAGATTGACTTCATTGCTAACTTAACAGGTTGGTTAAAATATGGAATAGAGATTATGGAGACATACGGTTGATGAGTGCGGTAGTTTTAGGGTATGCCCGGACGAAAATTCCGGTTGAAGAGACGAGCATTGTGAAATTTAGGTTTTAGTAAGAAACCAGGGAATGGGATGAGGGTGTGAGTGTTGTCAAATATGAAATTATAGGAAGAAACAATACCCATTTGCTAATTTTTTGAGTTTTTTGTATTTTATTGTGAAGTTGTTGGATTATGATGATATGTACTAGGTAGTTAGTTTTTGATGCATTGCTTGAGTACCCATTTTAAAATTAATTGTACAATTTGTTATTTTAGCTAGTTGATTCACATTACAATATATGAAATCGTGAAGGTAGAAAAATGAAATTGTGAAGGTAGTATATTGAATAAAAATGGTAGTATATGAATAACTAACAGATTACCACCATCTATTGCTCTATTAAGACAATTGATATTATGTATTCCTGAATGTCATAAGTTATAACAAGGGATTTTGGGAAGAAACTTGGGGCGGGGTTTGGAAAGAGTGTGCTTTTTGAAGTTTGACAATGATTTCCGTCATTCACGAGTGTGTTGCGTTCCTGTTGCTCAGCATATGTAAAACTTAAAGCAATGCTTGTTCATTTGTTAAGCTTATGTATCTATGTTTACTTTTTAAATTTGTGGAATAATACGGGTTGGTGGTTCTTTGCTTCAGTGAGATTTTTATTTGTTCCTTATAATGTCTTCTCGTTTTTGTGATCATCATCCCGATATACCGCTCCGTGCGGGATCTAATCCATGTTTATTATCCATTTTTCGTCATATATCTGATTGATTTGATGCAAAATCTTTTGGCTGTCTAAATGATACTCTGAATTTGGCTGGAGTAATCTGAATTAAGCTAAACTAGTGGGAGGATATTTTGAGGCAATTAAGGTGATAGTCTTTTTTGTTTTCTCTCTTGCATATGACCCTTACCTCATGATCTGAAACATATAACACTTCATGCACTGCAAATAGATGTAACTCTTAGGTATTTGGGGGATGTGGAAGGAAAATATAGTCTCCCCAACCGTTCTTTATAAAATTTTGTTTGCTTGTGTTGTAGATTTCAAAAGCTTGCATTGTAGGTAAAAGGGAAGTTTATCACAAAATGTCGATATAGGTAATTAGGCAGACTGAGATAGAGATAGGGTCTATCAATTTATTCAAAAGGAAATTAATACATCTCAAATACACTGCCTCTAGAGAGAATTTCGTAATGTTCTATGAATTTTGGAAGTATGATTTCCAATTACAACTTTATAGGCTCAGGTTTAAAATGCAATCATTTCAGTTTAAAAACATAAATATGATCTTAAATTTAATATTATGCTGTTTGACTTGGACATTCCTACTTTTCATTTTGGAATCTTTTAAATTGACTGTCTTAGATAATCAGATTGATTCTTTAACTTTGTTGCATTACTTTTGCAACTCCACTATAATATGCTCCTATTATTCATTTTATCTCTCTGTAATGTGCTTGGTTCGTCAACTAGGACAGTCCTATGCTCCTATCAATACAAAGAAGTAGATAAAGATTTAGGAGATGTGTCAGGTTAGTGTTATTGATTTTTTGCTTCAATAGCTGTGAGATTCCATTGTTATCTTCCAGATTCCTCTTGGCTTTTTGAAAATTTAAGTTGTGGTAATTAAGCTTGTAGAAGCATAGATCAGAGATCCACATCCAACACCTTCACCTCCTAGTTTTGGTCAGTCTGAGGCAGTGGACTCTGACTGCTCTTTCCCTTTTGTCTTCATTTGCTAGGCATCATTATGTTCATTCCATGTTAAGGAGGTTCCCTGTTAATGGTTATGATGGATTATATATACAACACTGTTAATGTTGTGAACAAACCTTTGTTTATATAAGATCTCTTTGGCTCTGATTATCTCATGCTGGCTTTTCTGCTCTACAGTTAAAAATGCTACCATTATAAATTTACGAATTGAGGAAAAAGCATGGCTTATGTAAACAGATTTTTCTTTCCAAGGCTTATGTAAATAGATTTTTCTTTTTTTACTTCTAGGAGGTGATTAGTAGGCCAATCCGTTGGATCATGGCTCTGCATGGTGATGTTACAATCCCATTTACTTTTGCTGGAGTTTTCAAGTGATTGATTCAGCTCCTACTGATACTTTTTTTCTTTATTCAAATTTCCTTTTACTTTCTCCCCTTTCATCTGAAATGCGGTGTTATTCATTTTCAGATTTGCTTTTGTCTTATGGTCTTTATATGCATCTAGACCTTATAAGAATTTGAATAATTGCAGTAATCAATCTACCTAATTACCTATATCGACATTTCACGATTATGATTGGCTTTTTACCTTCCTCATGTTTTTCTGTTTGCCTTTTTATTTCCCGACTGAGATAGAGAGAGGGAAGTTTATCATGTGAAGTCAACTGCTTAGGCAGATAACCATTAACCTCTGATTGATTGTTACCAAGAAGAGTATGGATCAGGCGACATGGCACAGCAAGGCATGGAATTACTACTCACTATAGTATTTTGGTTGTGTATAGTGTAATGATAGATTATTGTATTCTGGTTGTGTATAAAATATTCTTGAGTTTCAAATTTGAAGTCTGCCTCGATTGATTATGATGTTGGAATCATAGTTAAATTTTCTATGTATCTAATTATTTAAGCTCAATTAAGCGTAATAAAATCAGTATTGATATATATTAGTGATTTTGTATTGATTAATAATGAAAAAATGCAAAAAAAAAATGGCTTTCGGGGTGGTCAACCGCTGCGGTTTTGGGTCAAAACCGCAGCATTTAATCATATGAACCAATGCGGTTTTGACCCAAAACCGCTAAGGTTAATATGATTAATCGCTCAGCGGTTTTGACCCAAAACCGCAACAGTAAATGATTTACTGATCCGGTTTAGGACCGGATCAGTTAATATTTGGGGACTGATGTGAGTCCAACCGATGCGACCCAAAATCGGAGCGGTAAGCCCGGTTTTCACCGCAGCGGTTAAAATTTTTTCCACTAGTGTGAATCCCCCATATTTTCTACTGACAAGGGATTTGGACCCCTATGGCTTTTGACTTGTTGGGGCCACATGTATCTATCTTGTTTGATGGTTCTCATTCCCCATTCTGTTTTTGAAGCTCCTAAGGGTTCAGAGGAGGAAGGTCTTTCTTTTGTTCCCCTTTTGTTTCTTTCTAGTCTTGATGATTGTAGTTGTTATGGTGAGGTCAGCTTCAATCTTGTTTCTCCATTTGAGGTTTGGCATCCAAGCTTGATTTTCTTGTACTTCTTGGTTTTTAAGTGAAATCTTGGTATACGGAACATTTTTCCGGACAAAAAGACTAATTATGTTGAGGATGATGCTTGGCGCCATCAGGCAGTACCTGCTTGGCTACAATCCCTTGACATCTACTATATTTCCTTAGGGAGTGGAAACTTTTGGAGTAGTGTTCTTGGGTCTAGAGACTTAATGGCTGCTAAACTTGAGTATTTTGGTTTTGAAGCCTACAATCCACAACTAGTAGCTAGACAATTCGATTTGGTCCAAATGCTAGCTATACCTCACTTTTTGACCCGCAATGATCCTTGGACCTCAAGGGGTCATTTAGAAGAGGAGGTAGAGCCCTTCGAGTAAAACTTTCAACCTTACTTCCATGTCCATTTCTCCTTGGAAATGGATCACCAAAGCCGTTTGAGGCTTCCATTTGTTGTGGGATCTGGTATTCCCGGACAACTCGACATGTTTGATGCTCTAGCGCGCTTTGAGAATCAACTTTTCTTAGGCGGTAAGTAATTTCTCACCTTAGTTATTTTTATTAACTTTTAGTAGAAATGAGCATTACTAAATCTTCCATACACTTTATGTTGCATCTTAGCTAAAGCTGGCAAGAAGAAGCTAAAAGTGCCTGATGGCATGGAAAAAGTAACTAAATACGATAAACTCTATTGGGCCACTATAGACCAAAGAGTTCAGCCCCCTGCTTCTTCCGAAGATGAAGATGCTGCTTATGATCAGGGGTCTTCCTATGGAGATGTTCAGACTATGGAGGATGACCCTTTCAAGAGAGCTGCAAGAAAGAGAGATTATCATTACCTCTCTGCTTCCAAACCTTCAAGACATTCCAGCAGGAAACGTCCTAAGTTGAAAGCTTTTTCTAACGTACAACAGTATGTAATCTCTTTTGATGAAGATGATGTCAAGCCAATATCTCAAATTTTTCCTAAAAGGAAACTCCCAGGAGTCAAAACAGGTATGAACACCATCTTTACTCTCTTTAGAAGAAGTTTTACTTTTTTGCTTGGAATATTGACTATTTAATCCTAGGTCTTTCCGGTATTGAGGACGTTGAGCCTAAGACTCCCAGTGATCCTTCTTCTGAGAAGTCATCACCCCTTAGCTCTGCTAGCCATCCTTCAGTAAGTACTTCCAAGGTGGACGACCAAGAATTAAATTCAAAGGGTGGCTTTGTTGATGAATCTGTTATCAACCATCCCCCTCTTTCTTCAAGCGATGTTGCCCCCTAGTTGGAGAATATGACTACTTTCCGCTTGGAAGGAAGTGCTGCCCCCCAGTTAGAAGATATTGATCATCTCCATGTGGATACCCCTAATGAGGACTCATTTCATCAGTTTAATGAAGACCCCTTGGTGCCAAATCCTTTAAATGTTGAACTTCCGAGCCTAAATGTTGATTCAATAAATTTCAAAGCAATGACTTCTATTGCTGGGAGTAAAATTCCAAAAGATGTTATTCCTTTAGAGGTCACACTCTTAAGGAGCAATACTGAGCTTATGATTACCTCTATGTGGAAAGGTTCTTCATCAACTTCACAACCTACTCCTGAAACTAGTTTGCCTTTCTTTCCTCGCGGATTCATTTTAGACTTCCTCTATATGAGTCCATGTTCTCATGATACCAGACTTCACTCTCTTGCTAACTTGGCTTCTCTTCTTTATGATGCAGAGGGAGGCACTCAAGAAGTAAGTGTGATGAAAGAGTCTGATGGAGGGAAAGAAGTTAATTTACAAACAACTATGATTGTGAGGGATCAGCCTGCCACTACTAGCGGTGACCATTCTTCTAGAACATATGAGACAGGAAGACACAATATGGGAACTCGCTTGACCTTAACGAGATAACCCTTATGATCGAGAGCTTCGCACGGTCACAGTAAACAGGTTTTGGAGTCCCTAATTTCTCAAGGTTTTGAATATTGGATACCATGTCTTAACTATGTCAAAGAGACCCTTCTTCTTCAACAATGTAATGCTGAAACAAGAGTTCAATCTCCAAAGTTCTCAGCTCAAAAACTTCAGGAAGAGGAAGCTTCTTTGGAAACTCAAGCCAAATCCCTCCAAAACTTCAGTAAACAGATTCAAGATTCTTTGAGTTCTTTTGATCAGAAACTGAAGCTTCTTTCTTAGGAAAGACAATCTCTACAGAGTTGTCTAACTAAGATGAATAAAGAGGAAATCAACATTATCAGTGAGAACTCTTCACTTCAGAACTCCATTGATACTGAAGAGAAAAAACTCCACCAAGGACGAACCAAACTTGCCAATTTGAGGCAAAAGATGTTCAAAGATATGCATGTACAGCAGAGCTTGATTCTCCAGAAGGAAAAACTTTGTAATATTTGGTCAGCCATTAAAAACCTTAATTTAGCTGTTAGACAATGTTGGAATGTTTAGGACATAACATTTTTATTAAGTTGTAATTTTAATAATCCTTTGCTGTTTAAAACAATTTTGCATGTTTTTGTTGGAACACATGATCATGTTGTTCCCATATGGATGGGTGATATTTCTTTACAAATTTGCCATTTAAGGCTCTATCTTTTATGTTACCATCTATATCCTTTAACACGCATGCATTTCCAGACATTTTCTTGTGAATGATAAAGGGACCTTGCCACTTAGGTGACCATTTCCCTAATTGTGGATCTTTGTAAGCTGCTTCTGGCAGAAACATTTTCCAAACTTTATCATTCGCCTAGAATTCTCTAGGCACTACCTTTTTGTTGTAGGCCCTAGCAACCTTTCCTTTTTGGATTCTCATTTTGGCTAGAGATTCTTCCTTAGCCTCTAGAGCATTCATAATTATAATGTTCATTGCTTGTCAATAGTCATCTCCTGATAATCCCATTTGTTGGGCTACCCTTGATGATCTTACATTCACTTCAGCTGGGAAACTGGAGTATGCCCATAAACTAAGTTAAAGGGGGTAACTCCTGTTGCTTCCCTTTTAGAGGTCTTGTAGGCCCATAGGGCATATAACAACAACTCATCTCATCTTCTTCGATTGTTATATATTAGTTTTGAGATCCCTTTTACTATGATCTTAATGGTGGCTTCAACTTGACCATTTGCTTGAGCATAGTAAGTTGTTGAATGCAACTTGGTGATCCCAAACTGATTGAGATAATCCAGCAGGTCAAGATTCCTAAATATTGTGGCCTGATCAAAGGTGATAGTTTCTAGAATTCCAAATCTTGTAAAGATTTTTTCTTCCAAGAAGTTTATTACACCCTGGGTATTGATCTTGTTGAAAGCCTAAGCCTCTACCCATTTAGTGAAGTAATCAGTTACCAATAGAATAAGGAAAAATTGACAGGATATGTCTGAACTTTGGCCGATAATTTTTAAAAGGTACCAACTTTAGATTAACCTGTAGATGTCCTAACTTTGGGGGGCATTGTCTTTTATCGGACCCAGATAACCTATGACTTGTTGATTAGGTAAAGTGACATTAATTTATTTTAATTTTTATTTCTTAAATCTTTCCTTATTTTAATTTCTTAAGCTCATTAACCAGTTCAATGAAGCACGAAAGAAGAGAGGGGTAGAGGGGCACATCGGCGGGTGGGGGGGCCACGCCAGAGTCGGAGCTCCAATGAGGCGGCAGAGCCGGTGGCAAGGCATAACCCATCTTTTTTTCTCTCCACTTCACCATGTCAATTATAAGGGGAGCCAGCAAGCTATCATTTCCCCTCTTCAAATCCATCAATGAAGCTGCCAAAGTATATTTGTTGTCAATTTATTGCTTAAATTCAAGCCAAGTGTTGAATTCACCCAATTTCAAAATTACAAGTTACGAAACTAAAATATCACAACTTCTTCACCAATTGTGCAACCAAAGATCAGTTTTATTGTTTCTTTTTCCACAATCAATTCCATCTTTTTTTTTTGGCTAAGATATCAAAAATTTAATTTGATACAATATAAAAACCTGATTCAATATAGCAGCCTCAACACTTGATAAAAAAAAAAGTGAGGAAATCTACCCCATCCAACAAAGCATCGCTAAGCACTGGTTGCATACTACCAGAAATTCATTGATGAGGTAGAAAAAGGAGATCAAGGATACTTCACCCCCACAAGCGATAATAATGGGCATCAATTCCACCAGCAGCGGCAATCGTGAGTTGACAATGGTAAAAGATGAAGAAGGAAAGGATAGAGGAAGAAGAAGATAGAGGGGTGTCACGTGATTTTTAGTGGAGTCACGTGACTCATAACATGCTAGAGCAGGTTAGTAACCTGGAGGGACCAATATAAGACAATACCCCCCAAAGTTAGGACCTCTACAGGTTAATCCTCAGTTAGGAACTATTAAAAATGTTGAGCTATATTTGGGACCGCTCATATCAATTTTTCCTAGAATATATGAATGCTTTTTAGAAGATACAAAGTTAATTTCCCCTATGGCTTCTACTTCCCATCCTCTGAAGGGCGAAAGACCAACTAAAAATCCCCATATATCTTTGCTCTCTTGGCTCCGAATTCTAGCAGCATCTCCAATCTAATTATTAAAGCTTCATATTCAGCTCTATTGTTGGTACATGGACCCTTGAGGGTTACTACTAGCTTAGTTGGGATCCTGCCAGGAGATAAAATATATATCCCAGCTCCTGCTATTTCTCTAGTGTTGGACCCATTAAAGAATAAGGTCCATGGAAAGGCATCTTCGTCAATGATTCTTGAGTCACAACAAGGATGGGTTGCCAAGAAATCAGCTCGAGCTTGACCTTTTACTGCCTTTTGTGGCACATATAATAGGTCAAACTGCAGTAATTGTAAACTCCATTTGCTTACCTTCCTTTTATAAAAGGTTGAGATATCATATATTTTATGACATCTGTTGGAGATACGACTTCTACTGTAAAGGCCATGAAATAATGTAAGAGTTTAACTGATGCATCATATAAACACAAACACCATTTTTCTGCCATGGTATACCTTTTTTCTGTATCATGCAGGATTCTACTTAGGTAGAATGTGGCTTGCTCATGTCCTTTTTCATTTTCTTGAGTAAGGAGACTACCAATGGAGTCTTCACAGGCAGATATATACAGTCTTAATGGTTTTCCATTTTGCCTTGGAGATATCAAAACAGGAGTACTTGCCAAATCATGTTTGATTTGGTCAAAGGCCTTTTGATGCTCCTCTTCCCATTTGAATTATGATTCATGTTTTAATCTTAGTAGAGGTGAAACTTTTTAGTTTTTCTAACTAAATTAGCCATCAATCTTCTGACATAATTGACCTGTCCAAAGAATCTTTGAAATTCCTTTTTATTAGAAGGTGGCTTGGCTACCAATAACGCTTATGCCTTATCCTAGTCAATTTCCATTCCATTCTTGTGAATGAGGAATACTAAAAATTTACTAGCTTTAACTCCAAACGCACATTTGAGTGGATTCATTTTGATATTCTTTCATTCTGGTGAATGATTTAACCAAATGCTCTCACTACAAGAAAATGCTAAAACAACGACTGTTTAATAGCGACGGTGTGAAAAACGGTCGTTATTGTTTCATACAGCGACTTCTTTAAGCCGTCGTTTGCCACCGTCTGCTTTCAAGGTAACAACGGATAAGCAGTCGTTGATTTTCACCGACGGTTTAAAGCCGTCGTTGAGTTCGACGACAAATTTTTTACCTACAGACAACGTCTTAAATGGTCGTTGATGGAAAAAGGGGTTAAAATGAAGTTGCCTCCTTCAGTCGGGTTTATTTCACCGAGAAAAAAGAGAGAAGTTTGTTTATTTTACTGAACGGTGAATTGAAGAAGCCAACCTCCACCTTCCTCCAACCAACGAACGGCGACACCACCTCCACTTGTGGGATCGTCTCTTTGCCGCCGGTTAGCACTGCTGCATTTATTTTTTTTTTGTTACTCATCAAACCAAACCCTAAAATTTGGGTATTTGGAATGTAGGTGGCGAAAACCATCATAGACTGCCGAAAAATCGAGTCTCACTCCAAATATTTCTCCTCGCCGCCGGTAATACCCAAACCCTACCTATTTAATTTTTTTTTGAATTTTTGGCACTCACAAAACCTCACTCGGTTTTGTCAATGTAGGTGGCGAAATACCACGCCCGACTGTCGTCCGCCTGTGCCGGAGCCCTGCCGCTTCTAGGTACTCTTTAATTTTTAAAATCTTCAATTTTAATACTAAATTTAGTTTACATGGTTACTTCCTTAATTTTATGTTTAAATTTTGCTCAATGCTTAAAGGTTAACGTTTAATAATTGATTTTGTAAATGATGTAGGATTACGTAGCATTTTGGTGTTTCTCTTTGGCTTAATTGTAAGGTTAGTAGCAAATTTCACCATATTTTGTCTTCAATTGATATTTTTAGTATTATTTTTTTTATATATTTTTAGTATTGAATATAGGGTATTTTATATTATTTTTGTTCATGTAAATTCTATAAGTTAATTTTTTGTGTATAATTTTCATCATGAAATGCAATGTATTAAAAAAACCTTTGTTAATAGAATGTTAAAACTATATAATTTATTAGTTTATATTACTTTGAAGTTTAAGTTACTTTAATTGTATAAGTTTAAGTTACTATATAATTATCACAATAGTTTATATAATAGTTCGGTTATTAAAGGTTATAAAAGTTAAAAACTATATAATTATCACAATAACTAATTTATTGCACATTCTTTTATTTAGTTTACACTATTTGAAATGTTTATATCGTTTTGACATATTTGTTTTCGTGGAAATAGTTTGGATAATGTTATAAATTTAATTTAATTGTTTAAATAAATATGTTTGTATCATCATGTGCCTAGATACCCGTTCAAGGTATACTTATTAGGGGTATATCTTGAACAGTCCCTGATTGGGACTGTTCTTGGACGTTTGACTTCACTTAGGTGGTGAATGTATGCCTTTTTTTCAATTCTTTGTAATATCCGGTGATGTTATTTCTCTATGTTATTCTGTGGGTACATATGTAAGCTTTTACGAAGCTCACATTGTGTACTTGGAGAACTCATGGGAAATGCTGTCGGATTTTACTTAGAAGCGAATAGTTGGCATACATTCACTAGTGGGGTTAGATGTCCAAGAATGGGTTAGGTTGGAGTGATAATAAGGACCTTTGGACATCATTTTAAATCTATATGCATAAATGTTTTAATTGTACGTATGTTGGTTGTTAATGAGTATTGTGATTGAAATGGTTTAGAATTGTAGAATTGGTCACCATGAAACGGAAGGAGCGTTGGTGGATGTATGATAGATATGACAATGGGCGTAACTTGAGGCCCGAGTTCTTGAGGGGGGTTGATAAATTCATTGACTTTTGCAAAGCAAATCCCGAAAACCCAGGTAAGGATAAAGTTAGATGCCCGTGTCCAAAATGCAAGAACAGACGTATGCATGACGTAGACACGGTTAAAGTGCATTTCTATAGCAAGGGATTTATACCTGATTACTACGGTTGGTATTCTCATGGTGAAGAGTTACCTCAATCCGCACAAGAGCTATCTAATCCATACCATGAAATGGTTTTCGATGCTCTTGGGAATAACCCGGAACCGTCAACTGTTGAAGACCCTAGTGGAATGGAGGAGGAGCCTAATCCTCAAGCAAAGGTGTTTCTTGACCTATTAAAGGCTTCTGAGAAATCGTTGTATGAAGGGAGCTCCATGTCTGTGTTGGAAATGGCAACTAGAATAGTATCTTTAAAGTGTGAGTACAATTTGCCACATAGGTGTGTTGATAAGTTTGCTTCATTAATGAAAGAAGCAATACCTAACAACAACAACATGAGTAACACATTTTACGATACGAAGAAGATCTTGGAGGGATTAGAGCTTCCCCCACGAAAAGATTCATGCGTGCCCCAAAGGTTTTATGTTATTTTGGAGAACTGACGCACACTTGGACAGATGTAGAGTGTGCGATAGTGACAGATACAAAAGGACTTCTAAGGGGTCTTTAGTTCCAATGAAAATTCTGATTTATTTCCCAATCACACAAAGATTGCAGAGGTTGTATGCAACAAAGAACGTTGCGGAAGAAATGACATGGCATGCCAAAAATCCAAGAGTCGAAGATAAAATGGCTCACCCTAGCGACAGTGAAGCTTGGAAGCATTTGGATAGATCCTTTGGCGAATTTGAATTTGAGCCTAGGAATGTTCGGCTTGGTTTGTGTACCGATGGATTTGGTCCACATGGAAAGGTTAGGTGTCAATATTGATGTTGGTTGGTCATCTTAGCCCCGTACAACTTGCCGCCATCGATGTGCATGAAAAAACCCTTCATGTTCCTTTCGTTGCTCGTTCCTGTTCCTAAAAATCCGAAGCGAAACTTGGATGTGTACATGCAACCCTTAATCGAGGAATTGAAGCAATTATGGGATGTTGGAGCAACAACTTATGACATTTCTAGGATACAAAATTTCAATATGCGTGCCGCCATTCTTTGGACAATAAGTGATTTTCCTGCCTACGGTATGCTATATGGCTGGTCTACCGCTGGGAAAAAGGCTTGTCCTTATTGTTTGGACAAATCCTAAGCTTTTTAGCTCGACCATGCGGGTAAAGTTTCTTGGTTTGATTGTCACCGTCAATTCCTACCTCTAGATCATCCTTTTCGTAACAACAAAGTAGCTTTTTGCATAAATAAGGTTGAAAAAGGGTCTCCACCGCACATCATGTCTGGGGATGAGTTGTGGTCATGTGTTAAAGACTTGCCAAAGGCTACATATGGGCCAGAACCACTTAATACTTAGGCCCTTTTAGAACCAAATGTAGGCCATTTTAGGCCCTATTTTGCCATTTTACTTGAAAATGAATGAATTAAAGTAGTTTCAAGTTAGTTTATGTTATAAACACCTCAAACATCATATATATACTTTGCTTCATAATTTTAGTAGTAGTTTTGATTGAAAATACAAAACATAGGCATGTTAGAACCAAATCTAGGCCATTTTAGGCCCTTTTTTGCCATTTTACTTGAAAATGAATGAATTTAAGTAGTTTCAAGTTAGTTTATGCTATAAACACCTCAAATATCATATATATACTTTGTTTCATGAGTTTACTAGTAGTTTTGATTGAAAACGCAAACCATAGGCATGTTAGAACCAAATCTGGGCCATTGTAGGCCCTTTTTTGCCATTTTACTTGAAAATGAATGAATTTGAGTATCTTCAAGTTAGTTTAAGTTATAAACACCTCAAACATCATATATATACTTTATTTCATGAGTTTACTAGTAGTTTTAATTGAAAATACAAAACATAGGCATGTTAGAACCAAATTTAGGCCATTTTAGGCCCTTTTTTACCATTTTACTTGAAAATGAATGAATTTGAGTAGTTTCAAGTTAGTTTAAGTTATAAACACCTAAAACATCACATATATACTTTGTTTCAAGAGTTTATTAGTAGTTTTGATTGAAAATACAAAACATAGGCATGTTAGAACCAAATGTAGGCTATTTTAGGCCCTTATTTTTTCCATTTTACTTGAAAATGAATGAATTTGAGTAGTCTCAAGTTATTTTAAGTTATAAACAACTCAAACATCATATATATACTTTCTTTCATGAGTTTACTAGTAGTTTTGATTGAAAATACAAAACATAGGCATGTTAGAACCAAATCTAGGCCATTTTAGGCCCTTTTTTGCCATTTTACTTGAAAATGAATGAATTTGAGTAGTTTCAAGTTAGTCTAAGTTACAAACACCTCAAACATCATATATATACTTTGTTTCGTGAGCTTACTAGTAATTTTGATTGAAAATACAAAACATAGACATGTTAGAACCAAATGTAGGCCATTTTAGGCCCTTCATTGCCATTTTACTTGAAAATGAATGAATTTGAGTAGTTTCAAGTTAGTTGAAGTTATAAACACCTCCAACATCATATATACACTTTGTTTCGTGAGTTTACTAGTAGTTTTGATTGAAAATACAAAACATAGGCATGTTAGAACCAAATGTAGGCCATTTTAGGCCCTTTTTTGCCATTTTACTTGAAAATGAATGAATTTGAGTAGTTTCAAGTTAGTTGAAGTTATAAACACCTCAAACATCATATATATACTTTGTTTCGTGAGTTTACTAGTAGTTCTGATTGAAAATACAAAACATAGGCATGTTAGAACTAAATCTAGGCCATTTTAGGCCCTTTTTTGCCATTTCACTTGAAAATGAATTAATTTCATTAGTTTCAAGTTAGTTTAAATTATAAACACCACAAACATGATATATATATATATACTTTGTTTCATGAGTTTACTGGTTTTTTTGTTTGAAAATACAAATCATAGCCATGTTAGAACCAAATGTAGGCTATTTTAGGCCCTTTTTGCCATTTTAGTTGAAAATGAATGAATTTGAGTAGTTTCAAGTTAGTGTAAGTTATAAACACCTCAAACATCATATATATACTTTGTTTCATGAGCTTACTAGTAATTTTGATTGAAAATAAAAAACATAGGCATGTTAGAACCAAATGTAGGCCATTTTAGGCCCTTTTTTGCCATTTTACTTGAAAATGAATGAATTTGAGTAGTTTCAATTTAATGTAAGTTATAAACACCTCAAACATCATATATATACTTTGTTTCATGAGTTTACTAGTAGTTTTTTTTTAAAATACAAAACATAGGCATGTTAGAACCAAATGTAGGCCATTTTAGGCCCCTTTTTTGCCATTTTACTTGAAAATGAATGAATTTGAGTAGTTTCAAGTTAGTTGAAGTTATAAACACCTCAAACATCATATATATACTTTGTTTCGTGAGTTTACTAGTAGTTTTGACTGAAAATACAAAACATAGGCATGTTAGAACTAAATCTAGGCCATTTTAGGCCCTTTTTGCCATTTTACTTGAAAATGAATGAATTTGATTAGTTTCAAGTTAGTTTAAGTTATAAACACCACAAACATCATATATATATATACTTTGTTTCATGAGTTTACTAGTTGTTTTGATTGAAAATACAAAACATAGGCATGTTAGAACCAAATGTAGGCTATTTTAGGCCCTTTTTGCCATTTTACTTGAAAATGAATGAATTTGAGTAGTTTCAAGTTAGTGTAAGTTATAAACACCTCAAACATCATATATATACTTTGTTTCGTGAGCTTACTAGTAATTTTGATTGAAAAAACAAAACATAGGCATGTTAGAACCAAATGTAGGCCATTTTAGGCCCTTTTTGCCATTTTACTTGAAAATGAATGAATTTGAGTAGTTTCAAGTTAGTTGAAGTTATAAACACCTCAAACATCATATATATACATTGTTTCGTGAGTTTACTAGTAGTTTTGATTGAAAATACAAAACATAGGCATGTTAGAACTAAATGTAGGCCATTTTAGGCCCTTTTTTGCCATTTCACTTGAAAATGAATTAATTTCATTAGTTTCAAGTTAGTTTAAGTTATAAACACCACAAACATCATATATATATACTTTGTTTCATGAGTTTACTAGTTGTTTTGTTTGAAAATACAAAACATAGGCATGTTAGAACCAAATGTAGGCTATTTTAGGCCCTTTTTGCCATTTTACTTGAAAATGAATGAATTTGAGTAGTTTCAAGTTAGTGTAAGTTATAAACACCTCAAACATCATATATATACTTTGTTTCGTGAGCTTACTAGTAATTTTGATTGAAAATAAAAAACATAGGCATGTTAGAACCAAATGTAGGCCATTTTAGGCCCTTTTTTGCCATTTTACTTGAAAATGAATGAATTTGAGTAGTTTCAATTTAGTGTAAGTTATAAACACCTCAAACATCATATATATACTTTGTTTCATGAGTTTACTAGTAGTTTTTTTTTAAAATACAAAACATAGGCATGTTAGAACCAAATGTAGGCCATTTTAGGCCCCTTTTTTGCCATTTTACTTGAAAATGAATGAATTTGAGTAGTTTCAAGTTAGTTGAAGTTATAAACACCTCAAACATCATATATATATACTTTGTTTCGTGAGTTTACTAGTAGTTTTGACTAAAAATACAAAACATAGGCATGTTAGAACTAAATCTAGGCCATTTTAGGCCCTTTTTGCCATTTTACTTGAAAATGAATGAATTTGATTAGTTTCAAGTTAGTTTAAGTTATAAAGACCACAAACATCATATATATATATACTTTGTTTCATGAGTTTACTAGTTGTTTTGATTGAAAATAGAAAACATAGCCATGTTAGAACCAAATGTAGGTTGTTTTAGGCCCTTTTTGCCATTTTACTTGAAAATGAATGAATTTGAGTAGTTTCAAGTTAGTGTAAGTTATAAACACCTCAAACATCATATATATACTTTGTTTCGTGAGCTTACTAGTAATTTTGATTGAAAAAACAAAACATAGGCATGTCAGAACCAAATGTAGGCCATTTTAGGCCCTTTTTTGCCATTTTACTTGAAAATGACGGAATTTGAGTAGTTTCAAGTTAGTTGAAGTTATAAACACCTCAAACAACATATATATACATTTTTTCGTGAGTTTACTAGTAGTTTTGAATGAAAATACAAAACATAGGCATGTTAGAACTAAATCTAGGCCATTTTAGGCCCTTTTTTGCCATTTCACTTGAAAATGAATTAATTTCATTAGTTTCAAGTTAGTTTATGTTATAAACACCACAAACACCATATATATATACTTTGTTTCATGAGTTTACTAGTTGTTTTGTTTGAAAATACAAAATATAGGCATGTTAGAACCAAATGTAGGCTATTTTAGGCCCTTTTTGCCATTTTACTTGAAAATGAATGAATTTGAGTAGTTTCAAGTTAGTGTAAGTTATAAACACCTCAAACATCATATATATACTTTGTTTCGTGAGCTTACTAGTAATTTTGATTGAAAATAAAAAACATAGGCATGTTAGAACCAAATGTAGGCCATTTTAGGCCCTTTTTTGCCATTTTACTTGAAAATGAATGAATTTGAGTAGTTTCAATTTAGTGTAAGTTATAAACACCTCAAACATCATATATATACTTTGTTTCATGAGTTTACTAGTAGTTTTTTTTAAAATACAAAACATAGGCATGTTAGAACCAAATGTAGGCCATTTTAGGCCCCTTTTTTGCCATTTTACTTGAAAATGAATGAATTTGAGTTGTTTCAAGTTAGTTGAAGTGATAAACACCTCAAACATCACATATATATATACTTTGTTTCGTGAGTTTACTAGTAGTTGTGACTGAAAATACAAAACATAGGCATGTTAGAACTATATCTAGGCCATTTTAGGCCCTTTTTGTCATTTTACTTGAAAATGAATGAATTTGATTAGTTTCAAGTTAGTTTAAGTTATAAACACCACAAACATCATATATATATACTTTGTTTCATGAGTTTACTAGTTGTTTTGATTGAAAATACAAAACATAGCCATGTTAGAACCAAATGTAGGCTATTTTAGGCCCTTTTTGCCATTTTACTTGAAAATGAATGAATTTGAGTAGTTTGAAGTTAGTGTAAGTTATAAACACCTCAAACATCATATATATACTTTGTTTCGTGAGCTTACTAGTAATTTTGATTGAAAAAAACAAAACATAGGCATGTTAGAACCAAATGTAGGCCATTTTAGGCCTTTTTTTGCCATTTTACTTGAAAATGAATGAATTTGAGTAGTTTCAAGTTAGTTGAAGTTATAAACACCTCAAACATCATATATATACTTTGTTTCGTGTGTTTACTAGTAGTTTTGATTGAAAATACAAAACATAGGCATGTTAGAACCAAATGTAGGCCATTTTAGGCCCTTTTTTTGCCATTTTACATGAAAATGAATGAATTTGATTAGTTTCAAGTTAGTTTAAGTTATAAACACCACAAACATCATATATATATACTTTGTTTCATGAGTTTACTAGTAGTTTTGATTGAAAATACAAAACATAGGCATGTTAGAACCAAATGTAGGCCATTTTAGGCCCTTTTTGCCATTTTACTTGAAAATGAATGAATTTGAGTAGTTTCAAGTTAGTTTAAGTTCTAAACACCTCAAACATCATATATATACTTTGTTTCGTGTGTTTACTAGTAGTTTTGATTAAAAATACAAAACATAGGCATGTTAGAACCAAATGTAGGCCATTTTAGGCCTTTTTTTGCCATTTTACTTGAAAATGAATGAATTTGAGTAGTTTCAAGTTAGTTGAAGTTATAAACACCTCAAACATCATATATATACTTTGTTTCGTGAGTTTACTAGTAGTTTTGATTGAAAATACAAAACATAGGCATGTTAGAACCAAATGTAGGCCATTTTAGGCCTTTTTTTGCCATTTTACTTGAAAATGAATGAATTTGAGTAGTTTCAAGTTAGTTTAAGTTATAAACACCTCAAACATCATATATATACTTTGTTTCATGAGTTTACTAGTAGTTTTGTTTGAAAATACAAAACATAGGCATGTTAGAACCAAATGTAGGCCATTTTAGGCCCTTTTTTGCCATTTTACTTGAAAATGAATGAATTTGAGTAGTTTCAAGTTAGTGTAAGTTATAAACACCTCAAACATCATATATATACTTTGTTTCGTGAGTTTACTAGTAGTTTTGATTGAAAATACAAAACATAGGCATGTTAGAACCAAATGTAGGCCATTTTAGGCCCTTTTTTGCCATT